>CM065119.1:27045217-28245217 GCA_033026305.1 Cirrhinus molitorella
AATATTAGCTGTAGTTAATACTAAATCGCTGGTCATCCTATTTATGAAGTATATTAAGAGATACGACGGTAAACGTGCTTTTTTTGTAAATATGTGCATGTGGGATTAATTTTCGATTTTTTTCCTTCGCACTCTCAGGACCTTTCAGCAAATTCAAAATGGCGGATTTTCGGAATAATGGTTCGGAGCTGAACAGGATATATCAAGTGTAAATTAAAAAAAAATTACAGTGGGTAAATGAATAGTTAGCTGTACAGACACAAAGTGAGCAGCAATAAATAAGGGATTTGCTCATTTTTTATTTGTTTTTATCGTTTTAACTTTCCGACATCCTCTTTTTAAAGGTAAGAACGACATGCAGTTAAATTTAGCTTTTTTGTGGCGTTTTATTGCAGGAAAAACATCTACGATCAACCCCGGGCGTGTATAAATAATCAGCTTAATAAGTCTTAAGATACTTATATCACGTGTAATATGTGCATATACAGCTTAGTATATATTAAAGGAGTACATTAAGTGTTTAAATATGTACTTGAAAACCCATCGACTCGACTTAACATTTTTGATCATTATGGTATGTTTTCTAGAACAAAAATTACATCTGATAGACCTTCACAAGAGTTGATTAGCGGAGGAAGTGTTGATGCTGCTGTTCATGCATTACAGAGGAGATTTTTTTTAATTTCTTAAAAGATCGTGAACGATGCGAATTTTAAATATTGAAATTCAGTCATAATACGGACCAGTAACTGCATATTTTAGGCATAACTTTGGAACTCTTATGATTACCAATAGAATACAATGCTCCTATTAAACATTAAAAGCAATTTAGATAAACTCTTATAAAAATATTCGAAAGTTTAAATGTTTTTAATTCTATTATTTCTTTACTTTTGCAAATAGTATGTTTATCTAATTGTATCATTAAATTGGATTGTTTGTAATAGTCACCGGTTACCCTTAACTGTGGGTATTTGTTTTGTCATCAGCCATATAAAATTACCAGTTTCTGCTAATGTATAACTTTTGTGAACAAATGTACAAATCATACATATGTACAGAATGAAAGTATGTCAATTTGTGTTAATATGTAAATTCACATTATAACAGGTTGAACTAACACTTCAGATTTGTAACTGCTCTGCCAACATTTTCACTGGCCCCACTGTTTATAAGTGAAAAAGAAATATTTCTTAAGAAGTATTTAGAGTAGGGATTTTAAGTTGTGAGAAAGAATGGAACAGAATAGAAAATATGCCACTATAGATTAATAAACATACATTTGGAAAGGATAGCATTAATGCTGAATATTACTGATTTGTTTTAGGTTTTTTTAACCTGTTGATGCTTCTAAGACTATGAAAATTAATTTCTGAAGTTGAATCAAAACTTCAGTCAGCAGATTATTTCTAACATTGTCTAATTATATTTTTACAAAACGTTATTAATGAGAGTTACTTGAAATGTGAATATATCTGACTGAAATGTAGCTGTTTTCCTGCTGCAGAGTGAGACATGGCAGAGGAGCGCAGACAGAAGCTTTGTTCGGTGATCTTGCCCACTGAATCAATGAAGGCGATGGCGGAGTCAGTGGGTGTGGGCTCACTGCAGGAAGACAGTTGTCTGGCCCTCAGTGAAGAGGTTAGCTACAGGATCAAAGAGATTGCGCAGGTATTTACAATTGCGATTAACAATTTATATTTTCTGTTTATGAAGTTTTGGTTTATACAGACAACATGAATAATATTTTACATTTTTACATATTACATGTTTGTCATATTTTTTAGTTCAGTTATCAAGATAGATAGGTGTGTGTATATATACAGTTGAAGACAAAATTATTTGTGATGTTTAACAGAGCAAGAGAATGTTTTTACATTATTTCCTTTTTTTTTTTTTCTAGAGAAAGTGTGATTTCTTATAGTTGCTTGAATAAAAGAATTAAAAATATATATAAATAAAAAACTGCTAAGGTCAATATTATTAGCCCCTTTAAGAAATTATTAGTTTGATAAGCTATAGAACAAACCACTGTTGTCTAATGACTTGTCAAATTAACCTAATTTGCCTGATTAACCTAATTAACCTAGTTAAGCCTTTAAATTGCTCTTTAAGCTGAGGATTCGTATCTTGCGAAACAACTAGTAAAATAATATGCACTGTCATCATGGCAAAGACAAAAGAAATTAGTTTGGACTTGAGAGAAAGAATTGTTAATGCTCATAAAGATGGAGTAGGATACACACATTTATCAAAGCATTTTTATAAAGTGTCAAGAACTGTAGTGAGATGCATTATCAAGAAGTTTAATGAGACTAACGCAGTGGAGAACAAGACGGGCAGAGGCAGGAAGCTAGAGCCCTGCACAGGAATGAACTGCGAGGTTGCCAACCAAGAAAGACTACACTTCTGAAGAAGAGACACCTCCAAGCTAGAATGAAGTTTGCTAAGGACAACCTGGGGGAATGTGATGCATACTGGAAATGTGTCCTTTGGTCAGATGAGACAAAACTAGAGCTTTTTGGCCATAGAGATTTTGCCTAAGTTTGGAGAAAGAAGGGAGAGGCATTCAACCCCAAAAACACCATTCCCACAGTGAGACATGGTGGTGGGAGTATAATGCTGTTGGGGATGTTTCAGTGCGTTTGGAACTGGGAATCTCATCAGGGTTGAAGGAAACATGAAAAAGGGAAGACTATAAGAAGATTTTGAAAGACAACCTCAGACAGTCTGCAAGAAACCTTGGTTTGGGTCAACATTTTGTCTTCCAGCATGATAACGACCCAAATCATACCTCACTTCTGGTGAAGAAATACCTCCAAATGAGCAAAGTGAGTGTACTTGACTGACCTGCACAAAGCCCAGACTTGAATCCAATAGAAAATCTGTGGGACACACTACAGTCCAGAGTTTGTGCCAGAAGACCAACAAATCTAGAGGAGTTTGACAGATTTGCTAAGGAAGAATGGGCTGTCATTCTCTCAGGAGACATGCTTGAAACTTGTTGAGAACTACAGCAAACGACTAAAGGCTATTATCAAGCAAAAGGGATACACTATTGACAAGTAACATCAGAGGGCTAATAATTTTGACCAGTAGACTTTTTAAAATTCTTGGTTATACATTTATTTCTATTTGTATTACAAACCCTAAAAGCCTCCTGAGTAAAGTATTATGTTTAAAAATGAATGCTGTGTTGATAAAATCGTCTTTCAGTTAAACAACACTTGCGAGTTATTTGAAAAATAATGAAATATTTTATAATTTTGTCTTCAACTAATATATATATATATATTAGGGCGGGTAATTGAACGCGTTAGATTAATTAATTATGGTGAAAAAGAATGTGTTACAATTATTAATGCATTTAATGCAATTAACCCACCCCCAGACCTATGTGTTGTCATCTGACATTTCATACATTTCACTAAATTTGTAAACCTGTTTACAAATTTTCTTCTGGCTGAGCATGCCCCTGGTCCCTCCCTAGATGAACCAAGACCTACCCACCATAGTACCACAAAATCCTGTGTGAAGCATTATAATGTACTTGTTTTAAACACCCTTGGAATACACAAGCTGGAATCTGAAGTGTTCAATGATCATATGATAACTGGTGATTATAATCAGTTGATAATGTAAAAATTGCATAATTGATTGCATAAGTGTGTATTCTTTTTTGAGAGATTGCATAGAAAAACTGAAGGTGTTGTTTATCTGTTGATGTGATATCTCCCACAGGATGCACTGAAGTTTATGCACCACGGTAAAAGACGCAAACTTACTACTGGTGACATTGACCACGCTCTTAAACTAAAAAATGTGGAGGTGAGAAAACTGAAAGTGAGAACTATTGGTTTCCTCTCGCTAGCTTAGCCACAACATTTGGAACCCTTCACTAATTGTTTTTCCTTTTGTATTTTAAGTTTTTCTTTAATTGTACTTGTCTTCTTTAGCCTCTGTATGGATTCCAGTCTCAAGAGTTCATCCCATTTCGCTTTGCAAGTGGAGGCGGCAGAGAATTACACTTCTATGAAGAAAAGGAAGTGGATCTTAGTGATATCATCAACACGCCCCTACCTAGAGTCCCTCTTGATGTTTCGCTCAAAGGTAATTAACAAGTATTTGTCATATGAAGCCAGATTATTTACTATTTAGAATCAAGATCTTTACCAAAATCTAGTGAGCTGCTAACCTCAACAACGTATTATGGCATTATAGACGCTAAACTCAACTAAACAGCCATTCCAAATGTAACACAGCATAATTGTTTGTGCTTTTTAAGATACCTTATTTTTGTTAAATACTGAGGATAAATTAATTGGAATTGAGCTCAGTTTCAAGTTTAATAAGCAGAAAAGTCAATACTAAATGTTTCATTATACACTAAAAGTGAATTTATAAAATTTGCTAAAAAATAAAAAACTGCAATCTAATTAAAATGAACTGTTAACTGTTTGTTACAACTGTTTGTAATGAGTGTGACATTATTAACAACATACTAACATCAGACTGATGCCGCATTTGTTGTCTTAAACAGCATTATATTTACCTCATGAACAAGGAGGAAAATAGCCTGTCTTTGTTTGCTTTTTGTCTTTTAGCTCATTGGTTAAGTATTGATGGTGTCCAGCCTGCAATACCAGAGAACCCACCTCCAGGTAAGAGAGTTTTTCTTATCTTTTTATTTACACTACATGTGCAAATCGGTGGGAGGGGTTAAACAGGTAGGGATGTAGAAGCAACCGTTGATTGACAAAACTGGTATTACCAGCAACGCTGGGAAGCGAGGCTTTTAACACAAATTCCATATCTTTGTTTCACATTTTACAAAAAAAGCTTATTGTCTGTTCACTTACATCTTTACACCTTTAACGCTAGAACCGCCAGGGGTCGCTGTGTACCTAAAACCGCCATCCGGGTAAATTTTAAACACACACATAAGCAGTGTTTTGATATGACTAAAGAACATTTTATTTAATTGTATTATGCCACTGTCTTCATAAAGAAGTGTCTAGAGTCATAAAAAATAATGTCTAGTCATCAACTATATTTTTGTCCTGTTTTTTTATGCAAGCTACAGTCAGTTTTCATAATGGTCAATATAAGCTGAACAAGCCTGCACTGACAAAGATAATTAAAATGAAGTAACTACATATTTGGGTGGTGTAATATTATAATTCATTGTCATTAATCAGTATATTAAGACAATTCATTTTATTTAAATTACTAAAATAGCCTATAGACAATAATGTGTAATAAAAAATTCACCACACTGCATAGGATGATGCGATGACAAATTCAAGCAGACAGCTTCATCTAATGAATTAATTTTTTTAGTTTTATCATTTATAATTTGAATATGAGAACAACGGCACTAAACTTCGGGTAATCAAAAAAAAAGGTTGTATTCATTACATAGATCAGTTTTTTTTTTTTTTTTTTTTTTTTCAGGAAACGTGCAGACTAGAATAAGTAACAACACGTGAATAATAAACAATAGAAATGGCAAAAGTTTAAACAATATGAGTAACTTTAGGCTAAAACATCTAAAAATTACATTGCTGTCGAAATGAGATGAGCCGTCAGATGCTGAGCCGACCCAGGACGCATAACTTATCATCAGACTCTCCATCCCATCATTGTATTTAGTACTTCTAATACTTCTTCGGCATCCATAAATCACCTTATTTTACTAATTTTGTCTTTATTTATGAAACTAATAACCGCTAATTCAGTGAGCAAAAGGCACTGCCTAGACATGTACAATCTTAAAACATAAGCGGCAAGATAATGACAGCACGAAAATACAGGTATTATATAGAGGAAAAAAATTGACCCGTGTTGGCGCTCTTAGGTATAAATACCCCGTTTTTCTATCTGGTTTAACGCTTTTTAACGCTAGGGAATTTTAAATTACACAATCTAAAACAAACCCCTTTCCTCTGAGAGATGCTGAAGCCTGATTGAATCACACTATTGCTCCGCAATAGCCAATGGCGTTTGAGCATTCACCTGCAGGCTCAGACATTATATAGGTGATGTTGGGAGCAAATTTGTCCATGTTGTGTTTAGCTGTACCAGACCAGTGAGTCGGCACTTCGAGACATGAGTGGGTTAAGACAAGTTGAGCTGTCCCTGCTCTCCACGCTTGCAGTGGGACACACTTCTGTAACCATAGTTGCAACAGCCTCATATGCAGCAAGCCCCAGTGGGACACAGGCTGCAGCTACCATCAGTCCCAGCTATTTCTAAAAACGTTTTGAAGGGGATCACTCTGCCCTGCACAAAAAGTATTGTGCACACAGTGTATTGTGAATGTACTGAACAAACTGTGCTGATAACCACGCAAACATTGTGCGTGAGTCCAAAACCATCCCTAGGTATGTAACAGACTGGCAGGCCTGAAGCATGCTCTTTTGTGTTTGTGGTCCTCAAGCACAGTCTTCGACTGTGCGATGATAAACCAGTCATCTAGGTAGTTCAGCATGTGCATGCCAATGTAGCACTTTAAATTGGTATGCAACATCTTTGAATGCAAATCGCAGAAATCGCCTGTGATAAGGGGCTATCTGAATATGAAAATAATGGCTTGTTTCTACCGAGCGGTACGGGTCGGGATGGAATACCCTGATCCAGCGTGTGTTTCCACCAACAACAGTACCCTTACTTGATAGGCGTGATTGAAGATAAAGCCAGACAATAATTACAACAATAATAATATTTAGAAAATTAAGTTTTTTTTTGGGGGGCGGGTAACGACAATGACATTTCACAAGTCCATGAGAACAGACAAGAATGCATATTAAGAAATTATTGTCTGTGTGAAAATATAAAATTATGAAATACACTGTTATTTTTTTGTGTTTGCGCACTCTGATGTAAATAAGCCTAGCATACATGACAGCTTGGATGAACGAGTGAATGAGAGAATTTATCCCCTTTTAGCATGCACAAGACGATTCTAGTCAACCAATTACCAAAAAAAGGTACCAAAAAAGTGGTACGGTTCGCAATTTTGGCACCATTTACAACTTCTGATAATGGAATGGAAATAATTGCATTGTACCGCTCGGTGGAAACAAGCCATAACAATTCTTCAGATCCACCGCTATGAAGTAGTACTCGGGCTGGATGTGAGCAAGGATGTGCTTCACTGTATTCATTTTGAACGCATGTTTCACAAGCGCTTTATTTAACGGTCGTAAATCCAATATTGGACGCATGCCCCCGTCATGTTCGGGGAGCGAGGTAGTAGTCGCTGAATAGCCCACACTTCCTCTGCTCCTAGGGTACTATCTACTGTCTTTTTAAAGCCAGTTTCTGGGTTAAACATCGCCATTTAAAAGGAACGACAGGTGACAGGTCTGCAGCTTGTATGTTGTATGTGTGTGCACCGACACACACATACAACTGACAGCTTAAGAGTTTCTGCTTTGCCCAGCGTCTCCTGGGGGAGAGGTTTCACTTAAATTGTGGGAAATTCGTGGTTGATGTGGGCATTTAAGATAGGAGGCTGCTTGTACCATGTGAGTTAATGAGTGGCCAAAGTGTGCCTGTGCATTGTAAACGGTTGACCGCAGATCCATGGATGGGCCACTTATAACATTTATAAGCCTTTATAAATGGCGGCAAGGCGTTCCAAAGTTTAGGAGCTGCAACTGAAAACAAGTCCATGGAACTGATAAAAGTAAGTTTTGAGAAGAGCGCAAACAACATTGAGATTGATAAGGAGACAGCATGTCTTTTATATACTCAGAAGCCTGATTATGCAATGCTTTGTACACCAACACTAACACCTTGTATTGAATTCTGTAATTTACAGGCAACCAATGAAGAGATGAAGATTAACACATGTGTAATATGATCCCATTTTGTAGTAAACCTAAATATAAAGTATTGCAATAATTAAATCTTGTGGAAATGAAAGCATGTATGACAGACTCCAGATCCTTAGTTAAAAGGATAGGTTTAAATTTAAATAGCTTCCTCAGCTGAAAGAAGGATGCTTTTACAGAGCTCTAGACTTACTTTTTGCACTGGTTGCAAAAATTTTCGACCGCAACACATTTAACACCGCAGTTTTACAAGTTCACTTTTTTTTTTTTTTTTTAAATTGCTGCCCATATAGGCAATATTGTCGTGTATATGATTAACTAACAATCTGGTCAACATAAAAATTGGGCGCACGTGACATCGTTGCTGTATGTTGGGTTTATGTTCAAGCCATTTTTCTTCATAATAATTATTTCGGACTTGAATTTAGTGAATGAAAGTTCTTCTTTTGCAATATTGTAGGCAATGTTAAACTTGATTATTATCTTGTCCTGATGATCTGTTTGCTGTTGCCTGCCGCTGAAAGGCAACGCATCTTAGCCAGTGAAACTGGTCAAGCCACTCTCTTCGAAATGTATACATTTTCCACCTTTTTAATTTCACTGGGCTCTGGCTCGGACTCAATCATATGTGGCTCATTATCTAATGCCGTCTCTGGACCAGGGCTTGACATAACCTGGGAGGTTGATGGCTCTGTGTCGGAGCATTGGTTATAATTTTCGGACTTGTCAGGCCTTAACTTAACATTCTTATTGAAAAAGGGTCCGCCCTTCACTATCTCTGATTGGTTTAGACCACGATATGGGCCTAATGTGTGTCTGTTGTTGAACCACACTTTAGAACCACGTGACTTTCAGCGTCGCGGAGAGGTTTTTTTTCCCCCTAAAACAGCTGGAATTTTTTTTAGTTGTGCCATTGAGAAATTAGGTTGCATGTGCGAACATGGGTAACCATTGCTTTGAGACAAGGGGCTGTTGCTTGAATGAGTAAGCAATTGGGACTTCTCTGTGTCCCAATTGCTGTGTGTTGCTCTGTGTTCTGCCACTGCTCAGAGGCAAGGGGCAAGTAATGTATTTGGGGTACGACCAAATACCGGGTAAAACCAATAACACCAACTGCTGCTTTGTCATAATTGTCTTTATGTGTTCTTTGTTCAAAATTATGTAATAATACACACACAGAGGCAGCACTGCACAACCTGTTATCACAATTCTTTTTCGCAGTGCAATTAAAAATGAATTAAAAGCCAGCTGTCTGTCACATTGACATCATGTGAACATGTTACCATTGTGAACATTTGTGTTGGTCTGAACAGACACATTAACTGCCATCATTCAAATGTTTATTATTCTGAGCATTCACCTTGGTGTGAACAAGCCGTAATGCTTATAATAATTGCTGGGGCTTTTACCATTGCATGTAATGTTTTACACAAGCTTTAAAAACAGCATGCAGTATAAAGTATATACTGTCTATGTATGGAGTTGCACACTAGTATATCATTCTGAGAATATAACATTTGAAAAAAATAATAAACGTTTTGTTATTGTCTTTCCCTACTCTTTATCTTCACCTCAGTTCCTAAAGAGCAGCAGAAGACAGATTCCACGGAGCCACTCAAAGCTGTCAAACCTGGACAGGAAGAGGAAGGCTCTATTCAGGCCAAGAGTCAAGGTGCAAGCTCTGCTGAAGTCAAAGGTGAGATATTACTTCAACTGAAAAGGTGGCTCTGGTGTTTTAATTATTTTTATTTTACTGATTTTCCTACCTTACTCACACTTCTCACTCATGGTTTCAGGAAAAGAGAAGATGCGGATGAAGCCACGTAGTACACATGAGCTCTCTGTGGAGCAGCAGCTGTACTATAAAGAAATCACAGAAGCTTGTGTGGGATCCTGTGAAGCCAAAAGAGCGGTACGTGTGTGTGCCAAGGGTCCAAAATTAAAGGGGACCAATTACGCACTATATACGATATACCGGTAAAAAGGTATTGTGGTGCCCTGCTTTAAAAATGGTACGATTTGCATTTTACTAGTATACTTTACTAGTATATATTATTTACTAGTACTGTAAGAAAGCATTTTGATAAGAGCTGTATTAACATTATTTAGGGTCCTGAGATTAAAGCGAAGTGAAAAACATGGACAGAATCAAGGGATCCAGTCATAAAAAATTAGAATTTCACAGATTTTGCCTATTTAAATATAAATCCTGCACATTCTGTGTCTCTCTGTATGAATGAATGAACAAACAGTTTACTACACACATACTGAAGCACACATGACACTTGCTGTGTTTTCAGGCTCTGCTGCCTCAATATATGTTTAATATATATACATAATCTCAAGTATTTTACTGATACTTTTGAGAAAAAAACATTCTCATATCATATACAAACAGAAACGTAAAGGCAGCAACCCGTCAAAATAAAAGCTTGGTTTAACTTGACAGAAATATTACTTATTGTAATGATATATTAGATTTGTAAAACAGCATTTCTTGGGCATGGCAACAACTCACTACTTATGGCAACTCACCCATAATCTTGCCCCGTCATAATTCTTTGCGTATGATCCTGAAAATCATCAGGACTATAATTGAGATGTTTCAGGGAGTTCAGAAACTGATATAGAAAATATCTCCCCTTGGAGTGGACTTTGTGCTTTGTAATTTTCAGATCTTTTTCACTTGAAAATTAAAAAAAGCATATTAGGACTCCTGTAGATTTCCACACCTGTGAATAAGTTAAACTGAGAAAAAGTTCTAGCCATAAAATGTGTTTTGCATTATTTCCCTAAAATGTTTGTCCCTGTGACATTCACACTTGTTTTGCATGTTCTGCAGCATCATGATATATTAGAGGTGCATTTTTTTTTCTTTCTGTTTGTCATGTTGCATATATTTTGTTGTAATTCTGCCAACAGGAAGCACTACAGAGCATAGCCACAGACCCAGGGCTGTACCAGATGCTGCCAAGGTTCAGTACCTTCATCTCTGAGGGTGTGAGTATACTTGTACAGTTGTAACTGTTTTATTAGCCAGTTTAACATGGCTACAACTAGTGCAATAGGTCAGGGGTTCCCAGGCTTTTTTTCCGGGACCCACCTACACATAACTGTATTAACTATATAACTATATACAACTATATTAGTGTTGTCACAATACTGGAATCTCTAATATTTTTTTAAAAATATACATTTTTAATACAACGGGGGGGAAACTGCCACAATATTAAGGGCATAACATTTGGGTATATTTTCATAAGAATAAAGTAGGCCTGGGCAGTATTTATCATTATGGTATAAAGTGTCTATCATTAACTCTGATAGTTATATCGCATATAACTCTGTCTTCATTTATTTGTATGTTCATCTATACAATTTATTTGGGCTGTTTAATATTAGATTTAGATTAGATTAGACAGGAAATAAATGTGAAATGTGATACTTTTTTCTTTCTTTTTTTTTTTTGAACGGAGTGTCTGTTTACGCTAAGTGCAAATAGCCTGCCTTGTTGGCAGTGGCTATTTACACTAACTCTGCCCATCAATGTGTAATGGGGCTAGTCAACACTACAAAAGATGACTGTTAATCACCAGATCCATTGGCAAAGTGGTTAAAGTGTGCGGTTAAATCTTTTCAACACGGACGACCCAGGTTCAATTCCGCCTTATGGCGATCTTTTTTTTTCATCCTTTTTAAATCTCATATAATATTGGAAAAAGCATTGATTTTCAATAAAAAAAAATAAGGAAATAATCGAAAAATGTAACATAAAGTATCGGTTAGGGTAGGTGTAGAAAGGGCTTATTGTCCCACTAAGGCTGCATCCATTTAATAAATTGAATTAAAACGATAATTTACACTCAATGCATAATTACTGAATAGTGTTTTAATATAATACAAAAGTAATAATTGCAATAAGTATTATAAATAGCAGAAAATCCTTAAGTGTAAATAGAACCCATTGCTATTTGCACTTAGCGTAAATAGTATCTATCGCTATTTGCACTTAGTGCAAATCGCATCTAACGTTATTTGCACTTAGTGTAAATGGCATCTCTCACTAAGAAAATATAGTGTAAATAGCATCCAACTTTTATGTTCATAATCGTCAGCAAAAACAAAAATATGCAAAAAAGTATCAAAAAATATTTAACGTTACGGTCGCTTGACCTTCATCAGGTATGATAATTTGTTAAAATATATATAAATAATATATATGACAAATGAGTACTTCATGAATCCATTTTCCTTGCATCAAACGTGGGTGCATCTTCCGGTTCATAGTAAACAAGTGGGACGTGACACTCATTCATTCAACAGTTGACAGTACTGATGGGCAAATGAAGACTCCTTAAGCACGGAGAATTTCCTCTTTGAATCTTTTGCCGAAAAAGTCAGTGTCGAAAACAGCGCTTTCTGGTGGTTAGTAAACAATAAAGCAGCCCAAATTCTGTGAAAGAAACATCCTCGGACGAAACATTAACCACACATTCCATAAATCATTTATATTCCGTTCACAAATAAAAGCGTAACAGTGTGTGTTTGTTGAATTTCTGTTTCTGATAAATTAATTTACCTATGATTAAACTGTACCATTAAACGCCAGTACAAATATAAATATGATGTAATAGAAGAATAATGTACACATATGAATTGCGCATGGCAAATATTTAATTTTCCTGAAATAATTTGTATTTTTGATATTAGTTGCATGACTGGGTATTTAAAAATGTAATGAAATAAATCTGAATAAGATCTGGGGGTTCGAACATTCCGACATTCAAACACAAGCTCCGATGTCTTGGGTCAAATGTCACATCACAAGTTGACAGTCATTCAAGATCCAAACTTGCTAACGATGTGCGAACACAGCTTTGAACAGCACATGTTGTCCCTGGGCACCACAACGACATCTCTCATAAAGGTTTGCAACTTTACAAATTAAACAATGACCCGAAAAACACCTAGCCTTGTCGCTATTTAGCACACAAAATATAATTGGTATACTACTTCCACCGCATCACCAGAAGTTGTACCCACGCTCTTTTTTACATGTGGATAAGTTTTTATATTTTTATATTCTATTTTTAGACTGGTTCTGTTAGGAACTGCTGCGGAGTAGACCAGTACCTGCGTGATTTGTCATAGACATAAACCGAGAGAAGTAACTCTGGCTACAATTTTCTTCCGCAAAGATGCATGCCATTCTGTTTATTAACCACTAGAGCGGCAAAAGTTTTATATTATGAATTACTATATATACAAAGCACATGTTCCTTTTATACTCACTAAAAAGTTGTCAGTCACTTCATCACAATCTCAGATTTCTACTGCACACTTGCAAAAATGTTTTGTATAATCATCAATGCTGACTACACCAATTTTTACATCTTGTCTATACCTAATTTGTTATAATGAAAAGATTAGCGTGTGTGGAGAACTCAGCACTAAACAAAAACTCATCAACCGAGTCTGTGTTATTTCCTCTATATTGTGTTATTTCCTCTATATTGTCTTTCTCTTTCAGGTCCGTGTAAACGTTGTTCAGAATAACCTGGCTCTGCTGATATACTTGATGAGGATGGTGAAGGCTTTAATGGACAATCCAACTCTATATTTAGAGAAATATGTGAGCTATTCACACACTGCATACTAATAATAACACTTTATTTATATCATTGAATAAAAATGTTACCTATTTTATTTTACCTTTTTTGTTTTTTAAATTGTTCACTTTCACTCTGACCTTTTGAACAAAGACCCTTGATTTGTTTTGTTGCTGTACTTTTAAAAGTATAAGAAAATGGAAATATAAAACTTTTATACTGGGGAAGGACATTTTGAGTTCTTAAACTTGCTATATGTTTTTTATATTATAAACTGTTTAATTGCAAAAGTTCTAAGAAATTATATTTATATTTTCTTTTTTTTTTTTTTTTTTTGCTTTAGTATAATGTTACTACTTTCAATCTCTTACAGCTCCATGAGTTGATCCCAGCGGTGGTGACATGTATTGTCAGTAAGCAGCTATGTCTGAGGCCTGATGTGGACAATCACTGGGCTCTGCGAGACTTTGCTGCCCGGCTGATGGCTCAAAGCTGCAAGACGTTCAGCACGACAACCAACAATATCCAGTCACGTATCACCAAGACCTTTACTAAGGTGTTAGACACTGTGCTCAGACTTGAGATTTTGAGTTATTGTGTGTTTACAAACTATTATTAGTTTTATCTAAGTTAGCCAAAGCACCTGAAGTGGTCTTAAAAGTGCCTGTCATTGTTTTATGTCTTTTTTCAATTATCAGGCATTGTTGGATGATAAGACTCAGTGGACGACTCGTTATGGCTGCATTGCTGGACTTGCCGAACTTGGGCATGACGTGAGTCTCCTCCTTTTACTGTCAACTAAAGCTCTATTCAGACGGTAATTGTTTCTAAGTTATTTTCACCATTGAAAGGAAAGGAAAGGACTGTGTTTTTTATTGCCGTCCCAATACAGTATGTCTGTGTTTATTCTCACAACCTCTGTAAAAATCCACGACCGAATTACCTACTGTTTTTTGACAATAATATGCAATTATGTAATCAATAAGTAGTAGTCCAAATACAAGTATTTAAAAATTTTATTTAATCTAAGTACTTACTACTTTGAGTCTGATTACATAATCCAGATTACATGTAATCAGTTACTACCCAGCTCTGGTTTTGGATGTTAATTGATCAGTACACGAGAGTGCAATAAAATTTATGTTGGTATTAGTAAGCGCTGAACATTTTTACTCGGTTTAGATTAATCTCACAGCCTACCACACAACAGCCAGTCAGTGCATGCCACTATTAAGTCTGCATGTTTGTTCTGTCTTTGTGTGAATGAGTGGCATAGATTTATGCTTACATTGTTTTCAGCATCTGCTTTTTTAATATATGAGGTCTAAATGAGCATTCACTTCATAAGCTTTGAGAAAAACTTCTGTTTTTCATTCATTTTGTACAGTTCTGTTGTGCAGCATCTTATTTGACCTAAAACCCCAAATAAAAATGCAGTGTTTTGTTTGAAATCTAAATTCTAAATCACATTTTTGCTCCATTGACTTCTTAATCTCCATAGTGAATGTCCACATTTCATACAGATTACATAATCTAAAAATATTTGTTTTCCATTTGAATTGTTTTATTTAAAAATAGACATTTTCTATAGATATATATTTTCATGTCTGTGAGGCAAACACAATTTCGTTTAATTTTTGTTCACAGAGACCTAGACAGCAGAAAGCGCACCTATGCTTTCATTATTTTACAAAAAGCTTTTGTTTTATTGAGTGCACATAAATAAAATAAAAAGACCTTTCACAGAGTTAAAAGAGGTACTACTCTTATCTGAGCAGAATGACTGAGTATTTTAAGTTAAATTCAAATGATTGCAGCGGCACCTCCAAGTTAACTGTCATGTAGTGAGTGTGTTACTGTTCAGCTTCTACACTTCTACATGCATAAACACTTCAATAGCGCACATTTTTCTAGGTTAATGTTAAAGCAAGCAGCCATGTAATGTTGCTGCTACTTACATGCCTCAGATGATAAGCCGCATTTGAGGTCGTAACAAACATTTGGATGTCCTGACTGATTACAACTTTTTTTTTTTTCTGCATTTTTTTTTTTTTTTTTTCTGCATTTTTTTTAGGTAATAAAGACATTGATCATCCCTCGGCTGTCTGTAGAGGGTGCTCGTATTAAAGCTGTGATGGATGGGCCAGTGGTGTCCAACATTGATAAGATTGGAGCCGATCACGTCCAGAGTCTGTTACTGGTAAGTTCCTCACAACGACACAAGTCATTTAGATATTTAGATGAGCAGTAGTAATTAATGAAATGTGACCACAAATTAACAGGTTGTAAGAGCAAATTATTAATGTCTATTTTTTTTATTCTTACATCTTGTGTCATTTAATTGCTAACCTATTATTTTTTAGCTTTGTACTACACTTTATGAAGTGTCATAATTAGTTGGGCAATATGCTCTAGTCATATCATCCTATCGTCAGGTTGTGAGATGCACAATATTATTGCCCTAATTTAACTATCAACATAGTTTCATAGGCAGAGGGCAAAAAGTAGTCTAATGTTAGTGTAATATATTAACTCATTATTTAACTCAGCATATTATATCTTTCTAGTCAAGTACCACATAGAGGTGTCATGTCATAAAATATTTTGAATAGGACTGGATTTGTATTTAATGTGATTGCAATTTAGTAAAAGAAATACATTGAAATTTACTAATTATAATGCTTAAATGTCCACGGTTATTCAAAAAGCAAATACATTTATATTCAGAAAGTGAGAAAAGAACATTTACATTGCCAAAAAACATTATCACTGACTTCAGTTGAGAGCGAGTTTAGGCACTCTCAAAAACACTTCTGTATACTCACTCCTGTTACTCCTGGCACTGAAGCCGTCTACACTGTATGATGAATAAATTTCTCACCTACATCTCATACATACATATTTACTTGTGAGAGCGCAGAATTCAGCCAGTAAGCACGCACTGAACAAAACTATTTTTTTTAATTATTGGCAATGCACTCATAAACTCAAAACCATGACTAATTTAAAATGTATAATGCTGTAAAATGTAATATGTAAAATAAATAAATCTAAATTTAATGCCACAATCGACACTTTTAATTTAATTTTCACTTCATTTGCGACAGCCGTAATAGTTACCATTTTATGGCATTTTTGCTCCAAGCAAAAATAGAATTAGGAAGAACCAATAAATTGTGAATAAAAGATTGCTATTACGTGAAGAATGCAGCCCTTGTATGAAAATTCATACTGTCTTAATGTTATAGTAATTAATGATTTTAATGATAATAATTAATAGATACGTTTTTTTCTGTATTTTCGCTGCAGTGATGTTAACACTGACTCGTCATCTCCACAGTTAATGTGCACATTTCATACAGATTGCATAATCTAAAAATGTTTATTTTCCATTTGAATTGTTTCATTCCAAAGTAGATGATTTCTGTGGATATATTTCTCATGTCTGTGAGGCAAACACAGTGTTGATTAATTTTTGTTCACAGAGACCTAGACGGCAGAAAGCGCACCACCTTTGCTTTCATTATTTTACAAAAATATTTTGTTGTTATTGAGTGGATGTAAATAAAACTAGACCTTTCACAGATTTGAAAGATGTACTACTTTTATCTGTATTAGCAAAAATTACTGCTATGAGTATTTTAAGTTAAATGCAAATGATTGCATAAACGCTTTGATAGCGCACAAATTTTCTAGGTTAATGTTAGAGCAAGCGGCCGTGTAATATTCATTCGCGACAACCGTAATAGACATAGTTTTATTGTGTAGAGGCATTTTTGCTCCAAGACCAAAATTATTCACTACAGAAGGTTAAAAAAAATAATATATATATATATATATATATATATATATATATATATATATATATATATATATATATATATATATATAATCTGATAACTCAAATGCGCTTTTATTCCTGTAGTGCACAAGAAACGCACCAAAAGTGGAACAGCCGTAGTTTGAAGTGCGAGACATGGACTGTCTGCCCTACGGCTCTGCCCCAAAGACAGCGCAGCACAAGCTCAGAACAAATGCGTTTTCTTGCTGACTGGTCTTGATTGTGCGACCACTAAACAGCAATGTGAAATCCAGTGAGAAGCGTTCCCGTTTGCAGCAGGGGTAGCCAATACAAACCACAAATATCTTCACAATTTAAACTATTTTAAAGCCGGATAAAACACTGATGTGAAAAACAGGAGAAACACTGTGCATAGGAGTGTGCGATATATATCATAATCATTATGATAATATCATAATTTTTGTTCTAACAATGTTCAATTTGACATTATGCATATTTTGCAAAAATCCTTCAAAATACCTATAGAGTGCAGTGCACACATTCCATGTCGAGACTAGTGCGCGCACTCATAACACATTAACAGTGCGTTCTTTTACTGCATTATTTATTTATACATTTAGAAAGATCACAAATTCAAGACATGGGGGCAGAAAATGTATAGATTTATATTACTTCAACAAGTTAATCAATTTCACAGGAAGAGTGGCGTTTTTTTCTCAAAAAATTAGCTACCGTGATTACAAATGTGATCAACAGTTCAATAGACGTTAATTAAGACGTTAACTTACATTTTAGACACCATATTGCCTGTTTTGCCAACAAAATCATTCTAAACACAGCCACAGCACTGTTTTGCATCTCTGAGCAATTGAATGAATCAACCGTTTAAATGACTTGTCTCAATCACAATGACTTAATGACTTATTAACAGTGATATGCTGCCTCTTCTTGGCAGTTTTAAATCCACATTTAAAGTATCTTTTCAATTTTTTTTTTTTTTTTATAACAATTTCAAATATCAGTATTCAACATTTTTTGTTTAATATATCAAAACATTTATGCATTTGTAACTGCAGGTTATGCATTCATGACCTGCATTAAACTGTGTAAATGCATCTAAATCCACTGCATATGCATTTTCTGTGTTTCCTCTGCATTGCAAAGATGAATTTTGTTGATACTGATTTCATTTAGTTGGTAACAGCCCAAATGTCTTACTATTATAATTCACTGATTAAATGTAAGAATTTGACTTTCTATCAGTGCAAACTGAACACCACCCAGAATATGAAGAACAATAAAAAAATATATCAATTCATTTTACGTGCATAAATAAAAGCTTAACAGTATGTTTGTGTTTGGTTGTTGAATTTATGTCTCTGATAGATTCATTTACCCATTAAACACTGAATGCAAGTGTGAATAACAATATGATGTAGTAGAAGAATAATGTACGCATATGAATTGCTTGTGGCAAATATTTCGTTTTCCTGAAATATGTCTGAATAGAAACTTACTAGTAAAGTAAGATCTGGGGGTTCGAACCTTCCAACACGCAAAGTGAATCGCTCACGTAATTGGAGAGAAAGTGAGGCTTCATTTGTCATCAATCACGTGATACGGGGCTTCATTAGAAATTGTGTTGCATGCGCGATACACGCATCGAAGCTTCAGTGTCATATGTAACATCACTAATATATATATATATATATATATATACTAGGGCTGCACGATATTGGAAAAAACTCACATTGCGATATTTTGTTTTTCTGCGATAAATATTGCGATATGAAAATAAAAAAAATCATCAGATTACTTGAATAGCTCTTTGGAAAAAAAAATGGGATGATTTTATAGCTGAGTAAATCAGCATTGAAAATAAACAAATTACAAACATGGATAAAGTTAATAGAACAAAGATACAAATAAAATAAAACACTTTATAGTCTAACAGTATTCAGGTACAGAAATTGAATAATCAAATATAAAATTGCACTGCATATTCTTCACTGTATAAATGTAATCTAATAAATCTGTGTCAAAGCTAAAAAGTGATTTTTCTCTGTGTTTTGCTGTTTGATTAACATTCATGACACAGAAAGCCTCAGGAACATTAAACTGCTGTGAACCTGTTACACATCCATTTTCTTTCTCAATTGTTTATCTTCACTTAAGCAACTGTGTTTACAAGGATACTTGCAGAGACCTGTATTTTGACATAGTTTCGCGTGTATGTGTCATTTCAGGCATAAAATAGCAGCGAAAGTGAACGGAATTCCGTGTTCACATGCATCTGCGTGGCTTTCACCGTGTCAACACCGGGCGCGAGCGTCGCGCCGCGCCAAATGCGGTAGAACACATTATAATCAGTGATGCTGTCTGCACTGGACGCGAGCGGCGCGACAAAATACTGTAGAAGTCATTATAATGATGCTCCCTGCACTGGATGCGGCGCGGCACGTCAAATACCCGAAAGTAAACTGCCGCGTTCCATTTATGTGTACTCACACAAAATTCAAATGATATGCAACAGTCGCTTTTGTCGCGTCCAGTGTTTAGACAGACTTTCACTTTAGATGCTGCGGCACATGCAGCGCGACACGACAGCTGTCGCGTCCGGTGTAGACAAGGTGTCTGTGTGTAAGCAAAGAAAAGACGATCAGTAGCCTATAAATAAATATAACGATCAGTAGCTATAGGCTACTAAACATCGCACGTCTTGCGATGTGACTATTGCGGATGAGCACATCGCGATATCGATGCTGAAACGATGTATCGTGCAGCCCTAATATATACACACACACACACATACAGTTGAAGACAAAATTATTAGCCCCCCTGTGAAATTTGACATATTTGTTTTTTTAGAATATTTCCCAAGTGATGTTTAACAGAGCAAGAGAATGTTTTCACATTATTTCCTTTTATTTTTTTCTTCTAGAGAAAGTCTGATTTCTTATAGTTGCTTGAATAAAATAATTAAACAATAAATAAATAAAAAAACTGCTAAGGCCATATTATTAGCCCCCTTAAGAAACTATTAGTTTGATTAGCTATAGAGAAAAAAAAACACTGTTGTCCAATGACTTGCCAAATTAACCTAATTAACCTAGTTAAGCCTTTAAATTGCTCTTTAAGCTGAGGATTAGTATCTTGTGAAACAACTAGTAAAATAATATGC
This sequence comes from Cirrhinus molitorella, assembly GCA_033026305.1. Lineage (NCBI taxonomy): Eukaryota > Metazoa > Chordata > Actinopteri > Cypriniformes > Cyprinidae > Cirrhinus > Cirrhinus molitorella. The sequence goes on from CM065119.1 coordinate 27,065,648, forward strand.
ACTGTCATCATGGCAAAGACAAAAGAAATTAGTTTGGACTTGAGAGAAACAATTGTTAATGCTCATAAAGATGGAGAAGGATACACACGTTTATCAAAGCATTTTCAAGTGTCAAGAACTGACAAAGCCTTAAGGATTTATATTGACCGCTCTGTCATCTTTTGACAGTCTGACTGCCTCTTTGTGTGCCACGGCGGCTGTGCTAAGGGATGAGCAATATCTAAGCAGAGGTCGTCGTATGACAAAGGCTATTGCCTCCTCATGGGTTTAAAGGCTCATCTATTCAGGATATGTGCTTTACAGCTGGCTGGTGCTCACAGAATACTTTCGCCAGGTTTTATAAGTTGGATGTACTGTCCTTGGTGTTTCAAGTGCTTTCAGTGAGTCATTAACCTCACTTATACTTCTAGTTTACTTCTACTATGCATGCAGTTGGAGCACAGTTTGTTACCACATGTAGCTGTTGACATTGCAGGCTTATGTACATTTTGATGTGCTTTGTTTCAAATTGCATGGCGCTGTCTGTTCTGTATTTTGTGCAGCTGCTCTTTTATTTTGGCCAGATATGCTAATTTGGTATACCTGAACTAAGATGTTTATTGGTCTAGTTCTGCCTTTTACCTGCAGGCTTTCCTAGGAGCTTACTGTTGGTTGGGAATTGTGTTTGTTCTACCCCATGCTTGGCATGGTCTTAGCCTTTGGTTCGGACTAATCTGTGCTGCACTCACAGTGGGATTGTGTACCGTTCCCACAGTGAATGCTTTGCAGTGTGAGGGAACGTTTAATTGGGAACATCTCTCGTTACCATTGTAACTTTGATTCCCTGAGAGTAGGGGCGAGACATTGCGAAGATCATCGTGCCCACTGCTTAATTAGTACTGCAGTGTTCAGTCTTGGATTTTGAGGCAATTGTCGCTCTTGGCAAATGTTATAGTACCCAGGGGGTTATCAGTATTTGCAAGGGATTTGCAAAGATGTTTATTAAACTGCCGTTATCCTAGAAGGTTTGTATTTTGATTAAAGGTGGAGAAGTTCCCACAGTGAATGCTTCGCAATGTCTCATTCCTGCACTCAGGGAACTGAGGTTACGACAGTAACCGGAGACATTTTTTTAGTTATACTTACTTAATTACTTCCCCTCTTCTCTCTTTCTTATAAGATGAATAAAACCCTACTTGTTTGTTTTTTCCTGCACTATTAAAATAAATCTCCTGTCAAAATATGACATGCCACTTTCTTTTTCATCTTTGCAATAGCCTTAATTGGACTGTGTAAACCTTTTACATTAAGGGTAATCACCATATGTTTCTGACATTCCATCTGACAATCCCATAACAGAACACTGTCTGTAAACTACATATTATTGGTGACCAAGCCTGAACTATAGAACAGAATCAGAACATCACAATAAAATAGACCAACAAACAAAAAACACAGCTAGATCTCCATTTTGAAATAATAACTGTGGGGGGAGTGGTCTAGCTAATCACCAAAGCCCACCTTAAGTGCAACTTATAATGCTTATAGTTGGTCAACTATGTTCTAGGGATGCATCGATCCGATCAGATCAGACCATTCCAAATCTGATATTGTGTGTATGCTATTCTGTGCTATTATTATGCCCCACAAAAGTCACATAAACATTATAAAGCACCATGAAGTTTTTGTGCACTATATTTCAAGTGTTCTGAAGCTGGTCCATAGTTGAGTTAAACCCTAACACAGTATGAGGTACAGATGAATATTTGTCATTCAATTCAAGTAAACTCGTCATTACGCTGCAGCTGTCTGTCATCCACCATTCAGCATTCAAACTGTGTGTCGCGTTCGGTTACTACAGTCAAACAATGATACTCTCGTCAAGAGTGCACAGTAATTAAGATTTAAAACTATTAAAAGAAAAGGCTTAATAAACTGTTGCACAGATATAATACACTACGCATCAGTATCTTTTCTCTTTGTGCTTTGAATATTTCTATGTGGAGCGCTGCGCACTGTGACTCCGTGTTGCTTCAAGCACATCATTCTGCGCACAGGATGCTCATAAGCTCTTTATGACACTCTGTATTAGAGCCTTTCATATACGTTTGCACAAAGATTATTAAATTAATAGTCTTTCTTGCTCTGTCCTATCTGTCACATGTTGATGCCTTCATTACTGTGCTACACATTTAAAAGAAATTTCTTTTAATTTTGAAGTATATATTTATACATAAATATATTTACTTGCTTTTTATGAATGTATTTTACAACTACACAAAGAATGTGTGACACTTTACCAGATTTAGTCCTAGACTTAATAACTTTTATTTGTTCTCCAACTTAATGTTGTTTCACTAAAAATTATTGTGCACCCATGATTTTTTTAGAGTATCTGCTGAATTATCCACTAACCTAGTTTATAATAGTATTTTTGTCATAGATTATGAATATATATTTTTTTCATTTGCTATTTTTCACTAAAATTAAGTTATATTTAGCTATATTTAGCAAAATGTGTTTAACACACAAAAGAGTGATGATCAGGTCATCACACAGAAGTAAAAAAAAATCTACATTGATTAAAAAACTGCGTATTACTGGTATCCAAATAGATTCGATCTGTTTCAGCAGATACTCAGAATTTTCAGGATCGGATTGATTCTGAAAAAATTGTATCATTGCATGCCTACTATATTCTTAAGGTCTAAAAGCAGATCTATTCAGTTGTAATAATAATTAATAATCATGATAAAAGTAATCCCCCTGTCATGGTTGATTTTCTTTTTCTTTCACATAGCAATGAAGAAATCTGTTCTATTTTTTTTTTTTTTTTTTTCATGTTCATCAGCCATGATGGTTTTTTTGTCACTCTTCTCTACTGTCCCAGACTGCTTTTATCAGACCCTTGCCATTTCTAGACTTTTCCCCTTCTAAAATTTAAACCTTATGTACATTTTAAATTGTGGAATAAAGCATGACCAAATCCACTGACCAGATTGTAGTATTGTAATTTTACTCTTCTGTAAATATATATTAATATATATATTTTCAATTTATAGTACAGTACTATTATTGCAATAGTAATATATTTATTTGATTTCATTTTTATAATTTAAATAATAAAAATGTTCATACTAATAAGTAGAATATTATTATTATTATTATTATTATTATTATTATTATAGTATATAGAATTATTGTATAGTTGTATTGAATAAGGAAATTAGTTTTTCTTAGTTGGTCATGTGACTGATTTATTCACAACATGTTTCTCTTTCTCGTTCTGTGTTTAGAAACACTGTGCAAGTGTGGTTGCTAAAACTAGACCACTCCCAGATGTGGTGGATCAATACAAGGCAGATTATGGTTATCTGGGCACCTTGCTCTGTTCACATGTGGTGAAGGCCCGAGCACAGGCTGCCTTCCAGGCCCAAACTGTTAACAGAACCACACTCACTATCACACAGGTGAGTAAATATGAAAAACAACTTTTGCCAAGCTGATCTGAATTATAATTCTTCTAAAAATACATATATTTGTTCAAATCAAACCTGAATTTCCACTCTGCCTACCTCTTCAGCCACGTCCAACTCTGTCAGTGTCTCAGAGTGGATTGTCAGCATCAAGTGGTTCACGCACACCCAGCATTATTAAAGTACCCAGTTCACTCACCCTCATGTCCACTCGCCCTGGAACACCTACCCAGCCATCACCCCCAGCAACTAAATATATTGTTATGGCAACAAGTGCAGGAGCAGCTTCCACACAGCAGGTAAGAGTTTTAAATTAGTTTGTGTTAGGGTATGTGAGCAGGACTTAAAAAGCAAAGAAAATTATATAAAAGAAAAGAATCAGTTCACTTCGAGCAGAATCAGTATTTTAAAATGTCTATTCTTGCATTCCTTATTAAACATTATGGTTCCAAATACAGTTTAATTAGAAAAAAGACTAATAACGGTTTTTTTTTTTTTTTTTTTTTTCCATTTAGCATATACTTTATAAAAATGTATATACAGACTGCACATTTTCAGTACACATTTTCACTTAAAAATTATATAACAATTGGTAATTAAGCTTTAAAGAGCAGGTCGTATGGTATTTTAAAGAGTCTCACGCAACAGGTTAAGCAAGGTCAGAAAACATTGTAATTTTCTCAGAATATACATTTAATATTAGAGTAATTTCACAATGATTTAAAAACAGTTCGTTCGAGCAGTTCTGTCTGTAAAACCCTCCTTTCCACAAACCTAATCTGCTCTCATTGGTCAGCTGGCCAAGTCAGCAGTAGCGGTTCTAGACCACAGGAACTGGGGGGGACAGAAAGGGGCCACTTGTGTTTTTAGGGGGCACACTATTCATTCAGTCATTTTTCATCACGTAATGTAACACTGCTAGAAGTGAGGTATAAAATTTTAAACTCAAATGAATTTTTCACCATGTTTCATTTATTTTAACTCTGTTTATTTATTTATTTATTTATTTATTTATTTATTATTCAATTTATTTATTAACTCTGGACAATTAATGACAAAATTAATGTTTAGACAGATTAATTGACCAGATTTTGTCTTTGCACAGTCGCACAGTCGCGTCTGCTTCATTTAGTAGGCGTCTGCCTACTAAAAAGGCAAGTGCTCGAGCACCCGCCCCTTTTGCTCAGATGCCCAAAGTGCCCTTCTGTCAAAGGTCTCCGCCCACCGCTCACATGCCCCGCCCTTGCATAAAGTGAAAGTGCCCTTTCGGCGATTTCTACCGACCCCCCCCGGACCGCGATTTCTACCGAGGGGGACCGCGAATGTGCCCCCTTAACGTCAGTTTGCCCCTGCCCCTCCCGAGGTCTCTGCACGCCACTGGCCAGCAACATTCCTTCAGTGCAGCTTCACGTTCAAGCAATAGACTGAAACTTGCCTCAAAGCACCGTCAAAAATAAATAATGAATGTGTCGGTGGGAAATAGTAAGGAGATTTGAAATATGAATAAACTATATTCTGAGTCAGTGTCACAAAGATCCCGACTCGCAATCTCTTTGACGCGCCTTAAATGCTAAATCTTTACGCATTACATAATGAAAGAGTTTTCGGTTTGTTTTATTTCGTTAAGTAATAATCTAAAGCTCTCTATATATGCATTTATCATGTCTTAAATAATTAAAGTGACGGCGCTGGCGCCTCTTTGTCCTTCAAAGCGGCTTTAGCATTCACTCTCCACACAAACGTTATGCGCCTAATAGAGCACATTTATCTATGACGTTTAAATCAACATTGTTTTATACTTGAACTGTTTTATATCTATAGATTTAATTTTAGGTCATGATGATTTAAGAAGGCACAAACAGTCTATGAACAGTCTTCTGCATGGCCGCTGTTCGTTAAGGGAAACTTAACAAACAAACAAAAAAAATCCTCCCATCAATTTTCCAAATTAACTTAATAAAAAAACTAAATATAAGTCTAATCACTTTGTCATTACATACAAAACTGAACTATTTTAATAGCTGCTAAAAGTTCATTTTACTTGTCCATGTTCCGTCTCTGAACGCATAACAGCTCAAACTCCCTTTCGTGCTTTTAAAAACACCCTATCAAATATACATTAATAAATCAAGCATGTCCCATTTCATGCTAGTCACGTTACATGATTTTACTGATTTGCATGTGCAGTTGGGCTTTTATGGAGGAGCAAAAGCGCACCAGGAGACGGAATAGGGAGCAATAATCGCTTTATCTCGATTATGGCATTTTCATAATTGTTTAAAGCCGAAATCAAAATTAAATTTTGATTAATTGCACAGCCCTAGTAGGCGTTGATATTATTTAATGTTTATATTAGTGGTTATGGCTCACTTTACATCGTTTGCCATAGCCCTTTGCACAGCTAGTGTGAAAAACTTTTTTTTTAGCATTAGAAAGCTGGAAAACGCACAGGTAACATTGATGATAGCCCTGATCAATGTCTGCATGAAATACCTCTGCTTTTGATTAACGAAATGTTTATACAGTAAGGGTTAATGATTCCAAAACGATCTTAAGTTAAATCACATAAATATAAAATAATAGTCTATAAAAATGTCAACATTCACTACGCAACTCAGATGGAAGTTAGAACTCGGTATGGTAAACAACTCAAATAAAATTTGTCTTAAAAACTAATATCTGTAGATTTATTATACAGTGCTTTGATAGAAGAAAATCATACATGAAAATATTATCTGTGGCAGCTCATTATACCCGGTTGTACGGATTAAATTTCATTCGTTCATTCATTTGATCGCCTGTATGGTTGTTCGGCATCTCTAATAAAAAGTAATCTTCAACATGGTTCATTAAATTCAAGTTATTTGTTGGCATAGCATCCACAACAAAATCCACACAAAAGCAGCTTCTATGATCAATCTTCTGTAATTTGATTTCCTCTGGCACAATTAATTACTTTTTTCCGATTACTTCCACCCACAGGACAGGATAGGATAGGGGGGGATTATGCTAATATGTTACCTGATGATGTAGATCAGTAACAAGCAGATTTAAAAAAAAAAAAAAAAATGACGACTCATTAAGGAGATTCAGAATCAGCTCGCTCTTTTGAGAGAAAATTTCTTTATCATGTACTTTTTTTTAATTAACAATTTTGCAGACTCTTTACATTGAAGGATAGCTACGTTAAAAACTGCAAAAAAAAAAATATATATATATATATTATTATTATTATTTTTTTTTTTTTTTTCGAAAACCCATATGACCTGCTCTTTAACATATAATCCATAATATCGTATAACAACAGCATTTTCCTCACATTAGGCTTGCTGCATTAGTTGGTGTTACATGGTGTTCGGGTCATGCACTAATTACATTACTTGCCCACCACCTCCACTGTCAATTGGCTTTTTATAGAAATAAAAACTATTTAGTTCAGTTGGACAATGAATGCTACAGTTACAAACTGTAAGGGCTCTATACAGCACAAGCTGCATAGTTGCAGCACAGTGCAGCATATTTCGCTTAACTTGACACAAGAATAAGGAGAAATGACTAACAAGACCATGGATGAGGATTTGGTGGGTAACAGATCCTGAGCGTAAATTTACAAGATAAGTTATTTGTAATTTTGCAGTACTATACACACCCTATATACACAGAGTGCACTCCATATACGCAGAGTGCACATTTATTAACTTATTTTTGGTTTTATTGACTAAGCGCGAGCAAATTGAACTGCCAAATTAAATTATAGACTAACAAAATAAATGTATAAAAAAAAACGATAAAATAACATTAACCGGTTATTAACATTTTTAAATAAGCATTTTCTCTTCAGAACGATTAAACTTAGTTTTGTTTTTGTTCATGTTCCTGTTAAAATTTTGTTGGTTTCCATTTTGTTTTCATTCCTTGAACCGGTTCAAAGTCCTGTGTTTGATCAAATATTACAAAGAAATGGTCAGGATTTAAAAGAAAACAATGTAATAAACTTTACCTAAAGAATTAAAGGAAATAAACTACACTCATTTTAAGCAACCTTTCTAGCAACAACTCAAAAGACCTTATAAATGGCAACGCAGTGCCCTGAAACCACCTAAAATAACAGCATTGTGGAAGTGAGTTTTTGTCTTTATATCTGTTGTAAGTGTAAGCATAAACTCTTCTTTCAGGTAATCACTCTCAGCTCCTCCCAGTCTGGATCTCCTGTCACAAATACAGTCCCCAGCACCCCCACATCTTTACAGCCACTAGTCAAACTGGAGTCTGGAAACACAGGTGCAGTGAGTGGCTCACGCCCTCTTCAGAAATACATTGTGGTGTCTTTGCCTTCATCCTCTTCCTCACTCGAGAACAAGGGCTCAGGTGTCCTTCCATCCTCTACCTCACCTATCAGCATGGAGTCGGCTGTTAAGCTAGAACGTTCAGAATCACCGGCTGCAAACACACAGTCGCCACATTGAAACACAATTGCTCCACCAAGATACAGAACAATAATAAATGTAGCTTGAGACTCATAATAGTGCTTACACAGCACATTCAGACAAACTAACATGCATATTTAGAATTAGGATTGTGAGCAAATAGCTGTGCACACTTGGACCATAAAACTTACTCACAAACATTGACACTGTGTACATAGTGTGTGTGTGTGTGTATATATATATATATATATATATATATATATATAGGTCAAAACATAATCAATCAATCATGTGTACACACAAATACATGTTTGAATACTGTGTGTGTGTGTGTGTGTGTGTATATATATATATACACACACACACACACACACACAAACATACATACGTGTGTGTGTGTGTATATATACATATACACACAAACATGCATTGTTGCCATTGTGGCTGCAAGTACAGAGAAGCAATTGTGTCACTGACAGCCATACACACAACACTGAAAAATGCAGGATGGAAACTGATTTTAAAAAAAGTTGTGTGTATGAAGATTGCACAAGTCTTCTGGGTTCAGTATTTGACCTTACAGCTCTAGCCATGTTTCATTAATGAACATAAGGATATGGTTGTATTTATAATGGGAGAAGGAAAGAGAGATATGGATTGTGTGGGTGAAAAACAAAAAAGAGGCAGTGAGTCCATCACTGTCTGATTTATGTTTGTTTAGTTAAGCACACATGTGCTTTATGATTGAAAATTGGGCATTTATAGGGTTTAATGAACAATTTAACTGATTTACTATGTCATGTCTTTTTTTATCTTCTATAATAAAGATCTTTTAAATGTGGTTGTCATTTTATATTTTCATATGAGCAGTTTTCAGATGTCACGTGTTAGTCTGTAGAAACCACAGTTTTTAGATGTCACATGTTTTGGCTTTTTTGGTGTGTGCGTGTGTGTGTGTGTGTGTGTGTGTGTGTGTGTGTGTGTGTGTGTGTGTGTTTGGTTTTTGTTTTTGTTGTTTTGTTTTTCTCGAAAGCAAAACATGGTATTTGTTTGTTCCAGTGGTGAAAAAAATAAGTGAGGAAAAAATATTTCACAAATTGTTTTAGAGTTGTAACTGTAAAGTAGATATTAAAAATTATAATAAAAAAGAACAGAGAAACAAACTAATACATAGCTTTGTCACCGAAATACATGTTTTTGCTTGGTGTTACAGTGAAACAACAGTAGTGAATGGTAATGTTATTGATTATGTTATATTGATATATAATTTAAATATTCGATCATGTAAATGCTTGTGATATATTGCACGCATTTAGTCATGTTTTATGTTTAACGTGTAAATTACATAAATTGTGTTGAAAGTTCGTTTCTCAACATGATACTGACCATATGTTTCTGGGTTAACTTAGCTTGTCAAATAAACGCAAACGCAAACTGAACGATCCCTCCCCGATGAGTGCTGCCTATACAAAGTAACAAGGCCCCAGTTTCCGTAGGTTTCTCCAGTCTCTCTGAATTATAATAGCAACCCGTGCTTCGGGAGTTTTCTATATTTGGTAAGTAGGCCTTTCTTTCAATTTAGTTGAATGTTGCGGTTCCGTCAGCTGTTTCTCAGTCATATTAAACTTTGGTCTGTGTCTCGGGTGAGAGAAAGTATACAAGTTGAGAATTTGAGATCAGGACAGTGTTCAAAAACACGTACAATTTTAATCCTGCGCGAGATAAAGTTTCCGTTTCTGTTTCCGTTTGTGTTTATTATGTTTTTTTTTGTTGTTGTTGTTTTGTTTTGTTTTTACTTTATTTGAACAGGAACACAAGCTATTTTGTAGATAACGCTAACGAAAAGACTATCATAAACTAACGTTACCAGTCCCGACGCACTTGTTTTGTTGCGTGCTTCCTTCGTGTGCTTATATCTTCAATTGTTGGTCTGGTAAAAAAAAAAAAAAAAAGTTTTAAAGAGATTTGAGAGTTTTAAAACTCTTGCTGCTCCTAAAAAATAACTTGTTTTTAACTTAGCCTTTGTTCGTTTTAGGCTACACAGTTCTGAAGATCTTACTGCACAATTTTGCCTCGTGATCTTTAAATAAATATTGTTGTATTTGTTCGTTCGATCAAAGGCTGGAAGACTTTATTTTATAAGCTGTCCGGGTGCTTGCTACCAGGAAGTGGAATACGGGTGTGTCTGTGAATGTGATTCTACCAGTGGTTTTTCCGAGGTCAAGTGGAGATGTTTAGTGTTTTTAGTTGTCGTGCGTTATATAGTACCTTTAAGTATAATCCCATGATACAGGAATATGAATAATACTATCCAATAGATCACTGCAACAATATTATTTTGCTACTGGTTAATCTGTATTAAGAAGCAATTCAAAGTCAGCATGAAATTAAAATATGTATTTTTACATATTTTAATTTCATTTCTATTTCTTTCTCTTTGGAATAGAGTGCCTTAGTGCCCGCCCACAGTGGTTCCGGAAGTATTTTTAGTGGTTCAAGCCATAGACTGTAAAAAAAGGTTCAAGCACGTAGTGCTGCTAAAACCACTAATCTATAATACAGAGTCATATAGATCCTGAAACCCTGTTGTTTTTGAAGGGATTTTTATTTTAGGTAATATAACGTCTTTAACCCGACTGTGCGCTAAAATCAAGCCCTGCCTTCTATTTATTTTTATTAACCAGAACAAAATGTACAAACGTATACAGAAATGTATACACACATTATTCGTTCCTTAAAAACAGTATATTCAAGAAAATTTTTACAAACTTTTTTTTTTTTTTTTTTTTTGACAATGCTCTCCAAACTGGGGCCGTTCTTCGTACGTTTTTTTTTTTTTTTTTTTTTTTTTTTTTTAATGAACTTTATTGAACAGTATCAAATTTACAACCACAAATGGCTTGGTACAAAGTGCAGAATTTCTTATTCCGACAACAGACAAGCATCATAAGAAAAAGAGAAAGGAGAAAAAAAAAAAAAAAACTAGGGATTTTCAGATAGTTTAAGACTTTCAATTAAATTACAGAAAACTAAGACATTCTTATTCTTCATTCGTTTCAGAGACAAAAAGTAATGACATAATTCCTTGTGAAATACATAGAAATTTGGAAGAGTTTTCAAGAATCTGTTTTTATGTAAAAAGAACTTCCCAAGAATAATAATGGTGTTAACTGCTAAATCATGCGTTTCATCTTTCAAAAATAAACCAAATAATACATTTTACTTTGTTAAAACAGGCAAATTTTCAAATTTAGGAAATAACCAGTAATGCAAATCTTCCCAAAAAGCATAGACAAATTTACAATCATAAAAAAGATGTACTGTAGTTTCAATTTGTTAATCACAAAAGGAACAGTTGTTAACATCAAGACCAAATCGACATCTTAAAAATTCTCTAGTAGGATATACTCCACTAAGAATTTTAAAATGGACTTCCTTTGCTTTTGGTGCAACCGGGAATTTCAAATAATTTGTTCTTAAAATTTTAACTTCATCCTTAGGGAAATATTGGAATATTATATTTTTATTTGAAGAAAAGGAATATAGTTCATTAACAAAAACATTCCGGATTACAGTATTAGATAAATTAATGTTAGTAATAGAAACTCCATTCACCAAAAGCTGAGGTAGACAAGGTGTTACATTATTCTGAAATAAACTGCAAGACATCTGAATAATAGATTGTGGGAGAGCTTTGATTATGTTATCATATTGTTTTCTGTCAAATAAATTAAATTGTATACTAAAAGTTTCAAAAGACATTACTCCAGTATTATCTAATATTTGTATCACAGACCATATTCCTTTCTCCAACCAGTTCTTATAGAATAAATATTTGTTCCTAAATACAACATATCTACAGTTCTATAAAGGGATATTATGTGGACTGAAATTATGCTTATAAATCATTTTCCAATAAAGTAAAACCTGTTGATGAAACGGTGATAACTTAACAGGGAGTTTCTTAAGGTCATAATCACATCTAAGGAAAAAATTGATACCTCCTAATTTCATAAATATTTGACTGGGGATATGAAACCAAAAACTATTTTCATTTTTCAAAAAGGATCTTAGCCAATTTATTTTAATCGTACCATTAATACATTCAATGTCCAGGGCTTTTAGTCCTCCTTCTTCATATTCTTTGACCAGTATTCCTTTTCTAATGTAGTGTGTTTTTCTTTTCCAGATAAAATTAAAGTTAGCTTGGTTTATAGCTTTTATTGCATTTTTAGGAAAAGACATTGAGTAAGCTGGATAAATGAGTCTAGAAATGCATTCCATTTTTGTAAGAAAAACTCTGCCAATAATAGAAATGTCTCTTTGAGACCAAAAACCTTTCTAAAGTATTCCAGATGTTAACATTATTAAGTAATGTTTTATCCTTTGTTATGTGTATACCAAGGTATTTAACAGTATCTTTAACAGGAATATTGTAAACGGTTGACAAAGGAAAGTTATGAATTGGCAGTAATTCACATTTTTTAAGATTTAACTTTAAGCCAGATGCCCTTGAGAAAAACTCTATGGTTTGAAGTATTATTGGAACTTGGTCAATATTTTTCATGAATATGGTTGTGTCGTCTGCCAACTGACTGATGACTAACTGTTTGCCAAATACTGTCAATTTTCCAAAATCTGAGTTTTTTTATAAGAATGGAGAGCATTTCCGCTGCTGCAATAAAGAGCAGGGGAGATATGGGGCACCCTTGTTTAATGCCTTTGTCAATTGAAAATCTTGGAGATATACCATGTGGTAATATAACTGTGCTATTTGTGTCTTTATAAATTAACCTGACTAGATTAATAAAATTTTCTCCTAAACCAAATAATTCTAAAGTACAAAACATAAATGTGTGTTCAATCATGTCAAAAGCTTTAAAAAAATCTAGAAATAAAATAAAACCTTCATCTTCAATTAAATCATTATAATCCAGTAAATCAAGCACAAGTCGTATATTATTATGAATTGAGCGTCCTTTTAAAAAACCTGACTGTGTCTCTGAAATAATCTGTGAAATTCCTATTTTTAATCTGTTATCATAAATATGAGTTAAAATTTTGTAATCATTATTGAGCAGGGTTATAGGCCTAAGATTATCTATTAATTTAGGATTTTTCCCTGGTTTGGGGATGAGAGTGATGATCCCTTGCTTCATAGTAGTTGGAAGAATATGGTATTCAGATATTTCTTTCAACAAGGTCTTTAATATACTTCCAAAAATGCCTATAAAAGTTACTTGTTAATCCGTCTGAACCAGGCGATTTGTCTAACAATAAACTATTCATTGCTTTTTCCACTTCCTCCATACTAATATCTGCATCACAAACATTTTTAAAACTCTCATCTACTGTGGGGATCCAATCCTTAATGTGATCAAAGAAAGCATCAGCATTTGTATGTGAATAAGAGGAGGAGTATAAATTACTGTAGAAAGAATACATTTCCTTAGAAATTTCCTCAGGATCTGTACATTCTTGATCATTAATCAGTAAAACTTTAACACCATTACGTGCTTGTCTCTGTTTTTCCAGTCTACAAAAATATGCTGAACTCCTTTCTCCCTCCTCTATCCACTTTGCTCTTGATCTTATATATGCTCCTTTGGCTTTATCAACATAAATGTTGTCTAATGAGGATTGAAGTAGTATTAATCTTTGTTTGTCATTTTCACTTAAGAGAGATTTAATACAAATATTGTTTATTTCTTTTATAATTTCTAGTTCTTTTCTTTTACTATTCCTACTTAACAATTTACCGTAATCAATGGAGATCTGACGCATTTATATTTTAAATATTCCCATTTCTCTCTATAAGTTTTAAATTGTGAATCTCCATTTATATTATTAATTGTAGCTATAATTTTATGACAAAACTGTTCACTATGCAGAAGGTTTGAATTAAATTTCCAGTATCCTATTCTCTTTTGACATATGTTTTTAGGTTTTAGAATAAGCTTGACCATACAGTGGTCAGTTAATGGTGCAGCAGAAACTATAGAGTCTGACTCTAGACCAGATCTAAATTCAGAAACTAACCAAAAATCTAACCTGGATTTGACTGAACCATCAGGTTTAAACCACGTGAAAACTTGAATACCAGGATTTTTGGTACGCCATACGTCTATCAATTTAAACACACTACAAAAGTCAAGCAATATGGGATTGTAATGGTGTCTCATGAATTTTGAAGGAGATCTATCAAGCCATTCATCTATAACCATATTAAAATCCCCTCCAAAAATAAAATCTTCAGTAGAATACCTTTGGCATAGATTCTTAACAGCTGTTGTAACCTCACTAATTAAGATTTTGTTCTGGTTATGATTATTATATCCATATATATTTCCCAAAATCAAAACATTTTCATTTAATTCAAAAACACAGATTATCCAGTGACCACAAGTATCACTAACAGTGGTCAAAATCTTCCCAGAAAAATTATTTAAGAGTATGGCAACACCTGCTGACCTATTAGAACCATGAGAAAAAAGTATTCTATCTCCCCACTGGTTTGACCAGAATTTTTCATCCAAATCAACAGAATGAGTTTCTTGAAGAAGAAAACATTGAGCTTTTTCATTTTTACAAAAAAGAAAGATAGATTTCCTTAGACCCCTTTCCTTAGAATCTCTTAGACCCCTAGTGTTAAGTGAAACATAAGAGAACATTTGGTTATAAGAAAAATAAAAATGGGACAAATAAGCAAAAGACTTAAATACATTAAGTAAGTTGTTTTTTTGGAATTAAATACTCTTGCAAGGCCCCTATCAAGTATTATTAAATACGATCAAATTAACTCTAAACTTAACATTTTTTATAAAATTAGAACTCAAAAGTGAACAGACTTTGGCAGCTTATTTTAATTTCCCACCTTTAAAATGTAACAGTTTTCTTAGAACGTTAGAACTTTTCCCCTTTTTGTCAGTGTGATTATAAGCTGGTAATTCACTAAATTAACAACATTCTTTTATAAATACAAAAGTGTAAACAAGTCAGAAAGCTGTTACGGTTAGACGAGAACCTATTAACATATCAACAAAGTCGTTGAAGTATACAGCACAACCCTGTACTGCAAGAATAACGATACTTTGGTCAAAAGTTCTGTCTAACCCAGAATAACCCTGTTACCGTTGATGTAGCCGACATGTCCTCTGTAGTACACGTTCTGTCCTGCCGCCCTGGCTTGCTCCATCTTCGGCCATGCAGCTGCGCGAGCCTCTCTGTCGGCTTTGCAAAAGTCCTGTTTGAAGTGAATCCCTAAGTCTTTGCAGATCTTAGAGTTTTTGGACAGTTTCCAGATGGAGTCCCGATGAAAACGCATTGTGAACTGGATGATAATCTGGCGATCTCTCCCCTCTTCTTTCCTTCCAATGCGGTGAACGGTATCCACTACTGATTCCATCGAAGTGTTCCACTGCGGCGTTAATTTGGACAGGATGCTCACGACGACGTCTCGGGTGTTTTCTTCGACTTTCTCTTTTAGGCCATGTATTTTAAGGTTCCAGCGCCTCTTGTAGCGCTCTAACTCCGTGACCTTTTCTTTCAGCTCGTTGTTTTCTTTTACTAGACGAGGCACTTCTTTTTCTATGGCTTGTATCTTGACTTTACACTCCTTGATCTCAGTGGCTTTCAGCTCCACTAGTTTGGTGATGTTAGCCATCATGACTGAGTTTTCTCTTTACTGGTCACCGAAGCTGTCCATTTTGGAAGTTAACTTTTCAATAGCTTGAACAAGAGATGCATTTAGAGATGGGTCTGGTTTTCTCTGTGTTAGAGTCGTTTTTAACTTACTATTTTACGTATTCGTTTACTGGATCCTTTGACAGAAAAGTTAACTGGGTTTACTGCTATAGGACATTTCTGATCGTAAAAACCTGCTTATTTTTATTTGTAAGGTATTGTTTTCGTTATTATAAACTGATTCAAAGGTAATCAATCATAAATATTACATTTTCCAGTCGCGCGCCTGCCCTAATATGCTTTCGCTTATGAACAGCAACATCTGCAGTGCGGGAGAAAGAGCGGGCGCGGGCGCATCAGGCACAATCATCAAACATATTTCAAAGCAAGCCAGCGCCACGGTCCTGACCGCATTATCACTGTCTCTACAGTCTCGGGATTGTGGCTAATGCAGGACACGAATGACGTGCGCAGGGGGTATTATTAGAAGTGGGTATACGCAAATCCGACTGAAACCCTCCACTGCATCACTAATTACAGAAAGTGCGCTCCCTTTAACTACAAAGCGTCACTCAACTTCACTGCGATCTCAGAAAGTTCCTTTATAAACAATTAAGGTCTTTAAAATACACAAACGAATCTCTAATTACATCGCATTTGCACTTAGCTAATGAGATGATTCACCAGCGCGCAAAACGAAACCAGGGCTTTCAGCGGTGAGTGCATTCTGACAAAAACGTTTCTAATTGGCCATTGCGTTCAAGAAATCAACAGATATGCATGTGATTGGGCTACATTGCTTAACCATGCAATAACACATTGGATAGCTTGCTTGCGTTTCGTTTTCGTATTTAGCAGCGTCTAGTACCCCCGGAGGACATCTAAGGATTCCATGATTCCTTTTTAAGATGGCATGAAATTTCCCTTATAACCAAAAGATGGCAGCAGAGGCTTAGTTATTGGCTGCAGCTGCCATTTAAACGCCGTAGTCTTGCTTTTCGATTCATTATAAAATTAGGGGGTCGTGGAGCTTTTGCTATGTTTTTGGGGGGCCTTACCCCTTTGAAGTTTGGGAAGCTCTGGTCTATGGTATGCATTGACGTAATTTTCCCGCCGGAACACGCCCCCTCAGCCGGACTGAGTGGCAAAAGAAGCAGCTGCCTGAATGGATTTAAATAGGGACGCTGCAAAAACGATATGATATAATGTTCCTCACTTACCAAATATCCAGTGGTCCATGGATATTGATATGCAGCCAGGAATCATGTTTCCTGACATTTATATGTGCATGATTTCAACGACGGGAAAATAAACAAAGCCGATTTGTCCGTGAACACATTTTATACAAAATAGGTTGGTCTAAACCCCCGTGATCACTTATATCAATGTTTTATATATCGTCCAGCCCAAAATCGTATATAGTTTTCTGTCAGTGTTTATTTAAAAACATCCAGTTGTGCATAATTTAAGATGCTAAATATTTAATTGATGGGTTGTCAATATGATATGACAATACAATAAGGCATGCTTTTACCGCAAAATAAACATATTAAACATATGAAGTGATAACTGCAAATCCGTGTTTCACTGCCTGGAGTCCATTTGTTGCTTTGAATTGCAGCGATCCATTTGCTTTTCTTTTTTGTAGCTTTCGGCAGCCTGTAAAAATATAGGCTACCTCAGGTTTCTTGTCAAATCTTTTTGTACAGTCAATCGCAAAGCTCGTTCTGGTTTTAGAGGTGTTATGTGTGTTCTGTCGCAGCATTTACGCTGAAACCAGTGCTGCCACTCATTCTTTTTGCCACTCAGTGGACGGAGCCGAACTCACTCCAGCTGATGGTGACGTCACGTGCATACCCTCTATACGGAAGTGGCTGAAGCTGCAGTTCATCGGCTGGCCGCTTGAGGCTGGCTCCAAAAGGGAGCAAATCCCCATAGACTCTCGTGTTAAAATGTTCAACTTTATAACAGATAAAAACATGTTTACAGCCTGGTACAAAAAGTGGTTTTGGTTTTTACAGCTAGTTTTGCCCTTCATGACAACTCTGAGGGGGGTGAATGTTTTTCTAACTCACCCGTTTAAATTATATTAAGCATTAAAATTCTGCATAATTAATAGCGTGGCCACTTGAGTGACAGCTGGTGTCAGGCAGCCGTCACATTCCCTCAGCTTGTTCCAGCAGTTGATCTTGGCATCTCAGCCGTGTTATTGCGTTTGTTTTTTGTTAGGGTGTTACTTTATCATGATTATTTTAATAAATTTAAAAACCAGACACCTTAGCTCCACCCGCGTCCCGCCTCTTTGGTGACGCACTTCTAAAATGGCAACGGCAGACCTCGCCCAACTTTTGCTTCAAAAACGCTCCTCAGAAACTTACGGGTGACGTCACTGACACTACGTCCATGTTTTTTTTACAGTCTATGAATGTGCCTCAACTTGACCATTTCAGTGCACTTTTAGCACTAAAATGGTCACTGACAGCTATGTTCTATGCAATTGTTTTGATAGAGGGAAGCAAAATACAGGTTCTAATTTCAACATTATTTCATTATTACATTACATTATTTCTTAATAAAACAAAACAAAACAACAACAACAACAACAAAAAATCAGCTGTATACAAAGTGACTAACATTTGGTTTTTGACCACTGAAAATGGGTAACATTCAACAATCTGGACAGCCTCATTGAGATCTCCATATCATATTGCATACCTTTAAGACTTCTTGAGTTATAGGCGTGCAAACTTTGGAAAAAAATATTTATGACACACCCAGACTAGTATGTTCAATGCTGTTGTCTTGACAGAAAGAAACAAGATACTAGTTCTACTAGATAACATTATTTGTTCTTCAGACATTTTTTTCAAACTGACCCACATTTGGTTTTTGACCCCTGAAAATGTGTACATTTTAACGATTTATTCCTGGAGCCATATTTAAATTTCAATGTCTCTGGAATCAAATCTCATAGGGCGTTAAAAATAACAATGCCAAAAGGAAAGTTTGTTAAGACCCAATATCTAAAAGGGCACTAGGTTATCTTTTAATACTTCTTGAGTTACAGGCATGCAAACTTTGGGAAAAAAACTTGAAAAGTGCTGTTTCCCCATTTTTGAACGATCACCATTGGCACATAATGCAACAAAGATTGCTAAAATCAACAGATTTTACTAATAGGGCTACCGATCTCTGTGTAAAAATAAGATAATGATGCTGCCATCTTAAGTCATTTTTACCCCCTTGTGACTTGACACTGAATCTAAGGTAAAAATTGCCATTTTGACCTCCCTCTAGAAAATAGTGGATTACTTAGTAAATATTCTTAAGAATAAATTTTAGCAAAATCAAAAAATTGAGCCAGGACGTCTGGTTGAGTTGACACGGAATGACCAAAATGGTATATTACATGAATATGCCAAGCTTAATTTCAATTTATATTTCTAAATAGGTCCACAATAAGCTTTTATGAGTTGCACCTGTTATAATATTCATTTTTTGAATAAAAACCGTATCTTCTTGAAACATCCTTTCTTTAAGACAGGGGTGCCTAAACTTGGTCCTGGAGGGCCGCTGTCCTGCAGAGTTTAGCTCCAACTTGCCTCAGCACACCTGCTGGGAAGTTTCTAGTATGCCTAGTTAGAGCTTGATTAGCTGGTTCAGTTGTGAAGATGCGCGTGAATAAGGAGCCAAGAACCGCGGAAGCGTCGCGTTTTTAAGGTGGAACGGATAGCGTCAATAAGAAGTTGCATTCAGCCTTCTCGCATAGCCTATATGTTTAGCGCCATTTTATCTCATCATATTTCTAATTAACGCACATACAGATGTTACTGAGGTCAATGTTTATGTTTACTATATGGACGGATTCTGATCGTATTTGTTTGTTTCAGCCTAAACCACCTCGGTGATCCTAATGAATGTGCAGTGCTGGATAATATAATGTTTATATTTCTTTAGTTATTTTAAAAAGCAGCTACAGAAAACGAGCAAAGAACATTTGTCAGAACATCACTAGCTTAGTAGGAGTTTATGCACTTTAAAAAACACTCGCGTTATAATCAGTAAAGCTATCTACACTATATAAGATGAATAAATCTCTTACCCCTTATTTTCAATGTACACGTCTGCGGCACGTTACGGCTCCGACGCCCCGCGGCAAGTTTCTGAAGCATCCTAGAAGCGGTTCTCCGCGCGGCTTATCTAAATATAAGCGCCTAGTCTATTTTTGACGGATAATAATAATAATCGTATTGCTATCGTCAAAGGCATCAGCAACAGGCGATATCTCTGACTATCGTCGATACACGATACTGTCGTCTATCGGCACAACCCTAGTTGGAGCTAAACTCTGCAGGACATTGGCCCTCCAGGACCGAGTTTGGGCACCCCTGCTCTAATCTCTTTATTTAATTTTATTTTATAATTTATTAATTTAAAGTATTTATTTATTTATAAATTTCCCTCAAAATGTAATGAACATTTCTTTCTCTAGTACCTAGGAAAGAATCAGAATTTAAGACTTACTGAAAATGTATGTTTTTTTTTTTTTTGTTTTTTTTTTAAGATTTGGCTTGAGGTACCTCTTGTCATCTAGACATAGTTTCCCCTGCAAGATATATAAAAAGCTTACTGTTCATTTTTCTTTCCTATTTTTGTCAGGTCAAAGTGAAGTAAAGAGAATGGAGGACAGAAGTTTATTACAGAATATTCGCAGACCGCCCAAACTCAGCACACCTGTTCTAAGTACTCACAATTATTTTGTTGTTGTGTGTGTGTGTGTGTGTGTGTGTGTGTGTGTGCGTGTGTGTGTGTGTGCGTGTGTGTGTAAAGTGTTGATGTGACAATTCATTAAATTATGAAAAAAGTACAATAAAAACTGCTTTAATTGTCTCTAACCAATGTTTCACAGTAATCTCCAAACTCATTGTGACCGCCCTGCCCATTGCACAGGTATCAATTGGTATGTGACTTTATTTTATCATGTCTTTATAAACCAAAGTTAATTTTGGGGATGTAAACAAGTCTATAATCCCCTTCTTCATCACAGGTGCAATATATCTGCATGACTGTCCAAAGCAGCCCTATATCCCCATCTATTTGCTAGTGTCAGGTGTGTTTGCACTGGTGCTGGGTCTGTTGTCTTGCCTTCCATGCACTCAGGAGCCAGAGGATGGTACTCAGTCTCCTCTGAGCAGTCTCTGCACCGCCTGGAATTCACTGGTGTCACTCTTCCTCTTCTGCTGGTTCATCGCTGGTACGATATAATGTGTTTTAATAACTTGATGTAAGATCTGATTATTTAGCTGTTACAGTTAAATTCTGAATTGTGTACACAAGAATTATACTTGTAACACAAAATAAAATGAATATTGGCGTTGGTGAGTGAATGAGTAAGTCAAAGATTAGTTTATGAAATTGGCAAGTAATGCAATAAAAAACAGCTTGGTTATTATTATTGTTGTTATTATTATGTTTATTATTATTATATCAACAGTGATTTCAAATACAGTTTTACATTTTTCCAACAAAATTAAACTTTGCTTAAATATAAACTAATTTCTTAATTTGAAGGTACACTAAGTATTCTTTTGTTTGTGTTTTGTGGTTGGTATGACACTGCTTTTGGATATCATACTAATGGTTGTACTACAGTTAGTATTAAATTTATTTGGTCTGTTTATCACATTGAATATTTGAAACATATGCAATAATTTTGTTTTTGACAGAGTTTTAAATATACCATATACTGTATTACTTCACTTACTCATGATTAATTTGCTCTGGAATCAGTTAGAGTTGTATTCTGCTTGTCATGCAATCTCAACATGACAACCACCCTTATGTACAATAAAGCGCTTTCTTGACCACTGATTTGATTGGTCTTCATTAAACAGTTTAAACAGAAGTACAGCACTATTCAGTTTTTCAATAAATAATTTTCTCTGTAAAGTGCTTCATAACGCCCTTTTCATCCCTCTCTCTCCTACAGGTAATGTTTGGATCTACTCTATTTACCAGCCTAATTATTACAACATTGGGCCCGATTATTGCAATAAGATATTGTACCTTTTTGCTTTCTGGACCACCACATTGGTTTATATATTGCTGGGCATTACCTTCCTAGGGGGTTGCTGTATGTTAATCTGCCTGTGTTTGTGTGGAAGGAGTGGAAATGTGGATGACGTATGATTGACAAGGCCAGCAGCCAACACTGATATTACTAATAATAACACTGTTGGGCACTTTAGCAGTTTCAGGCCTGCTTATTCTTTTTCCCCCTTATTTGATGTAGTGCCACTTACTAGGTCAGTTATGAGCTTTTGCACTATTGATGAGTGGCATTACACTGTTAAGTAACTATAAATTTCTGCGTGTAAATGTATATGTATTGTTGAGCACCAGAGACTGCAAGTTTATTACCTGGACATGTTTAATATCTTTATAATGGCATGTGTCAGATTTTGCCTTTGAGAATATTGTGTAATGCGTAAAGACAAAAAGATTATTAAATTGATATAAAAAAAAATCATGTTACCCATCATTCAGTTTATGTATTGTAATTATTACACTGTTCTCTGAAGTACTTCATCATGATTAGTCAATGGTTGCATTTTGTACTCCTATATATTTTTGTAAATTGATGCTAAACTGTATAATTGACCATTATCTTAACTGCCAACTTTCCTTCATAGCTGTGTCGGTTTCATGTCTTTTCTCACATAATTAAATAATTGCAACTCAGATCAGCATTTTGTCTATTTATTTGGTAAAAAGCAGGATAAAATACAGTCAGTCACTGTTTAATCTTACAATAAAAAATATAAAAAATAAAAGAATTTTGCTTGATGATCAAGTTTGTATCGTTCTGTCAATTCCATATAATTCCAATATGTTATATCTTCATTGGAAAATGTGTGCCTCCACCTATTTGCTGCCA
Organism: Cirrhinus molitorella; assembly: GCA_033026305.1. Taxonomy (NCBI): domain Eukaryota; kingdom Metazoa; phylum Chordata; class Actinopteri; order Cypriniformes; family Cyprinidae; genus Cirrhinus; species Cirrhinus molitorella. The sequence goes on from CM065119.1 coordinate 27,088,150, forward strand.
TCTTGTTACTCCTAACTAGGTTAGGAGACCTCTCCAGCTCTGTTAAATAATTTAGACATAGTCTTAACACTTAGGAACCTTTATGAATCATTTTTAATCTTAAGAGCAAAATTATTTCATTCTTATAATTTTGGCACACTTAAGACTAAAATTTTACTCTGAGCATACATACGGCCCCTGGTGTGACCCCTTTTTGAAGCAATAACCGCAGGTAGCATATTTAGTAAGCGCTGATCAGTCCTGCGCAACAGCTTGTAGGAATTTAAATCCATTCTTGAGTACAGGAACACTTGAACCCTGTGATATTGGTTGGTTTCCTCCTATGAACTGCTTGCTTCAGGTTTCCATATCATTTCAATTGGATTAAGGTCCAAACATTGACTCAGGCATTCCAAATCATTAACCTTGTTCTTCTCTAACCATTTTTTGGTATAATGACACGTGTGCTTGTGGTCTTGCTGCATGACCCACTTTCTTCTAAGATTTAGTTCTTGGACAGATGTCCTGACATTTTCCCTTAGAATCTGCTAGTATAATTCAGAATTATCTTCTTTATTGCATAAGGTTCCCCCCCCGCCAAGTCTACTTTAACACTGATATCCGCGGGTTGAATTGACCCTAATAATGTCATATTTAGCCCCTGAAATGCTAATTTACCAGATGAACCCCGACAAAAAGCGTGTATTTTAGCCCTAGAACATGATTTTTAATGGAGGAACCCCCCTCAAAATACGATTGGGCTAGTTTTGTGTAGCAATTGGTTGGGTTTTTTGTTGTAAAAACCTGGCAACCCTGATTATAAGCCTTCACTTTGAAATTATAGGCATATTTTTTTTCTGTTTTAATGAACACACACACACACACTATATATAAATATATATATTCGTTATTTTTTATTTACCATGCTGTTAACGTCTTACTTAATGTATTTGAAACAAAATGAACAAGGTAATTGTTTGTGTGATCACTTTGCTTGTTTGTGACATACCCAAATCATCACTGCTGCATAGTTGCATTTTTCCATTTGCCAAATATGTTAATGTAGTTAATTTGGTGATTACTTCCATTTCTGGCACTATGACATTTCTGTGCTATGTTGGAGATGTTAGCATGTCTCTAATAAGATCGGTCACAAACATGATCTAATGTGTAGCAGCATCTTATTAACTCACTGTCATGCATTGCATACATCATATTTCTTCTCCCTCTTCATATTTCGTCCATTTCTCCACTGCTAAAGAAACCCTTAAGCCTCTTAAAAGTCCTCATCCGTACTCCTAACAATTTTGGACATTAAAACCTTTTTTAAGGGTTAGGATGCTGTCTGAATTACTTTTTTCATAGGATCTTTTCTTAAATTTTAAGAGGAAACATCCACACCCACCCACTAGGAGCAACTTTTTGCACTAAGAATTTTCATGAATACGGGCCCTGTTCTTTAATTAAAACAGAGCATACACTGTCACCTTAAAATTAACTGCTAATCCTAGAGATTCACATACTTTAGCAACTCACTAATATTGAACACTGGACCATTATTATCAATAAATAAATGACAAACTAAATGTTATCATCTCATTTGTTTGATTGAGTTCTCTTTGTCAACTTTCAGGACTTGACAAAATTTGATTCACTTTTTGGTCATATTTATCCAGAAATATAGAAAATTCTAAAGGGTTCACAAACTTTTAGGCAGCACTGTATAGGTCAAGGGTGTCTTTTTTAAAGGGGGCCAGATGCATAGATAGATAACCTTGTTAAAAGGTTACATTTTAATAACTAAATATATAGAATGACTTTATGGTATTTAGTCTATAAACACATTTATAGACTAATATAAAAAGGTCTGTAATTTGGCCTATACTTCATTACTCACTTCCAGGCTTAATCCAAAGACTGTATTTGGAAACCTATGATATAGGCCTATATACCTTTCATTTTTGGACTATGGATGTTCTGTATAAGCACCCACCTATATTTTACATTCCTTGGATACAAACAAATGATCCTTTAATTCAACACACACTAATAAATTGTCATTTTACAGCTCACCATTGTCAGCAATAAAATTTGTATGTTAGTTCACATTATTGACACATAATTGATATATTAATCATTGGTACTATCATTGGTTCATCAATAAATCTATTTTGGGTTTATTGTCATATCTTTGTTCTCTTACTCAGCAGAAAATTGTTGGGGCTTATTCTTTACATTCATAGAACTGTTCCAAGAACCAAATAAGTTAAAAAAAACTTTTCAATATGTCACACCTAGTGATTGGAATACTTAACAAAATGATTTGAAGATGCAATCTCTGTTGTCAATGAGCTAAACCTCCAGCTTAAATAAACAAAAAAAGTTCAGGTAAGATCAGGTAGTAACAGGTTAGTTCTGAACATGCTGCCTTAAAGCAAACAAGAACCTTGATTGTCCAAATGTCAGTAATTAATATCAGTGTGAGATGAGACTCCTGCAGTGCGCTTACAGCTTGTCAGACCTAGCAAGAATACCCAAGTGGGGTGGAGCTTAATGAATGTCAGTTAGTAGCTTATAACCTAACAAACAGGCTCAACAGTGAAATTGGGTTTAATTTTAGAAACATGCTATTACAAGCATAAAGATGAATAACTCTTGTAATACATTTGTAAACACAATTTTCTATGTGCTTAAAGACATAAGCAGGAAAACATTTTGACCAAATATATTAACAATGAAAAATATAAGTAATTAAGCATTTAGAAGAATTCAAAGAGCTGCAAAGGAGTATCGGGCAACAAGAGCAACGCTGGCTTTCTTTGAAAGCATATGTTGTAATGTTTGGCTTTTTCCTGATGCAACCAATTCTAGATACAGGAAACCCCCTGATAAGCACTGGTAACACTCGCATGTAACACTGTCTCACTGTAACACCTATAGTTATCTAAATATAAAGCTGCTACCTCTTATATATAATATTATTATTTATTTATTCATTTCAATTGTGGCAGTCATATGTCAGTCACTGATACTGGTTCTCCTCATCAGCTCTCTCAAAGGGCTTTGTCAAAGACAAAAAAAAAAAAAAAAAAACAATTTTATGACAAGCATTGTGTCCAAAGGTCTAGAGCCAAAACCTTCATTGAATGGCAAATAACTTGATAACTTTATCAGCACTACAAATTATGGAAGTGTGCAAGTTCCACTTTCCTATTCTTCACACATCACACCATCACTCCATCACTTTTTCTCAAGTCTGGTAGTGTGGAGCTCCTCCTCTTGCAAGTCATTAAGAGCCTTCTGGAAAGATCTGGCTAAGCAGGTGGTCATATCTTTTGCCCGCTCAGGACTGCTACACCAGAACACTCGGCACTGTAGCTGCTGGCCTCGCTGCTTACAGATGTAGAGGAAAAGATTGGGCTTGCTTGTATCAGCTGTGCAATGTGCAATATCTTTCAGATAGGTTTTAGTGAGTTGTCTGCCCGTGCTAATCTCCTTCACTTCTACGTAGCGAGGTCGGACAACAAGAGCATGTTCCTTGCCAAGTTTGCCTAGGGTAGCCATGTATGGCGATTTCTCCAGTAACCGGCCTATGGCCTCCTCAGCCTGTTCTACATCCAGGGAATAGATTTTTTCTGTACCAAGGTAGTGCACCTTGAAAAGCGGGTCGCCGTGTGAGAGGGTCTTGGCACGGTCCTGGCGGAAACGGCAACGGAAAACAGACGGAGACTTCCTTAAAGTCTGTATGAGCTGGAATGACCTGCCCCGAGACATGGCTGAGATAGAAAAATTGAGAAGAATGAAGGAACAAGAAGTTAATGTGGCATTCTCACATCATATACATTAAATGCAATGAAATGTTTAAATTAATCATCATGGAGCTACTGAGCAACTAGTCTCAGCTTTTGTGGGATACTTCAAATAATACATAGACGGTAAAAGAAATTACAATGCAGAAAAAAATCTATATTATAATAATAATATTAACTATATTAAGTATATCTAGATTATTTGTGTTAAGATCCCAAAAATTAGCAACCTAAACATACTGTATGATTTTGAATGATTTTTCTTCTGTTGAACACACAAAAGATAATGTTTTGAAGAACGCTGAGCTCAAAATAACATTAGACCCTATTGATATATTGATAGGGATGTCTTTCCAACCGTGGGCTTCCTTTGATGGTTACGATTAGGCTGAGGTGGCTTTTGTGGATGGTTTATGCATTCACTGCGAGCGCATGACCATCGCTATACTTAAGTCTCAGCTCGCTTATGTGAGGGGGCCTTCGTCCTCTACCCAGTCCAGTTCGGAGGGACGTAAAGGCTCCTCAGCTGAGCTGGTTAGAGGCCAGGGTGATCTGAAGGTTTGAGTTTGGTATGTTCTGCCGGGCCAGCCCCCACGGAAGTCTGACTACTCCAAGCATTGTACCGTGGAGTTGCCCAAAGATGGCACTCGCTCGTCTCTTTTGGTGCTCTAGAGCAGTGGTTCTCAATCCTTTTCCTGGGGGACCCCTGCTCTACACATTTTGCATGTCTCCCTTATTCAACACACCTGATTGAGATCCTCATCTTGCTAGTTCAGTTCATTGATCTCTCTCCTAATGAGCTGATGATCTCATTTAGGTGTGTTAAATAAGGGAGACATGCAAAATTAGCAGAGCAAGGGTCTCCCAGGACCACTGGTCTAGAGGAAGACAGAATGTTCATCGCTGCATCAGAGGAGGGGCTTTCGCCTGCTGATGCTGACAGAGTCAGATGCTGAACTGGCGGCCATGCTCCTCTGTGCGGCCAAGAGCATCGGTTTGGAGGTGTCGAAGCAGCCTTCTCCTGAGAGCTCAAGGCCTGATGATTGTTTCCGGAGTCAAGTAATGTTTCACCTCGCTTCGCCCCAGTGCTCACCAAGACGTGGAGGGCCCCCTATACGGCTCACTCACGTCTGAGTTCCTTCCTCCTAACTACCCTTGATGCAGCCAAGACTAGGACAGAATAACCTGTAACTGTGGGGGGTGTCCTTCACCACCTGTGGTTGATTTTCCACGGTTACTTCACCTTGTTCCCTTCATATATCTACAGCTAATGTATATTCTTCCTTATTTCCCACATGACTCTAGTTTTCATCATTATGCTCCGCCCCCCAACGGTTGCTTCAGACATCTGGCACCACTGGTAGTGAGTCTATTTGTCCTGACACGCTTGCCTGTCAGCATTTGTACCTCAACTACATAACTCAACGAGTAAACGACTGAGGGGGAACATCTAGGTTACATCTGTAACCCCCATTCCCTGGAGGAGAAAACAAAGATGTTAAATTCCCCTGCCAAAATCCTAAACTGCACTGAATGCCAGGTTGCGGCTCGGCTCCTCAGCAAAAACCTGAATGAGTGGATGCAAGCCGCCATCTTATATACCCGTATGTATGTGGGAGTGGCTCGGCATGCAAATTCCACTCTCCAATGTTCATTGGCCTTTTCTCTTTACCTGAGAGGTTATAGAGCTCCCAAGGGCTCCCTAGACATTTTCTATCAAAGCAGCTAAATGTGTTTCATCATAATCCAGCACAGGGATGGGAGAGGAGCTGAGTAAATAATGTTGTCATATTTGCTGTTATATAATATAATAATAGTGGAACGTGATTTAAAACTCAGTGCCTCCTTCAAGCTTGACTTCAGAAAATTTGAAAATTAATTAGTTGTTCATTTGTTCATGCACAAAACCACTGCACAAGAATTGTGGGAGGCCTACTACACTAGCACACTATTTGTTGAAAATCTAAAAAAAACAAAAAAAAACATGATGACCTAAAATTAGTATTTCTTAAGAGTCTGTAAGCTGTTACAACAAACAAAGTTTATTTCTTTAAAGAATCATTGAGATTCCTTGTTAATCTTGCTTAACCACAAAATATAAATTCTTTTAGTATATGGAACACTAACACATTTATTTTAACAGTAGTTTATGTCAATTTATTCTGTTTGCTTTAGTTTTTTTTTTTTTTTTTCAAATAACCTGTTAACCACATGAAGATTTATTTTATTTTCCCTCCTGTGGAGGGAGGAATGTTGAGAAACTCAGGATTTAAAAAATGCACTTCACCACATTGTTTATCAGCGCGTTTCAGCCGCTCATGCTTCTGTCTCGGTGCGATTATTCAAAGAGATGTTGACCTAGTTTGAAAATCTTACTTCTAACTAATATAGTGTAAAAAAGTTTGTCAATTCCAACAAGCCGCTATAATGTGAGCACTTGAAATGATTAAACACTTACCGCGGATACGTGAGTGTTCAGTTGTTTTCTTCACCGCTGGATTTAAATCAAGGATGAATAGCGATCTGAATAAGCGTTGAGTACTCAAAACTACACTAAAGGAAATCCCATATACAGTAACCATATACATGTTTTATTAAACGCCATAAACTGTAGTAATCAAACTTTCCCCTCAAACCTTGCTCCGTTAGATTTAGACGACGCTGCAGGGCATGTGTAAGAGGGTCTTTTGTACTGAATGAGGCGGAGCTGAGGTGAAGTGGGCGTTCTGCTAAACCACGCACACAATAACACTAGACGTTGGTCAAATATGTGTTAAAAAACAAACCTGCGAAGAAAAATGTCTTGTATTCAAATATACTTTGCTCTACATAAGTATTAGGACAGTAAAGACAAAATTGCTCTGTTTGCTGTGCAGTCAAGAAAACTACAGAATGTCACAATTCTTTCAAACTGATTTCTAAAACTTGACAATGAACTTGTCCTTCTTTCATTAGATGCACAAAACCACTGTACAAGAATTATGAAAGGCCTACTACACTAGCACACTTAAACTATTTGTTAAAAATATTAATTAAAAAAAAAAACATGATGACTTAAAATGAGTAGGGTAGACCAGGTACAGCTGGTACAGGGGTACAGTTGAAACACCTTAAATAACTTATATGCACAACAAGTCTAATGTGTGGGAAATTTGAAGTATGTGCATATCTTCAGTCTAAAGATATCGGTGAAATTTTATTTTTTTTCAAGGTAAGTTTTTTACTTCACCACATCTCTTCCACATTGAATAGCTTCTCATCCTTACATGACTGTTAAAGTTCACTTACATTTTCTTAAACCTTAATCTGTGCACTAAAAACTGACATATTTCATGACTCTGTGTCATGCAAGGTCATCATAAAATTTGGAGAAATGTTGGAGGTGGTCAGCGGGGTATCAATTGTACCCACCCTAAATCCTATTGCAGAACATGCAGTTTAGTTGCACAATGCAAGATGCAAGTTAATAGTCACAATATGGTTTATATGGTTTGTTAGGCTATTGTTATTATTTTTATTTATTATGTTCATTGTTATCATGTTTATTAGGTTATTGTTTGCATCTGATCTATTTTATTATTGCTGTTTGCTGTTATAAATAAACATTGTAAAACATTGTATCTCTGTTTGTCATTACAATACAATGTTTTACAAATGAACTACTTTTAACTTAACAAATAATCAAATAAAATACTAAATGGAAATGAAAAAATTTATTCCACGTTTGAAATGAATTGGTTAGGCATTACGGATGGGTGTCTCAAATGTACCTGGGTACTGTTTCATCTGTACCCCACATGGGTACAGTTGGAACAAAAAAGCTTCTTGTGTTCATGAACTAATTGTGGCAAATATGACCTACTTATGGATGTTAATAAATATTAATATTTTAGTAGACAAGTAAAGGAAATGTCATATGAAAAATCACTTCTTTTCAGAAGTTTTGGTGTGGTAAAGGAAAAAGCAAAAAGTGTACCAACTGTACTCGGTCTACCCTATTTCTTAAAATTCTGTAAACTGTTACAACAAACAAAGCCAACTGTATATTTAACAAGTTTATTTCTTTTAAAAAATCATTGAGATAACTAACCACAAAATAGAAATGGCTTCTTCTAGTATATGGAACACTAACCAGTCATCTTGAGACATGGGACAAAACAGGTCCAGCAAGTGTAGGTTTAAAAATAAAAATATTTTTAATTTCAAATGTTATGACAGATTAATAATATAATGTATTTAACACAATTATCAGCTTCAATTTAATTTTCCCATTATTATACCAAATCTATGACTCTTATTATCCTTTCACTACATCTAAAAGAGTGTGCCCACAGAGAAGGGTTCAGTCATTCATATACAATAATATGGATAAAAAAAAGTTTTTTTTTAATGATGAAAAAGAGCTTGTTTTATCAAAAGCAACGCAACACATAATAATATCTCACATCAACACTAGGCTTTTTTTTTTTAATGAAACGTACGTTTCATACGATTTTAAGGCTGCGTCCCCACTTTTTGTCAACACCGTCAGACATTAATTAAAATGTAATAAAATCAGGGAATATCAGAGGCAGCTGTCACTCTAAAGCACTGGTCTCAAACTCAATTCCTGGAGGGCCACAGCTCTGCACAGTTTAGCTCCAACCCTAATCAAATACACCTGATCCAGCTAATCAAGGTCTTCAGGATTACTAGAAACTTCCAAGCAGGTGTGAGTTGGAGCTGGTTGGAGCTAAACTCCGCAGAGCTGCGGCCCTCCGGGAATTGAGATGGGGCCTCTGCTCTAAAGGAACCCCCCTTGCCACCTTCCTGCTCTGCAGAGTCCATGCATGTCAAACAGGCTTGAATTTTTTTTAAGTTTTAAAATATTTTAAATCCTAATGTTAATATTTCATGTGTCACAACCATGATATATCAACACCATCTTCCAAATTCTGAGGAAAATATTTGAAATATTTACAGTGGGGCAAATAAGTATTTGATACATTGACGATTTTTCAAGTTTTCCCACTTAACAAAGAATGGAGAGATCTGTAATTTTCATCGTAGCTATACCTCAACTGTGGGAGACAGAATCTAAAAATTATTTTTAAATAATACATTTCCGTTCATTGCATGAAATAAGTATTTGAAACAATAGAAAAATAGAACTTAATATTTGGTACAGAAACCTTTGTTTACATTTACAGGGGTCAGCGTTTTCTGTAGTTCTTGACCAGGTTTGCACACACTGCGGCAGGGATTTTGACTCCTCCATACAGGTCTTCTCCAGATTTTTCAGGTTTTGGGGCTGTCACTGGGCAACACAGAGTTTCAGCTCCCTCCATAGATTTTCTACTGGGTTCAGGTCTGAAGACTGGCTAGGCCACTCCAGGACCTTGAAATGCTTCTTACGGAGCCACTCCTTATTTGCCCTGGCTGTGTGTTTGGGGTCATTGTCATGCTGGAAGACCCAGCCACGATCCATCTTCAATGCTCTTACTGAGGAAGGAAGTTGTTGCCCAAAATCTCTCAATGGCCCCATTCATCCTCCCCTCAATACAGTGCAGTTGTCCTGTCCCCTTTGCAGCACCCCCAAAGCATGATGTTTCCACCCCCATGTTTCACGGTTGGGATGGTGTTCTTGGGATTGTACTCATCCTTCTTCTTCCTCCAAAAACAGTGAGTGGAGTTTATACCAAAAAGTTCCATTTTGGTCTCATCTGACCACATGACCTTCTCCCATGCCTCCTCTGGATCATCCAGATGGCCTTTGGCAAACTTCAGACGGGCCTGGACATGTGCTGGCTTGAGTAGGGGGACCTTGCACGCACTGCAGGATTTTAATCCATGACAGCGTAGTGTATTACTAATGGTAATCGTTGAGACTGTGGTCCCAGCTCTCTTCAGGTCATTGACCAGGTCCTACCATGTAGTTCTAGGCTGATCCCTCTTTCTCAGGATCATTGATACATGAGGCAAGATCTTGCATGGAGCCCCAGTCCAAGGGAGATTGAGTCATCTTGAATTTCTTCTATTTTCTAATAAAAGGTATTTTTTATAAAAGTTATTACAGTTGCCTTCTCACCAAGCTGTTTGCCTATTATCCTGTAGCCCATCCCAGCCTTGTGCAGGTCTAAATTTTTGTCCCTAGTGTCCTTAGACAGCTCTTTGGTCTTGCCCATAGTGGAGAGGTTGGAGTCTGATTGATTGAGTGTGTAGACAGGTGTCTTTTATACAGGCAACAACTTCAAACAGATGCAATTAATACAGGTAATGAGTGGAGGATAGGAGAGCTTCTTAAAGACAAACTAACAGGTCTGTGAGAGCCAGAATTCTTGCTAGTTGGTAGGTGATCAAATACTTATTTCATGCAATAAAATGGAAATTAGTTATTTAAAAATCATACAATGTGATTCTGTCTCTCACAGTTGAGGTGTACCTACGATGAAAATTACAGATCTCTCCATTCTTTGTAAGTGGGAAAACTTGTAAAATAATCAGTGTATCAAATACTTTTTTGCCCCACTGTAGATCATTTTATTCTCCTGAAGCAGGTTCCATTAGCATCTAGCATCAACATAAAAAAAAAAACCTAAATTATGATCTTATATTTATTGTGGAATTGTTGGTCACAATCTGCCTGCTAACAATATAATGTGTTTTTAAATGTTAAAAACATCTCGAATGGTGTTAAAGTTAAAATTGAAATTATATTACACAGTCCAAGATAAAAAGCACATTTTGTTAAAAAAGAGAAAAGTTAGGAGGTTGTATCAAAGCACAGCTCAGTAGCTGATACATAAAAGATACATAAATGTAGTTTTATTTATCTGAGTACAACGTTTTATTATTATTATTATTATTTTTTTTATGTTGCACCTTGTTTTGTCCCACTTCTCAAGAATATTCTAACATTAGTTGATGTCAATTTATTCTGGTTGTTTTAGTTTATTTCATATCAAACAGCCAGTTAACCACATGAAGATTTATTTTACAGGCATCCTGTATAGGCAGGAATGTTGAGAAACTCACTTAGTGCACTTTACGACAGTGTTTATCAGCACGTTTCAGCCATGCATCTCTCTCAGTGCGATTATTCAAAGAGATGTTGACCTAGTTTGAAAATCTTACGTTTAACTAAAATACTATGTACAAAAACGTTTGTCAATTCCAACAAGCCGCTATAATGTGAGCACTTGAAACACTCTAGACGTTGATCAAATGATGTGTGTTAAAAACAAACCTGCAAAGGAAAATGTCTTGTATTCAAATATACATTACTCTATATAAGTGTTAGGACAGACAAAATTGCAAAATTGCTCTGTTTGCTGTGGAGTCAGGAAATCTGTAAATTATTAAAAGATGAATCTGAGACAAAACTACAGAATTTCAGAATTTATTACTGGGTGTTTCAACACATACTTGTGTATCAACTAAGAAGATCAGCACTTTTAGAGTTTCATCCCCCTATTTGGGGTGAGCATAAATATTATGACATTTGGCTCACAGGTCGTTCTAAGTCATTAGATGTGTCCTTTTTCATGATTTATTGAGACATTAAAAGCAGGGAATATGTCGTATCACTTATGCCTATTGCTTATAGTCTTCCAAACTAGGATAAAGTCGAGGAACTGACCTTGAGAGAAAAGCAAGTAATTTGGATACTAAAAAAAAAGGTGCTCAATGAGCATGACGAAATCAACAGTTTGGAATATCTTAAAAAAGAAAGAAACCACTGGCAAAGTGAGCAACCAACATCAACCTGGTCAGTTGAGAAAAACAACAGCAGTTGATGACAGACAAATCAAGCTGTGATAAAGAACCCTGAAATATGTGTCTGTAAAATGACCAACAACCTCTAGAAAGCTGGGGTGATGGTCTGACAATCTACTGTTCGCAGGAGACTTTGACACAGAATTACAGAGGCTACATAGAAAAATAGAAGGGCCAGATTAGAGTTTGCAAAAAAAAAAAAAAATGCACATGATCCTAAGTATACAACCTCATCTGTAAAGCATGGTGGAGGTGGTATCATGGCATGGACATACCTGGCTGTCTCTGGAATAGGCCCTCTCAACTTTATTGATGACTTAAAGTATGGTGGAAGCAGCAGAAGTAATTCTAGTACAAAATTAGCTTGGCTACCAATGTTCAAGAAAATGCTACCAGACTCATCAGAAAGCACTTCATATTGCAATCTTAGATTGTCAATAAGATAAGTCAGTCTCCAGATTTAAATACTATTGAACATGAATTTCACCAGCTGAAGAGAAGATTAAAGGTAGAAACTCACTAAATCAAGCAACAGTTAAAATGGGCTTTTGAAGCATTTCAAAGGATGAGACAAGGAGTCTGGTGATGTCTATGGGTCACAGACTCACTCCTGTGATTGCATGCAACTACATACATACAATTACATACAATGACTACATACATACTAAAGGTTTACTCCACCCCAAAATAAAAATTTTGTCATTAATCACTTACCCCCATGTTGTTCCAAACTCAGAAAAGCTTTGTTCATCTTCGGAACACAATTTAAGATATTTTGGATTAAATCTAATGAAAACAGCATATCTGCATGACGCAGCTGACAGAAATGCACACTGTTTGCGTCCAGGGGATACTCTCCAAAATGCTGCTACCGTGATGCAGAGAAGACAAATTGTTGAATAAAGTCATTATTTTTCTTTGCTTTGCATACAAAAATATTCTTGTAGCTTTGTAAAATTATGGTTCAATCACTGATGGCAGATTGACTATTTTGACAACGTCTTTCATACTTTTATGGGCCTTGACAGTGCTGTTTACTTGGCAGCCAATGGGACAGTTACAAAAACCCCGGTTTTCATCCAAAACATCTTAAATTGTGTTCCGAAGAAGAACAAAGCTTTTACGGGTTTGGAACGACATGAGGGTAAGTGATTAATGATAAAATTTTCATTTTGGGGTGGAGTAACCCTTTAAATGATGTTAGCGTCATTGCTATGAAGATATTGTTTGACTTTCTCTTGCTATTAAAAAATCTGGCCTGAGACAAATTTAAGAGACTCGTCATATACACTAAGCGAGCAAAGAAGCTCCAGCTACAATGTTCTTCTGCAAGATGCATGCAGTTCCCTTTCGAGTCGTTCACTCCACATTGCAACTATTTAGTACTTTTGGGGAAAACTCCTTTCTACCAAAATGCTGAAGCCACCATGGGTTACCGATTAGCACTCTATCGCATAACAACAGTGTGAGTAGAGAGCTGCCATCCCGGCCGGACAGGTGGAGGTAGAATTGCACACTTTTGTTTTAATGTTTTGTCTTAATGGAGGAGATGGTGATTAGCCGAGACTAGGTAAGGTTTGCTGTGTCCTTATGCCGCCTCCACACTACCCGTGAAAGTGCACTGGAACAGCAGTCAAAACCATGACTTCCCACCTGTGAACTTATACTAGATCAGTGTATTCCCAGTTCCACACTCTGATGTCACATAGCCTGTGAAACAACAATGGCAGCCCCTACGGATGCATTTCCAGATGCAATATACAAATAATGCAAAATAAAAGGTATAACAGCTTCTCTTGTCTTATGCATCAAAATAAGCAAGGAGTAAGCACATTTGGCGAAATGATTGTAAATGGGCATAAGCCCCGTACGGTCCGCCATGCTGGTTTGTTTACATCTAGCTACCACAATTCCTTGTGCTCAGGAAGTTTGGTGTGACTTGCCTGGAACGCTACAAAGTCATGAGTCGTGGTTTGAAGTCGTGACAGCTGAACAGTGCCCTGTATGGCAGTCCGAGTCCTTCAGATGCAGCATTTGATATAGTTAGCAACAATTTGTTAATTTTCTGATGAAATGTTGTTACTTTCATTTTCAAAATAACCAGTGGTAGACTGTACACTTGTTAAGTATTTTCGTAAAAAATGTGAAGTACTAAGTTTTCTTTTTTTTTCTTACAGGACAGCAACACAATAAAAATATGGTCTTTTACAACATGTTGCATTGTTGTTGATTAAACTACCCAACAGTAAATAAATTTAATAACCTTGAACATATTCAGAAGTAAAATGCAACTTACACATTAGTGCAGCAGTAATATTAATGTAAACCATCCTGACAAATTATTTTTTTAGAACAATACTGTATACCTTTACTTTTAATCTCAATACCTTAAGTATATTAGAGTATGCAAGATTATACTTTTACTTAAAGGACAGTTCATCCAAAAATAAAAATTCTGTAATCATTTACTCTCTCCCAAGTTGCTCCAGGTTTGGATTTTTCATTTTTGGGTGAACTATCCCTTTTAGCAAAGGTTTTAAATGTGACTAGTAGTTTTTCCCCAATGTGGTATTAGTTACTAAAGTAGTTTACTAAAGTCTTTCCCCAGCAAGATCACTTTCTCCACAACACTACTAAAATAAGGTAAAATGGAAGCACCATAATATGCTCACGTGTTATGAGCTTCCCCTGCCTTGGAGCAGCGATTAGCTGTTTACAGTTCTCAGACACACTTTTTTTTATGTTTATTAATTGAAGCAGCAAGAGCAGCTCCCTGTCTCAGTGCAGCTGTCAGCCGTGTATGGAACACAGAAGTCACAGGTGCTCACTCATTCATGTTAAATAATCAGCCCCTCCCTTGGAGCAGTGGTCAGCTGTGGACAGAGCACAGAGATATTTTTGGCTGCTCACTAACTCACACGGTGTAAGCAGTCCCCTGTCTTGGCGCAGCAGTCAGCCATGTATAGAGCACAGAAAAGTTCACGGTCGCTTACCCACTCACACACACAAGTCACGGAGCGAGATCTCGGCTCAGCCCAAGATTGCAAGGGTGTTCGCCACCGCACCTTTAACCATGTCAAATTGAATTGTCAATACTATAAAGAATGGCTCTAAACTTCAGTTTGCTCACAGATTGCCCAGCTTCAGTGGTGTGATCATGGCAGAGGTCCCTCAGCAAAAGCATTCTGCTTTGTACCTCTTAAACAATGGGAATGTGGCTAGTACAGCTGCTATCCCATGGTTCCTTCATTCAATGCCCAATGCCCAAAAGTTTGCATAAACACAATGCCTTGATCAGTGAGAATCTCTTTCAGGATTCCCACTCGAGAGATTACACAAAACAGTGTATCCACCACGCTTTTTGCAAAAATGTTGCACCACAATGCATAATCCACCAGGACTAATGCAAAGAAATGCCCATGTGCAGTTCATTCTAATGGCCTGACAAAGTCCATACCAATTCTCCCTGAGGGTACCTGCATAAGGGGAAGAGCATGCAAAGATGTTTTTGGAGTGACCCGGGGGATTCACTAACCGACATTCATTAAAAGCCACCACCTGCGTACATTCTCGTGAATGCCCAGCCAGAAGAATCTGGTCGTTAGACAATTTAATGTTGCTGATTGTCCCAAATGTCCTGCCATAGGATTACAATGAGCTGCCTGGATTTCCCGACGGCTCTTTGGTACCAATAACTGAGTTGCATCTTGCTTTGTCTGAGTCTCTTAGGCCACTCAATATAACCGAATTTATATCATTTTTCAAAACAGCAAAAGATGGAGAGGACAATGGTCAATGGTTAACAGCAGCCAACATTAAGGGATAGCTCCCCACATCCCGTGCACACACTGCACCTGAACTATGCGGCTCTTATCCAAAGCCTCAGGCTGAAGCAGGTTCTGATGAGTTGAGGATTGGTCACATCCTGAATCCAACAAAGCACAATATGTACTTCCCTAAATACTCACAGGTAGTTGGTACAACCCAGCTTGATCGGGATTAGTCTGCGGTGCGTCCAGAACCTGAATCAGTGTTCCCAACTCCATTACTGGACACAATCAATAAAATGAGCTGCTGAGCAAACACAAAGGGCTGGCCACTTTCCCCGAGGTCCAGCAATCTGAAGCGCTGCATCTGCTGCTCAGTAGCGCCTAATGTTGTTCTTGATAAAGGCCCGCAAGCGAACCTCTGTAAATGCTCAGCAGAGGCTGCATGACGGTGCAGTTCCTCCTTCCTGGGTTTCCACACCAATGTGGTTCAGAGGGTGGAAGGAAGGAGACAGGGTCGGCTTTACTGAGACTCATGCGTGTATTAACAAAAAGCAAACAAAAACAAAGTTGCGCTGTGCGCATATCCATAAAAAGTTACTTTTCAGATCAAGTACTGCGTTTCAGTTCTCTGCAGCTTTCTGCCTCCACAATCACACATGAATCCTCAGTCTAATCTCTCTCTGTTCTTCTCATTCCACGGTGGCTTTTTATTCAGTCTCACCATGCCAATTACTGCAATCAGACACAGGTGTTGTTCTTCTGCACTTGACCTACTTACACACTGCTTGTCTCTCATCTCTCTCTCCCACTGCAAACCTTGCTGATCCATGACCTCCTTGCCACAAGGAGACACTTCATTGTCCTTGTGTTGTCACTCCTCTTGAAGCATGCACAAGTGATGATTTGAACCAGTCAACGTTCTGCAGTGAGTCTCCACCCTTTAGGTGCCGGTTTACTGTGCTAGGTACCCCAACCAAAGGTTCTAAATAAGTGGTACAGTACGATTCACTATTTTGGTACCATTCACAACTTGTGACAATGGTAATATAAATAATTACATAACGTACAGTACTGTTCTGAACCGTACTGCTCGGTGGAAATGAAGGTTTACAAGAAAGGCCCTCCACGCTGAGAGTTTATGTGGCTGTTGGAGCAGTGTTTCTCAACCCTGGTCCTGGGCGCCCACCAACACTGCATTGTCTCCCTACTCAAACACACCTGATTCAACTCAACAGCTCATTAAAAGAAACTTTAGGATCTGAAATGGGTGTGTCAGATAAAATATAATACAAAATGTGCAGTGCTGGGGGGCACCCAGGACCAGGGTTGAGAAACACTGTGTTAGAGGGTCACTCAGTGTGCAAACACCCCCTAATATTGAGCTTTCTTTGGGGCACGATTGAATTCTCCCCGCCCTCATCTGCCTGTATGGGACTTATCATATGTGCTCGGCGCACTACCAAACCCACTTTTAGACAGCTAAGGTAAGTGACCGGAAAGTGCTCTTACTCAAGACTGCACGACAGCTCACTTTAGCTTGTGGGAAGCAAGTGGGGGATTTGCAAGATCTCTGTGTCAACAATGCTTGTATGCAATTTGGTCTTAACGATTGTATGGTGAGGCTTACAACCAGATTTATATACCTAACGTCCTCTCAATGCTGTTCAGAGCCCAGGTATACTATAAGGCATTTTATTCCCCCATTCAACCTTTGAAAACAAGGTGTCTTAAGGCACGCATTTTTCCCTATTTGTGCATTGCGTGCTTATGTGGATAGAACCAGTGAATTTCGTCTGTCTAAGCAGCTATACTAAGAAATGCCACCAGGTGTCAAGGAAGACACTGAATACTGAATAGTGAAAGCTATCCAATTAGCTTATGCCTCCTGGGGAGTCGAGTGGATTTTTGTTAAACACTTTCACTAGGTTTTATAACCTGGAGAATTCCCTCTTTCTCTGTGTCTGTGCAAATGAAGACGGCTGAACAGCCTTTGGATGTTTGAATGTCTTCATGGCCATGCCCCTCTCTTGCGCTTTTTAACTAGGTTGTATAGCCTGATATACTGCGCCATAGCTCACCCTAGTGCCTATGGTGTGTGCGTGACTAATGATTTCATAGCGCAGCCTTATGTGTCTTGCACTTTGTCAAGTCAAGTCACCTTTATTTATAAAGCGCTTTATACAATACGGATTGTGTCAAAACAACCTTACAGTGTAAACAGGATAATAGTGTCAATAATGCAAACAAAATTAAATTCTGCTGTAAATGAGCTCTGAAAAGAGGACAATAGTAAAAAGAATTCTCTCATTGCTTCATTACTTTTTCAATATCTTTGTAGCTCGCTTATAAGGGCTGGTTGAACGTTATATGCAAAAGTTTGTCATCGCTGTCTTGGCATTCTGGCAGTTGTCAGTGTTTCAGCTAGTCTAATACCTGACCTAGGGGAGGAGGGCACTCATGCATTGATGTATTCTCTTGCCATGGCATGTGTGACATTTCTTTGTGTCAGTTTTATATGGAAGTATGGAAGCAACACTGGTTTTTACATGGCAGGGATTTTTAACTGTGCTCAAATAGCAAGCATAGCACAAACTGGAAGAATGAGTGAAGTTAGAGACTCGCCAAAAGCACTGAAAAGCCAGCTTGTAAAACCTGGCAGAGTATGTCGAAAAACTCCCATCTCATTTTCTCAAAAAAAAAAAAAAAACATAAAAAAATTGTCCTACATCTCTGCAGAAGTACCGACCCAGTATTTACAAAGTGAACATGCAAAGTAGATCAAACGCCCTTTACAAAAAAAAGGTAAAACACATCCTAACTGTTTTGAACCAGAATACACAGAGTTCACACAGAGCTAGACAAGATGAGCATTTGAGGTTAAAAAGTACAGATGCAGCTCAAAAAATTAGAGTATGAAGAGTATTTTTTTATTATTATTATTGTAACTTATTTCAAAACCTGAAACTTTCATATATTCTAGATTCATTACATGTAAAGTAAAATATTTCAAAAGTTTTTTTGGTTTAATTTTGATTATTAGAGCTTACAGCTCATGAAAGTCAAAAATCCAGTATCTCAGAATATTAGAATATTTCCTAAAATCAATCAAAAAGTTCAAGTTCTTTAAAGTATGTTCATTTATGCACTCAATACTTGATCGGCAGCACATATTACAGCAAATGACTTGCTCCTAGCATAAATTACAGCATCGGTGTAGCATGGAAGTAATCAGCCTATGGCGCTGCTGAGGCACTATTGAGCCTTCAGATTGTCTGTATTGTTGGATCAACTGTTTCTCATCTTTCTCTTGAAAATATCCCATAGATTCTCAATGGGGTTCAGGACAGGCATGTTGGCTGGCCAATAAAGCAAAGTAATATCATGGTCAGCAAACCTGCTGAAAAAGGAAATCAGCATCCTCATAAAGCTTGTCAACAGACGGAAGCAATAAACGCTCCAAAATCTCCTGGTAGATGGCTGCATTGGCTTTGCACTTGATAAAACACAATGGACCAACACTAGCAGACGTCACGGCACCCCAAATCATTACTGACATTAGAAACTTCACACTGGACTTCAAGCAGCTTGGATTCTGTGCCTCTCCAGTCTTCTTTCAAACCCCGGGGGCCTCTCTGTGTGAAGTTTATTTGAGTTTTTGGCTTTTCTTAATTAAAGTTGTGTTTGCAAGTGGATTCTCTATCAGCCTCATCCCTTCGTTACAGAACGACCAGCCACCATGAATCCAGCAGCACAAATTGTATGTCTCCGTCAAGGAGATCAATCCATCGAGGACTATGTTACAGACTTTATTGAGCTAGCACATTTGACAACTATGGACAAAGTATACCTGATGATATTTTTTCGTGATGGCCTATCTGAGCCACACAGCTCTTTCATGCCTTTTCATGATCCTCACTGGACTCTGGAGTTTTACGTAGATCTGGCACTCCAACTGTGCAGCTCTCCTTTTGCCGTGGGAGTCGCAGAAGAGGATAGTGATCTTCCCATGGTAATCTCCATTCCAGAGTCCGCACCTGACAAGATGGCCGCCCTTCCAGAGTCGGCGCCTGTCACGGCCGCCCTTCCAGAGTCAGCGCCTGTCACGGCCACCCTTCCAGTGTCAGCGCCTGTCACGGCCGACCTTCCAGTCTCAAGTCAAGTCACGGCCGCCCTTCCAGAGTCAGCGCCTGTCACAGCCGCCCTTTCAAAGTCAAGTCAAGTCACGGCCGATCTTCCAGAGTCTGCACCTGTCTTGGACGCCCTTCCAGAGTCAAGTCAAGTCACGGCCGAGCTTCCAGAGTCTGCACCTGTCATGGACGCCCTTCCAGAGTCAAATCAAGTCACGGCTGACCTTCCAGAGTCTGCACCTGTCATGGACGCCCTTCCAGAGTCAAATCATGGCCGACCTTCCAGAGTCTGCAGCTGTCACTGCCGCCTCTCTTGAGCCATGTCAAGTCACGGCCTATCCTCCTGAGTCAAGACAAGTCACGACCGATCTTCCTGGGTCAAGACCTCCTGTTCCACCGTGGAGATCTTCTGCTTTCCCCTGGTGGGCTCCTCCTCCGTCTGCTCCAACCTGGTGGGCTCCGTCTGCCCCGCCCTGGTGGTCCACGGCTCTTCCTGCTCTGCCGGCTACCTCATGGACCTGGCCCTCCCCTCCCTCTGGCCCTTCCCCTGTTCCATCTCTGTTGCACCACTCTTCTGGACTGTCATTTTAGGAGCATCTGGAATCTGCTCCTTAAAGGGGGGGCTCTGTCATGTGTGCTTTGTGTCAGTCCTTGGACTTTTATGTTGAAGTGTGTTTCTGCCTTCACTGCCTGAGTTTAGTCCCCGTTTCTTTAGTTTATTTGTTTGTTTCTATGACAATTGCCCACGCCACCTTGTCATCTCGTTTAGCTTCTTTGTCTGTGTGTATTTAAACTGCTTAGTTTATAATAACGTTCAGTTGTAAGTCATTTATAAGTGATTAGTTAATGATGAAATAATCATTTACAAAACATTCACAAACAAATAATAAGTGATACGCTAATAATTTGTGTATGTTTTGTTAATTAATTTACAAGTCAATTACAAATTAATTTACAAGTAATTAGTTAATTATGAACTCATCATTTACAAAAAATAACAATGTGTTTATAAATGATTAATAAGTGATATGTTAAAAAGCAAAAAATGCAATTAATCTAAAACTCTTTTTTTAAATAATAAATTATTTGAGTAAACATTTAAATTATTTCTCTCATCAGCACAGACTTGTGTTCTGGTAATGTAAACCAGTTTTCCCTCCACTGAAGATCACATCAGGTGCGCAGTTCTAAAATACTCCAGGTGTGTCACAGAAGACATCTTTACCCTCACCAGTCAGCCCTTACATTGCAGTACACACTACAAAGTATTGAAAACCTGTTGTGTAAACGCATGAATAAATAATTTACAAATCTTTCTGCATCCCCTATTCTAAAGTGTAAACAATTCATCAGTTGTAAATGTTTTACAAACCTGCCGGTTGCAGGTTGTGTGGGTATACGTGCTGGGGGGAAAGATCTACAAATGATGAGTAAAACATTTACAGCTGATGACTTGTTTACACTTTAAAATAGGGGATGCAGAAAGATTTGTAAATGATTTGTTCATGATGTGATCTTCAATGGAGGGTAAACATTTCAGTGACAGACATTAATTAGTAATATATTAACTAGTATCTTATTAACCATTTACTAAGGATCTGTTTGATTATTTTATGACTATTTTTAAGACAACTTTTGACATATTTGTAAATTGTTAGCATATTACTTAATCATTTGCGAACATAGTGATGTTTTGTAAATTATTAGTTAATCAACTAATCACTTGTACATGATCTTTAACTTAAACGACAAAGCTCTATGCTAGAAATACTAACATATCACTTGTTAATAATTTATGAATGCATAGTTATGTTTCGTAAATGATTAGTTCATCATTAACTAATTACTTGCAAATTACTTGTAAATGAATTAACAAAACATACATAAATTGTTAGCATATCTTTTATTAATAGTTTATGAATGTTTTGTAAAAGATTATTTCATCATTAACTAATCACTTATAAATGACTTACAACTGAACGTTATTATAAAGTGTTACCAAGTTGGGTTTGCAATTGGATTCTCTATCAGCCTCATCCCTTCGTTACAGTAGGGATGGTCATTTAATAAAACTCAAAGATAAATATTCTAATATTTTGAGATACTGGATTTTTGACTTTCATGAGCTCTGCGCACTAATCAAAAGACTTAAAAAAAAAAACTTTTGTTGTTTTACTTTACATGTAATGAATCTAGAATCAGGCATGAAAATGGGTCGGGGTGAAAAAGGTGAGAAGGGTGCTCAAGGGGTGATGTGGCCTCTGATGGGGCCGGGAGGTGGGGGGACTCCCACAGAATAAATATTACGGCCTCATTAGGGGACATGCTGTAACTTAACTTGTTTATTCTTCCATCATGATTGACAGCCAAGTTTTGTTTGTTTTTTTTTTGTTTGTTTTTTTGGGCAAAGAAATCAACCTAATAAGTGTTTTCTACCATTATCGAAAAACATACCATCAACCACAAATGCTATTTGCAATTGCAGACAGAGCGTGCCAGAAAAACGATACTTTAGTATTAAATGTAACTTACCCTCTTAAGGGTACGTTCACATGAAGCGTCTGAAAACGCATGGAAAACGCGAGGCGCGTTGCTTCCTCCACCAATTTCAAAGCGCTTGGGCGCTCGCGCTTCTGTAGCGTCTGCCGTTACTAGGCAACCACGAAGGCGCTGTCAGATACAATAACATTTCTGCTTTGGATTTTAAACCGCGTGGCTCCATTGAAAATAAAGAGCTCGCGCGAGCAAAAGGCGCTGATGTGAACGGCCCCTAAGCCTTTCGTGACATATAACACCACGAAATTTAATTGTGCATCTCTCCCCTTTCGTCTTCTCCCACGCGGATTGTCCCGCAGGAAGAACTGGCGCCCTGGATGTCAGTGGATGGCGCGCACGGTCTACGAACGCGGGACACTCAGCTTTCACGATTTGAAATGGCTCAAATCCACTTTATATTAAGTTTTAATTAATCAATAAATACCATCCAAGACTGCTATTAAGAATATAGAACACGTCAGGGTTCATAACAATGCATTTTTTATTGTGTCACGAAAGGCTTCAGAGGGTGGGTTACAGTATCTAGGTGTTCTCTAGTTTAGAACGGTGACCACTTCACCTTCAGCCTCAGTCCTCTCACCTCAATATCATCCACACGTCCTGGAAATACGAGTTATAGAGATTTTAGAAAGAAGCACTATAAGAAGCGTTTCTTTTCTGTAATTTACCGTTAGCTATACAAGCTTGAAGCTAACTTCAGTAACAATATCTAGCTAACTGTACCGTTAACTAATCATTTTCCACCGTGTTCTCTAGCTGTGTTCAATGACTCAATTCACCAAGCTGTACCTAACAACGCCTATGTCAACAAAGCTCCTGGGTAACTTAGATATACCAGAAAATATAAAAAATGATTGAAACATCACTCAGGCCCCGTTTTCACTAATCGGAACCGTATCGGAAACGATGTGCGTTCATACACGTTTCTGTGTCTGCTGAAACGCTAGTCACATGACTGATGATGATAGTGAATGATTTGCATGCACCACGCGGGAGCGCGTAAATATCATAAATTAATAATAAAACAATATAACATTCATAAGTGTGGGTGCATTTGTCAGTTTTTTTTTATTTGCGGTTTCCCGCAAAAGCATCACATGACCGATGTCACGAACCCAGCGAATCAGAAAGGCGTAGGTCACAGTGACGTGGTCCAATAAGGACGGCAACTAGAGCTCCTATGTCAGCGTATCCCAAGGGTTTGCGTTTTCAGGCGTCCACACAGTGACGGACCAGATCTGTACTGAATTAGTGGGAGCTGGCGGCATCAAATCGTTCCGTCTCTGGAGCCGTTTTCCACCGTATTAGTGTGGACGAACACTGCATCCGCAACGAAAATGACCCAAATACGTACTAGTGTAGACGGGGCCTCAGTCAGTTGAGTTTCCAGCTTCTAAAGGTCTGCAGATATGTCTTCCATGTGCATGCTCTGTTCAGTTAGAACCAAACCGCTTCGCCCCCCCCCTCTCCCCCTCAAAAAAAAATTTCTCATCAAATCTACACGATTCACGTGGGTCACCTGTTTTGGCTTCAAAACGGCGAATTTCGCCGAAAGGTGAGGGATTTTCATGCCTGTAGAATATATGGAAGTTTCATTTTTTTTAAATAAGTTACAATAAAAAAAGAACATTTTCACAATATTCAATTTTTTTGAACTGCACCTGTATATCATTTTTCATTTATATACAGTCTTTATATACAGTCTTTTTTTTTTTAAGACCATTTTTTGCTAGATAAGACTCTTCTTCCTCAGCTGGGATTATTGAAGCTGCATTGAAACTGCAATTTGGAAGTTCAAACTCGCGGGCACCATTGAAGTTCATTATATGGGAAGAAATCCTGAAATGTTTTCAATTCTCAAAAAAATATACATTTCTTTACAACTGTAGAAAAAGGGACATGAACATCTTGGATGAAAAGGGGGTGAGTAAATTATCTGTAATTTTTTGTTCTGGAAGTGAACTACTTCTTTAAGGTCTATATTTCAGTTTGAATACAGTTCATATAAAGTGTTATTTATATATACCAATAAACATTTTGAGGTCATGTACTCCAGACAAATTTCTTTTAAGGTAAAGTGGCCCATCCCTTGTTTATTAAAAAAAATATATATTCTGCATCATAATTAATATATATACAGGTTGAGTAAAAAAAAAAAAAAATGTGTAAATAAATCTCTATTCATGTGTGGAATTCTAAACAGCTGAAAGAACATGTGTTGACATTAAATTTGATAAAATCTGAATATCAAAATATTCATACATCAGAATCAGAAAAACTGTAGAATATACTGTGACTATAACAAAAGCAACAACAAGTAGGCTAAAAAATAATAAGAGAAACATTTAAAATGTACAACCATATGTACATTTTTTTCTGTCTACTCTCTAAATACTTTAAACAATTTTAATTGTGTCCATATTTTAAAGTTTTCTGCATATCTATTTTTTCCTCTCATTCTTTCTTCACTTCACAGATTGAACTTCATGCCTCGACTTTCTTTCTATTCTTTCCTTGCTTTCTTCCATCTCTGACTTGGATTTCCTGACTGCAGTCTTATTTCTGTTTCCAGAAAAGTAAATTATAAATGTCAACTATAAAATCGCCAGTGAATATCAATTTATTTAATAAATGTAGGTGTAATTATTAAAACACAGCACACTTTACCTGAATCTTGCTGACCCACTTTATCTAACACAGGGGTGCCCAACCTTGTTCTTGGACATCTACCATCCTACAAAGTTCAGATCCAACCCTGATCAAACACACCTGAACCAGCTAATTAATCTCTTAGGTAGCACTTGATAATTACAGCAGTGCTTCTCAATCCTGGTCCTGGGGGGCCCCTGCTCTGCACGTTTTGCCTCCCTTTTTTAACACACCTGATTGAGATCATCAGCTCATTAGGAGAGATCCATGAACTGAACTAACAAGCTGATGATCTCAATCAGGTGTGTTAAATAAGAGAGACATGCAAAATGTGCAGAGCAGGGGGCCCCCAGGACCAGGATTGAGAAGCACTGGGCATTGGGCTACTTTAACACAATTGCCGTGGGTTGTTTTTCATGTCCACAGGTTAAAGCAACCATAGATATTTATGGAAGCAACCCCAATAATGTCATATTTAGCCCCTGGAATTATAATTTACCGCAGGATCCCTGAAAAACTTGTATTTTACACCCTGGAATGTGATTTTTTTAACCGGGGACCTCCCTCAAAACGTGATTGAGTAGCAATTGGACGGGTTTTGTTGTGAAAATCTGGCAAGCCTACTGTTCGCGCAGACAGATACATCATAGGCGCGTTCACGTTTGTGCAGACAGAGAAAGAATGGCAGGCAAACTCTAATAACTCCTCAGTCAGGGTAAAAAAAAATGTTTTATTAGTTACTTTTCATACTATCGTCTGATACAACACTCAAAAATGTCTCCCTAGAGAGAGATCTCGTAACGTAATGGATGGTTTATGTATTTAGTCAATTTGGTCTCTCTATCTCTTTCTTTCACTTGCATATAACACACACAAAATAGAAATGGTCATCTTTGTGTTAATATGCATTGTCTCCGACCATGTGTGTATGTATTTGTTGGACATGGGATTAACTGTAAAAACCCGTAAAACCCGGTGTTGTGCCCATTTTCGACCCTTGCCAAATTATTACCCCCTCTCGCTGAAATCGCTACCTGAAACAAATTATATTTGTTTTTATGAACGAATTATTGACAGAACTATAAGACTTAAAAAAAATAAAGACAATCACACACCGTTTTTTTATAAAGAACAAACAAAATTGTAATTAGTAGAGTTTAATTTCTAAAAATAATTAAAAAATGAACAGCTTACATACCAAACTTTCATTCAAAACTGCGCCATCCTTGCTTAAATAAAAATTAAATATACTAATAGTTTATAATCACAGTATAATTTGTGTAAAACTATGAAACACATCTATATTTCGTAATTAGGCTACAGTTTAATTTACATTAAATACTATAACCCCACTAAATTCAATACTGCGCACGCGCGTCAAACTTCCAATAAGTTTTGGATCTGATCTAGCTACGTCATCGTGGTACAGGCTGCAGCGAGGACTTCTTGAACATTTGTGATATATGACTTGAACACGTCTAAAGCCTAGTTTATACTCGACGCGTCCGCCGCACCGCACGCCTCCGCAGAGTTCGCGCGCGCATTTGCGCACTGTGTTGTCGTTTATACTTGACGCGTTCGCCGTTTGAATATTCTTTGTGGCGCAAGGAGGCGTTCAAGGGAAAGTCGTCCTTAAAACCTGCTAGACGCAACAGAGAAGAAGTATTTCTTGTAATAATTGACTGTAATAATTGTAATAAAAGACTGTAATAATTACTACAATACGTACACATATGCAAGTGCATTGTGTGCTATCAATGTTGTTTTATATTATGTATTATTAGACATATTGGTACGCTTCTTCCACGGACTTCTTTCTTTGCTTTCACAAATTTGTCTGTAAGGTTCTTCCACACTTTTCAACAAGTTGCTTCTTCTGTCCCGAGTGTTTTACCGATTTCTTTCCATTAATTCTGTACCATCTGACTGTCTCTATGCTCCCGCATTGATGGATCATAGAGATGACGGTACAGACGTACCTGTTCGGCAACTGTCGCTTCAAACTCGTACATCTTCGGATGCGGCGAGGCGGACGCGGAGTCACAAAAAATGACGTGCACACCGCCAGGCGAAAGGGGGTCATAAGCGCTCCACGCGCAGGACCGCCCACACACCAATGACGTAATTTTCGCCGCGCGGAGCCTCGCGATCAAGCGGACGCGTCGAGTATAAACTAGGCTTAACTCTGTTGGACTGACGCGTGTGTATAGCCGGCTTTTTAGTGCAAATATTGTTCACTGGTCAAAGGTAGTGGAGGAAATCAGGAAACGCAGTTTGCCTATGCAAAATGAAGTTTACTATTTGTGCAGCCAAACCTGAAGACTGCAAAGATATTGCGCGCATGATTATGGTGAGATAATGCCAACTTCTTAAGCGTGTATTGAGTGCAGAATGATTTTCGATTGTCTTTGAATGTTTTATTGTAGGAATTGGCCGTTTATGAAAAGATGCCCGACCAAGTGAAGATATCCCATAAAGGTTATTTTAAATAAGTTGATCCATTTCAGGTTATTAAAGTTAAAACGAAGTCACGTTTCTTATTAATTCTGGCTCTAATTGTTTTCTCTTAGAGTTGGAGAGAGATGGGTTTGGCCGCAATCCTTTTTACCAGTGTCTTGTGGCTGAGGTATCTGAGGACCACAAGTCTAAAGATGGTAATAATGACTGCTAAAAGACCAAAACCACATAATGTAGAGAGAAAACAGGGCAATAATCACCAGTAATCTTTAGTGTACCAGAAATAATCTATTACATTCAATTTAGTTTGTTATTTACTTATCACCAGATATTTTAGAACTTTTGTGCCATGAAATCAGAATTATTAGTTGCACCAAGACAGATCTTGGCTCATTACATTCACGATTTACATTTATTCATTTAGCAGATGCTTTTATCCAAAGTGACTCATATACAACAAGTGATTCATCATAAAAAGGCAATAAACAAAATAAGTGATACTAATATCAAACTATATATATATATCTTTCTTTTTTTTCAGCAGGGTGAGTTTTCAGGTGTTTCTTTGAATATTGTCAGGGATTTAGCGTTCAGGATAGAGTTGGGAAGATCATTCCACCAGCGAAGAACTGAAAACAGAACTGTTTACTGCTCATCAGCCCCCAGCAATAATTAATCTCAGTTGCTATGACAAAAGCTCAAAAGTCACACCTTCATGAGATGGATGCATGAGCAGCACCCCAGCCCTGTTTTAAGACTCCACACAGTTTTCTGTTTATAGTTTTACTGCATTTTAACTTATTAGTAATTAACTGCCACAGTAAATGGAGCATTATGAGGTTTTAAGAGTTTATATTTATGTCTTCACAAGTATTCTTGGTGCAACTGTCGTCCCACAGGGCATACCAAGGTTGGCTATTCTCTCTTCTTTTATACGTACAGCACTTGGAAAGGGAGGACTGTGTATATGGAAGATCTGTATGTGATGCCTGAGTATAGAGGTGTGTATACTTCATCAATAAATTGATGAGTTTTGTTCAAAAATCAGAACTCAGTCATCTCTGCTTACACTACAGGTAAAGGCATTGGAAAGGCTTTAATGGCAACTGTCGCCAAAGTAAGTTTTTACATATATTATATATATATATATATATATATATATATATATTAGTTTATATATTATCTATTAGTTATTTATATTAGTTTTATATTATCTAGATAAATCTGTGCATAATGTGTAAATGTATTTTACAGTATATTGTGGTTAAATAAGGCTAGTTATCTTGATGAATGGCCAGTATGGTTTTAATGTAAAAAGGTAATTGTGGTCTGTGTTACTTTATAGGTGGCCAAAGAGCAGCATTGTGTGCGTCTACAGTTCTCTGTACTAGACTGGAACAAGCCCTCTCTAGACTTTTATTTGGCTAAAGGTGCAGAGGACCTCACAGCTAAAGAGGGCTGGCATTTTCTCCGCTTTCATGGAATAGCTCTGGATAATCTAGCACGGGAAGCGCCTTAAAATAAAACTGATGATTTAAAAGAGATGTGACAAGTATAGTTTATGTCAGTAGGAATACTTAGTAGTGTATAGTTTTGCTTTGTATGTTTCGTTGCCTTATCTTCAGTCTTATAAGAAAAAGTTCAAACGTTCAAAGGCAAGAATAATAAAAAATATTAATAATAGTATAATTAATGTTTTAATTAATGTTAACTTTGTTTAAAATCTTTAAAATACATTTTGTAATAGACATCTTGCAAATACTGTTTTTGTTGTAATTTTCAAGCTTCTGTCCTCAACATTAGATTGTCCCTAGACATTTTGTAATTGAACTGAACCTCCTGATTTACTGTGCACAGATCAACATTTATAAAATGTGTAAGAGCTTGACCTGCACAAAGCTCAGACCTGAAAATGTTTTTTTGGTAAGTGAACAGGATGAAGACCTGTAATAATCACTTTTAAATGTACAATTTTATGATAAGGCATTAGAACATGTTAAAATTATACGATTTCTGGGTGTGTGGTTTGACATGAAAGTTACATGGAGTAAGATGGAAGATTTTACATCAGATTTTCAGGTCGTGAATAGGGAGCTGATAGAATAGTACTAAAAGCTAGATGATACTCAGTGATAAAAGCAACTATGGAAGTATGGCTTATGGTTCAGCATCTGAATCATAGTTTTGAAAATTTGAGAGAATCCAGTCACAAGCATTAAGGATAAGGATATGTTGTGGTGCCTATCCTTCTCCAATTCCAGCATTACAGGTGGAGATGGGGGAGATGCCAATCCACTTAAAGGAAAAGTTCACCTAAAAATTAATTTAAACCCAAAAATGTAATTAATTACTCCCCCTTTTTTTGAATATGTTGTATTTGTATCTTTGTATTTGTATTCTGAAGATGAATGAAGGTCTTTCTGGTTTGGAATGATATAAGGGTAAGTAATTACAGATTTGTTTATTTTTTGAGTGAATTGTCCCTTTAAGAAGGACGCAGCTGGTATTGATATATTTGGTCAATTTAGAAGGTCAAAAGGAGAACAGCATTTAAAACAGAAAAGTGCAAGGTTTCAAAAGAATAATTAATATAGAGTAGTATATAGGCTACAACAAGTTTTAATCTGGCCGCAGAGGAACACAACTGGCCTGTTATAAAGAGATCTAATCTTTGAAAGTTTCAAGTTTCACACTTGTGCAAAACGGAAATACCTGATAAATATGTTACTTATTTTTGATTGATTATCAATCTTTACTTTGATATTTTCAAAAAAGTGTAATTCATCAAGTCATTTACGAGAGACAATGTTTATATGAATTGCCTCCGTTTTTGCCACATTTCTCAATTAACAGTGTAGCTAATTGCTTAAAAAAATGATTTTACCAACTGAGAAAGATAATGTAACTCTTCACTCTAGTGAGTATAAGATAATGTAACTCTACTAGTAACTAGGTATAGTAATATTACTGTTTGCAGTAGGCCTATAGTGTAACTAATAACTAATAAGATTTCAGTTATAATATTACAATTACCATCCACAAATCAGGTAGTTACTTTTGATGCCTCAACCATTCAATAATTCCTAGATTTATTTTCAGAATTTCCATGACTTGCACAGGCACATGAAGTCACCAGTGCAACAGCAAAGCTTGGAATATGGAAAAGCTTACATTCAGTGGATGTAAATATTGGCATTACATTGATTTTGTCAGGGGATTGATGTGTAAATTGTGGCATTACTTTACTCTGGAATTGCATGACTTGATCACCCACATCACTCTGATCCTGATTAAAAAATGGTTATTTATGAGAACTTGTGATTTCTTTGGATAAGATACATCATGAAATATAATCGTATATGTTTAATAGAGAAATTATATTTTAATGAACAGTACTACATTCAAGACCTTTATAAAAATATAGATTTAAAAAAAAATTGCAATGCACACCTATATAAAAACGTATTATAAAGATAATCATGCTCTTATTCATCCTGGTGGGGAACAAACTTCTAAATAAGAAATCTCAAGTGCTTTTTTTGTTCTAATTCACTCTTTCTAAGTTACTTCCTCTTACTGGAATTTTTATATGTTCAATACAAAAAATAATAATAATAATAAAAAAAAATAATAGAAAATGTTTTGGTACCGGTTTAGTTGTAAACTCCTGTGTTCATAGACTTAAAAAAGGAATAAGTGAGATTATTAGTGAAACACAATCGGCATTTATCAAAGGGAGAAGTATCCACAATCATATTAGATTAGTTCTTGATATGCTTGATTATAATCATTTCATTCCTCAGTCAAGTTTACTTCTTTTTCTAGACTTTTTCAAGGCCTTTGATACCCTCGAACACGACTTTCTTTTTAGATCTTTGGAAGCCTTTGGTTTTGGTCCCATGTTTTGTAGAGTAATTTCTATGTTCTATAATGATATTTACAGTAGTGTATTTCTTAATCTAGGTTCATCACCTAGAATCCATATTAATCGAGGAATCCGTCAAGGATGCCCTATTTCACCTTTACTTTTTAACTTAGCAGTCGAACTCATGTCTATATTTATAAAAAATCTTGAGGACAATATAGGCATTGATATTCTGGGTAAAACTTTTACAATAAGCCAGTTTGCAGATGGTACTCTATTATTTCTTAAAAACAAACAGATGCTTTCCTTAGCTATTGATAAAAATCTTCTCAAAGGCCTCTGGTCTGACCCTAAATTTAAAAAAGTGTGAGATAATGGCTATCCATAATTGTGCTTTAGAAAAAATAGAGGGCATTCCAGTTCAAGATGAAGTTAAATACTTAGGGGTCAAAATTACCAAGAATGTTCTCAAAAGAGAATATTTAAATTTCAGCCCCAAAATAGATGGTATGAAAAAGTCTTTAAATTATTGGTTATCTAGAGACCTTTCTATTTTGGGCAGAATCCTTTTATCGAAAACTGAGGGAATATCTAAACTTATCTATTTAGCTCATGCTTTATATACTGCACCAAAAGTAGTTAAATCTGTGAATTCAATATTGTTTAAGTTTATATGGAAGAATAAAACACATTATTTACGTAAATTTCATTTGGTTAAAGAGTATGAACAAGGAGGTTTAAAAGCCATTGATTTTGAATCGCTTCTTGGTTCATTCAGAATAAAATGGCTTAAAGAGTGTTTAGCAAAGCCTTACTCAATATGGTACCATATTCCTAATCATATTTTCAAAAATATTGGTGGCCTTGAATTTGTTTTAAGATGTGATTTTGAGCTTTCTAAAATTCCTTTGAAGGTTTCTAATTTCCATAAACAAGTATTGCTTTTTTGGAAAATGATATTTACCCATAACTTTTCCCCTCACAATTCAACTCTCTGGAATAATAGAGCTGTAGTTATTAACAGGAAATCTTTGTTTAAAAGTGATTGGTATAGTAAAGGTATTATATTTATTCATGATTTATTAGATGTAAATGGGTGTTTCCTATCTCATAATGATTTCAGTATTAAATATGGAATTAGAATTAATGTAAAAGGTTATGATAAAGTCTGCAAAGCTATACCTATTGGTTTGTTAAGAATAATCCAAAGTGGTTTTTCTGATCCATTATCTAAACCTATAGTTTCTCTTCCTTCTCTAAAAATATGTAATGTAGATATATTTGATAATAAGTGTAATAACAAACTTATTTATAAAGAATTTAAACGTATTATTACTGGAGAGTATCAATGTTATTTTTTGGGAGATATTAAAGCCTCAGTAAAGGATAAAGCTTTTCTCTTTTATCTTAAATATCCGGTTGCTCCGAAGGTTAAGGAGACTCACTACAGAATTATGTTTAAGATTTACCCTGTTGGTAATTTTATACAGAAACGATTTAATTTTGAAGTGGAACTGTGTAGCTTTTGCTCTTCTTTTCCTGAAACACTTGATCACTTATTCTTTTACTGTGAGGTTACCTCTAAATTTTGGTTTGATATTCACTGCTGGTTATCAGTAAAAATGGAAACAATTTCTTTATTTGTTTTGGAGGATATCTTCTTTTTTAAGTATGATTTAAATTCTCTCTTTTCAGATGTTGTCAACTTTGTTTTATTGTTGGGTAAATATCATATTCATACTTGTAAGTGGAAAAAATGTAAGCCTTCCTTTAATGTTTTTCTCGGTGAGTTTGTGAAAATGTTTCAAAGTTTTAAATATTTTAAAAAACTAAGCAGAAAGTCTGAATCTCTACGCCTCTCTATCTTAAAATACGTATTATTTTAATATTTATCTATTATTTTAATGTCAAAAGTCTTGTTTATATATATATTCTTGCTCCTTGTGGTGTTGTATTTGGTTTTATTTATTTTACTTTTTTTTTTTTTAAATCATTTTCTGGACGTGCCTTATGTTGTTTGAATGTTTTCCCTGTTTTGTTCTATAAATATTTTCAATAAAAAAAATAAATAAATAAATAAAAACTCCTGTGTTCATGCAATCCCTAAACGATCCAAAACCCACAGTAGATGGCAGTAATGCTCTTTTTAAGAATGCGAGTCGCCAAGAAGAAGAAGAAGAATGCATCTTTGAGTAAATATCGCGATCTCTTTTCCATTGACTCGAATTTATAAAAAACACTTTAACAGCAAGAAAGCTCAAATGGCAACAGAAAGCGAAGAGAACGGCACGGAAATGCAAAATGAGGTCTGAATACGTTGTCCCACAGGGGACCAATAAAATAGTAATGCTGAAGCTAATGCTAGTAAGCACTATGATGAATTTATGTCAGTGTTGTATTTTTTTTCATCGAATACTTTGATATACGATTACATTTAAAATGAAAACAGTGACGTGGTCAATACACTGATCCTATTCATTTAAAATGTTTTATCTCTGTGGTCTGTGTAAATCATGTTGTTTCAGGTGGAGGCATCTGCGTATTCGCTCGCTCGGTGCAAGCTGGAGAACCTCCTCAATAAGAGTATGAGGATCCGGATGACAGACGGGCGCACACTCGTGGGCCTCTTCCTGTGCACAGACAGAGACTGCAACGTCATCCTGGGATCTGCACAAGAATTTCTCAAATCCACAGGTACCAAATGCACCCTAGACACCTACCTTATGCTTTATTTACACTTAGGTACTCATTATTACTCTCTAGTGTCACGTTATTGTACTGTTATTAGTAGTGCTTGTTTATGGTTATTATCTAATAATTATTAAAGACTTGCCACAAACTACTTGAAATACTTGAAAACTTCTACAGATGTTGACATCACCATCTAATTTTGGGGTGATGCGGTATTTGTGAAATACTGTAGTATTTCACCAATAAATGCAGTTACTAATAATATTTAATATTTAATGGAGTAGTTCACCAACACCCACACATAAAAATGTGCTTTTAATTTACTGCCATTCATGATGTAGGTCAGTGGTTCTCAAATTTTTTACAGTGGCGTACCCCCTGGGGCATTTAAAATTCTTCTAAGTACCCCACAATATTTAAGGGATAAAATTCCCCCCTTTAGATTGATTTGCACATAAATGTTTACCTTTTATGGAGGCATCTTTTCTGTCATATTATTAACATTTGTGTATTATTAATATGTAACCGTGGACCACAAAACCAGTCTTTAGTAGCACAGGTATAGTTGTAGCAATGGCCAAAAATACATTATATGGGTCAAAATGATTTTTGTTTTCTTTTGTGCCAAAACTCATTTGCATATTAAGTAACGAACATGTTTCATATATTTAGTAAATTTCCTACCGTAAATATTAAAATCTAAAAGAACTAGGGCTGGGCAAAAAAAAATCGCGAATCAATCTTTTCTGGTATTTATTTCAGCAATCATTTAAAACAAGATATGATCAATGCGAATCTTATCATTGGTCTTCTCCACTAAATGTCACCCTCTTATTTACCTTGCACGAATACAACAGAAAGCATGTCATTCATTCAGTGCTTATGGCAGAGAAACTATTGACAAGAACCAAGAACATAGGAATATGCATGATTTGCAATGCTCAGGTGAAATCTGCAGAAGCATTTGACATCACGCATAAAGGTGCTATTTCCGCAATGAATGAAGAAATGAATGTCGGATGGCGTGACGCACTGTTTTGTTTACTACACAGCAGCTACAAGTTCTTCACAGCAACCCGTCAAAATAAAAGTTTAGTTTAACGTAAAAAAAAAAAAAACTTACTGTTTTTTACAGTAAACCCTGTTGTGCAGCACTTTGTTTACCCCCCCCCCCCCCCCCCCCGATTACCAGAAAAAATTAAGATGTACATTTTATAGGGCCCTTTTATTGTTTAAAAAAGGACCCTATACAAAAAAAATAAATAAAATAAAATTTCGTTGCAACTATTGTTTTGTTGAAAATAACAATATTATGTTTATTATGTTTTAAATGTAGGCAATGTTTAAAATGTAAAATGCTCACTTAATTTATCCTTTTTTTAAACTGTTATATAGAATCAAGATTTGCAGTTGTTTGGATATTTAGAGAAAGTGGCATGCTTGCTCGTATTTTAAACATGAAAAACAACTTGCATAGGTCATGTTTCTGTGTTGAAGAGAGTTTCTTAAATCAATCTTTATACTTTAAAGACACAATGAACAGCAGCACGGTTTGCTAAAGCAGCATACTCTGCGGGTATCCTATCATTCATACGCACACTGCTGGTGTGGATCCAGTCAATTTTGAATGCAAGATGAGGTAATTCGATGTTGTTTGATTGTTTACGGCACACCCATTTTCTTGTTTTCTAGTAAAAGCAGCATTTTTGCTTGTCAGAAATATATGCTCAGTTTTAATGCACAGCATTTTGTTTGTGTACCACCTTCTGACACCTCACGTACCCCCAGTTTGAGAACCACTGATGTAGGTGACTGACTTATTTTAGCAGTGTTCACTTTCTTGCACAGACCACTTTAAGACCTCATTATATCATCAGGAATGAGGTATACATTTAGGGTGGCTATACATCCTCTGTCTTTTTTTTTCCTTTTTTTTTTAAATTGTTTAAAAAAATCAGCATCGCTTTGGCTGTTCTCTGGAGATCCCATCTTGCATGTCATGATTGGAGAATTATGTAGAATATCTGCACTAGGGTTGTGCCGATAGACGATAGTATCGTGTATCGACGATAGTCAGAGATATCGCCTGTTGCGGATGCCTTTGACGTTACCAAGACGATTATTATTATTATCCGTCAAAAACAGACTAGGCGCTTATATTTAGCTAAGCAGCGCGGAGAGCCGTTTCTAGTATGCTTCAGAAACTTGCCGCGGGGCGTCAGAGCCGTAATGTGCCGCAGACGTGTAGGCTACAGTGAAAATACGGGGTAAGAGATCTTATTCATCATATAGTGTAGATGGCTTTATTGAGTATAACGTGAGTGTTTTTTGAAGTGCATAAACTCCCTATAGACTAGTATAGTAATGTTCTTTGACAAATGTTCTTTGCTCGTTTTCTGTAGCTGCTTTTTAAAATAACTAAGGAAATATACGCATTATATTATCCAGCACTGCACATTTATTAGGTCACCGAGGTGGTAAAATGTGGTTTAGGCTGAAACAAACAAATACGTTCAGAATCCGTATGTATATAGTAAACATAAACATTCACCTCAGTAACATCTGTATGCGCGTCAAGTAGAAACATTATGAGATAAAAAGGCTCAAAACATACGTACGCGAGGCTGAATCCAGCTTCTTATTCACAGCTTCTTTTTGACGCTATCCGTTTCACCATAAAACGCGACGTTTCCCGCGGTTCTTAGCTCCTTATTCACGCGCATCGCTTCTCCACATTCTGTATGAACAAAACTACAGTATGGACTAATGACAACAATCAGACATGCAGCGGTAACATTGTCGCGACGTGACGGGTAAAGAAAGATAAATTGATTTACATTCATGCACGCACATTTAGCTTACCACTCACTGAAGATAGCGGATAGCAAACCGAAAGTAAACTGGAACCGCTCAGGCGGAACGATCATCAGCGCTCTATACACGCAACGAGACTACCCTTACAAAACGAATAAGGAATTTAGTACATGGATAATTAAAGTAGCACGATAGTATCGTGTATCGGCGAGCTGACGATAGGACGATATGAAAATTCAGCATATCGCCCAACACTAATCTGCACCCTATTGGTCAAAATACTTTTCAGTCACTACCTTTAGAAAGTATAAAAATGAAAATTGAAAAAAAAAAAAAAAAAAAAAATTAATAAATAAAAATAATAATAATGCCAATTATATATTTATTCCTTTTTTATTTTTGTTTTATTTTCAAACTTTCTAAAGGTAGTGACTGAAAAGTATTTTGACCAATAGGGTGTAGACATTGCACATAATTCTCCAGTCATGACATGGGATTTCCAGAGAACAGCCAAAGCAATGCAGAAGTACATCAACAGGAAAACAAATCCAAAATCTGGACGAGGACTGGAATAGGGAAACGTTGTGTTAAGTGTACTGTAGCATTACTTAGAATATATAATAAAAGTAACATCAAAAATTGCAACCAAGTTGAGAGTCCACAGTTCTTGATTTGTCCTTATTGTTATTTGTACAGATTCTTTCTCACAAGGTGAGCCCAGAGTGTTGGGACTGGCAATGATCCCTGGCCATCATGTGGTTTCTATAGAAGTGGAATCTGAAAGCCTTCAGACCACCACCCATGGACTCTGACAACTTAAGAGACTTTTGGGGTCACCATATGGACTACAGAGAATGTAGTTTCCACACACACACATTTTGTCTGCAAATATGAAGATGACATTGAAGATCCACTTGACCTGGAGTTGTTGACCCAAATGTATTTTTCAGGGAACTCCAATTCCATACACTGTGGGTTGGTCCTCTATGTTGAAACAATAATAATAACAACAACAACATGATGTAAACTGTACCTTTCAGTTTGTTTGTGTGTTTGATTGGTTGTAAGTGGTGCACATTGTGTGTAAATATTGACACTGCTATTTTTAGTAACAGATCTTTCATAATCTTTCTGATATTTGTCTCATCATTGCACAACTAATTTTTCCTAGTAACCTCATATCACCAGCAGACGTTATCACAGACCACAGACTTTATTGCATTAGTTTATTATTATTATTATTGTGTGTATAAACAGAGCAGCATATTTCAGCTGTGCTGAAATTATGAGTGATTTAGGGTGCGAATACATTATTTGTATCAGTACATTACTCAAGTAGGCAAATAATCCTTATAAAAAGAATAAAACACATTCAGAGAAAATGTTTTCTGTAGAAAGTATCTTAATTATTTATGACAACATTTAAATTTGTACTAAAATAGAGAAGGACTATCTAAATAATATTCTGGTCCAACATAAAGGTCAAGTTAAAGTAGATTGAAAAGATATACAATACATTAGTAGGGATGGGAATCTTCAGGCACCTCACAATCAGACCTGATTCCATTTCTGGGAATCATGATCTGATTCCAAAATGATTCTTTAATCCATTTTTTTTCTTATTAATTAATGAGTTTACTGACCATTACTATCAAATTTATATGTACATTTTGCAATTAAAGTAATCATATTAGTTAAACATTTTTGCCGTTTGATGACATAGTTTAACATATCAGATGTTTTATTCTGACACATAACTGACTGTAATAACCGCATTTTGAGGTGAAAGTGCATTTCCACTCAAAAAAGTGCACGTTACTAAGCGCCATGTATCCAATATGTGCTGTATTCCAACCAGCATAAATAATGCCTTTGTGGAGCATTTAGAAAGTAAAATACTTAAATGGATGCATCTGAAAATGATTTGTTTTTCTCCGACCCCTATGTTTTAGTGTTTAAAAAAATCTCTCAAGAAAGAAGTATTTGCATGCTGTTTTTTTCTTGCCAGTTCTTGTACACAATAGCTATTTACTGCATGCAAATACTTTTTATCACAGAAAAATTACAATAACCTATTTACATGGCTCCATTCTCCAGAGAATATCAGAGAATATTTACATTAGGAATGTGACATTTCTGCTTTAGAGCAGATTCTGACCATACTGCATAAAAAGGGTATTGCATTGTGTTTTGTGATGTCTAAAACTTTACTTGGTTTTAAAAAGTTTCTTACACGTATGCACTGAGTCCATATTGGCTAGAAGGGACATTAGATGTTGCAGAGACAGTCTGAATCGTATGTCTGGATTGAGGCTGGTAGGAGTATGATCTGAAGTTCTGAAGATGTGATCTAAACAAACAAAATGAAAAAAGTAAATGAAGCATAATTTTAACAGAGCATGTGTTGCATTCTAAACTTACTGTCTTTTTTCTTCCTCTGGGCTCCGCATTCCACAGGAACACAGTAAGCAGCTGCCACCACATAAAGCCATTGTGGCTGAACTCCAACCAATGTACAACCCTTCTCCAATTTCATACCTAAAGACAAAGGACACCACATACGTTACCAAACAGCGCTCCTACTCATTTGATATTGCTTAATCAAAAAACTCTCACAAATATTAGAAAAGAAAATGATTCTTTGGGTCTTAATATTTTTTTGAATAGTTCTACATGCTAAGACTCTTTATTCTACTTACTTTGTTCCTGGATAAAGTGGGTCAAAGAATTCCTGAGTGATATTGAAAGCGTACCAAGACACTGCAATCATCGTGCACAGACCTGAAACATGAATTAATTTTGGTTTCTATACAAACTACAAATTAAAAGGTTTAATCACATATGTTTCTCATTACCAAGACAATCTATCATAGGTCTTTTTGAAAACATGTATATTATGAAAATATAATCTTTATAGTTTACAAGTTCCCATTCATTAACATAATTTAATGCATTGGGTATCATAACTTGTGCAATATTTACTAATCTTGGTTAGTTACCCTCTATATACAGCCATGGCCAAAAATATCAGCACCCTTGCAAGTCTGTCAGAAAACCCTTCTCTCAGAAAATTGTTGTAGTTGCAAATGTTTTGGTACTCACATGTTATACAATTCCACACAGAACCCAAAAATACACTGGACAAAATTATTAGCAGATGCTACAAATATTTGGTAGCACCCCTTTTGGAAAAAATAACTCAATCACTTCCTGTAAACATGAATGAGATTCTTACACCTCTCTACTGGAATTTTGGACCACTCTTCTTTTGCAAACTGCTCCAGGTCATTCAGATGTGAAGGATGCCTTCTTCCAACTGCTGTTTTGAGATCTCTCCACAGGTGTTTGAACCTCCACCATGTTTGAACAACCATCTTTGAACCTCCACCATGTTTGACTGTAGGGACTGTGTTCTTTTCTTTGAAGGCCTCATTTCTTTTTCTGTAAACAGTGCCATGTTTTTTGCTTGTTTGTTTGTTTGTTTCAGTGCAAACAAAAACAATAAGCATGTGAGTACAAAAACATTTGCAATGGAACAATTTTCTGAGAAAAGTGTTGCATTTTCTGACAGAATTGCAAGGGTGCTGATATTTTTGGCCATGACTGTACTAATGTTTTTAACATTGCTGTTTGTATACATGAATGTAATTAACAATGAATAGTATATTTATAAATCAGCATCAACCTACATAGTATATTTAGAGATTACCACTTACCTAGTAACAAAAGCTGTATAAAAATGTTTTTCACTGTTAGCTGAAAGCCTAATGAATACCTACTGAATGAAAGTCAACAAATTTAATCTAATTATGAAGTGTTAATCAGCTCTTTTTGTAAAAGAACTCTGACATTACCTAAGTAAAATACAAAATCTATCATGGACATTGTGTCCATCAACATCACCCCAAGTAGGGGCAACACAGCACCATGTTCATCTTTCAAAGCGGACGGGATCTGGAGGACTACATGGAGGAGTTTGTTAACATCTGCCACCGTGCCCGCTGCAATGATGTCTGCTTGATGGAAGGATTCTGGT
The DNA here is from genome assembly GCA_033026305.1 of Cirrhinus molitorella. Classification (NCBI taxonomy): domain Eukaryota; kingdom Metazoa; phylum Chordata; class Actinopteri; order Cypriniformes; family Cyprinidae; genus Cirrhinus; species Cirrhinus molitorella. The sequence goes on from CM065119.1 coordinate 27,128,658, forward strand.
GTGGCCTGGACGACTACATCAGCTTCGTACTACTCTAAGTATATCCTCAGTGGACCCTCCAAGAATACATCGAGGTCGTGGGCGGAGGGATCCCCGCTCACAGTGGACGAAGTGGATGCTAACTGTGACATCCGTTTCCAGCCAAACCTTGCAGATGTCTAGCAGCTAGACCCAGTGCCCAACCCTACAGCGCAGAGCTAAAGCCTGAGCCCGGCGAATCCATCGCACAATCACAAGGTGGAGCATCAGAGCCACGGATCACCCAGGAGCCTGAGCCCTACTTGTCCGACCAGGTACAAGAGCCGGCAACAGCGGCCACGGCAGTGGATATCAATGTGTAGCGAGAGGGGGCTATGGGAAGCCCCACTCACTGCACCACCGCTAAGTGAAATAGGATGCTGGAAATCTGATGGACTTTTCATCAGAGGATTCCTCACCATCGCCTCCAGCCTCTGAGAGCTTTTCAACTCCTCCTCGGCTCCTCCCTCTGTCATCACCACCCTGGGCTCATTTCATTGGACTGTCATTTTGTCCTCCTCTTGGGAGTCAGACCTCTGCCGAAGCCTCCTCCGACCAGGACTTCCTTTTGTTTTTGTCTTCCAGCCCTATCCATCCCTATGTTCCCTCCTACAAGTCATCTTCCGGGAGGGGGGAGTAATGTTGAACCCTGTGAACTGTCTGTTTTGGTTTCTCCCTTGTATACCTATATTTGGTGTTTCCTGTCATTATCGTCCCCGTGACCTGTGTGTAATTAATTAGTGTCCTTATAAGTTTGCCTCAGTTCTCTTGTTGTCGGGCTACAAGTTTACCTTATGTGTGTGTGTGTGTGTGTGTGTGTGTGTGTGTGTGTGTGTTTCTCTGCCTGTTCCTGCCTTTGGATTATCCTTGTGGATTACCATTAAAAGAACTTTGATGTTTGAATATTGTCGTATTGCTTCTTTTCCTACACGAAACGGTGACACCCCTATATTACAGGTGCTAAGACAGTGAATGTTCTTACCTTGCAGTATGAAGAAGACACCTCCAGTCCCAGCGATCCGACCCTTCATTACGTAATTCTCCCCTCCTATTTTGGAACACTGCATACCCACTAGTGTTGCTGCCAATCCGAATGTGCCCAACACAATGGACGTGATCATTAATGCACGACATGCTTGGATATAACCTGAGAAAAGAGTAGTTACAATAATAATAGTTACAAAAAGTCAGACAGTTTAGGGTATTGGTGGTTTTGGGGAGGTTCCTAAATTGCATATATATTTTTTACACTTCACAAATGTTATGACAAAGCCAAAAAATATTACTGCAAAACAATACAGTATGATGTGCTTTTATCCCGACCATTATCTTGTTTTCTCTATAAAATGTGAACTACTAGTTTTTTGCCACTTCTGTACTCTTAAGTATTTTTCGAGACACAGTTTCACAGTTTGGAGATTTGTCCTGTGTGAGTCAAGTGATTTTGTCATTTAAAAAAAAAAAAAAATATATATATATATATATATATATATATATATTCCAAAAAAAAAAGTCAATTATTATTTTTTTATAAAATAAATATTAAGCAGCACAACTGTTTTCAACAGTGAGAGTAAGTCAGCATAGGGCTATTAGAATGATTTCTGGAGGATCATGTGACACTGAATACTGGAGTAATGATGCTGAAAATTCAGCTGTACATCACAGGAATAAATTATATTATAGTATTAAAATAGAAAACCACGATGAGCAGAAAAGTCTCCTTTAAAAGCATAAAAAATCTTACTGATCCCAAATCCCAAATATTTGTAAGTAACATACATTTATTCATCATTCATTCATAAATGTCTATAGCCTACTTAAATGTGTGGGAGCCCTCTATACTTAGAAAATGTTAATGTTATACTAATGTTATACTTTTACATTAACATTACAGTAAAATTTTACATTATGTCTCATGCTGTCGTACCGGACAAGGCTAGTAAAGACGGGAATTCCCGGCAGTTGTGGACTGACAATCACACAAGCTAGAAAACCAAGTGGAAAAGCCACTGCTTCGACAACAGCATCCATATTGGCGCCCGGTGAGATATGTGTGGTATGTGTAGCTCTTTCAATCCCGCGTTCAATGGCTGAGCTGGAGTGCGCGCCCACACAAGTCTCCCTGCGGCTGTTAACGTGTGAGGTAGTTTAATATGCGTTTCTCAAAAGATTATGGATATTTGGAAATATTGTGTAATCAGTGATCAGTTTTTTCCTTTCTGCTAACTGTAGGGTCTAGGGATCAACGTCATCGCGAACAAGTGAAACAAAACGTTCAAAAGGTCATCGTGAACAAAACTTGTAACAGAGTTATGCATAATTTAATTACAAAATAAATTTAATTTTGTTACAGTTACTGAGAAAAAAATTGTAATTACAGTTACTTCTGAAAATGTTAACGATTAGCCTACAAAGGGTGTTATATCTGAATATTTTTACACACAGATTTAATTGATTTGTTCTCCAAATTGCATTAACTGCTCTAAAATATGAGACACCAATGTTTCAGGAGTTTAGTTCATTATGCGTATTCAATAACTCTTTTATTTTCTATTCGGGTTTATGTATATGCTTTATTTTTTATTTTTTCCCAAGGTATTATTAGATGCCAATGTTTCATGTCATAGCTATTAAAAGATTTGATTTCAAAAACAGTATTAAACTATATCTTATGATTTCAAATCAGTATTTAACCTCAGAACGATCTCGAAGTTAAAAGAGGTCCTAAAGTATGATTTTGTAGTAGCTGGGTTTTAAAATGTATATATTTTTAATTTATAACCTTAGTTTAGGTGATGAAGGATTTTGAAAGTAATCAGTGTTAAGTAGGCCTTCAACTGTAAGGTTAACCCTGTCTGGTTTAAATGTTTGGGTAACACTTTATTTTAAGGTGTCTTTGTTACATGTACTTACTATTATAGTAACAATTAATTATGCATAATTACATGCAAGTAACTCTAAGCCAAACCCGTAACACTTTATTTTAAGGTGTCAAAACACAGAGTAATTAAGTACTTGGTAGTAGCCATTGTTTTTACATGAAACTAAATTTACTTACCCATGTAACTAAGTTATGGAGCAGCCTGTAATTACAGTTTGTAATTATGTAGATGTAATAGGCAGCTAATGTTACACATATGTAACAGACCGAGTCTGTACACTTAAGTACAGTCTTAATACACTTTATTTTAAGCAGTTTATGCCTGTGTAATATTCTGTAATTTTAATGTAATCAGAAAAATATTACATGTATTTAAGCTGTGTAATAGTGGGTTAAATCAAACTAAGGTGCAGCTGGATAATAGTGTACAGTATAGATACACATGAAGTTATAAGTAGTGTACGCTAGCTATGTCAGTATTACTGATGTATTTTATATAGTAGAATAAAATGTGAAAAAATATTGAGCTTTTGTTGTATTTCAGGTATTTAACCAAAATCTTATTTAGAAACGTATTGACAAATAAGTTATCACTGCAGCACTAAATTTAGTTCAACAGCGCTAGGGCTGTTCTCTGTTTGTATCACTTTAATTTTATGTTAGCTGTCGCAGACCAAAGTATGTGAAGACTGGAAGCAAAGCAGGGACGTGATTTGTTTTTTTTTTCGTCAAGAATGAAAGCAGATTTGTGTGGTTATATTTGATAGCATCAGAGCGTCTTTGTTTACTCTTGCTCCGTGATCACTTGGAGCGGCTTTCCCACACTACTAAGCGGAGAGTGAGAAATGTAAAACCTAGAGTGAGCAAATAAAAAAAATATAATAATTGCTGAGCAAATACAGAAAAACTTGAGTGAGAAATAGAAAACTCTGTTGCTCTTCTCCACTCATAAATTCCGCTCCAAGCTTGCTTTCAGTCTGTGCAGTGCTCGGTAACAGGCAAAGCACATTTTGGGGGGCTTCTTTTATAAATATTTTTATTTGTGAAGAACATAAAACTAACTTTTGTCTTAAAGGTAAGTTACTCAATATTAATTACTTGTTTATAAAAGCAATAGCAACCTCATTGTGAATTCATGCTATTGTCAACAGTATGCTAACATTTTGTTCATAAATAAGTTTTTCAACATAAATTAAAGAAACCTGAATCACATTTTAGCTTTGACTCTTAAATTGAGTAAACAAGGAATAATAGTAATACTAAGATAATGATTTGTACTATTCATTATTGCTATTTATTCAGTTATCATGGAGGGTGTTTTACCTGGTAAAGCCAGCATGGACTGAAAATTCCAACAATTGAAATTACCGGTGGAGTCAACCGCACAGGACATCCAGAGGTTCTCAAAAATGTCAGAGGTGATGATGACACTATCATCATCTGTAGATATTTTCCAGGAGTGATTATGTAGTGATAATACAGCAGACCCACATGCCAAAAAACCCAAGAGAAGTGCAATAATTTGCAGTACGTCTTTCATTTCTCTGGATCTTTTCCAAGGTGTTCTGGATGACTGGAGATCAATCTATGTTCTGTTGTGCATAATGTTCCAAGATATATAGGCTGCTTTTCTAGCCGTGTTGCCCTTTTAGTCTCACATAAATCCAGCGTTTTGACTAAGGCAGACAAGTACAAAAATGAATCACCAACCAAAATCAATGATCATTAGCTTTTTCATATACAGCACCATGCAATTTCATAATACCACTGCGAGCTATGCACAGTTATAAAATAACCTGCAGTATTCAATGACATGTTGCACCAATAAATGGAATTTAACCTTGCAATGAACATTAGGGGCTGTTTATGATGTCTCTAACTAAGCTGTTTGATTATTACACCTGGTAGCTGCCAGAAGTTATAAATAGGGTACCGCACATATACTGCAATAGAAAAACCTACAAGGTAACATCAACTTACTCCAAAGAACCATACAGTAAATTCAGTAATCATTTAATATACAGTGAAAAGTGGTTTAGAATAACATTTGATATAAAATGATATAAAAAGACATTTCTTTAAAAATTGTTTTTGTATTTTAATACTAAAGTTTTTAAGATCCACTTTTTTTTTAGATCATTTAAGATCATTTTATTATTCATGAGAAAGTATTATCATAACATAAGTTTCAGGCGGTTAGCAAAAAATAATAAAATAAAGAGTTTGCAAATATTTAAAATGTACTTTTTTTTAACCTTTTTTTGGGTAATCAGCACATGTACAAAGTATTCATATTTGCAATAGTTAAGCATTAACATGTTCTAAGAAAAGCTGAAGATGCACAAGTGCTTTATCTTCTTTTACCTATGTGCTGTTTAGATTGGAGGGGCTGAATGTTCATACAACTTTACGAGTTGTTAGTGTATTGTTTATCCCATGTTTTTCATGTTGTGTAATTTGTAGCACTAAGGTTTATGAAAAGTTATTGATACATTTTGGTGATGTTATTTAAGTTGTTAAATTCCTCGGTAGAAATCACGTTCTATACCCCCACCATGTGCACACCAGTATTCCATATAGTAATACAATTAAAATGCTAAATATGTTAAAATTTGTAATGTTATGATCTCAGATTATATTAACTAAATAAAATGACAAATGACTTGAATTTATTAGGTATTTCAGGCGAGTTCAATCAGTTCCTTAAAGTTCAACTGGTTCAACTCAATCAGTTGTACTTGACGTATCATAAACTGGGAACTTTTTTTATTTTTACATATTTGAATGATAAGGACATAGGATAAGGACTTTCCCAAAATATACAATTCATAAATATTGGCTGACTGTGTGATGTTATACAATATAATGTTAAATAATGATTGACTGTGTGATGTTATTGTATGAATAGTTTCGCTCTGTATGCACAACCAGCTGAATTTGTTATCATTATATTAGGATATAAAGAGGAACCTTTGTTGTCTTATCATCTGACTGATAATTAGACACCACCTCCACTATCTCATTGTTTTTAAACTAGGCTATAGGCTTAGTTAAGTATTCTTAACTGGATAGCTATAGAAGCCTTCGCCACACCTCAATAAATGCTCCTCTGACAATGTGATCTTTAACTTCAACAGAGGAGGAGTGGACAGCTATGTTAGGAAAAAAAAAGGTTCAGAAAGTCTCAAGGTGGCTGAATAATTCCTTTCTATACACACATAAATGAGACCACTGGCATTGCAAAATCTGTTTAAAACTTGTTAATATGAGGGACTTTTTAGATGCACCAGCTGCAGTAAGAGTGAACTAATAAAATGAAAAATATTTTCATATACACACCCACAATGAAAACGAAAGCACAATAATGTTTAGTTAGATTTACAATGCGTTTAAAGTTGACAAAAAAAAGCATGGGTGTAAAAAAAAAACAAAAACAATCAGACAATCCCAGTGCAACACAAATCGCAGTGAGGAAAAGTTTTAGTGCAACAATGAAAATACGTTTTTTTTTAACAAGTTTTTAACACAAAATACCTAATTTTCAAAAGTGACATTCTATATCAGTCATCCACACTCACCATTGTCTCCTTTATCCATGGTTACACACATATTCCTACTTGGAAATAGCAGGCTTTTCGGTAAAAGGGTTTGTCTACTTGAAGCATTTGGTTCTAACATCTGAAAAAATGGTATTCCAAATTGCCTAAGAATATGTTAAAATAAAAAGCAACATTACAAATGTACAAATTGTTTGGGTTTTGACTTAAACATACACTGTAATATTTAAGGAGGTGAACATAAATACAAGAAAAAAAATGCCATTGATGGAGTGGCAAGTAATAAAAATAAATAATTAAGAAAAATGAATGAAATGAATTTTTTTCTATTACAGCTGCTAATGCATATTTATATTTTAAATACAATAGTATAAATAGGATAAAACAATTGCAAATATAAAGAATAAATAAGTTAAAACAATTAAATGCTACAAGTTTTGACATCTATATCATTAAATCCCTTTTATACATTTTGTGGCAAAGAAAATATATTGTGGGAGTTACTTTTTTGATAAGAGAAATGTGAACAGGTGCAGCTCTGTTTTGCTGTAAGTGTTTCTGACTTTTAAAAGCACTGGCTTTTTCTAAAGGAAAAGTTAGTAAGGCATCAGCAAGTTAATCAGTTCTCTGTCAGTGTCATAATGACTACAAACCCAAAAGAGGGATTAATACTTTTCTCATTTGCAAGGCATTATGATCTGGCTCAGCTCATCCCATCCTCTTATGCAGATTTCTTAGCCACAGCTAAACCAATCAGACCAGCCAATCCAGCCAAACCCAGGCCAATGCCACCAACAATTGCCATTCCAACCAGCCCATCTAGAAAACAAAACAACGAGAAGCATGTTAAATGCAAATGCCCTGTTTAATCTTGATAAATATGAAGGTTATTTATATACGGGACCTATATGGCCTTAACAGGAACCCCAGGTATTAAGACTTGTATGGCTTAATATAATGTAAATAATGTCTCTAACTGAAATATGTAGTAGAAAATCCATGAAAGATTTATGTTATTTAAAAAATCCACATCGTTTATACATTTTTTGGACTATGGGGGTAAAATGGAAATACTTTCCATTTTAATGGTGTGAAATGGTTGCATTTGGCACATGGCTGTCTTTTTTAGCCACACTGAAAACAGATGAGTGCTCATATCTTACATACAGCTCCCGATCGTGTTTCATGGGGGTTTGTCCACAAAATGACAAAAACAGTATTTTAAGCGTTGCGATCCATGCTAATTTTCTCTTGTCAGTTTTTAGCATAAGGCTCCATACAGACATTCTTATCAGATTTGCTGGTGCTCAAAACAAGTACTTTCCAGGAATTCCTCATTTGTCTAAAACTTGCTCATTTGTCTTTTTAGCAGTATTAAAAAAACTTTATTTAATTAAAGTTAACATGGGTTACTATGGAGACCAGAACAGGACAGCATACAAACCGAAGTTAAAATCTATCATGGCAGTGCTCATCAGTTACTTAAAAAAAAGGTGGATACTACATATTATTACTATATTCTTGAATAAAGAAACTCACTTCTGTTATACAAAACAGTGAAAAAGGGACTTGCGCAATATGCATGCTCACCTTTCTTCATGGCTTTATCAATGAGTTTCTCCAGTTCTTTAGCTTGAGAATTTCCTGGTTCATTCCTCAGTAAAGTCCTGATGTATTTCAGAGCTCTCTCATATTCCTGGAATTAATGAAAAACACGAGAATGAGAGTAGCTAAATCATTCCAATATGAGTTTTAAACTGAAAACATATGAAAAGCTCTGACAACTACCTTGAGTTTATAGTTGCCAACACCCAAGTAAAACAGGTAATCGCGCTGGTCATCCTTGGTATCCTTATGGATAAGTTCTGGTGAAAGATACAGCATTTCCATATTTAGATTCATTAACAAGACAAAATTATGGGGATTGTAAATATTAAATTTGAACAGAATTCTGACGTACTTTAAAAAAAAAAAAAACTATAATTTAGTGGCAAAACTTTCATTATAATTGTGATGGGATCTATGTACAAATCCCAACCTGACAATCTGTATACACTACCAATCAATACAATAAAATAGACAATAATATTTTTAATGTTTAAGAAGTCTCTTCTGCTCACCAAGCCTGCATTTATTTGATACAAAGTACAAGAAAAACAATAACATCTGAAATATTTTTACCATTTAAAATAACTGTTTTCAATTTGAATATATTTTAAAATGTACTTTATTCCTGTGATTTCAAAGTTGAATTTTTAGAATCATTACTCCAGTCACACGATCCTTCAGAAATCATTCTAATATTCTGATTTGCTGCTCCAAAAAACATTATCATCATGTTGAAAACAGCAGAGTAGAACTTCTTCAGTTCAGAAGAATTTTTTTACAGTATTTTTATCTGAATTAGAAATCTTTTGTAACATTATAAATGTCTTTATCATTAATTTAAAGGAACCTTGTTAAATAAAAGTATTAATTTCTACATTAATTTCTTTTTCAGCTAAATGCTGATCTTTGGATATTTCTATTCATTAAAGAATACTGGAAAAAAAATACTAAACTGTATTAAATATTGGTAATAGTTATAATAATCATAATAACAAAAAAAAATGTTGAGCAATGTCTGAAGACTACAGTAACACTGTTCACTTTGTTTCAAACTTATGGACTTCAGTTCAACTAAAGACAGTCTGCCTTCACCTAAATCAAACAATAAAATTTATAACCTTCTCAGATAAGAACATAGTGCTGTGATCTAGAATCCAGATAACAACAGCTGCAGCACCTGACTACTGTGAAGTTGTGAAGTTGCACAATAAGCCCATGCTTTCAGTAATGTAATTAGACAGTCTCTTGGGTAAATGCTGATGAGCAACTGAGTGAAAGGATAGGAAATTGAACAATTATTGAATGGACAGGGAGCTATTTACATCACTCATGATGAGATCAACAATTAATCATCTTGATTAATGGCAACAACATTTCACTAGGGCTGTAATCGCATCCAAAATAAAGTTTATGTTTACATACTATATGTGTGTTTACTTTGTATATTTGTATGTACATATAAATACACACACACATACATGTATATATTAAAACTAAATGTTTATATGTATGTGTGTTATATATATATATAAAAAACACACACACACACACACACACACACACACACACACACACAATTTAGATTATAAATAAATATAAATATTTTATAAGTCTAAAATATTTTTCCTTAATATATGCATGTGTGTGTGTATTTATATATACATAATAAATATACAGTACACAAATATATAGTATGTAAACATAAACTTTTATTTTGGATGCGATTAATCGTTTGACAGCACTACATTTCACATAATATTATATTTAGATTTACCACATTCAAAAAGTTTCAGCGGTGACCCAAAACTTGTGATTCTCACATAGACTCTTCAATACTCTGAACTCAAAATAAAGAGCACTCATTTCAACAGAAGACCACTCGATGAAAGCCATGTAAATCACACTGTTATGCTTTTAAAAGTCACATTTCTGAAGGTCAACATCTTTATGAAACATGCACAAGTTTTAGCATATTAATAGCACATCAATATACTCCACTATTACTTATGCAGTAAATGAGACTAGAAAGCAATTAACTTGCTACTGACTGAAAAGATATAAATATATAAAGGTTATATAAAACACTAGTTGTCCAAATAACAAAGAATAAACAGAGTGTAACTTAAAGGTCCCTTTGTAAGAAATGTTCAATTCATTATACCTAATGAAAGTTAAAAAAAAAGCTAGGGTTGTACTACCCCCCCCCCCCCCCAAAAAAAATAAAAAATAAAAAAAATGTATACTGACTCAAAGCTTTTAAACGGTATAGTGTTACATAAGCTCTTTTTTTTTTTTTTCAGATAAATGCTGATCTTTAGATATTTCTAGTCATTAAAGAATACTAAACTCTATTAAATATTGATAATAGTTATAATAATCATAATAACAAAAAAAATGTTTCTTGAACAGCAAATTAGCATATTATATGATTTCTGAAGGATCATGTGACACTGAAGACTACACTTACACTGTTCACTTTGTTTCAAACTTATGGACTTCAGTTCAACTAAAGACAGTCTGCCTTCACCTAAATCAAACAATAAAATTTATAACCTTTTCATTGTCCCCCCTATCAGATAAGAACATAGTGCTGTCATCTAGAATCCAGATAACAACAGCTGCAGCACCTGACTACTGTGAAGTTGCACAATAAGCCCATGCTTTCAGTAATGTAATTAGACAGTCTCTTGGGTAAATGCTGATGAGCAACTGAGTGAAAGGATAGGAAATTGAACGGACAGGGAGCTGTTTACACCACTCATGATGAGATCAACAATTAATCATCTTGATTAATGGCAACAACATTTTACATAATATTACATTTAGAATTACCACATTCAAAAAGTTTCAGTGGTGAACCATACCTTATGATTCTCACATAGACTCTTCAATACTCTGAACTCAAAATGAAGAGCACTCATTTCAACAGAAGACCACTCGATGAAAGCCATGTAAATCACACTGTTTTGCTTTTAAAAGTCACATTTCTGAAGGTCAACATCTTTATGAAACATGCACAAGTTTTAGCATATTAATAGCACATCAATATACTCCACTCTTACTTATGCAGTAAATGAGACTAGAAAGCAATTAACTTGCTACTGACTGAAAGGATATAAATATATAAAGGTTATATAAAACACTAGTTGTCCAAATAACAAAGAATAACACAGTGTAACTTAAAGGTCCCTTTGTAAGAAATATTCAATTCATTATACTTAATGAAAGTTAAAAAGGCTAGGGTTGAAAATTCACTCACATTTTATTCACGTTATCCATGACACTGTAAATATGTCTATTCTTTACCTAACTGTGTTTTATACTTTTTTCTTATTTTTATTTTTTAATTGAATTATGCAACTTCTTGTATTTGTATGTTTGCACTGGAAGCTTAATTTTTAATCTATTAAAACCTTTATTGTTTGTGCATTTGTACCTCTTTGATTTAGTCCAATAAATTCAAAAGTAGACAAGACTGTGCTTTTCTTTGCTGTTCTCCAAGATACCAAATAATGCACATTTCCATTACAAAACAAAATGATTATCAATATTTGTATAATAAAATTACATACATTTTGCCAAAATGCCAAAATAATGTACCATTTTTTCAGTGGAACTGACACAAAAGGAGCAACTAAAATCAATATCAGATTTAAATTTTACCAAATAATATTTGGCTATTCTCAAATCTTGAGAGATTTCCCATGTTCACACTCGGGACTTTGGTTGAAAATCTGTTGGTGTGTGGTGTGGTGTGCTGTCTTTGTTACATCACAGCACACTTTTTTTTGTTTTCGTTTCCTAACTAAATTTACTTTTGTTTGGCTTGTGATTGCTGTCGGCACTGTTATTAAATGTTTGGAATGGAATAAAACTTAGAGTTTTTGTATTGAGTTACCATCGAGTAGCACTAGTCCCTTTTTGATGTCCTCCGGGTGTTTGCTCCTGATCAGGCACCACGCATACTCGAACTGCGTGTCTTTAGACACAGAACCCTTTGATAACTCTGCCTTGTATTTCTTCTCGAATTTCTGAAAATCAGAATACAATGTTGACAATGTATCCACGCCAAAGACTCGCTTTCAACTGACCAGGGCAAATAAAAAGCTCTAAGCACTCATATACAGACAATTAATTTGAGGTTACAGAGCATAACGCATTTGGCAAATGTGGACTGTAATCGCACCAGACAGGAAGTTTTTGCACGTTCATATTATTATTTTTCGAACAGACATGGGAAAATAACACAGATTACCTCTAGATCCTCTGGGACAACAACCTCACCAACAACAGCTTCCATGATAACGGAAATAATTACGTGTTTACACCGGATGTTCCACAGTCACATGACTGCAGTTCTTCTTCTTTTGATTTAGTGGCGGTTGGCAAGCAAATATATTGTGGATTTCCGCCACCTACTGAAAATGAGTTTAAAGCATCAATTTGGAGTAACGTTAGCCTAAATCAGCGGTGCTCCAACCCTGATCAAACACACCTGAACCAGCTAATTAAGGTAGCACTTGATAATTACAGACAGCTGTGTTGGAGCAGGGCTGGAACTAAAGTCTGCAGGTAGGTAGATCTCCAGGAACAGGATTGGGCACCCCTGGCCTAAATAAAACAGGCAGGGGTGAAAAACAAGAAAAATTTTTTTAACGTAATTATTTTAATGAAATCTGTTGCCTTTAAAAAGTCTAGTAAAACCTTTAAAACCTTTTTAGTAATTAGGGAATTTCTTAATAAATCCTGAAGTGACAAACCATTTGTACCTAATGACTTGGTTTTATAACATTAACCTTTTATTTAATAATCATGAAGGCAAAATAGGCATGTTGGCGTGTTGGACTAGCAATCCTTCCAAAGCAAGTCTTTTTTAAAAAAAGTTTTATTCTCATGATAAAAACACTTCAATAAACAGTTCAATAATCTTCTTTCCCCATTTCTATCTGCAAATATGCTATTGTTGATGTACTAAATGTATTGTAACATTCCTAATGCTCGAGTTTGTATAATGTCTATCTTTTTCTTCAAACACGATGATGATGCTGAACTCTCCTATATATAAAACTGCCATAGTCTATTGTAGATAGACTAATCAGAGTGCAATATACTCTACAAAGAGTGTCGCTATCACTCCAATCTATTGTTTCATCTAGACATCTTAATATATTAATACCCTTCCTGCACTTGTCAACTTTTTTTTAAATAAAGACGTCAAATATCAATTTTGAATCCATCAACAGTCCCACGTATCTTACCACAGATACCTGCTGTAGCATAAATATTTATTGTAGGTTTGTGTCTTTTTTGCATTTTAGATGATGAAAATCTACATCCCTAGGAATATTTGCCCATTTTTCCTTTTTTTTTTTTTTTTTTGGACTTTCCTCTTTACATAACCTACCTTTCCTGTATCCATTTCTCTGTATCACCTGCGTATATTGATCTTCCTATCTCAGGTTGTAGGAATAAGGCTTGAAACACTTCCTCATGGTGTTCCATTTTCAGTTGCTTGAATTTTTGAATAATTTTGCCACCCTAACTTGTACTGTCCTATATCCATTAAAAAGCCCATAATTCAGTAATATAATCTTCATTTTATTCCCATTTTATCCAGTTTAATTAGTAATTATTCCCTTCCTATTATGTTGTAGGTTTTCTCTACATCAAAAAACACTCACTTCTTGTGCTTTTATATCATCATTTTGCTGATCTAATTACTTTCCCAACATTTGCCTGAGCTCTTTTGTACAAAATAAAAGCACCGAACAATAAAGTCTTTGTTACTTTCTGCCTCTGATAGCCATTCTACAATCTTCTGTCCATGATACTGCTTTCTTTATTTCATTCTCTTTCCTTTTTCTACCTCTCTTTTCTTTTTTTCATCACTTCTTCTGCACATCATTCCACTGATTTTGCAATAAAGCTCATCTAATTGTTTAGTTGACCCACTTTCCTCAAATATTTCTGCAGATGTAAACCATCTAGGTAATGGTTTCTGATGTCACCTCCACTACAGTTTTACTTATAATTGACCATATGCACGATTACTTCCTTGTTTTAGATAAGCCAGCTCAGATTTCCAGTCACCTGTACAGTGCAGTAACAGGAGCACCCTTTGCTCGTTTTCTCTGCATAATCCATTCACAATTTGAAGAAAAGTTTTGTTTGTCCAAGAGGACCAAACGTCCACATATACTGTTTCAAGAATGACAATAGCGAGTGTAAAAAAAATTACGCAAGTAAATCCACTAAATATGCAGTGAGTCTTTGCTATGATTGAGAGTGATAATAGAATGAAACATCTGATAAGCCGATGCCAAAAACAGAGCTGTGCATTAAGTGATTCAGACTAAATTCAGGGTTAACAAAACTACAGCATTAACAAGCTTGTGTTGGCTGAATACAGGCTATTTACAAATACTAATAAGTAGCTTTTACATTTAAAGATAGAACTTAAAAGATGTAGTTATTAAATTAAATCTAAAAATTTATATCGATTCATAATGAATGCATTATTTAATTATTATACCATTAACATTTAACTTACTTAATTTTTACTAAATTAGTAAAAATACTAACTATATACATATTTAAATAATTCACCTTTATAGGCTGTTGGTGTCTGGGCTTATTTATTTATTTATTTATTTTATTGACTTTCTGCACTTGCTATACTATATACTTCACTGCAGTAAAAGTACTAAAATTGGTTCTAATAATCATTTTACAATAAATCCAAAAGCAAGACGTGAAACAAGGGAGTTGAAATGGCGGCTGCAGACGTGATCCTCTGCTGCCATCTCCTGGTTATAGAGGTAATTTAATGTATTTTTTATCTTTAAAAACTTTGTTTTCACTGGAAAAAGGTTTTTTTCATCTTAATGAAGGAAAGATGAATCTTTAAAGTGTATTTTACTGCACAGTTGTAGAGTTGAAAAATAATAAAGGCTTTAAAATATAAGATTTTAAAAAATGTGTTAATGACTATGTAAGATATTGATTATCAAGAATACCATTATGATGTAACTGAAGATATATCATTGTTAGCTAGCTAAAGTTATCTTAAACAGTTATGATAGTGCTTAGCTCTCACCATTCAAATGTACAGTTAGGTGTATGAACTCTCCTGGGATTACCAGGCTCAGCATATAAAATGATGTTGTTGAATAACATTAAACTGAATGTTAATACCGCTATCAAATACGGTGTTGCAATTATTTGTTGTTATCGGTTTCTGATAAAACGAGGCAGGAGTGTTTTCACTGATAGAGTCTCTACCTATAGCACATAAAATAAGCTTCACCGGACGTTCACGAGCTGGTTTATCATTAGACCTATATGGAAGTTCTAAGAATACTCCGTGCATATGATCAATCGGAAAATTTTATTAAAAATCTTGCATACACTTTTCTTTAGGCAAACTTTATGACATTATTGTCAGATTGATAGCTTACCGCAGACAGAGTACGTACGGGTGAACCATAGTTTGATGCAGCCAGCAGCTTAACAACAGTTTGCATTTACAATAAATAGGCCTACAACGATTAATTTACATTACATTTTGCATGTTTCATGTCTTGTTTCATGTTTCATACAATCAAGTCATAAACATATTAACAGTATATTTTATTTGTAACATATGCTAAAGTATTAATAAGTAACAGCTCAGTCATATAAGTTTACTATACTACTTGGCTGCTCTCGTTGGTTCTATGTTAAATGAGTCAGTAGTTTTATTCTTGTCCTATTTCTGAATGAACCGTTCAGGTGTACGTTTCCACTATGGTCGTAAATCGTTACCAATAGAGTTCGGTGGAACTGTAGTTAGCTAAGGATGCTTTTGGCGCTTCTGTGAGCAGGTTCAACCTGTTTATTGATTTTACTCAAAAGAAAAAAAAAATCAAAAGAACTGTACCATACGTTTATGAGCTTCAATCGGGTGTCTAGTGCAAACAACTTCCGCTAAAACTTGTTCATAAAAAGGAAAACAAAATCGGACCACGTGATTTGACCTAATTGATTAACTAAGCCAATCTGACAGGTGCTCTTCCTAGTCAAAATGAAGCGTCACGCCACTGCTGATCTACTGAAAAAAAGTCTTGCGTTCTTGCGGGCTAAAAAATTTTGAAGAATCGTTTTGCTCTACTCAGAGTTAATTTACAGTTGGCAGAAACAATCTTTATGGTCATGTATTACGTTTCTTTGCTGTGGTGAGTTTTGATTTTTCCCTAATAATGAAACTTTCCAATATATTTCGAATACGCTGTATTGCTGAATTTATGGGAAATTGTATACATTTCTGAAGTCTTGTTTTGTGTTGCATTTTACCTATAAATGTAAATCTGAATTTTTGCGTTTTTAAGGTTTCTTTTGTTTGGTTTATGTCCTATGTCTGTTCCTGACTCCATACCTATTGGTAAGAAAATCGAATGTTTTTCTAGACAGTTGTACTATGGACAATGCAAAGTGATATGTGAGACTATAGTTGTGTTTGTTTCTCAGGTATGTTCAGGACCGACTGTCATGATCGTCATTTCTGGTTGTCTGTCGACTCAAATTTCCTTGGCCACAAATTTAGGTTTGATGTTCAAGGTATTCCTTAGGTTTTTTAGGATCCCCCCTTTTTTTTTTATATATCATCATTACAATTTTTCCTGCATTGACTGGCTGATTTTGTTTCTTGTTAAAATGTAAGACACCTACATAACTTGAGTTGGTCCTGGTTTGAAGTATGATAGGTGGGTGAGTAAAGGTAATTTCGGACAGTTTTGCTATTTTGACTGCATTGTAAAGTCACCACACTTGATGACCAACAAATGACGCCTTAATAACATGACAAAACAACTACTTTATGATTTTCTTGACCTTGTTTATAATATGGAAGTAGACTGACTTATAATGGAGCAAAAAAAGTCTGTCCAACATTGCCCTTATTACCATAATTCACTCTGTATCTGGTAACTGAAATTATGTAATTGTATTTACTGTTACAGCAGGCACTGAGATCCATGAGGTTTCTGGTCAGTGGGCAGCAGAGTGTGGCTATACTATGGCTCTTGACTCCTGGGGTGACCTCCTGCTGCGTGTTTCCTACCTGGCCTGTCTGGTGGAGAACCAGGTGAGGAACACTCAAAGGTCATCCAAAACGAGACTTTTCCAAAACATTGGTTAACTGTAAATGGTTTAATGTTGTATTAAATACGACTGTGTTTTACAGTAAATGTAAAAACCACAAATTGACACACACTGAATTTTTCTTGTTGTTGTCTGTATTTTTTGTTTAGTTGATGTTTGTTGCATTATTGTAGTGTTGTGTGTTCCTTTTGAAGCTGTTTAGACTTGATTTGTATGTCCCTGTGCACCGTCTTTGTACAAGTTTTGGTCGTGTTTTATAGTCACAACAATTACAAAGAACTTTCATTAATCATTTGCCTTTCTATTTTACCACCTGTATTATTACTATTGTTATCGGTACCTTTTCTTGTTTTGGTAATTCAAGAATAAAAGGTTTTTAAAGCTTCTATTACTTGATGAAATGTGCATTTTTAAGTTGTAAAAGATATAGGCACCAATATACCATCACATAATATGTGAAACTTTGTGTTTTTTTTTTCTTTACAGTGAATTTCCAGTAACCACCATATTTTTATGGTGATTAAAGTTACATTATGTAGTAACTGAAACTTTAGACCACAACAGCGGTGTTTATTACTTTTTGTTTCAGAAGGAGACTGAGTATCGATTGCTGGTGTGGTTTATAAATCGGGACTCAAATGGGGAGGAGAAATCCTACCCTTTACTGCTCACCTGCCCTCTTCAGGTCCCATGGGGACCTCGGGAGCTTGTCTGTGAGCAGAACTACATGGAGGTAAAACAAATCTCTTATCTTTTGTATTATGAAGTGTACATTTCCTGATATAAACAAAATGTGTGGAAATGCAAGTCCTGTGATGCTTTTTCCCTCCCTCCAGGTGTCTGTGCTGAAACCGCAGCCTCCTGATAATCACATAAGCACAGCATGGGTAACACCAGCCCCTGTGGTAAGAGACTGTTGACACTTTTGCTGACTTTGCAAGCAGCACCTGTGAACTGAATTAACTTGCATTGATTGATCAAAAAGTTGGCCAAATCCTAAGCCAGACTGATTGAGCTAGGCTTGCTATGTGGTCAGAGGAGAGCTGTCTCTTGCCATGTCGGATGAGGTTCCCTCAATCTATACTATACTACACTACACTACCAGTCAAAAGTTTGGACACACCCTCTGATTTAATATTTTTTTTAAACAAGTTTCTTATGCTTATCAAGGCTGTTTTCACTTGATCAAAATATAGAAAGAAAATGTAATATTGTGAATGAAATGGTATTGCGATGTAAATCAATGTTTTTCTATATTAATATACATTAAAATTTAATTTATTAAATCAGAATTTGTTTTTTTTTGACAAGCTAAAAATGCAGAAAGTCTCCTATGAGGGCTAGGTTTAGGTGTAGGGCGATAGGAAATATGGTTTGTACAGTATAAAAACCATTGTGCCTATGGAGAGTCCCCACAAGGATAGTAAACCAGACGTGTGTGTGTGTGTATGTGTAATATTGCAATCTGTATTATAAATTATTTATAAGTCCCACCCAATTTTTTTCCCTTGTTTGAAAAGTTGTACTCGGATATGTCAAAATAGACGACAAGATGATTACAGCTTCTGTTTTATGCTGACTTTTAACAGTTTTGTGTGTTTTTGTTGAGGCTCATAAGCTGTCAATACGTATGATGTTTTCTGGTCTTCTTAGGAGTTGGGTGAGGGTCTGAGGGAATGGAGAGTGGTGTTCCGTATACCAACGCTGAGTCAGGAGGGTGGCATAAGGGAGGAGACTGTTCCATTGAGAATGGCACACTTGCTGGGCTACCACATTAACACCACTGACTCTCGCATCCTCCTGCGTTGTGCCTATGGATCCAAACTGGCATACACACAGCAGGTCAAAAATAAAGCCTAGGATAAAGCAGAGATTACTAGATTACTAAACCCATCTAAACACTGACTCCAGTTTCACAATGGGCTGTTAAGAAAATCACATTTTGTCTGAACGGTTTTAGTGGGGTGAGACTGATGTGGAAGAGGTCAGTGCAACGATCTTGTACAAGCTTAAATGGACCCTGTTGACTGTGGACATGTCAGTGGCCTGCGCCATTAGTAGGTTATTCTTGCTGACTCCCATTTTTGGCCTCCTAGGCTAATTATGTAGCTCATAAACTGATGTACTATGTCTAAACCTAATTGAATTTCATACAAATGTTTCACTGAGTCCCTTAGTTCTTTTTCCTCTCACCTCCTACTCAAATCCTCTTAGGTCTGGCTCAAATGGATGGTTCTGATGTATTGTGGTCTCTACCACGTGACCTTCCCACTCTGGTCCATCCTCCCTTCATAGAAAAGGGTCTTAAGTTCGGTGTTGGGGGACAGTACCTGTCTGAGTGTGTTGCCCATCAGCGCGGTTACATGATTCATGACAACAACAGAACTTTGGAGATCCGTATTCCTTTCGGAGCTGAAGGAGGATTCATCAAGGTACCCCAGAGATCATCTACACTCAGTGTTTAGCTGAAAAGTATCACATTTTTCACTTTTTCCGTTACTGAAGTATACACATTTTGAATTGAATGTTGAATTGAATGTGAATCTTTTTTTTCCGTTCTTGGTCAGAGTCACGTGATTGATGGACTGTACTCTCAGTCATATTTTGTGGATGTTTTCCTGCTGCGTGAATGGGAAGATAAAGCATGGAGCCTGACTCAGCAGCGGACGTTCAGAGCACTTTTTATTTATCACCTGCCCCGACCAGTCACACTTGTTAACAGTGAGAACACAAACCAGTCTACTTATACACTGTTCTCTAACTGCTATGTTACTTTTGTCTTTAATAGCTAGACTTTACTATCACTTTGCATTCTGGCAAATATCTGCCTACTTACAGAAGACAAGCCCATCTGACTGTGTGTGTGTGTGTGTGTGTGTGTGTGTGTGTGTGTGTGTGTGTGTGTGTGTGTGTGTGTGTGTGTGTGTGTGTGTGTGTGTGTGTGTGTGTGTGTGTGTGTGTGTGTGTGTGTGTGTGTGTGTGTGTGTGTGTGTGTGTGTCTTTTTGCCATTGTAGAGACTGTTCCTTCACAGAGGGAGTTTTCCATCTCATTGTGCTGTTTTCCTTATGATGTTTCTTTGGGGAATGTGACAGTAGCAGCTCAGCCAGTCCTCTGGGAGGAAATGGAAAGGAATGGAGTCCGTCTCTCTCAAAATCCTTTTCCCAACAACACCTACTTGTATTTGTTTCAGATGCCCTTCTCTCATCCACTCATCTCACAAAAGGTGATATGTCTCACAAACTGGTTTGCCAGTGTTTTATTGATATTTTTTTAATAATAAATGCTTTTTCCCTCTCTGCTGGTTTAGTATTTGGGGGACAGGTTTAGGAGGTACACTCTTCATGGGGTTTTTTCTTTCATTCTGTTTCCTGATGGAGAGATCTACAACCATTCTGCTACTGTTGAGGCAGAGCTGCAGGATGTAGGTATGTAATGTCCCTCTCATTTAAAGCAATTCCAGAATGCATTTGTTTTAATCTGTCTTTTATGTCTCTCAGTCCTGCCGAAGCTTGAAGGAGAGTGTACAGTCCGGGGTGTGCATACATTGGCTTACTATGGTAATATAGACTCCTCTGAGTGGAGTTTGTATGTAGGAGGAATGAGGCTTGACTGGGAGCTGGTGGAGCTAGGGGGATTCTCTCTGGATCCCCATGAGCTCTACCTTAGCCTGGAAGTTCCACTCTATGCCCCTGGTATGGCTTATGAGGTACAGGAAATGCCTGAGACCATTCATTGTTCATTTAAAGTAAAGATAATTGCTATAAACTGTAATAATTTTAACACTGAATGATCAATGTAATGCTTTCCTCTGTCTCTTAGGGCTTGGGCCTGCAAGGCCTGCTAGTGAGTGTGCTGGTGAGTTTAGTTCATCTGGAAACAGCAGAAGAGCAGACTCATGTGCAGCGCTGTGTGTTCCCTGTGAGAGAGTTATTGGGTAATTTATATAAACTATTGAATTCTTGGAGTAGGTTCACACGCTGCTTAGTGAAAGATATGTAGTTCTTCTTTGCTTAATGATTGTTTGGTACAGCAAATGAATTATGTATTGTGTGTGTGTGTGTGTGTGTGTGTGTGTGTGTGTGTGTGTGTGTGTAATCCTGTATAATCCATAATGTCTGTGTAAGAATTATGCAGATTTTGAGATTATTAAACACAATTATGAATTTATCCTAGATTAACTTTTTTTTTTTTTCTCTCTCTCTTTGTACAGTGTGTCTTCCTGATGGAAGAATGGTGGTGATGGTTGACACAGCTGGTGTTTCTCCCCCATTGAATCCTAATCACACAGCCCTGTTGGATCCTGCCTGTAGACCACTGGAGACTGACAATTCCAGAGCTATATTCAGTTTCTCCATAGACTCCTGTGGCACTGTCGCAACAGTAAGGTTTACCTTTTTTTATTATTATTATTTATTTATTTATTTATTTATTTATTTTTTCAAAGTTCGTCATCCTCAGTGTATAGTGAAATATTTAGTAGTTTCTAGTTCATTTAGATTTTTCTATTGAGAAAAATTGTAACTTGAATTTTTAATATACTTGGGTTGCAATAGCTGTTTATTCAGAATAATGATTCCTGTAGTTATCCGTTTCACACAGTGAAAAGCAGTTATGTATAATCTCAAGATAAATATTCATCTTTTTTACAATTGTCAGTATTTCAGAACTTTTTATTTGTTTTAATATCACCTATTTGCAGAAATCCATCTTTATAATTTATAAACTTTAACAATAAAAATCTGTTTTAACTGCAGCATGATGGTGATCAGGTGATTTACAGGAATGAGGTGAGAAACATGCCCCCTTTTCCTCCACACCTAAGACCCCTCAGCCAACCTCAACCACGTTATAGGTAAAACCCCTTTATAATGGATTAATCATGAATTTGTAGGACACAATTTGAGAGATGAATACTGACTTCTGCCTAATGTTAGGGTGAAAAAGTCACAGAAAAGACCAAAAAATGCATTGTAGAGAATGCTAAACGCATACTAAACGACTAGATGGGGCTTATGAGAGTGTATTCCTACACTGTGCATCCCTGACTAATTAGGCAAATAAAATTTTAGATCAATTCTTTATTGAAGTCTGAAATATCAGCATCAGAGGAAACATGTTTAAGTGTGTAAATGTATGAATCAGATATAATCGGGTACAAATAAGTATTTGTTTACATGAGTGAAATTTTATTTTATTATTTTTTTTTATTTTTTTTTCTATTGGATTCAGAGTTCCACTTGGCTGTGTCCACCCGGAAAACAGAAATCATACTCTTTCCATCTACCTGCCATCCCATT
This sequence comes from Cirrhinus molitorella, assembly GCA_033026305.1. Classification (NCBI taxonomy): domain Eukaryota; kingdom Metazoa; phylum Chordata; class Actinopteri; order Cypriniformes; family Cyprinidae; genus Cirrhinus; species Cirrhinus molitorella. The sequence continues at coordinate 27,151,161 of CM065119.1, forward strand.
CTCCCACACTTCTACCTATGAAAAACGCACAAAAAACAGCCTTCCACTCTCACACAAGGCATCCTGAGGGCCTAGGTGAGGAACCGATCAGACATTAACAAGATACCAATCCTAACAGGTATACAGTGTATTAAGATTGATACCTGGGGTTTCAGTAATTCTCTCAACAGGCAATAATTGGTTGTGAAGGGCATGTGGCATCTTGCCTTCCACCAAGTGATGCATAAACTGACAATACTGTAATTCGATACAGCCTTTGCTGTCAATAACAGAAGATATGGGGTGCCAGTTTGTTTTTATCCTAGGGTGTGTTCATACTTGTATTTTGGTTTGTTTGGTTCAGTTGGTCTGGACCAAAAAGGAAAATGATGAAAGGGCGCTGCGGGTGTATGCCATCAAAGTACCCATTCACTGATCGGTCTGCTGATTGCCGCTTTAAGTCGAATACACGCAATGCCGTCTGCTGGACTAAGCGCGCTCATTGTTACATGCATATACTTTTATTTTCACCACCTACAAACTCACAAAGAGCTCATACAAGGCACTTTACCTCCTTGTTGCTCTATGTTTGCCTTCTGCTCACTTTGTTTTGGATACTCCACTTGTTCCTTTCGTGAAATCATGTCGCATTACATTGCATCTTGTCTTTACTTCCTGTTTTTGGTTCGTTTAGAAGTATTTGGTCCATGTTTTATATTTTATTCGAACCACACCAGAGTTTGTTTGGAAGCGGACCGAGACCCATCTTTTTAGTGGTCTCGGTCTGCTTGTTTGGTGCACACCAGGGTTCGGATGGCAGTGTTCACACTTACTCAAAATAACCGCACTAACAGAGCAATCGTACGAGGGTTCGTTTTAATCGAACCAAACATGAAAAGTGTGAACACACCCCTAGTTATTTTGTTGTATACCATTATTTGGTTAGTTTCAATATATGAAGAGTTCAGATGCATCAAATTCTTTTGATGGACGTAATACTTACAGCCCAGTCAGAAGTACCAGTACTTGCATAGAAACCTATACATCTGAGCCTGATAAAAATGCAGTTTTTAATAAAGATGTCAGATGGGTTTAGAGGCTTTTGCATATATTCTTATGCTCTCTTAGTAATACAGGTTAATTACTTTGTAATTGTGTAAAATTAAAACAAGTACATGTTAACACTTTAACTGAGTGTTGTAATTTAAGAAGGTGAATATAATTAGGGTAATATAATTACTATTTATTTATTGAAAGGTTAACATTACCACATAAAAAGCACTTCAGATTTACATTGTAAAGGTTCAGCTAAGAAAGTTTGGCAATCCTAGTCCTGAATATTACAATGCATATTACTTAATTGCGGTACTGTTATCCAAAAGGCTAATAGGCTGTTAAGATTAATCTAACTTTATGTACACCCTTGCTTAAAGCATTAATTTCTTTATTCACTGTACTCTTACAGATCAAAAAATGCACTCACTGCCAGTTGGAGGATGACACCCCTAAAGGTAACTGTTTAAACTTTTGAAAAAGAAATTAAATGTGCTGTCAGTATTTACTAAGGTAAATCTGCCCCCTTTTAAAGAAATTTTACACTTACATAAGTACATCTTGTATTGGGTGACTTCTAAATAGGGTGTTCTGCATCAACATTGATAATCAAGAACCTTTTGTGTTATGCTTTATCCAAGGCAATGGGTGTCAGTAAAGTCAAAGAAGACTAGCAATAAAACTTGCCTGCACTGTTTCTATGGAGCTGAAGGTGAAGCCTGACAGCACAATAGAAGGGGCTAGTCCTGTTAGTCACCTCATGATAACAGCAGATCTGTCCAATAAAATTTATTTTTCACAATCCAGGCTTCCTTTTTAACATTTTTAAAAATGTCTTGATGTTGTTTATATTCTAAAGATAATGACAGTAAGGGGGTTGCTAATTAGCCCCTGCTTCAAAAGGAAATGAGTGTGGGTGCCAGACATTTTCATAGTGTCTTTGGGTGTGTGAGTGACAGGAAGCTATTGGGAGTGAGGGCAAATATGATCAGCAGCAAGTATACAGGAGTCAACTTGGAGTGTGTTGACTGGTTGCTTGTGCAATTTGGTACTTCTCCCTCACGTTCCGCCGTCTCTGGTGATCAGTGGTTACTTCTAATGTGTTCTCTGCTGGAAACCAGCCCTTTTTTCCGTCAGAAAGACGCATACCTTCATACCACCCTTAATGAGTAAAAAAAAAAAAATCAATTTTAGTTTTGATTTAAAAAAAAAAAAAGAAAAAAAAGTGACTTATTTTAACTGACCTTCACTGGTTTTGCGCAGCACATTGATGATATCTGATGGCTCCAAGCTAAGCTCGTCTGCCTGTTTTGCTACATACTGACTGACACACTGCACCTGAGGACAGTCTGATATATACACACACACACACACACACACACACACACACACACACACACACACACACACACACACACACACACACACACACACACACACACACACACACACACACACACACACACACACACACACACACACACACACACACACACACACAGCTCATTATACACTGTTTTTGAATGAACTGAAGGTATTGCTGAGTTTTGCTCCAACCCTGATAAAACTCATCATGACAACATGTCTATACCCTTCTAGACTGGGTATATATATAATTCTGAAGACATTTATTCGCTTGTTCAGGTGTGTTTGATCAGGGTTGGAGCTAAACTCTGCAGGGACACTGGCCCTCCAGGACCGAGTTTGCCCATGCATGCTATATGGAAAACAAGGTTCTGCTAAAGAAGTTTTTCTGTGTTCCAAGGCAAAATTTGAAACATTTGGGCATATATAGTGTACAGCAGCATGAAGGACCAATTATTTCATATTTGGTAGAGCATTCTTCACAGTGTCTGTGAGGTAATGAATTGAAAGCTCACCCCAATCCTCATAAATCTTCTCCTCCCCGAGTGCTGCTTTAATCGATGGAAACGCAGCCATCCACCTATGCATGTCTGACCTGGACAGAGGGTGTTAAAATTGAGAATGAGAGGGGTCGGAATGACAAAAATATAAAATGACAGTGATTTCTGTCTGTAGCTGGTATGAATAAGACTGCTGAGCTACATGCATCTTACTCTGTATTAGCCTTGAGCAAGTGTTCACAGGTGCTACCTCGATGGTTTTCCAGGAGGGTCAAACAGAAACAGTGATCCAAGTGTTGTCCAAGATTGTTTTCTGTGGCCTGTACCTGAATCAGAGACCGATGAGCATGATCGATCACCACAAAGCGGTCTGGACAGCCACTGAGAGGAAAGAGAGGCAAAAGGCACATTAGGTTGAAGATTTACTCGTTACATAGAATGCCACAAGAACTTTTTTTTTTTGGTGAATTGCCTGAAATAAGGTTTGTGTTTAACAAGCTCAAAATATTTTTACATTTTATTCTAGAACATAAAATACTTCAGTATTACCCCACTCATGATCAGTGCTGGGGAAAGTCACTTTTAAACGTAATGCATTACAATATTGTGTTACTCCCTAAAAAAGTAACTAATTACGTTAATTAGGTATGCTAATGCATTCTAATGCAGTACATTTGCGTTACTTTTTAAATTTGGGCAGAGCTTGCTTGTTTGTTTTTAATATAACACTTTTTTTTTTTTTTTTTTTTTTGTCTTTAGCAAATGTAAAAGCCCTTTCACACCAAACATGAAATGAATAAGCCTCAGGCTGAAGGAAAAATAAATTCACTTCTATACAGTAGAACGCAGGAGTAGAAGCACAAATTTAGTTTATCTAAAGTCATTTTTGATTATTAGTATGGTTGAACCTGGTCAAAGGTCAGCAGCAAAAACAGTGGTTAATAAAATGGGATTAAATACATAAAGGATATTTGATAATTGCAGGTTGCATATGTGTCATATTCTGAATTAGCATTTCACTGTTTTAATTCATTTTGATGAATACTGAGTGTGTTTTTTTCCAAGTGAATTAACGCATGTTCGCATTTAGTCTAGAGCTAACATCATGTTTACACTGCACACATAATGCCTCTGTACTATCAATTTCTCTCTACATAGTGACAAGAGAGCTGTCAGTCAATAATTTGGAAAACAAAGTAACTGGTGTTACTTATTTGAAAAAGTAACAGATATTAAAAAGTAATGCGTGACTTTACTAGTTACTTGAAAAAAGTAATTTGTTTGTGTAACTTGTAATGCGTTTTCCCCAACATTGCTCATGATTTATGTAATATATAACTTATTTGTGCTCTTGCAGATTATTTTAATTAAAACTTTCCAATTTTAAATAAAGACTTTGAAGCCATGTGACCATGAGTTAGTTCTTTATAGCCTAACTGTAGCCTTTGTATGTGTGGTGATGGCATTTAGGCTTTAAAATACATAAGCTTAATATATAATTATGTTAAACAAAAGTTATAACTTTGATCACAGAGATTTTAAAAAAGTAAATGGAAAAATCGGGATTTCGCTGAGGGACCCATGATTGGCCAGGTTTTGAAGTAAATCTCAGTAACCATATGCCTCTAACCTTTTCTTTGTGGTGAGAATGAGAAGGTCATTGAAAAGGAACATGTACACAGGGGTACATTTGCTGCGGATGCTGAAGAGAGACCCTCTTTTACACAGCTCTTGTAGTTCTCCCTGTTTTTCTAGACAGCGTGTTTTAGAAACAATTGGAATGGCCTGTAGAAATCAAGAAACACAAATAACCAAAGAAATAGAATATTTCGGTTTGCATGGCCACAGGTGAAGCCACAATATTAAAACCACTGACAGGTGAAGTGAATACCAGTCAGTTCTTGAATTTAATGTCTTGGAAGTAAGATAAAAGGGCAAGCATAAGGATCTGAGTGACACTTGACCAGTGTCCTGGTGCCAGATTCCACAGGAGACTTTCAGATGTCTTGTGGAGTCCATGCCTTGACACAATCAGAGCTGTTTTGACAGCATTAGGGGACCTACATGATATTAGGCAGGTAGTTTAAATATTGTTGCTGATCATTGTCTCCAAATGAAAGTGAATGTGTTCAGACAATATGTTAGCTGAAGTTTGATTAAATAAATGTCATCCAAAAGTAAACATTCTGTTAGTATTTTTGGTTAATATAATAATATAATAACTTAATATGTGTTGATGCAAATAAACTTTTTTGTTTTGATTTGTTCTGTTTTATGTGTATATATATATATATATATATATATATATATATATATATATATATATATATGTACAGGTCCTTCTCAAAAAATTAGCATATTGTGATAAAGTTCATTATTTTCTGTAATTTACTGATAAACATTAGACTTTCATATATTTTAGATTCATTACACACAACTGAAGTAGTTCAAGCCTTTTTTTTTTGTTTTAATATTGATGATTTTGGCATACAGCTCATGAAAACCCAAAATTCCTATCTCAAAAAATTAGCATATCATGAAAAGGTTCTCTAAACGAGCTATTAACCTAATCATCTGAATCAACTAATTAACTCTAAACACCTGCAAAAGATTCCTGAGGCTTTTAAAAACTCCCAGCCTGGTTCATTACTCAAAACCGCAATCATGGGTAAGACTGCCGACCTGACTGCTGTCCAGAAGGCCATCATTGACACCCTCAAGCAAGAGGGTAAGACACAGAAAGAAATTTCTGAACGAATAGGCTGTTCCCAGAGTGCTGTATCAAGGCACCTCAGTGGGAAGTCTGTGGGAAGGAAAAAGTCTGGCAGAAAACGCTGCACAACGAGAGGGGGACCTGCGGAAGCAGTGGACTGAGTCTGGAGTAGAAACATCCAGAGCCACCGTGTACAGGCGTGTGCAGGAAATGGGCTACAGGTGCCGCATTCCCCAGGTCAAGCCACTTTTGAACCAGAAACAGCGGCAGAAGCGCCTGACCTGGGCTACAGAGAAGCAGCACTGGACTGTTGCTCAGTGGTCCAAAGTACTTTTTTCGGATGAAAGCAAATTTTGCATGTCATTCGGAAATCAAGGTGCCAGAGTCTGGAGGAAGACTGGGGAGAGGGAAATGCCAAAATGCCTGAAGTCCAGTGTCAAGTACCCACAGTCAGTGATGGTCTGGGGTGCCATGTCAGCTGCTGGTGTTGGTCCACTGTGTTTTATCAAGGGCAGGGTCAATGCAGCTAGCTATCAGGAGATTTTGGAGCACTTCATGCTTCCATCTGCTGAAAAGCTTTATGGAGATGAAGATTTCATTTTTCAGCACGACCTGGCACCTGCTCACAGTGCCAAAACCACTGGTAAATGGTTTACTGACCATGGTATTACTGTGCTCAATTGGCCTGCCAACTCTCCTGACCTGAACCCCATAGAGAATCTGTGGGATATTGTGAAGAGAAAGTTGAGAGACGCAAGACCCAACACTCTGGATGAGCTTAAGGCCGCTATCGAAGCATCCTGGGCCTCCATAACACCTCAGCAGTGCCACAGGCTGATTGCCTCCATGCCACGCCGCATTGAAGCAGTCATTTCTGCAAAAGGATTCCCGACCAAGTATTGAGTGCATAACTGAACATAATTATTTGAAGGTTGACTTTTTTTGTATTAAAAACACTTTTCTTTTATTGGTCGGATGAAATATGCTAATTTTTTGAGATAGGAATTTTGGGTTTTCATGAGCTGTATGCCAAAATCATCAATATTAAAACAACAAAAAGGCTTGAACTACTTCAGTTGTGTGTAATGAATCTAAAATATATGAAAGTCTAATGTTTATCAGTACATTACAGAAAATAATGAACTTTATCACAATATGCTAATTTTTTGAGAAGGACCTGTGTATATATATATATATATATACAGGTTAACCCTTTAACTGTCACTCCCGTTTTTGAACATAGACGTGAAAATGCAGTATTCAAACTTACATTTGTATAATTCATGAATGAAAACATTTTCCATGGTAATGCAATGTCTGATTTTAAAATGGTTTTCAAAGGATGAATTTTGAGATTTTAAGTTTTCAGTTGAGATATAATTTCTTCTTATTTCTAAAGTGTGATAGGGGAAGAAGGCAACGAAGAAAGTCTTTTTGTGACAAAGTAGATTTTTGAGGTGCACTCTTGTCATAAATTAACACTCTTGTCATAAATTACTTTTCCTACATACTGTGAAACAGAAAAAGGGTCATATATATTTAGGTCTTAGACCTTTCCAACGATATATAGTTTGTCATGATTAAATTAGTATTTATTTGTAAAATGGTGAATTAAACTTAGGCGTCCCACTGAGGGGACGGCTGACAATTAAAGGGTTAAGTTATAATAATCTTCTAGGTATTGTCTTTAAACAAGATAAGTGAAGTCCTCTTGGGTTCTGTGAAGCAACATGTAGATGTATTCTAAAATACCTTTGTTGGAAACTCAAATTGAGTGTTTTTTCATATGCCTAGTGAAGTAATGCATTTACAGACCTTGAGTTTGTCAAACTCCAGCTTGTTAGAGATTTGAATGAGCTCCTCCATCTGTTTCATCTGCCCCACCTGTGTGTTTGCCTGTGTGATTAGCTATAAAAAGATGGCAAGTGAAAATCAAAGATTGGTGTGATTGACAGAACAAATGCATATGGTGAGATTTTTATTAATCATATAGTTAGACTGCCCATTTCACATTTATTTTACTACAGAGACATCAATATGCATTATGTGAAAATCTTATGAAATTAGCAACATTACATAAATACTCCATAAAACAGACACACACACACACACACACACACACACAAAAAAACATGAAGTCAATACAACTCACATCAGAATGAACTTCTGATGTGAGTTGAATGAACTAAGTAATTTGACAATCTTTATCATTCCTTTATTCCTTTCAAAAAAAAAAAAAAAAAAAAAAAACTAAAGTGCATAGTGTGGTGAAACTAACATACAGATCAATGCAGAAAGTATCAAATAACAACCTTTTATGATAAAAAAAAATGTTAGTTTAGGTTGTAAAATTTATGAAATACAATATTTTTACAAATATGAATTAAATTAAAAATGTATTTTTAAAAGATTTTGAAAATAGTGATTAAGATGTACACAGCTCCATGTTTTCATTGTGATTTTGTTTTAGTTTTTCAAAACCAGATGAAACTAAAATGAATACAAAAAGTACATTTTTAAAAGCTTGATGTGTGTTTTAATCTAGGTTTGTAAAAAAATTTTCTTTATTTTTATGTCACTGACCCATTGTAAAACTATTTTGAATATGACTTAACCAATCAGATTTTGGATTTAGAACAGTATATTTTATATTTAATCAATATCACACAAGAAAAAGTACTTGTGTACTGGTTACCCTCAGGAGCTCACAGTTGTGCTGATATTCAATACAACAGTACATTTGTAAGTATGATATTGCTTTAAAACACTTAATATTGATATTTTAGACAAAAGCAGTTAAAAAACATAAAAAAGTATATGTAGCAAACACTAAAATGTTTTACTGCTGTTATACTAAACATCAATACTCAAGGATCAGTGCTGATTTTGTTAATTTTACCGTAGACACTGAAGCCAGAGCCTTGGAAGCTGTTTCCTCCTCTTTAGTGCCCTTTGCAGTCCGCTTTTGAATATTCTACAAAAGGTTGAAATTAATCCAATTACTATTGTCTTGTCATTTCACATTTACTTGAAAAATTACAAAAACTGGTATTTTTTAGAACATTAGCAGGGTGTATCTCACCTGTATAAGGATTTTGATGCGTGTGATTCGCTGGAAGGGCAGAAGCATAAAGGATGTGAAGGGCAGACGTTTACAGAGTGGAGATGACTCTAGCCGCCTCATCACGAGAGAAAAATCTCTGTTACTTTCCCTGCCAGAACCACACATACACATAAGCAACATGCACTACAACAATTATTATTATTTTTTTTTTTTTTAGGTATGATAAAAGTCTCACATCAGTCTGCTGTAGGTCTTCTCTTGGTACTGCTGATTTCGGACATAATCAATAAAGACTGAAAAATGGTTCCCTGAGTGCTCATAAATGATGTCACACACGTCAGATATCACCACACTCTCATCTACTCGCTTCAGCAGATCCCCTATAAACCTAAGAACAGCAGAGATGTGCATTCATTCCTATGGGGTATAGTTGTTTGGCTGAGAGTAAATGAGTGATGACAAAATTGTCATTTCTTTCATCTGTCATCCTCTCAAACTTGTTTCTCTTTCTCACCTTTCGCTGACTTCATAGACCTGCAAGAGGTTGGAAAATAGGGCCTTCCTATCATGAATGACAAGAGTCTCATTGAGTTCCCGTGATCCCAGGAAATGATCCTTCAGAACACGCAGGGAGCGCAGGTAGGAGGCCTCAGAGGTGAGCACCTCAAACATGCTCTAAAGCACATGTAAAGTTTAAAATAAAAATATGTAACAAAGCTGAATTTGGCAAAGAAAACTGTAAAGTTATTTCTAATAGTGGTAAATTATTACTCTCACCTCTTGTCTCTGTTTTTCAGTGCGAGTGAGTTTATGTAACACTCCACTTTCCTTCACCACTGGTAAATCCTGCCAGAGTGTAATCTCTTCAGGGCCTCTCCTGGATCGTGTGCCAACCACCCCCAGCCCTGCGGGACCCTCAAGACCTAGGGTTTCACTAACACTCCTTCTGTTGCAATCAGGACTTTCAGACTGGATCTGACTGGCTTCTTTCAAGACCTTTGCCTGGTAGATCTGATATAGAGGTTCTGAGGATGACACATTATTTTTTAAAAATGTTTGTTTGAACAGCAAAATATCCAAAGAAATGTACCTAGTGTTCATTTAATCCTAACCAGTGAACCACAAATAATGCTCCAAAATCTACCCTGACATTTTATAATAAAACTAGAAATAATCACTAACTGTTATTTTTGGACATCTAAAAAAAATAAACTGTGTGTGTGTATTTTACATTCATTGAATTATCTCACCATAGTCACTGTTTGGCTCCCAGTCACTGGAGATTCTCAGTGGGCTTCCTGTTTTGTCACACATCCTGTAAGAAACCCACAACACCTTAACCTGGCCACACATTACTGGGATCAAACTAGTATCTGTCACAGATAATAGGCCTAATGAAAAGACTGCTTTCTTTTAAAAGCTAGCGGCTATTTGCACTAAGTGTACAGTGCCTATAGAAAAGAATCATACCCTGTGAAAACCTTTACCTTTTGTCATGTTACACCCTGGAAAATAAAATGAATTAAGTCTAAGTTTTTGAGCTGCATGTACACATTATAACCCATCATTAAAGCAAAAATAGAATTAAAAAAAATAAAAACTTGTATAAGTATTAGTATTTATACCAAGTGAATATAGCAGTATTTTCTTAGCAATATGCTAAGTGCAAATAGCTATAGAATCTATTTACACTATTTACTTTAATAGTGGCAATTATCTGTACCTCAGTATTGTAGGACATTATAAAACAGTATGCAATAATCATGTAAAATCATGTAAATTATCATTTAAATTCTCCCTGTACCTACCATAACCCTACCCAATACTTTATTTTTAACTTTTCCAATATTTCCTTTATTTTTAATGAAAATAAACGCCTTTCCAGTGTGATATGGGATTTGAAAAGGGAGAAAAAAAGTTTGGCAAAAGGCGGATTCGAACCCAGGTTGATCACGTCAAGAAAAACAGACTATGGCACAACCTTTACTGTCTGCATCACTGGAACAGTTCTTAGATTAGTCTTTTTTAATGTTGACTAACCAAAACACAAGTTTGTGGGCAGAGTTAGTGAAAATAGCCTATCAACAAGGCTTAGTGTAAACAGACACTCTTTTTTGGCATTTCATTGGTAAAAAAAAAAATTATAATACAATAAAATAAAACCGGTGTGTTAACAAACCTGGGAGACAAAAAAGCTCAAGTCTCAACACTTCACTACATAAAGGTTGGTATGTTAGGGACATTTCAGGGAAAGAGGATGTGTAAATTAAGCTTTTAGCCTACTACTTTAAAGATGTTGAAAATACAGTATAAAGGAAGTCTGAATAAATAGTTGTGAAGGTCATAAAAGCATGTATTAATTTCACATTTCTGTATGTTTTAACACATTTAAGCAACCACAAAAGTTAGTTTGCAAAGTGTGCTAAAAAGATGGTCACAGGCGGAATTCTTGATCATGTGAAGAGGTAACTGTAACTACGGGCTGTCTCACTTCCTATTAGAAAAGATGTATTTGACAGTACATCAACAAACGTCTTTAAAATACCAGAAGCAACACATAACCTACACTCTGAAAATTACTGATAGAAATTCTTTGACCCCTCTTGAAACCATTGAATAAGTTGCACACTTTTTGAGAAAAACTTATTTATGCTGTAAACTTACGCATCTATGTCAATAGACTCCCAGTCTTCCAAATCACCATTTTCATAGCTCTCACCTACAAAACAAACATGACATTTTTGAGAAATCTAGGCATATCAGTATTAGGGTGGGGTCAGGATTATGGCTGAGGTTAGGGGCTTAGACAATATTACTATACTTAATGTTTGGGTTTAGGACATTTATGTTTATTTGACATTTGAGACTGTTCATTTGTTTATTTGTTTATGTTCATTTGACAAGAATGTTGTTGTTACAAGATAAACACAAGACGCTGATCCAAGAAGATGTCATGCTTGGCAAAATTGTGGCCACTATCTTTAAAAGTGCATATGCTAAAATAAAATCACAATTTTTTTTTCTCTAATGAAAAAAAAAAAAACACTTTGGAAATTCTTCTGCACTCACCTGATGGGTTTGGCATAGATATGGGGCGAGACAATTTTCCATTCTCACTGCTGCTGTTGTTTCTGATTGGTAGACCACCGCCTCGAAGAGAAACTACACATGCCAGCACTGGCTGGGAAGACCGTTTCTTTGTCCTTTGGTGGGACGGAGAACGTAGAGGAACTCGTGGGGGAGGTCGAGGGGGGATAGCAGGAGGGGTAACTTTATTATCATTTGATGGCAAAATATCCAAATATATATGAGCATCGGTGTGCTCCAGCTGTGTATACTGTTGGGTATTTTGATACTCAGATGACTGATAAGTCCTTGGTGGTAAAGGGGGTTTTGAGTTTTGAATTGACTCATCAGCATATGCAAATCCATTTCCTGCTAATTTGTGAGGAGTGTGGTGAAGTAGAAAGCTTTGGCAATTTATACATGGAGGCAGCGTTTGGGGGTTTGGATTGGGAGATGGGCTGTTCTGTGGCCAACTGACTTCATTACTGGTTAGGTGTAAAACACCCGTATTTCTCTGACTTCCTCTGTTTCGATGTTTGTGATTATTTTCAGTTACAGTATCCATGTCATTTTTCTCCTTGTGTAGAGGTACCCAGACCAGTTTCATACCAGGCCTTTGAAGATGGCAGAGGCAATGACAGTGTTTCTCCTCTGAGTGGGAAGGTGGCGCAGTTGAGCCCTGATGATTTTCTATGGTGCCACTCACATTATTCACCTCACTGCCATCAGGAGCTGAGGGAAATAAGGGTAGTCAGGTGCTTTATTAAACTTATCAACAGGCCCAGACAGAATCTACTTTTTTTTTCTCTCCATTTTATTTTTTGTGCTGGTAAAATGGTATAATGTATTAAACAGAGCTGAGAGTTGTACTTCCTTTTTGGTAGGTGAGAATAGAATCAGATTAGCTAAAATATTTAATAACTGACCATGGAAAGGGGCTCAAAGCCAGTGTCCCTTAATTGATTTTACTTTAAGACACTTATTTAACACTGTACATCAAGTTGCAACCCAACAACAATTTTATGTTGTACAAAAGTAAACAGAATTAAAATGTCTCTTGAATTTCAATAGTTTTGCTCTCATAAAATAAAAAAAATAAAATAAAATCTTTAAAAAAAAAAAATTACAAACAAATCCTGTACCCCTTGTATTTACGCTGGTTTTATATGGTTTTAACTTAATGATTTAAACCCCCGTCATGTGATATGTTCATCACATGAAACTACATCAAGTAATAGCAAGCTCAAAATAAAACAAATCACATCATTCAGCATAATTACATATTAAGGCATATACAGTAAAGCACACGTGTTAGAAACAGATCTTAAAATGTTAATTACCTGATCGACCCACATCCACATCGTCTACTGCCAGTTGAAGATTTCTTCCCCCCAGCATCTGTCCACTTTTCCCAAGTCTTGAAAATGAAGATATATCCTCTGTTTGGTCATTTGTCCTGGGATGACATGACAATCTAGCTGCAACTACCACAGACCTTCCATCTTGGCTCATTTTTTGAGAGTATCTTCTTACTTTACTGTTGTAATTTACTGCCGTTTGCTTATCCGTTACTTGTTCAAAGTTACGCAAAGCATGAGCCACTCTAGAGGAACCAAAGTGACTTGACTGGTGTGAAGCATTAAGGTTTGGTTTTGGTGGAATGGTAGGTTTTCCATTGGATGTGTTACGGACTGACTTATTCATCATTTGATGCTCTAAAATAATTTTCATGTCCAAGTAAGCAAGATTAACACATCAAAATCCAGAGACACAAGGATGCACTAATATTAAAGTGCCAAACGCAGCAACTGACACAGCAAAATCCCTGATTGTGGTGATTTCCACATCAACAACCTCTCTTGTGTCTTCTTGGTCAGTGAAGCCTGTGCTGTCACACTCTGTTCTCTTGTCAATTACTTTTAAGAAAATAATTTTATTTAACTTTCACAGAGCTGCCACACACAATATGTGAAGAAATATTTTACCTCCTCTGGTGTGTTATCCTTGTGAGCAAAGTTGTTATGAGTGTTGTTAAAAAATGTCACTAATGGTTACTTCTCCTTTCAGATCTTGTCCTCTGGCCTTTCACATGGCTTAATAGGGAAGTAGGTCACCACACCAAATGGACTGTTGAATATTCAGTGACATACTGTAGATGCTAGATATAGGATGAACGCAGTGTTACTTTGATTTGAAAGATTGTCTGTATAATCCAAATCAATTTTGCTAATTTCCACACGCACTGAAACACAAGGTTGCCTCCAGAGGTTTTTGGATGATTTTTAGTTGTCTATTAATTATATTATATTATATTATATTATATTATAAGACAATGGAAGCTGCGCCATGGGGTCTCTATACATTTGCCGTGTTACAGTGCCTGCTGTGACTGTACAGTCCAATTCTTGAAGACCATGCTTTATTGTAATTACTGCAAATAAAGATCATGCTGGTCTGTGTAGATGTTCGGTCTGCTCTCTGCTGTCTCTGTTCTCTTTTCTCTTCCCATTGGTGCTCTCTACTCCTCCTCTCACTAACTTCAATGCTTGATTGAATGGTATATTATATTATTAAATTATATTATTGTTGAGTTATACAAAGACTGCTGTGGGAACTGAATACCACAAAGATGCATGCATTTCCATGTCTTGCTTTAGCTTTAAACAACTGAAAACTCCCAGTTCAACATTTCAGCAAAGCAGCTGATTCCAGACTGACCATAAAAGCACAACACTCTCTACTTTCCTACATAAAAATATTTTATTGTTATAATCAAGTTTAACGAGACTGCTATACAACCAAATGTATTATAAATCCAAAAAATCTATTTGTTCATAAACAGTAAACAGAATGTCTTTTGAAATGTCTAGAAATATATTTAAACCATAAAGGTAAACAAGGATCTCACTTCCTCTATGACATGTAAGCTGATATGTGTTACTTTTTCGGTTCCTTTATTTTCCATTTACTAGATTTAATTCCTCTTTTTATGCTAACGTCCTCCATGACCAAAAATTCCCTCATGAAACTGCAAATGTACAAACACAGATACTATTATCAGTAATGTTACCTTGTGTATATTACACATAATTCAGCCATCAGAAATTTTTCCAGAATGTCAGAACTTGGGGTGATATGCTTACTGCTTATTGATAGTTTATCCTGATACATACAAATGGAGACCTTCTGAGTTACACAGTCATTCCTCACATTAAGCACATAATTCATGCCTTTGTTGTTCAACATAAATCATTGCCTGTGCACTGACCAGTTTTTTTTCTAGTTCACAGTAGAACACATCCCCCTCCTTTTGCTTCCACATAGTTGGGATCCAGATCATTCGGGAGTTTTCCGTTTTGCCCCCAGATGTTAAGCTCCCCAAAGACACCTGTCTCGATCATCTCCTCCTGCCATGGAATTGGTACATTCCCAGTTGCAAACTCATTGTAGAATTCATTGTCATTGTTGTCAATCGCAACACCTCTGATAGTGCTGAATGCTCCCACATCATCAATGTCTTTGGCATAGACCATCTTAGGATCTGGGACAAAAGGAGGAGGAAGCATACCTGTGCAAAATAAGAAAAGAAATGATTAGAAAAGAAAATAATAATTTAAAGTATAATACCTGAAAATGGGGCGTACCATGATACAGAGATGGCTTCAGATGGCACTTTAATACATATCCTGGTACTTTATGACTGCCACATTCAGATTATTTTAAGGTGTCCTTATTACAGTCTTATTATATATATAGGCACTGAGTTATATTAATTAACAACATGAACTTATTATAGGGATAGAGTTAGAAGTAGGGCTTAGTTTAGGGTTAACTGCATGTAATAATGCATAATTTACTGTTATTACCCCAATAAGTACACGTAACGTGTAACAAGGTCATAACATTAATAATTTGCAACTGTCTTTTCACAATATATACGTAAAAGATTTAACTACTGCATCAGAAGGACACACAGAGACATCAACAATTCACATATGAATCTCAACAATGGTGACAATCAAATGAAAAGCTTCATGCTGCAATGCATGCTGGGTGCATACCAAACTCATCCATGATTGTTTGTCACTGCTGATGAGGTTTGTATGTGAAGTGTATGTTTGTTTCAATAGCCAAGAAAAAAAAATTGACAGAGATTTTTTCCATCAGTTGCATTTACTTTACCAGACATATCTTAGATTATTTTCTTTAACATTGTTATTACTTAAGCTACTTTCGAAAGTAATTTCTATCATCAGAAGTGGCAAATGCCTGTAAAATGCCTGGTAAAGTTTAACAGTGTTTCCTAACTATAACTCTAATGGGCCGTACCAGCTTCCAATCTTCCCCAGTTGAGTTCTTTAAAGAAGGACTGGTTCTTCAGTTCAGCACACTCATTGTTCTTAAAGCCAAGTCTCTTCTCTGGATCTTTCTCCATCAGTCCTTCACAGAGGTTTTTAAGCTCCTGGCTGAAGGTTGGGGGGTATGAGACAGGGTCATTCAGAATGCGCCGTGTCACTTCATTGTTGTCCACCTGTGATACAGAAAAAGAGCAGAGGTAGTTGACTGAAGATGACTGAGGTTGCCTCAAATTGCTGTCATTTGATTTCTCTCATTGACAATCTTCTACTTTGTCACTGCAAATCACTGTCAGTGTGAAAGTCCCTCATTGGAGAGTCAAAGTGTATGCAGCAGTATGTGTACCTGCTCTCCACGACACCTGAAAGGTCCCTTGGCGGCTACCATCTCATACAGAGTGACCCCAAGAGTGAAGTAGTCTACAGTGTAGTCATACTCTTTCTTTTGTAGCAGTTCTGGAGCCATGAAACCTGCGAAGGACACATATCTATTATTTACATCTAATCAGGGCCTTTTGTGATGCTGGCTTTAAAATAAGTTTTTCTACTGCTAATTTTCCAGGAACAGGTAATATCGGCTGGTTCATATTTACAGTCTTATTCAATAGATGTGTCCTTGTCTTCTTTTCATAGACTTCAGATCCATTTTTTAAATTTGTCATCACCAATTAATCCTCTGATGTTGTCCAATAGAAGTTTGAGAAAGATGTTGTTACATCCAGACTACCATGGGTAATACATCTGACCTGTGCGCTCATACATTTAACATATCTGATTTATCATATATTTAATCATATCTATTTAACAGTATTGTAACTAAATAGACCATTTTAGAAAAAAATGGGAAAGACTAAAGAGAGTCATCAGACACATTTTGATATTTTCTTAATAATTTTTCATTCATGCTTGATGGAAAAAAATAGTATATATCACGTTAATTATAGCAACTGTCTAAAAATGATTTTCAGTGAAGAATGCTTGTGTATTTCTTGTTATTAAGTTGCAGTGTGCCATTCATAATTATAATTTGTATAATTTGTATATCTGAAGCACTATTTTTAAAAATATATTACAGCTACACACATACTGTACACATTTATAAATTACATCACTACAGTACTATATACTGTGCTGTGAAATTCCTGATTTGATCCAGGTCTGTCAGTCCCACATTCTCTTTACTGCCTCCAGTCCAGTGTTCTGACTGATGCCTCCTGGCGAGTGCTGCCTCCTCTTAACCACCTATGGTTTCTCCTGCACTGCAATCGTATTAGTGGTCTTATTAGAACTTAGGATTTAGTCTTGCTACTTGACTTGTGTCCTGAGTTGCCCACTTAGATAACTGTCAAAAACAGAGTAGCCTATGTGCATTTTGTGTAATTTGCTCAGGACCATGAATGAAGGTGTCCTACAGGCAATTATTTCTTATACCAATGATAACACTGTATTTACATGTGTTTTTCAGAAGCAGGTTTTATTCAAACCATGTTGTAGTTCAGTAAGAAACCATCTAGAAATCCCCAAGCATTGTGATCGAACACTCAGAACACTTTAGCAACCATCCAGAAAACTCTTGCACAGCATTACAATAACTTCTTCTAACCATAGCAATTGCATAGCAAAGCAC
Source organism: Cirrhinus molitorella (assembly GCA_033026305.1). Classification (NCBI taxonomy): domain Eukaryota; kingdom Metazoa; phylum Chordata; class Actinopteri; order Cypriniformes; family Cyprinidae; genus Cirrhinus; species Cirrhinus molitorella. The sequence goes on from CM065119.1 coordinate 27,168,883, forward strand.
TGGCAACCACCCAGAACACTCCAGTATTGTTGCAGGGATTTTGCATGAACAAGTGACACTTTTTCTTAAGAAAATCTAGGAATTGTTCTGAGTAATTTATTTCTATGTACACAAGCAAGCATGATCATATGCACTGTACAGTAGGTGAAGGGTTCAATAACAATTAATTAATTAATTAAAATAAATCAAGTAAAATTTCAGCACTGTGCCAGTGAGTGTATGTATAACAGGATGTTAACTATTTAACTGATTTGATTAACTTGTACTTAAAGCCATTATGAACTTATGAAAAAATGTTTTCACATGTTTTTTGTTTTTACTGTTTATTTGATATATGCAGCCTTGATGAGCATAGGAGACTTCATTAAAAACATCTAAAAATCATTAACATTTTGACAAATACTGCACTGTAAAATTTTGCTTTAAAAAATGTCCACACTGTTAGCAATTGATGTAATTTTTACAATAAATTTTACAACAACCAGTTGTATTCATGTTTTTGCTGTAAACGCACATGCATGATGGGAAATTTACGGACAGTCCTGTAATATTGTTGTAAATAGACTGTAAAAGCATTATTTTACAGCAACCGCATAGCATTGTGGGATCGCTGCTGTTTGAATTTTGAAATTACGCGGCAAACGTTACCAGAAGTATTTAAACATTTTTGGAAGAAGGAGCCCGTCTCAGGTTTGTAACGTAAAATCTATGGATATATTATATATATATACGGGTGATTTGAGTGAGTGTCGATTGTTTCGTTTGGTATATTTTCAGATTCTCTCCGCAGTGAAGTTAGTTTCAAATGGCGTCTTCTTACTCTATCCAAATTAAAACTAACTTCGCTACGGTCCTGAACGGTCAACGCCAAAGGAAAAGACAACTGAGAGCGGGAGCTGCACACCGGCTAGTTGGATTATTTAGTTACTGATTTGCTGTTGATTATATCGAAACACCATGTCCTCGGCTCGCCTCGACTCGACTCGCTTGGAACCTCGACTGAGGTGACACGGAAAAAAGGTACGTTACCACATGCAAAACCACCACAATGACGGCAGTTCAAATAACGATAGCATTTATTAACGTTAGTACATAGACTGTAAAAAATAAGCATTAGCCCGGTTAGCTTCCTTAGCTCAGGTTATTGCATTGATTATATGTTCTAACAGGCTAATATAACGTTATTATGACTTATGTTTTGCGGTCTTTTAATCGGGGGTGTTGAAGTCATTGTGGTTTGCACACTATTGGCTTTTGGCCTCTGATGTGAGTATAACTTGCACATACTGTATACACACACACACACACACACACACACACACTTAACGCTACTCAGGCTCGTTCTCTAAAAGAGAACGAAATTTTGTTTTGTAAATTGCTTCTGCAATACCGTTGTGTTGGTAATATAGTCTCCACAGACTATCTAGCTATTCCAAATTATTCTACAATTCCTCTATTGGTAGTTGTTAAGCCGTTGACTGGCTAACATCCTTTTACTGCTTAGACAGTGTACAGTGTTACAAATATTTTTATTCAGTATTAAGTGGATTCCATTTTCTTTGTCTCAAAGCTAGACTGTATGGACTATTAAAATAATAATAGATTTGTAACTGGTCTTTGTTGTGTAATTTGTATTACATTTTGTCATGTTCATACGTTTTTTTGTATTCCCTAGCCCTCTGCCACAGCTGCTGATATCCAGAAAGAGACCCTACCCAGCACACCTTGCTTAATGTTAATTGTCCAAGGTATATTCTTCCTTATTTTGTTAAGGTTTATTACAGGGCTTAAGGTTTTTCGCACTATGCTGGAATTCTGGCTGTTGTAGATTCAAAAAATAATTATGAGGTGAAATCAAAATATTGAGACTATGACTATAAAAAGCTAAAGTATACCTGATTTAATTTTGGCCACTGTCCCCTTTGAAGTAGTCTTCTTGTCTAGTGATACACAGCTCCCAGTGCTTCTGCTTCAGTTGAAACGATCTCTGGAGCATGTGTTATTTAAGAGGATCTAAGCATATCCAGCGTACTCCAATATGAAAACGCTCACAGTGCGTGGAAAACGTGCAAATTTTCAAAAATGAACACTGGGTCACCATTTTGACAGCAGAGGAGATCCAATACACACCATAGATGTATTGAATAGGCTTAAATAGTGAGGCTTCCAGGGAGTGTTCCAACCAAGTGAAGCACTGAGAACTGTATATCATTGCACAGTGAGATTATTTTGAAGGGGATAGCAGCCAAATTTAAAAGTGGTACATTGTTTTGATTTTATAGGTACACTGAACTTTTTGTTATTGTACCCTGAACATATTTCCAACACATAAAATTTATTTGCTTTAAGCTCTGTTAAATGTTGTTACATGGATATATGTGTAAAAGATGAAAGGAATGACTGTAATTCAATATAAACCTATTGCATTCATGAAAAGCGTAGTCTAAATTAGCAAAAACAATATCATGTTTGTCTCCAACTCGCTAAAATTGGCAACACTGCCACTTGTGCATGTTTGTGCAGGATGTAGTGCAGTTTTCTAGTGCTTTTTTAATAATCATATTGTTAATGCATTTCAGGAGACACAAATGCATGATGTCCACTGAAGGAACGATTGTGATGGGGCCCCACAACAATCTTTTGAATGGAGTGGCAGTGACCTTCACTTCTTACTGTGTGTTCAACTTGCAGTATCCTAAAGAAGACTCCAGCACTCTTGAATTTGCCCAGAGGTATGTTTAAACTGTACAAAACGCAGGTTATTTTTTATTTAGTACTGACCTGAGTAAGACATTTCACATAAAAGACATTTACATATAGTCCACAAGAGAAAATTATAGTTGAATTTATAAAAATGACTCTGTTCAAAAGTTTGATTCTAATTAATGTGTTCTTACCTGAATTATCCACAGCTGTTTTTTTTTTGTTTTTTTTGTTTTGTTTAGTGATAGTTGTTCATGAGTCCATTGTTTGTCCTGAACAGTTAAACAGAAAAATTCTCTAGCTCCCTTTCAGACTATGATTTTGACATGCATCTTTTCACACTGAGGACAACTGAGGGACTCGTACGCAATTATTACAGAAGGTTGAAACATTCACTGATGCTTTAGAAGGAAATGCAATGCATTAAGAGCCAGGGGGTTGAAAACTTTTTGCATTTAAAGATCATTGTAAATTACACTTATTTTGTCTTTTCAGAAGCAGTATCTACTGTAGCTTATGAAGGGCAGTACTAAATTAAAAAAAATATATATTTAGGTAAAACAAGAAAAATGTGCACATCTTCATTCTGTTCAAAAGTTTTCACCTCTCAGCTTTTAATGCATAGTGTTTCTTCTTCAGGAGCATCAGTGAGCGTTTGAACCTTCAGTAATATTTGCATATAAGTATTGCCTCAGTGTGAAAAGATGAATCTCAAAATCATACAGTCACTGTTTGAAAGGGTTCAAATACACAAAAATGCTGAAAAAACAGGATTTGTGGGAGCTGAAGGATTTTTCTAAAGAACAGCAGGCAGTTTAACTGTTCAGGGCAAACAATGGACCCATGAACAAAAACTTAACAAAACAAAAAAAGACATAGCTGTGGAACATTCAGTTAAAAACACAGTAGTTAGAATCAAGTGAATGTAAACTTTTGAACAGTGTCATTTTTATAAATTAAACTATAATATTCTTTTATGCACATGTAAATGTGAAATATCTGATTAAAGTTAGTACTAAATAAAAAATAACATTCATTTTGTATGATTCATTTTCTCTTATTTTGGTAAAATAATTAACATTTTGCAGATTCTGTGTAAACTTTTGACTTAAACTGTACATACAATGACATTATCTCTAAGAAAAACAATATGAAAGCAAATGTTATTCTAAATGTTAACTTGTTAATTTTTTTTTTTATGTAAAATAAATACATCAAGGTATTTTTTTTTTTTCCTATGAGCAAGTAGGAATAGGTTACTTTTTATTTATTGTATTTTTAGTATCCGTCATTAACAGATATGAAAACTTTTTACACTGTTTTCAGAGCTTTTTGTGGAATCAACTCCCAGACGGGTAGCAAAGCAGAGAAGAGACACAAGCTCAACGCACCTGTCTGCACCCTCTTAAGAAAACTCCTGGACTTTGACTTGATGGGCTAATGTTAATGCCCCCTGCCCCCCACAACTTCCTTTGTCTGGCAGGTGCATTTGTTGTATACCACCATGTTCCCAGTGATGGACATTTGGAAGTGAGCTAGATTCTTCAGTGAAACTGCAATTTGTTTATATGAAAAAGAAATATGGATACTTTGTTTGGAAAAAAGTTTTAATTTTGTAATATGTGCTGTTGCATAGTATTTTAATAAAAAATAGAGAATAGTTGCCGTTGTTTTGGTTTTATTTGGGGAAGGTGGAAAATTAGAGTTTTTATTGTAACATTTACAAATAACAGCATATGTAAAGTATATTAAATTACAAAATCAGATTGTAATTCTCTCCTGTAAAATTACAGGAAATTCCTGGCAACTGAGTTGCAGTAAATATACGGTAAATTATAAGAAATTACAGCATTTTATTGTAATAATTCTACCATAATCACAGCAGCACTGCTGTATAAATACAGCACTTTATTGTAATTAAAATACAGTATATTACCTGTATATTTTTTGCGGTAAATTCACGGCAATTAGTTGCCAGGAATTTCCTGTAAAATTACAATAAATTTTTAACAGTGCATATTCTGACAGTTGTTTTTTCACGACAACAGCGAATTTCTTTAAAAAACAAAAACAAACAAACAAAAAAATGCATTCTGGGTAATATTTGTTGTTTACAAGAAACATAATTGGTCAGCACAAAGTTAAACCCATATATAATTATAAGAATCTAAGTGTATGGACAGTCATAAATTAAATAAGCATTTTCTCAGGACTTCAACGGTTTAAATATTTTGCTGTTATGAGCGGTCCCTTCGCTTTTCTTCCTCAATTTGAGCACTCCATGTAAGCAGAGACATTATTTTAAAGTAAATGAACTGAAAAGCCTCTAACCTGGGGTCCCAGCATATCCCTGTGTTTTATCGTTGCCTGGTGGTAATTCAACAGCCAAACCAAGATCAGAAAGACGCACATGTCCTAAAATACACAAACAAAAACATTCAGAAAAGGTGGAGTGTGAAGTGGGCAGGCAAGCAGTTAAGCAGTCAAATGTGTGTTTCTCACCTGCATCATCTAAGAGGACATTCTCTGGCTTGAGGTCTCTGTACACAATCCTGTGCTGGTGCAAATGCTCAAGCCCACAGATGATCTGAGCTGTGTAATAACAAGCTCTATTTTCATTAAAGCCTGGATTCTTCTCATCCACATTATACATATGGTATCTATAAGTTCAGAGCAAGGAATGGAGTTTAAGTGTTTGGACGTACTGTGGGTAAATAAAAAAGAATATGTAATAATTGCTGAACAGATTATGACAATTTCAGAGGAAAGGTAACTTTTTCCATGTAAAATTTGCTGACACAATGCTCAAACCAGCCCATCCTCAAGTGTCAATGATACTGTGGTCCCAAGATGCATGTATTTCTAATCCAGCCATTAGCTAGTTAAAGCTATTTTGGGGTCATCTGGAATCATGATCAAATCATCTTAAGGTGTTCAGTCTGAAAACTTGTATAGAGGTGATGACTGTGAGCAAATCACTGGAGCACATCTATCATCAGTTTTAAATGTTATCCAAGAATATTAAACGTATATGACCTTCTAGCCTTGTGAGCTGAGCCCAAAGAAATCGGGCTGTAATATAGACAAACATACACCTCCAAAATATCATTGCTGCCGCTTAAATGATCTCTACAGATTATGCTGGGTTAGGAGGAAAAATTCTAACAGACACATAGCAAGCCACACAATTGATTGCCAACTTTGTTTTCAGATTTTTGACAATTATGTTAGAAAAAATTGCTTTTTTAATAGTGTTCTTTAAAGTGCCTTCAATGACTATGTAAAAGTTATAATATAGGGATAAGTAGTATTACCAAAATCCATATTACAAAACATATTTTTCTAGAAATTCTGCCTAAAATGTTTTATATATTACATAATCATGTAAAGGCTATTTTTCATCTTGTGCCTTAAATACTTTAAAAACAAAGGTAAGCCATTATAGACTGCATGAGGAACATTTGGGCTCATTCTGAAATTATCTATATTATTGTTAACAGCAGTAGACACTAGATGTGAGTCAGTGCCTACACTCCCATTATAATCAACAAAACTGCCACCACAAAACTGGAAAGAATTTGGAAAGTAGACTATAGTTTTCTGCTTGGTGTAAAATAATTCCATGCTGTACATCTATCGCCGTATCAGTCAGTACAGTGGTATATAAGGTATCATTTCAATGCCATAACATATTCTCTGTACCAGATTCCTTGCAGATACCTGCCAGTCAAGATCTTCGTGTCTCGTCTCATTGCTCATACTTACTTCCCGTCAGTCTGTTTGCCAAGTTTGCCATTATTAATCCATCTTCAGATACTAGTCAATTTTACACACACACACACACACATATATATATATATATATATAGTTCTTTTTACAATACAAATTGTGTCAAAGCAGCTTTAAAGTACTAAACAGGAAAACAGTGTGTTGGTTTAAGTCAGTTAATCGATTCAATGATGCAATCAAGTCGACGATATTGCCAGAAATTAAGTGTCCCCAATTAAGCAAGCCAGAGGTGACAGTGGCAAGGAACCAAAATTCCATTGGTGGCAGAAATGGAGGAAAAAACCTTGGGAGAAACCAGGCTTAGCTGGGGGGCCAGTTGTCCTCTGGCCAGCAGTTTAATTTCAGGCTGCAACAAAGTCAGATTATGCAGAGGACTCGTCTGGTTCCTGTGGTCTTGTGCCGATCTGTTTGCCAAACTGGTCCATACTCTTCTACAATCCCAGCTGCTATCCATCACCACTTCTTCACTATCTGCCTCTACCAGTCCCATGGCAAGATCAGCAACATACTCTAGTGAGGTGGAGGAGTGCAGTGGGCTTATGTTGCAGTGCTCATCATACTTTGAGATGCAACTCCAGCTCTTCCAAACCAATTGTGGCTAGGGAGTTTAATTCAATTATCTATCCCATCTCCTAATGCCTACATTCCTGCATTCTGTGTTTATTCTGTAATGCTAAAGGATAATTTCCAATCCACCTGCCCTGTCCAACCCCCATGCTCAGCAGTGAGTAAAATTCATCTACCTTTGTTGATGGCATCTTTAACCTGAACTGATGTTATTTTATCTTTCAATACTCAGATTGCCAGATTGCCAAAACCACCAGCTCTGCCATGAGGTCCTGATGGTTGTTATCAACCCTGCACCTGTTCTTCATGACTCAGTCCACACTTTTCCAGGATCTGGACAGCCAGGCAGCCACCAGACCCTCTTGCTCCTCACCAACCACTACCAGTGGTCCACAAGATAAGAGTTTCCCAATATATGTGTCGATACTCAGTCTGTGCCATCTCCAAGGTTCCCCGCCATCTGTCTGAGGAAAAACTGGTACCCCCTACCTGTTCCACACTGTCTATGGTGCCACATCAGAATCAGCTTTCTCACAGATTTACAACCTTTAGTGTCCTATTCCTACATCCTAGTAGTAAGTGATTGATTCTCCAAAGCATGTAAATTGATCCCACTGAAAAGTCTACCTACCGCGCTTGAGATCAAAGACTCTTGAGACCAAAACATTGTCCGGCATTTTGGGATCCCATAGGACATTGTCTCAGACCACTGACCCTAATTTATATCAAGAGTGTGGTAGGGCTTCTTTCAACTTCTGGGAGTCAGAGTCAGTCTGTCTTTAGGGTACCATCCTGTCGAACAGCCAGACTCAGCAAAACATCTAGGAGACCAGAGGTTCTTAAGGTCCCATTGTCACGATCGGCAACACAGCTAAAGCCACTACATTTCCTGGGCCAAATATGCTCAGAACTCCCTGCGTCAAGCCACGACCAGACTAATCCCAGTTCCAATGAATACTCGGCTACCAGCTGCCCATATTTCCTTGGTCAGGTGAGCCTTCTGAAGTTCTATCTGTGAACCACTGGTTCCATGAGAGGGTCTGAGACTCAGCTCACATCCATCTACAGAGGGCAGTATGAAGACAAAAGAGCCAGGCCAATGGAAAAGCTGCAGCTCCCCAGTACCATTTGGGTCAGAAGGTCTGGCTCTCTACCAGGGATATCCGTCTTCGTGTGCCCTTTTGAAAACTACCCCACTACGCACCTCAGAGGAACTGTCATGGATTGCCTGAGACGACATCCTAAATCAGGGTTGTCAAACTTAGTACCTGGAGGGCTGCAGGGTGGGGGTACTGTCACAGAATCAGTCACATCCTCGGCACCAGACCCTTAGCTTCCCTTAGATCTGAATCAGAGTTCTAATCACCCGCACATGCACCTGCCGATTAAGGTCTCCATTTAAACAGTCACTCTCCATCTCCCCATTGTCTGGTATTGTTGTTCTCTTGGAGCTACCTACTTGACTCACCTTACCATGGATATTTACTTTGCATCAGTCTATCTGCATCTATGTTGCAGTCCCTTTACAGTCTGGCCACTATTCTCCTGCAAGAAGAGGAACTATTTGCTGTTGAGCTAAGTTTGCCATTATTAATCCATCTTCAGATATTCACCTGTGTGCTTCCCCATGTCTCTCCAACATCTGCCTAATAAACCTGTGCTGTTTACATTATTTATGTGTCAGTCTCTGTCTGATCTTGTAACACCACTAGATAAGTAGATTTATAATGATTTATTAATGTTTAATATTTGTACATATAGCAATTTTGCTTTTTTTTGAGAATTTTAAATTGTGATTCTCGCAGAAGTTTATGTTATGTGTTCACACATATTATAGACAACAAATCAAGTTTTTCTTCAAACATCACATATATGAATGCATTTTCTTGGACTGGAGGTCAAAATGTAGTTTTAATGCTTTTAAAAATATATATTTGTCCATTTAAAATATATTTTCAAAAATATACAAACAAATGGCCAAAATGATATTGGTAGAAATTGTATTTGCATTAATATATTCTGAAACATATTTTAGCAAATGTTTTGAAATATATTTAAACATTTATTTAAAATACATGTTTTGCTGTATGGTTGTAAGTGCAGTTTAATGAGATTCTTAAATAAAAATCAATAAAAAATAAATGAAGAAGTTTATGGCATTTTAGACACACACACACACACACACACACACACGTTTGTACAGGTATCTTTATAAAGACATTCATGGACAATGCAGTCTCTAGCCCCTTATGCTAACCATCAAAACTAATGCCTAACCCTAACACTAACCTTAACCTAATTATAACCTTGACCCTAAAACCAAGTCTTTACCCTTAAACAACCCTTTAAAAGGGGGCCTGGGGACCAAATGTTCTCACTTTACTCTCTTGGTCCTCACTGCAGTGGTGTAAAACTTAAACTGGTTCTCAGAAAGACAACTGTGCAAATACAGACACATACACACAAACACTCACACACATACACATTTATCAAAAATAACATGTATATAAATAACACCTGAGGTCTCCACCATTCATGATGGTCATGACCAGGCAGAGGTCGGTTTTGGTCTGGAAAGCATAGGCCAGGGTCACAATGAAACGACTGTGGACTTTAGCCAGGATGCGCTTCTCAATAATAGCACCCTACGAGAAATTAGAAAAATTAAAACAGACAAAGGAAAATTAGGTAAAAGAAAAATATTTGAAAAAATGGTGGCCACATTTAGTTATACATGTTGGTAAAAAGTTATTGAAAAGGGATAAGCAAGAAAATTGGTGACAAGAATTAAATTAATTTCCAAGCAAGAAAGTAGTTCTTGGATGAGACTATATAAATGTTAGCAAAAGGTTAATTCAGTTAACCCTGCTACTACCTACATGCAATAAAATACAATAAAATCTATTATTTTCTCTTATTTTAACCCTTAAGGATTGCTCTTCTCTTTCTTATCTGTCTTTCTGATTCTCAGTTGCAGCTGAGCTGCTTTGTGGAGTATCAAGCAGAGCCTGCAAGCCTCTTTGCACTGAGCCAATACGCTATGATTAGAGCTGCTTAATACCATGTTCTCAGGTTAATCTAATCTCATGTCTCAATGTGTCTCTTCCCCTTTTTACAAATTGATCTTTTTGCTTTTTGTCTGCTGTGTGGCAAAGGAATGTCACCAAGTTCACCAAAAGTGATTGCTCCACTTGTAAAGTTTTGGGATATCCATATGAATCAGGATTTGAGGTCTGCAGTTAGGCCACCTGTAACAATTACTCTATGGCATTAATCTTCTTCTGACATTCCTCTCGATTGTGGTGTTCTACAAGGGTCAATCCTTGGCCCTGTGTTATTTTCAATGTATTTGCTCCCCTTGGCTTCTATTTTTGAAAATATTCTGACGATACCCAACTTTATCTTTCCCTACAGCGTAATCTCTTCAGCCATTGTTACATTGCCTAAACTAACTTAAGTTATAGCTTTCAAGCAATCTGAACGAAAACAAATCAGAAATTATTTTGTTTGGCTAAGGAAAATGTTTGACTCTAGTTTAAAGTTTGATAAATAGATTTTAGCTGTAGACAAGCCATGTTTTTACCAACTTCATCTTCTCAGTAAAGTTAAGCCTTTCTATCTCTGAAAAATCTTGAAACAGCTATACATGCCTGTGTCATCTCGTCTTGATTAATGTAACTCTCTGTACTTTGTTATTTCTCAGTCATTTTCTCATCTTCGGTTAGTTCAGAATGCAGTCAGCTTGAAGGCAAGAGAAAGTATGTCCCTGCACTGGCTTCCTGTCAAGTAGAGGATTTTAAAATCGTATTATTTGTTTACAAAGCCCTCAATAACCTGGCACATCTTAACCGATTTACTGCTTCTGTATACCCCTTTTAGAACCTTGCGATCTTGTGACTTTGTGACCTACTCATAGTTTCTAGAGGTACTTAAAAATCATGATGACCATGCCTTAGTTACTGCGGGACCGAAACTTTGGAATAGCCTTCCTACCTTTATCAAACATGTCCCTTCTATTAGTATTTTTGAGACTGTCCTCAAAGAAAATAAGTATAATAATTTTTTTTTTTACGTTAAGCACCCTATAGTGGCGTAAAAATAATGACAGTGTCGCGTTGGATCTGACGTCATGAAATGACATACAAGTTTTTACACTATCTCATGGTAATTCAAACATATTTTACTAGGTGTAATTCGTATGAATGACCACACCTAACTCCACCCTAAACCTACCCCCACCACTTTGTAGTGCAACACTCTACCAACTAAGCTAGACATAATCCTGAAAGTGCATTGGATACCTTTTGCTGATAGGGGAGCAAATGTTGTATACGTTCTATTTAGACGTATTTTGAGGATTTGCAAAAACAACTTATTTCGGGCGTAGAAGTTGGAAGTAGAAGTATTGGTATTTTTATATCCTATCTTAAGACATTTTTTTTTACCCTGGCTTATAACACTTCTTAGTATGTTTCCTGCGGTATTCCATTGATCTTAATTTGTGTGTTGATTCTCTGGAATTCCTGTTTTTTATTTGTGTTCTTTATAAAGCACTTTGGTCAACCTTGTGTTTAAAATGTGCTCTTTAAATAAACGTTGTTGTTGTTCTGTCAAAGCAAAAGTCCGGACACTGGATTAAAGCAAACAAGGTTTGCATCAAGCATAAGTTTATCTACTAAACTAGCTCTCTCCCTTACATCATAACCTTTACGTTTCTTCAGCCTCTTCTTGTTCAGTTTCTTGTTAGCATACATCTTTCCTGTCGCCTTCATTTGGCAAGCATGGACCTCACCAAATCCGCCTTTCCCAAGCACTCTGAAATCCATGAACCAATCTTCAGTAACAGGCTGGCTCTCCAGCCATTTAAACTGTATGTAACGCAGAAAGTACATGCTGTCCTTGAAGCCACTCAGTGTTTTTGCTTCCAGGTGAACAAGGAGCTGCTGTTCACTCTCTTTAAAAAGATCTCCTCGAATGTTCTTGTAGTCCTCTTTCACCCTGCTTACAGCTTTTTCCCCCAGAAAATCACAGAAGTTCTTGGAGGAAGACTCGTAGTATTTGTTGACCATCTTCTGTGCTTTCTTAGCTCGGTCATTTTCCTGGGCAACGTTGTAGTCTTCAATATCTTTCCACAAATCTACAGGATTCTTGTGGGCAGGTTCACTTTCAAGGTATTGCTGAAAGAGGCGCTTACCAATCGGTTGGCGTACACACATACTGTCAAAGGAAGAATCCACCATAGTCTTCATATGTTCACATTGTCTGATGTGTGGCAGGTTGAGCTTGGTGCGGTATTTTTTGTCACGCATAGTTGCTGCAGCAGCACTGTCTATACTCCCACGTGCTGACACATAGGCAGAGTTGGCCACCACAGTCTCCAAACCTCCAATATCCATGTCTGAGAAATTCAAAGATAAAGAGAGGAGTTATTCTTCTTTATACTGAGTGTAAATCAATTGCTTATTAGCGATATCTTTTACAATTGTCTGTGACTAAGTGTCTTGTCTACTTTCAGGGTGGCTTTAGGCTTTATGTCAAGCAGGGATCAACCACAAACTTAAGAGTTACTGACATCCAACAACTGTCTATTGACCTGTCAGTGGAGTTAAGAGCAAGGCTGGCTTGTCTTTGCAAATGCTTATCTGCTAAACGAGAAGTAATAATCTCCCTTTTATGTACTCAGAAGTTCTGTAAAGAAGTGCTACCGATAAAGGACTATGCCAGGTCAAATGCAACAACAAACTTTGTGGCATGCTGCCATTTACCACAGAAAATAATTTGCACTTGCACACAATAAAAGTCTATGGGGCAAGTCTACTTTAGGGTTCAAATGGGAATGAACAAATGTTAGGCTCAATTAATGGTAGAAACATAGTACCATTGTCCATAGCAGCCACAGAATTTAACCCAGATTCATCTTCTATTCCTCATTGATACCATGGACAGCTGTACTGCACTGTCATGACATTAAAAGAGCCTGCTTCCTGTTCACTTTGGGTACTGGTAATCAGTGATTCTTTCTCACTGACAGTAGTGCTAAATAATAGGCCTGTTGCTTATATTGGCTGAGTCTCAAAGACCTTGATACTTTCTCATCCAATTATTGGTCACCTTTAATGTTGTTGCTGGACTTTAAAGCTGTGAATGTAGTGCAATCCTGAACTAGGTCTTCAGCTTAGCCTACATATTATTTGCTAAAACTACTAAGTCAGGTTAAGGTTATTTCATTGACTCTCCCCTGCTTGCTGTGATATATGTTGTTCAGTTGACAAGTTAACTTTTTGTTCATATATATAATTAATTATATGTTAAATAGTTAGGAAAAAATTAGGATGCTTTCTTTACAAATCATTCCAATGGATAATCCATAATTTTTATTCCTGTTAAATAATTCATTTGTACAAAAAGCAGAAAAATTAGGTAGAGACTTAAAATTGAGAATTAAAAATGTATATAGCGTGAAAAGTAACTTTTTATATGACTACCATCCCAGAGGTCCTGACACATTTTTGACTATTTCTAACCATTAAAATTACACCATGTCATATTTAATTATTAACTAATATGAATTACCACAAATGTAATATACAGTATACCTGTGACTTAGCACTGTCCTCTTGCATGTGCAAGTTCTTTCAAATAGTGACACCCAAAAATAGCATTATTAGTAGTATGTACTACTCTGACAGAAAAAAATCCCTAATGGAAAAAACCTGTAATTTCATTGTGCAAGTAAGAAACACCATACATCTGCGTAGTTTGTGATGTGTTCTTCTTCATTTACAAGAAAATATCAGAGTTACATTTTCAAAAAAGTAATGCCAGTTACTTTTTGTTTCCTTTATGTATTTAATCCCATTTTATTAACCAGTGTCTTTGCTGCTGACCTTTGTTGACCATACTAACCATACTAAGTCAATCATACTAATAAGCAAAACTTACTTTAGATTAACTAACATTTGTGTTTCATTTTTTCTCATTACTGAAGGGTGTTGAACTTCCTTCTCCTACAGTTCTACTATACAGACTTGAATTTACTTTTCCTTCAGCCTTAGGCTTATTTATTTCACTTTTTGATGTGAAGGGGCTTTTACATTTGGTAAAAACTTTTTAAATTAAAAACGAACAAGCAAGCCCTGCCCAGATTTAAAAAGTAACGCAAAAGTAAAGTAATGCATTACTTTCCATAAAAAGTAACTAAGTAACGTAATTAATTACTTTTTTAGGGAGTAACGCAATACTGTAATGCATTACTTTTAAAAGTAACTTTCCCCAACAATGGTCCCTACCAACATTAAGACCAAATCTTGCAGCCACACCTGCACAATATACACAAACAAACACAAAATATCTTCTATAATACCACTGTAAATAATTAGTCTTTAATGTCTGTACCTTTATTTTTGTAACTCTTCCTTTTGTAGAATCCCTGTGATAAAGAATTGTGGATTAAAAGCTCCAAAGGATGGGGCCCTTGGTCTCAGAAATCCACAGACCAGCTAAAACCCTCTCTCCTTCAGCAAGCATTGTAAAAACCCAGATTGTCTGCTGGTACACCTGCCTCCAGATAACGTCATTCAGTAGCTTGCCTCATTCTTCCTCTCCCTCCCCAGTTTCACTGTCACACTGAAAATAAGTGAGGAGAGTGAGAAGAAGCTTATAGTCCATCTGAAATCCAAACTGATAGTTCATTAGCCTATGTGGATTACGGTCTGTGGATTAGAATGGAAAAAGACTTGTCACAGTCTGTTAGCATAAGTCTGCTGTGGCCAGATCAGTTATCAAAAGGGCACTGCACGAGCAACAAGCCCCTGCTAAGGGTATATTACCTACTGTCACTCCATCTCTTGCTCTCTGTCAGAAATCAGCCATTCAGTATCAAAACTATTGCATGTTGTCAAATTATCTTGATGTATATGTTTCTAGCTTTATAAACAAATACAAATTGTGCTTAGATATGATTTATTATTTTATTACTAATAAATGTAACATTTTAATTCAGTTTTTTATAGATGAGTTAGAGTGGATGTGAAGGAATTCAATTTTTATGTTTTATGTACTTAATTACACATAATGTTAAATATCATGTTATGTTTACGTTTAAGTAAGTTATTTATGTGTTTCTCCATGGTGATTTACAGTAAACTTATTCCAGTGACAGTTCCCCTGGAGCAACCTGAGCAACACATTTGTTTTCATATTTTGTGGATACTTTCCATAGACAATAGATAATGATTTTTCTACTGTACAAACTATTTTATGCCCTAACCATACCTTAAATACCATCACAGAAAACTTTTACATTTCAAAAATAAATAAAGGAATTAATTCAAGTCTAATTACAAATTTCTACAAATATAAACAAGCATACACTGATCAGGCATAACATTATGACTACTGACAAGTAAAGTGAATAACACTGATTATCTCTTCATCATGGCACCTGTTAGTGGGTGGGATATACTGTCTTAGGCAGCAAGTGAATATTTTGTACTAAAAATTGATTTGTTAGAAGCAGGAAAAATGGGCAAGTGTAATGATTTAAGCGAGTTGGACAAGGGCCAAATTGTGATGGCTAGAAGACTAGGACATGGGCGGCCAAGTCACATTGATGCACATGTGGTCCAATCCAACAGACAAGCTACTGTTGCTCAGATTGCTCAAGAAGTTAATGCTGGTTCTGATAGAAAGGTGTCAGAACACACACTGCATCACAGTTTGTTGTGTAAGGGGCAGCATAGTCAGTCACAGTGCCCATGCTGACCCCTATCCCCTGCTGAAAGCTTTAACAGTGGGTATGTGAACATCAGAACTGTACTACGGAGCAATGGAAGAAGGTGGCCTGGTCTGATGAACATTTTCTTTTACGTCATGTGAATGACTGAGTGCGTGTGCATTGCTTACGTGGGGAACACATGGCACCAGAATGCACTATGGAAAGAAGGCAAGCCGGCAAAGGCAGTGTGAGGCTTTGGGCAATGTTCTGCTGGGAAAACTTGGGTCCTGCCATCCATGTGGATGTTACTTTGACACGTACCACCTATTTAAGCATTGTTGCAGACTATGTACACCCTTTCATGGAAACAATATTTCTTGGTGGCTGTGGCCTTTTTCAGCACCCTGCCACAGAGCAAAAATAGTTCAGGAATGGTTTGAGGAGCACAACGGTGAGTTTGAGGTGTTGACTTGGCCTTTAAATTCCTCAAATCTCAGTCCAATCAACCATCTGTGGGATGTGCTGAACAAACAAGTCCAATCCATAGAGGCCCCATCTCGCAACTTACAGGACTTAAACTCAATTCCTGGAGGGCCGCTGTTCTGCACAGTTTAGCTACAACCATAATAA
Source organism: Cirrhinus molitorella (assembly GCA_033026305.1). Classification (NCBI taxonomy): domain Eukaryota; kingdom Metazoa; phylum Chordata; class Actinopteri; order Cypriniformes; family Cyprinidae; genus Cirrhinus; species Cirrhinus molitorella. Next base: position 27,185,288 of record CM065119.1, read on the forward strand.
AACACACCTGATCCACCTAATCAAGGTCTTCAGGATCACTAGAAACAACAGGTGTGAGTTGGAGTTAAATTCTGCAGAGCTGCGGCCCTCCAGGAATTGAGTTTAAGATCTCTAACTTAAAGGATCTGCTGCTAACATCTTGGTGCCAGATACCACTTCACACCTTCAGAGGTCTAGTGGAGTCCATGTCTGGATGGGCACGGCTGTTTTGGCAGCAAAAGGGCCAACACAATATTAGGAAGGTGGTAAAAATGTTACACCTAATCGGTATTGTTAAGAATTCTCCCTCTGTGTCCCTCTATTTCTCGATGCCACCACAAACGTTCTCAGTCCCTTGAAGTGTTACGGCCGGGAAGCAAGAAAACACACAGAGTCTGGTATTCTCCTTACTTCAGATTTATTTAGAATACAATGATATTATATAGGCATTAGTCTAGGGGTGTTTTCTCCCTTTAACCAATGATATTACAGGTGACATATGTGTATAACTGTAGCCAAAAAACATATTATATAAATTGGAACAAAGTACCGGAAAATCTAAACATATTAGGAACAGACTTGGCAAAAACAAATACTGAACTATCTCCATAGTTCAGTCCGAACCCAGTTACCCTAACTTACAGATACTTTGTCCTTAACTGAACGTTTGAACTCACAGATGACAATGATATATGTGCATGAGAACACTGGACATGAGACAGAGATATTATACCGTAGTACAAGGGAGTACGAGGGAAAGCAGACTCTAGAGGATTGAACAGGAAAAAACAAGATAACAGGAGAAAAAAGGGGAGGGTAAGCACATAGATATCATAAGAGAAGAAAGTGTTTTCTAACAGTTATATAGGTCTATGCATCACTTGATGAATGTATATGTTGTTGCACCAATTTAAAAAAGAAAAAAATAATTGTCGCTTGTAAAAAAAAGTTTGACAACCACTGTCGTAAACCATACTCACAATTTGTGCTCTGAATTTAATCCATCTTTGCTCAAAGGCACCTCAGTTTTGGGTATTGAAGGTGGAAGAGAGCGCTGTTTACTCCCACCTACATTTCCTGCCACTACTGCCTAATGGTCAGAGCTTTTAAATGAAAAGACTGCTATTAGATAGCACATCCAGGTTCCTAACTTAATGTCCTTAGACATCTTAGACTTGATGGAACATCCATCAAGACAGTATTCTACATTATTGCATGTGAAGTTTTTTGGTCCAATAATTACAGTTTAGCAGTAACGAGTTACTAGTTATCCAATTTTTAGTAACAACTATGCGTTTCAATAGTTTTGTAAATTGGTATGAAAAAAGAGCTGAGTATCGTGTATCATCAGCACTGAAAACCAACTCAATGTTTCTTAATTAAAAAAATCATCAAAATTTACTCCTACAAAGTAATAATGGTCAGATAAGTACAATTTGAACCATGCCACTGTAATTTCACTAATGCAATTTTTTTGTACATAATTTTAAGCCTTTCCTAAAGAATATTGTGGCTGATACTACCAAAGCTATCACACTAAGGTCCAGTAACACTAATAGGGAAATGCAACCAAAATTGGATGATAACATGCATGACATGATAACATGATAAATGCAGTTTCAGTACTATTAAATGGAAGTGGAGTTCCTTTTCTGATATCATGTCAGCCCTGTTACCCTCATAATAAAAAAAAAAAAAAAACTTCTAAAATTCTAATGGTACATTCAAGTGACATCACTTCTAGGAGGTTCCATCTCTCAACCAGGATTCCAACACTTACAACACAAGCATGTTTCTCTCACTCCTCTATAATGTTCTATTTTTTGATGATTTATGCAACAGAGGCTTGACAGAGGAAGGGAGGGAGGGGGAAGGGGGACATCATGCAATGTCAATACTGTTACCATTTTTAAAATGTAAATTTAAACGATTATTTATTACATTTCATAAAATCAATATCTACAAGTAACATGCTTTCAAAGTGTTACTTATGACAAAGATTAGATGTCACCCTATTTGTAAAGATTGTATGTGAAAACTGTAAACATTTTATTGGTCACCCTGGATGTATTATTGAGTTGATGCCTATATCATTCAGTGGCATATGAACATCAGTTACATTTTTAGTTAGTATCATTGGTATTGTTACTATTACTATTGTTGTTGTTAATGACCAGGATAGAGTGATCAGTCTCAATAAAACAATAATGCATCCATGTAAATTCAATTCAAACAATAATTGAATAGATCAGTATACGTTCTGTGAGGGGACAAACAGATGGATGATTTATCTAATTTCAATACCTCTAAAACATTAGATCTGTAATATGCTAAATCAACAATGAACTGACTTTAACTGAAAAACTGACTGTTTACTGTTGTCATACAACTATGCAAAACAAAGCAATTTAAAAGGGTAAAACTTTACAGTAATGTAAACAATATGTGCAGTGTGCTGAAGAATGTGTGTTCTGTCATCCCTGTTACTCTGTCAATCCTGCTTCTGTCATCAATTTAATAAAAATGTTAAAAATTATATTTGTTACAGCCTTCCAGGTTTTCCAATGTAACTTTAGCTATATTTTATTTTGGACAAAGCCCTTTTTTCAACAACTCTCTTGTAAAAATATATATTTTTTTTTTTCTTAAAATGCCAGTGAAAAGGAGGAATGCTGCTCATATGAGCAGCAATAATCACATAGCTCTAATTACACTATAGTTTAAATGAAACTATGGTTTAAACTATAGTAACGCTTGTGTCGGTAACAGGGTTGACAAAAAAAACAAAAAAAAAAACAAAAAAACAAAACATGAGTTAGAAAAATTGTTATAAAATAATAAATTACACAATATAACACACAATATGATTTCTTGTCATTTTAAAATGTCTTCATTTCATGAATATTTAAAAAAATGTTCTTACAAATGGTCACAACGTTTTGGCCGCTTCCAACTTTGTTGCAACAGTTTGTGAAGACCTGGAAGACCTTAATTTTTCTGCACAAAAGCCCAGGCTTTTGCTGGTAGTTTTGAAATTAAATCTTTTGCAAGCACATATATGTGGTACTGTTGGCCATATGGTGTAAAACAGAGTAGTCTAACTAGCCACATAATATAAATCTACCTTCATTTTACCTTCTATATTTCTAAATAAGAATTATTCAGGTCAAGCCAATTTTCAAGTTGTCAGGTTAACCCAGTGAATACCTGTAGAGGTACTAGCAGGTAAGACCGGATTTAGCACATGTTCTTTAAGAGGTTCAGAGGTGGGAGCTATCTTATTGTGGAGATTGAGAGCATGGTGCCAAACGAGAGACATGGGGAGAGAGACAGGGAAAGATGAAGTGGGATAATTAGGCTAATTGAGGTTTAACCTGTGACATGGTTTCAAGACAAAGTATGGTAAGGAATTGTTATCTGTACTGGAACTAAACTAAAATGATGATTTCATTGTCTGTGTAGTGCCCCTGGATGTTCCACCAGTTTATTGACAACAGCAACAGCACACAGTCCTAAAAAAACATAACCTTTGGCCACAGTGAGCAGAGTCTATCTGTGAATGTGTAGGCAGGCTGTAAGAACATTGTTTGGTGTAGAGTGTTTGATGTTTGGCCTTATAATCTGGCTAAAACTGTCTAATAGATCAAATAGACTAGGACATGTGTATAAGCGCCTCCTTCTGGTAACCAAACAATGGTGCTACTATATTTTGCATAATCCAGAAGAACTGTCTAACTGTATGAAGTTCATTTAAAACAGTTGTAGGTTAAGTAATATATGGTCATGTTCATCATTCATATATCTTAATAGGGTAACATATTAAACTCACACAGGTGTGAATTTTAAATAATTTCACTACTTTGAGTGAAAGCTGTAAGTTTGTCAAGGGAAAAAATGGCAATTTATAAATATAAGTTTCTTCATTTTGTACTTCTCTAATATAACTGCTTTGAACAAAAATGTTGGGTAAATCTTGGGCATGCTGTACAGTGTCCTCAAATTCACTTTCAATGTCATTATTCTTTTGTAAAATCCCCTTAACTAACAAAAGCCAGTTCCTTAATGAAATCAACAGGAAGTGACAGATTTTTTGGTTTGACACAATTCACAAACCACAGTGCAAACATTTAACTATATAAGCAATGGATCTGAATAGTTTTGTGATATTCTATGTATTTAGTGGGTTTGTTACACTTGCTATACTCCATCGTGTTTGATAAAACCGGCATTTTCAGAATCAGAATTTTAGTATCCGAATTTTAAAAGTTTCCCCGATATATGTTCCACAATGATCATTTAGTCCTTTTTTATATGTTAGAAGGCTCAGAAGCTACAACAGAAATTAAAGATGTATGTTTGCAAAATATGTATGTTTGTGGATGTATGTGTATGCATGTTAAAGACAGGTTGAAACTAAAGAAAGAGACTGTCACTTACTATATGACATGTCAAAACAATGTTGTATTTATGTTGGGAAGTTCCAAAAGTATAACAACTAAACTAAATATGATGAGAAAGTCAAAGGCTGGTGTTTTATGTTTCATGACTATGCCCTTGCCAAACTGATGGCAGATTTTGTGTGCAGGAAGTATGTTTCATTTCCACTTTATGAACTGAATCCTGATGATGTCTTCCAGTCACATAAGGGACAGGACTGCCTGGTGAGTAGCAGACAGGTGAGTGCTTAGAAAATAGAAACAGGTATGAAAACGTTACTCTCCTACTGTTAATTGCTCTAATGTAGCATTTGGAATTTCCGTGATTTGTTCGGACAAATAATGCGCTCTATTATTTATTTATTTATTTAAAGCACTCAAACTTTGTCTCGATTGCCTTAATAATAAAAAAAAAGTAGTAATTGTAATAAACTTTATTTAAAAAAATAAAGTGGGTCCAAACATTTGTAATATCTTTCATGTTTTCTAAATATAAGCATTATATCCATTCAGATATTATATACATTTAGATATTATGTAATGGAGCTAAATAATTGGTACTCCTTCACAGATGTATAATATTTTCAAATGAATTCACTCCAATTCAGACAGCTTTCCGTTATTTAAAGTTGATGTTTTGTTGTACACTAGAATATGTGTGTGTGTGTGTGTGTGTGTGTGTGTGTGTGTGTGTGTGTGTGTGTGTAATTTTTGTTTCCTTCTCCCCCCCTTCCCCCCTCTTCCCTCTGTCCTTAGATATTCTGCTGCCCACACTCCAGTCTAGTAGGTGGCGATAATGCACCAGTTAAGATAAGTTGACAAAACGCCATTAAACCTGAAAGAAGAAGAAGAAGAAGAAGAAGAAGAGAAGACGCTGTGTCTCATTTAGAAGGCTGCGCCCTCCGGAGGTCGAATCCTCTGTAGGATGTGTATAAGAAGTGTCCTCAGCCTAGAATTAAACGAGACGGCCTTCGTAGGATGGGAGGAAAAGGAAACTATATTTATCACGTTGCTATGCCAGCACATTTAGAGCATCGTTGCACTCTCACACTACTTAAATGAAGGACAATTATTTCTAAAATTGGAAAGTAATTAAAAAAATGCTTTTACTTGTTTTATTTTGTTCAATGTTTGAGCAGCTGCAGCGTATCTGTTAGAGAAAAAAGTAGGATATTAAGAACAAAGTTTATCTGTTTTTACCAGAGGCGATTTAATGTAAATTGTAAACGTCATATCTTCACCTGTGTGTACATCTGCCTGCACCGGCATTTTTCAAATTAACGACAGTTGTTCATAGGCAGGTCCTTTTGGCTTGGTCACTGATATTCAAGCACAATTTTTTTATTTGGAATAACTGTAATGTCCTATATAAAACCAAATCCATATTCTTTAAAAATTGGTTTGATAAAAACATTCTGTTGATCAGTCAGTTAATTAACTCTCAAGGATTATTATTCTCATATAAAGAATTTTTAGATCATTTTTAATTTCCTGTTTCTCCAAAAGAGTTTTCCATAGTTATGGGGTCTATCCCTTCAGGTGTTGTTGCTTTGTTGAGAAATACTCATTCTTTGTCATCGATTAGGCCTACTTTTAGTTTGGTCAACACTTTTGTTGGTAGATTATGTTTTGCTTCTACCTGCAAAAATAATAATAGAATAATCCAGTCTTTGTTTCAGCAGAATATTGTTACCATGCCAGCTGTGACAGTTTACTGGAATAATGTAGTGGGTAACATCTGCTGGAAAAAAGTGTGGATGCTTCCTCATACTTATTTATTAACTAATAAAGTAAAGGAGATTTCTTACAAAATAATTCATAAGTTCTATCCTGCCCATCATTACATGAAGAAATTCAAAAGTGATATTTTGTCCAGCTGCTCTTTTTGTGGTGACTCTTTTGAAACTGTTGTTCATCTTTTTTTGGAATTGTCCATTTACAAAAACATTTTGGAAAGATGTTTTAAGTTTCATTAGGAGTAAAATTTATAATGAATGTACCTCATTTTGGAAGGATGTAGTGCTTGGTATTTTTGAGTATGATCAGTCTAAAAGAAAACAATTGTATGTTGTAAATTTGATCTTGCTTCTTGCTAAATTCCACATCCATAAATGCAAATATTCAAACTCCAGACCTCTATATTGTGTTTTTATCAAAGAATTTGAGCAATACATTTCATTGATCCAGCTGTCTAAAAACAAAAAAGCTTTAAAAACTTTATCGTTTTGTAACTCTTTTCCTATTTTCAATGACATGTAAATCTCAATTTTACTTTTACATGTATTGTTTTAAACACCCTCTTTCTCTTCGTTATTTTGTTTGATTTTCAATTTTTTTTTGTTGATGGATGTATAATTATTTTGTATACTGTTTTGAGCATTAATTTAAAAAAAAAAATAAAATAAAAATTAACGACAGTTGTTTACAGTGAGGCAAAGAATTGTGGGTTATCTGTAGCCTCGAAGGATACACCTCATGCATCCTTCGAATTCCTGTGAAAGAAGAGCGCATTCGAAGGTCGCATTCGGAGTGTCCTATTTGCTTTTCTGAAACGAGACAGCCTCAATGACGTATGCAGCCTTCGAATGCGGCCTCCGGAGGGCGCATCCTTCTAAATGAGACACAGCTCACTAGAAGGCACGCCTGACCTGACAATTTACATCACATCCGGTACCAGCTGATGGAGGGAAGTTAACGCGGTTTGTCACTCGTGAGTCTGTTAAAGGTTTATGTTGAAAGCATTGATATGTAATAATTTTATTGTAAGTTTAAGTGATTATCTTCCTTTGTGATGAAATTACGATGTGTTCAATTAAAACTTTAACGTTGTGTTGAGGACTTCAAAGATGTTGTTTCCTTGAAAGCACATTGATTATACTAAAGTGCATTTCTTTGATGTGTTGTGAAGTGTACATAAATGGCCAGTAAGGATAAAATCTTTGTGGGGCAGGGGGAGCTGCCCTAGACCCAGACACTCTTCAAGGCAGGGTCGCTGCTTTTTGGGTGAAAACGGTGGAATCCAACTCATTTTCAGAGAAAGTTACTAAAGCCAGGTCGATTTGTTGCTAAATGACGATGTGATTTCATAGGACGATGACGTCATTATGTAACCATGACGGAAAACGGCGTCATTGCTTAGAATACACACTGACATTACTCAAATCTTTTAATAAAATGTTATTTTAAATCTTTATTTAGATTTGTTCGTAAAATAATATGAACATTTTAATACGTATTATTTATGAATGTAATATAAACAACACATTTTTATGATTACACATTTTCATTTTTAAGTACAACACTGAATTATTGAACAGTTGCACATTTTTATACAATTACATTTTATGTATGTTCTTAACTTGTAAAACTATGCATTATGACCAATTATTATAGTTTTAAGCATAGTACTGGTAGTTAGTTTGTTACAAGTAAAGTCCATTAAAACAGGGCACAGTGTTCTGTGTTAAGGAGTTACTCCACTCCAAAATGAGAATTTTGTCATTAATCACTTACCCCCATGCCATTTCAAACCCCTAAAAGCTTTGTTCGTCTTCGAAACACAATTTAAGATATTTTGGATGAAAATCGTGAGCTTTGTGGAAGTTCAATTGACTGCCAGGTAAATAACACTGTCAAGGCCCAGAAAAGTATGAAAGACGTTGTCAGAATAGTCCATCTGCCATCAGTGGTTCAACCACAATTTTACGAAGCTACAAGAATTATTTTTGTATGCAAAAAAACCCCCCAAAATAATGACTTTATTCAACAATTTGTCTCCTCCGCATCACAGTAGCGCCATTTTGGAGAGTATCCACTGGCGCAAACAGCGTACGCTGTTCTCTGTCAGCTGGATCACACGGATACACAAATTGTTTTCAATTTGAATCAAAGCATAAATAAACATAGAAAATGTATCCGTGTGCTGTGGCTGAGAACAGTGTATGTGTCCAGTGTATACTCTCCAAAATGGTGCTACGTTGACGCCGAGGAGACAAATTGTTAAATAAAGTCATTATTTTAGTTTTTTTATGCATACAAAAACTATTCTCGTAGCTTCGTAAAATTATGGTTGAACCACTGATGGCAGATGGACTATTTTGACGACGTCTTTCATACTTTTCTGGGCCTTCCCTGCTGAAAAAAAAAAACAGCTAAAACTAGCCTAGGCTGGTCTTGACTGGTTTAAGCTGGTTTTAGCTGTTCCAGCTGGTCTCCCAGTCTGGGGAGGAAGTGGCCAGAACCCCTCTAAACCAGCCTGCTGACCAGCTATAACGAGCTAAAACCAGGCTGGTTGACCGGCTAAAACCAGCCAATCAGCTTAGGCTGGTTTTAGCTGGGGGGTTTTTTCAGCAGTGTTGACACTGTTTTTTACGTGGCAGTTAATGGGCAGCCACAAAGCTCATGGTTTTCATCCAAAATATTTTAAATTGTGTTCCGAAGACAAATTGATAAAATTTTCATTTTGGGGTGGAGTAACCCTTTAATATGAAGGAGTTTTCCATATTGAGTTTTTGTATTTCTTTCTTTTTCTTTCTTTTTTTTTGGTTTGCATTTTGTGTTTTAGAGTTACAGGAAATGCCCATAAAAAACAATAGCCAGGTGGTGACAAGTAAGAAGATACAAAATTACAAAAAAAAAAAAAAAAGGTTCTCATACATTAATACACTTTACAGGTTTATTGTTTATCATCTTATAAATAGTACTAAGTAAACAGTATTGCTTTTTATTTCAGAATTAGAAATGGTGGCTTATAAGCACCATACTTGCATTTATGTGCGCAAAGTTGAAAGATTTTCAAAAATAAAATCATGTTAACTGGATAATGTTCTGGCAGAAAATTCTACAAGTCCTTTTTTAGTGTTTCTACATATTTTTTTTACAGTGTACCTAACTGATTAACAATTATATGTACAAATTAAAAACAAGTTGTATCCAGAAATACTGAACATTCAACTGTTCTAAAGGATGTTTTGAAAGATCCATCCGGTGTATCCTTCGCATATTTCTGTCAGCCAACAATTAACTGAATTGACACTGAGCTTATTCAATTTCATTATGTTATGCAAAGACAAAAAAGGCGAGGGTAAAGGCATTTGGTTTTCTTTTGTTTTGTTATAAATGAATCACATAATTTAATATAATAATTTTGTATTAATTTATTTATAATAATTTAATAACATAATAATAATAATAATAATAATAATAAAAAATAGAAAGAGACCCGGATTGCATTGTTTGTTTTTTCCCACATGTTCACACCCTCCAGGGATGGTGCGTTTAGAGGCAGCTGCCTTTAGCACTGTCACAAAGATTTTACTCCCTCTCTAAATGTTTTTCATTGCAGTGGTGAGCACAGCTATGGCTCGGCCTCTGTTTGGCGGTGCATTATCAGCTATTATTCCACCCAGTGCCCAGGATATCAGGTAATTGTATAGAAACGGTTGTGAAAAAACAATGCACAAAAAACATCTGGTCCAGTACTAGGCACATATATAACAAAACATCTATATTATTAAACCAGTTGCTTAGTAACCGTAAACAGCCCATAGTTGACTAGCACCAAATTAATTATGCTATTTTGTGGAATAGCTGTTGTTCTGAATATTTATATGATTATAAGTCGGTATTATGATTATCTTTTAATACATTGAGGTTGCCACCATTTACAAATCCACCCTTGTGTTTGCACGTTGTTGCTTATTACTTTAATAGAGCTCGACATTACCTGATTTGTATATCTAAAAACCCGTCATTCTCTTCCCTATTGTCTGCAGTGAACTGAGAGAGATCCCTGATAATCAAGAAGTGTTTGCTCACACTCTGACAGATCAGAGTATTATCATTGAACTGCTGGAGTACCAAAGCCAAGTGCAAGATGCTGATGCAGCCAGGTAACGTGTGGTCACTTAACATTACAACAGATCTTGGTCTACATCTTCTTTTAAAAAAAAAAACAGCACACACAGAAGTCCTTAAAGTGAAATGTGGCTATTACAAATAGGGTGAAAGATTTAAACAGGTCAGACAGGTTTAGGTTAGAACTCCAACCAGCCTGCAGCCATTGACATTGGGATTTAATTCTCAGTGTGTGCTTTTATATATAAATTATAGTACATAAGTTCATTCCAAGAATGGCTGTCTTAAACTCCTCTTAAACTAGAAATGCTTTCTGTGTTCGCTGGACACATTAGGAAATAAAATATTGAATTATTTTATAACTGAAATACACAGGTATGAATAACCTTGTTTTTCTGGTTTGTGTTGTGACAGGTATCACTTTGAGGACGTGGCTGCAAGTAACAGGGCATTAGAGAATGGTTCCTGGGAGGTCAGAGGGGTGGAGCAGGTCCCTCAGTCAGACCTATCAATGCATGAATGCAGCTCTGCCTGGCTGTTGTCTGGAGCTCAGCTGGTCTCTAAATTCAATGAGGAGGTGTGTCTTTACTACATTGCATTTGCAGTGGCCATATGTATTTTGCCAAAAACAAAGGTTCTACATTTAGCACTATGTAAAAACACCTGTACAAAAAAAAAGGCCATACACACACAAGACTGTTAATCAATACGATTAATCAGTTGGACATGCAAAATTTTCTGTAAGCCTAATATTAACAGCATTTTAATTTTCTTGGAAAAAGAAATCCCTTAACTAGTTGTGTATTAAAAATCAGAGCTGTCACAGTTCACTTTTGCTTTGACCTCATGAATTTCCTCATCCATAAGTGATGAGTCACGTGCTTTCTGTGGGTGGTTTGGGGTTATTTTGGATGGAAAAACCTTAGTTGAGCAACTGTATGACTTCTGACACTATTAGTAATTTCTTAAGTTATTAACATTGGTTTCTTTCATCAGCTTACACTACATTTTTTCCATAGGCCAAGAACACTGTGAACATTCACCTGTGCTTATTCCGTCTGCCTCAGTACACCACTGACATCTTAGTGACGTTCAACAATCCTGTTTGTATCAAGTGAGTTGGTTAAATATTTAGAGGTTAAACCAATAATTTTCCTCCATACACTGGATGATTACCTTGATGCCTGAAATAGAATTACAAAGTTTATACTTATGGTGTTAATAGATGCTGAAGTATAATCCAAATGTGTAGAGGAGTTTAATATAAATTCTTCTCTTTCAGTCCCCTCAGCAGCAGTGCCATTGAAAATGTGGCTGCTATACCATGGACACTACATGACTTTAAGGGTGTTTTGCAGTCATTTTGTCTACTCGACCCTGGAGTATTTGGGTAGATGCGTCGCACATACATTTAAATGCAGTTTGTTTCCATTAAAAAAGCTTTTTCCAACAGTTTAAAACACAAAGTAAATGATTAAAGAGGTTAAAACAAGTCTAGTAGTCTAGTAGAGAAAACATTTTTCTTGCAGTGCAAGTCTTTCATTTATCTGATTTATAAGTAAGGCTGTAAAAATGGAGAAGCTTGAGTTATTGGTAAAAAGCAAATAATAAATACATTTTTATAATAAGAAAACTATTGTCTTCCTGAAACTGCCTCACATTTAATCAGATTGTTGCAAATTAATTCAGGTTTATTGACCTGTCATTGTTGTATTTTGTTTGCAGATTCATACATTCCATTACTTGACCACCAAACTAATGTGTAACTCCGTGTTGAAACTCAGGTTTTCTTGAGTTACTCTGAAATGTAAGACACTTACCTATCATTCTGAAAGAGTGTAAGCACTATTAGTAAGCACTATTAAGACGTATGTATGTATGTATAAGTGTGAAAGTGTCCAAAAACATTTAAGATGAGATAATCAGTAGTGTATTTGTACTTAAAGGACAAGGTATTGCAATATTGCAATAATAATAATAATAATAAATTGTGTTAATGTCATGTATACAGAAAACACAAGTAATTTCTTTAAAAATAGTTTATTCTCAAATTACATATTTTATCTTATGTTACAGACCCAACATGTACCTATACAATTTAAGTCTCTTAGTAAATAATGTTACATTAGTTTCTCTAAAGCATCAAACAGCTCATTTGGTACAGCATGTAATATAAGGCAAATGGTTACAATTATTATGTCCCACTGAATAGTGTCTTATTCTCCTAATATTCTCTGCAAATAATGTCATGTTCTTAAATAAGCTTTAAGAACATGACATGAAACTGTTAATTATAAAACTAAAAGTGATAAGGTTTATATCGTATGCTTTGTTAATCTGTGTTCCACCCAAGGAACCAAGTTTAAAACAAATTAGACATTCTTACATTAAAGGCATTGGCAAACAAGACAAAAAAGGTTGAGAAAATACTATTACTCTTTAACCAGTCAGTTCGAGTGCAACTTCATTTCAAATTCTAACTTCTCAAAAGTCTCTGTTCTTTTAATCATGATTAATAATTATAGTTGTCAAAGTCAAAGAAAAAAAAACAATTGAGAAGACCAGTTGTGTACTGTACACAATCTCTGTGTGAGAACTAAACATTTACAGTACATCATGTGAATAATAATAAAATAAAATTTGTTCAACCACATGATTCTGATTACATGTAATCTTGGGGAAAGGGTCCAAAGTAAAAAAAAAAATAATAAAACGCTGAATTAAACAATTAATTATATAAAAGTTCTCTGTGAAAACACTTTGTATGCATAAGCATGGATTGCATTTGTTTTCAAAAACTTATTTGTTTAAAGTGAGTTATTCCACATATACCACATTACCAGATGTAAATGTTTAAAGACCTATTTCCTCTTTTGTGCAGAACTGCTTCCTTATGGCATTAATTAAGCATCTTTCACAAAATGCAAAACTTCTTCATAAATTTAGAAAAAAAAATTGTCATCTTGAACTGTAATGAGGTCAATAAGTTAGAACTACTTTGTAGTTAAAGCAAATTAATCATTCAGTTACCAGTCTCTTGAACTTTGAGCCACTCAGAATCATGAATTTAATAATTTGCATAATTAAACCGAAGTATGCATGCGTTCTCTCTTAATAAAACCATGTGTAAATTTGCTGGAGTGTGATTGTATAACAACATAATCAAGTATTCCACTATATTGTAACAGCCTTGTTTACCACATCACTGCACAGCTCACACATTATTATTTTTCTGTTGCACAGCAACATTGTTATATCAGGAACTATATCTTCTATGGGAAGGCTGCCAGATGAATGCTTAAAAAAAGTATAATAAAAATTCCTTAATAAATTTAGTATGTAGTAATTATTTTATAAAAGCAATGAGCACTGCACACTGTATCTTGACACCCTTTTGTTCACAGTTTAGCAAGGGTCTTTGATTGCTTCTTTAACCCTTTAACTGTCACTCCCTTTTTTTGAACATTGACGTGAAAATGCACTATCCAAACTTAAATATTTATAATTCATGAACGAAAACTTTTTTTTTTTTTTTTTTTTTTGATTTTGATGTACTTTTTTTTTTTTTCATGGTAATTCAATGTCTGATTTTTAAAATGGTTTTCAAAGGAATATTTTTTAGATAGCTCAGGACTCCTGTCATGATGTAGATTTTTTTTTTTTTGAGGTGCACTCTTGTCATAAATGAATCTGTTACTTTCTAACAGTTAAATATCTGTTTAGGAGTCTTAGACCTTTCCAGTTTGTCATGATTAGATTAGGATTTATTTGTACGCTGACAGTTAAAGGGTTAATCAACAAATCAGTGAAACGTTATTGATATTTTACCATTGCTGGCAATAGCAAGATGCTAACTGTAGTTATGGTACAAAGTGCGCAGCTCATTCCAGAAAAGTAGAGAAAGGATAGTGTGAGGTCCGAGGCGGAAGTAGGAGGCTCCGAGACCTTTATACAAACCAGTCATGCCTTCCTTCTTCATTGTCTTAGAGAAACAGTCCACAAAACCTCTGTACAATATGCCCTGCAAGGGAAAAGTACATAGAGTGAGATAAATGCCTTATTTTACCATCTTTATCACTTTGTGGGTGAAACTAAAAGGCCAATAGCTGCGGTTTGTGAACCAAAATTTTGTATGTTGATGACAGCTGGAAGGATATCACCTTGCCAAAATGGTCCACAGGCTGGTTGTAGAGTCGAGTGCTGACCACATCAAAAGGAGTCATGGCTAATACAACCACTACACTACTGATCATGCCAGCACTCAGAGCTATTAACCAGCTGCCCTCTGAGAACACCTACAAACACAGAAAAAACAAAACAGATTACTAACAAAACATGTCACTGTATCGAGTGTTTTCTTCTGCAGATAAAGCAATAATATTCCCAAAAGTTCTGTCATCATGTACTCATGTTGCTTGCCTGCTACACTTCCTTTCCATGCCTTCATTTTGATAAAACTGTACCTGTAATAATCCCCAAAAGTATTTTTTATATTTTATAGCAAACTATAACAGTTGCTCTTGACTTTTGAACAGAATACCAATTTCTTTTATTCATTTGTTGGTCTGTGTCACAAATGACAAACGCCTAAATCCCTAGTAGTAGTAAGACAAAGCAAGTGTTAAATTACCTGTATCCACGGCCTACCCTAATGCCCTAAATACAAGGTTTGCTTAAAACATATATGTAACACAACTTTCTATCATTGACATTTTCTTTTAAAGGGGGGTACAATGGTGTTTCGTATATTCAGAGTTGTTTACAGTATTGAACCGAAAATCTTACTTCCGGGTTGGTACAAGTTTCGGCTGATTTTTTTTGATCGTGGCATTAATGACGTAATCGGTGGTGGAACTCCTTATATGAGCATTTCTCCCGGAAAAGCGCGTGCGCGGCGCCCGCGAACACGTTGGCCAGACCCTGAGAAAGAGAACAAGCCATCAACGTGCTTCATTCGGCTGCACTCTGCAAGGGATTTACTCTGGAAGAATGCCTCTAAAGAAGTGTGGTTTTGGTTGTAAGGCAAAGATAACTTTGCTCAGCTTCCTGAAGAACCCAACGTTACGTGAACAGTGGATGCAGTTCCTTTTTCCGGGGCATCAATGGAGTTTAGCAAGCGAATGTTTCATATACGAGGACTAGTTCAACGCTGGATTTGCACATTGTTTGATACTGAAAGATGGAGTGGTCCCAGCTATAAAAGATCCCGGTAATGATTCAGAACTGCAGATGGTAAGTGAAACATCAAATGTCTGTTTTACGGCGCGCCTCCAGAAGTTCTGCTTTTTCCGGAGAAAATCAGAAAGCTGTTTTTTTTTCTTTTATAAATATAATAAAACTAAATACTTTTCGGAGATATTAAGGATACACTACTACTCTATAGGTACTCAGGATTAACATGAGATTAAGTGAAACTGTGTATGTTATGTACCCTTTAAAGTAGATGTGTTATGAACATTTCAAAGAGGATTCCAGTAATTTACTGTAGAACACAATTGTTATCTACAATATTTCTAGTCAATGCAGGTGTTTTGGTTTGGGGAAGGGGAAATCCTCATTTCAGAGAGCATTTTACTGAACAAAAATAAGTATATGCCCAAGAAAACAAGCCATTTATAGTCTTGGTCAAAAAGAAAGACATGTTTATCTGTGTATATAAATGTGTACATCTGTTAATGTTTGTTTTGTCAACTTTTATGACTGCACCAACATATTGATAACCTCAAAGCTAACACACAATAATGACTAAAACATACAAAACATTTGATTTAATGGGGTACAAGGCTAAATGGACAGATTAAGTTAAATATCCTATGTTTACCTGTAGGTCAGTGACCAACTCTTTAGAGGCAGAGAAAGTGGAGAGCTGAGCAGCTGACCCCACACTGACCCTTGGGACTGCCGCACTTGCACCCCTCCACAAACCCAGAATTCCATGCTGTTTGCGGATAGCCAGTAGAGCATGCATCATTCCCTGACACAAAGAAAAAGCAAAGATATATAAAAGAAATGTACTACAAACAGTTGCAATGTGATTTTAGGTAAACAAAATTGCCTTTGTATTTACCACAAATGTGATGAGATAAAACATTAAAAAAATCCACAATCCTAAAATCGACTTGAAGATCAAAGTTCTCAAGTCACATTCAAAGAAAAAAAAAAACTGATGTCCCGTTAGATGATTCTGTGAGGTGAGCATTAACTTACTCTGTGCTTATACTGGTGTCCAACTGCAATAGAGGAAGTGGATTGACTCTGGAGATGTGTTTTTACCTTGAGGAAATAACAAATAGAAAATGAGAAAATGGTTAAACGGCTGGTAAACTAAAGCCACTTAGTGCTTTTTGTCCATTTTGGACCTTGGCAGTATAAATCTTTTAGTTTGTGGAATCCAAAAGCATGTACAACTTTCACATGTACAACTGAAATATACAAATAATCACATGTATTATTCTCATTACATTACTGTACAATAATTAATAATAATATAACAATTTCTCCTGATTATAGACACATTAGTCTGTTTACGGTTGCTAAGCGACGTGGGAATTTGGAGCAATAAAATAAAACTGAAATGATGTAGGTCACATGTTTGCGTAAATCGGCTACTTTCCAAAGTCTTTCTAGTGCAATCAGAATATAGACTCGGAATTGTACGTTTCGTTTACATCACCACGGATGTATTCTGTTCCGTTGAACAGCTGTGCCCTCTTTGTAATTAACAGCGCTATTACGTGGTTAGTGCTACTTGAACCCAGTGATTCCACTATTACGGTTATAATATTAAGAGTGACAGCAGAACCGGTTTTGTGTCGTCACTAAACACGTGCTTAATCCGTCGTTTACTAGACAGAAACTGAGGCATTTCTGTTACTTACCAGGCTAATCGGGCTGCCCATTACAGCGCCCACCACACCGGCAATGGCCCCGGACACTGTGCTCTTTGCGGCGCTGACCCTTCCGTCCGTGTGAATATAGCCCAAGGACTCGATGATGGCGTAAGACCCCAGCCGGACCCCATTCATAAAAAACTGATAAACCAACCCGGGGACTAAACCTTTCTGAAGACCAGCCAGTCCATCTATTTTGCCTATCGTGTAAAAGGCGTGAAACACATTCCTATAATACACTTGGTAGGTTCCTCGGCTTTTCAGCTCCCCTTGCAATTGCATTCGAGTTTTGACCACCTCTAGAGGGTTTGTAAAAAAGCAGGCGCCACACGCAGCGACGCCGCCGAGAACGAAATCCATGTTTCAATCGCAGAATTCCCGGAAACAGGTGATGGACACGCTCTTTAATTTCAATTTAAACAAGAAACTCTAGGCCTACTCTTTTAGCAGTCAGTGAATAAAACAGCGAATGAATAAAGACAATTTAAAAATACTTTTACAATGCCATTTTCTACAGTTACAGAAGCAGATGCGTATCTTTTGTAATCCTGTCATGCGATGCGCGTGAACATTTTGCTGAGTATGAATGTCAGACTGCATTCGCCGGGGCTCGTCCATCATCCCAGCAGACCTCTTAACCAATCAAAATAGAGACATTGCCCCATCCTTTATTACATGTCCTCTGATTGGACGGTTGTAAATAATGTCAAGTGACACATTCATGCAGTTGATGTGCACCTCAGCTGTTATTACACACACCCACACAAAAAAGCTTCCCTGTGTAAAAAATATGGTTACACTTTATTTTACAATGTTGGTGTAACGTACTTAATAACAGTAAATTACACATAATTACAAGAAACAAACCCTAATCATGTAGAGTGTATTGTTAATTAATATTACTCACTATTCTACTTATTTGTGTTACACTGTAACAAGGGTGCCTTAAAATTAAGTGCAACAGAATGCTAATTATTATTTTTATAATGTGTTTAAAATGTGAAATAGCAATGCTGATGTATAGAAGGAGAATAAATTACTGTGAAAAACACCTAAACAAATGTAAATATTAATAACAGATCAATGCAGGGGTGTCAAACTCAGTTCATGGAGGGTCACAGCCATGCAGAGTTTAGCTCCAACCCTAATTAAACACACCTGATCCAGATAATCAGAGTACTTCAGGCTTATTTGAAACTAGGGGCAAATTCCAAACTGTTTTTTTGCGCACTTCAGGGGCACTTTGGGAAGGGGATGCCATTTTGTAGGGATGTTCCAAACGAAAGTGAGCAACTTAATTCCTTCACGAAGGGCCCTTACAGAAGTCCGTCAGTGAAGGGAACATTCCATGGTCATTTCAAGGAAGTGATTTCCGTTTGTGATCATGTGATCTTCAGTTAGGAGCTCTTGCAATGAATTTTAAAGCAAAGTTGGGGTTGATTTCGACTTCACATAAAATAGGCTGATTAAATTTATTTTAATGTAATACAAAATATTTTTCAGCAGTGATAGAAATATGATGGTAGTATAAGCAAGTTTAAGCATGTTTAGTTTTAAAAAAGTTTACTAGTAAATAAGACACAATTAGACAATATTTGAATAAAATAATAAAAATAAATATTTATTGTATATATTATTTTCAACAAATGAGTGCTGAAAGCCGCACGCACGCACAGTGTTGTCAAGGTAACATTTGGTCAGTCATTCCCTTCGCCAGGGGAGTTCCAAACGCTTACATGAGACAGAAATGCCATACACCCTCAAAAGAACACACTCTGCCCTTCAAAGGGAGTAGGGCATAGGAATGCTCACTTCTGTTTGGAATTCGCTCTAGATGGTATGTGTGTTGGAGCAGGGTTGGAACTAAACCAGAGATTTTCTTTCTAGTGGCTTTGACTAAACTCTGCAAGGCTGCAGCCCACCAGACACTTTGATAGCCCTGGTTTAATGGCAGCCAGTATTATTACTAACTTATAACTTATAAACAATAAAATACTGCACAGAGGTAAAGTATTGTCTATATTCCTGGGACTTCAGTTCAACCTGACACAAAACTCAGTGTCTTCCTATGATGTTCTGTACTTCTTTTTGTTCCTCAACTCTTCTCATCTTTCAGGGACTTTTTTCAGCATTTTTTCAAGTACAGTCTTAGAATAAAAGCTTGTCTGTTTACTTACAATGGCAAAAACCCCTGCCACTGAGAAATGGTTGTTTCTTTAGATAATGGAACAAAAATGTGCCTCCGTAGTTTGTATCTGAAAAGACTTTCTTTGCACAACTGTCATTATTGTCAATGTGGCCTGACTGTTGAAGGATGACTGATCCTAATCTGGTGGACTGCAAGACAATTTTGGCGAAGATCTTCTAAATGATAACTCCCTTACTAAAATCAAAATTATTTATTTCAGCTTCATCACACTAGATAACTATACACCCCTTTCATTTGATTTAGTAAGCCAGATAAGAAAGAAAGCAAAACTATTATTTATATGAATTATTTATTGACACACAGAATATATGAAAAATAATTTTATAACTAAAACCAAAATTATTTAGTTTAGAAAGGCCAAACATCCTCCTGATATCGCCCACTCAATGAAATTCCTTGAAATAAACGAATGAGTCATCTTTTTGGGCATTACGCAAACATTACGGTTTGAGCTCATTCCATCACATCCCCATATTGTGTGACTTTGGGATCTGCAGGTCTTGCAGGAACTTGTGGTTCTTCCTCTAAGTGTACAGTAAAGAAATAAATGGTCAGATTCTTCTGTCATAAAGACCAAAATATACCAAAACAAATCAAGGCAGTCTGTTCAAATCAGGGCTCAAAGCAGACATTAAAATGTCACCCCATCAATATCTTCAAATAAACACCTACAGGGTGATCAGGATGCTTCCAAGAAGCAGATAGATAGTTTCACCCTGTAAAAGTTTATTTTGTGATGAAATACTGTTTTAAAAATATTTATCAAAACTCTTTGTAGATTATAAGATTCTGCCATAATCTAGTAGTAGAAAATGACATAGTAGTCCAGATAATTTACTTAATTTATCTGCAATTTACAATTTTTCTATCGATTTGACATTTTTCTCCAAAGTAATGTTATTGCAGCTATCTAAACAAACTTATCTTAACTAAACAGTTTAACTTTACTGCAAAATGAAGCATTGCAATTTTTCAAGTAATGTATTTAATAAAACTATATATTAACATCAAATCTATAATTGTGTCCTTCAATTGATTCTAAAACATATTCAGCTGTAGATGCACAAATACACTAATGAAAATTTGCTTCCTGAGCACAAACCCACCGAAAACTAAGCTGTTTTCATTGATATATGTCGTAACCACCACCACCACACACATTATTCTTTTTCATGTTGAATTTTAATATTTTTCCAATACTTGGTATTGTGGCCATCTCCTTTTCATCTGTTCTTTATTATTTTGCAAGCCTTCTTGCTATTGGCTGAGTAGAATTGAAATGTTAATTTCATTACTCTAATTAAAAAATGAAACGGTTTGGATTAGAGAGTATTTAATTATGTGAAAAGAGTATTAGACTATGTGGAAAAAGCTGCTGCACATTTATTTAATATGTCACACGTTTGTAAAGTCATGTAGCCTACACCCATGAACCTTTTATGGTTAAAGCTTTACCTGTTTGAATTGTGTTTTTATACTCCATAGCTGTTGTATTTTTTTTTCTTTTGCCTGTGGAATATCAAAGCAATTAATATCAGTTTAATAATTTACCGTTCTGTCAGTTTTAACCTTTGATATTATAACAGTGATTCAGAATTAAACTTAAGCATTGACTCGAAGTATGCAGAGGTATGCAGAGGAATTGCCCATTTAAACTTCTGGTTGTGCCACACTTAGCAGCAGGAACCGCAAACAAGCGCTTTGGACTGGAGATTCGTCCTTTACAGCATTGTGGCGGATGCTGAATTATTGATTTCCCCTTTAATTTATATCTGGACGATAATTTCATCTACATTGTGTTTTATCTACATTACATTCTTGCTGCACTTGCATCATAAGGGAAAACATATGAGATGGTTGAATCCATGCTTGACAAGCTTCTGTCTATCATCTCCACAGGACTTGATTGTCCACCTGAATGTTCTCAAACCAACTGAAAATATGCCATGTGCATTTGATGATATGACAAAGTTTTGTTTGTTGTGTTTGGACAAATGGTACATAAATGTTTGTGATTTGTGCAAAGAAAAGGAGCTACAATTGCTTTTTCTAAATATTTTAAAGTATTGGTTGGTTGTATTAACTATTACGAAAACATTTGACAGTTTTGTGTACAATGTTTCAAGAAAATAATTCACATGATTTGTAATTTGTATGAAATGAATGAAAACATACTGTTCAGGACAATTACAACGTTTTCAGAACACTGCAAACTGTTTTTAAAACAGTGACTAGAGAATGGTCAAAGAGATATGTCAAATCGATTGAGGAAAAAATGTAAGCTACTTTTTCTAAGGACTAACTTAAATATATAGACACAATGTAACATGGTTAATCTGTTATTCATCTTTTTATTTTCTTCTGCATCAAAAATATTGTACTTGTATAAATGGCAGCTGGTTCAGATTAAATTAATACTTGTCCATGGTGCCAAATATATTGTGAGACATGAAAGTAATGGTCAAAACTGAGTAATTATTTACTGCTCAATGCCACAACTGGCCAAGTATTTTATGAGCCTAGATTGTGGCCTATAACCACTAAAAATGAGATGTCTCTGTTAAAGTTATGAGGTTAATATTTCAGTCAAATTTAATTACTAAAAGGAAACAAGCAAACAAGTAAATGCTTACTAGAAGAGTTTCTGTCAGGAACATTTCCTGTCTCAAGAAATAACCACAAGTCTGAGCACTTCATGGTTTCCCAACGAGTTACTGAATAGCTGAATACTGAGGAAGAAACTGTGAAGACCAAAAGAGAAAGCAGCTTAACTGACATAAATTAAATGTCAATTTTTTAAATGTTTTTTTATATTCTTTCTTTTATATTTTGTTTATTGCAGTGTGTTTATAACACACACACACAAATGGTGTATTTTAATTGTGTGTTATGAATCTTCTGCATGATAATAATAAAAATGCATCAGGCTTACCAACAGACACTAGAATGTTCCACTGAAGGGGATATGGGATTCTTTTCTGAAGTGCTCGCTGTGCAAAAAATAAACCAGCTGTGCCTGGTTGAGAGGTGTAAAATACAGAAAAAAAATAGACAATTGCTCACATATCTCTGATTGGATCTTTGCAAACCTGAGAATGAGACACTGTTGAGGTTTCTTTTAAATCTTTACACAAAACACGTATAAGATTACTAGTCTGCTTTTTTTTTTCAAATTCTAAATCTAATTCACGAGGGAGTTTGGGCAAAAACAATCTAAAAAAAAACTCAATTTTAATAGTGAGAATTGTTCCTTAAAGCGTTACCAAAAAGACATTCAAGCATTCTTATATGTCATTTACTTTCACAAACACATAATGATCAGACACAATCTCTTCTTAATGTGAATATGACACTAACCTAGTATGAAGCTTGCTGTGCCTTTCATAAAGGCGTAAGACTGACAAGCGGCATACTGCTGCAAACCCTGTGGTCAATAAAATATCACAATGACATAAGCACAGAGGAGACTGGGCTAGTTGTCACAAGAGCTATATTTCAGTAGTTTAGTCTTTAAATCAAAAGCCTAGTAGCATAAATGTTTTTTTACCAGCAGTAGTTTTCATTATTAAGCATTATTTTGTCGATTTTCCAGTAAAACTTATAACACAATAACATTCAGATAAATCAAATATATAATGCAGGTTGATTCTGAAAAAGGGGTTGAAATGTGAAATCTGAACAAGAGTATTTTTCATAAATGTCAGAATGTTTGGGACAACACGTGTGTTCTGTATGTTTACAGTATCCAGAAAAAAATGGAAAGCTTTTTTTTAATGTATTCGGCAAGTGATTGTCAATAAGCTGCTGGTCTGCATTCTGTTAAATAAACTTTACAGTTTTTACTAGAAAAGAACTTTGGAAATAATAGTTTATTTCTTAAATTCATTATGTTATTATTATTATTATTATTATTATTATTATTATTATTATTATATACTAAATTCATTATCATAAATGAAGTGGTTCTCATAACACACTCCGTTACAAATATTCACTGAAGTGACAACTTGCCCCGGACTCCATGAATTACATTTATGGCAGTAAATGTAGGTATGATGACATAGCAGCCACTCGCGGCGAACATTCTGCCTCAATTCTGTGTTTCAGACTGCGCGGTAATGTTAGTGTGCGTGTCATTCAGTATCTACTCCTGGCCGCCTGGCGGGAGTATGTTTTTCCTAAATACGACGATAACTACGTCGAGTGCAAACCCCTCTAGCTTTGGACACTTCGGGATTTCAGCCCTGAGGTATTTTCAGGTCACCGCGACTTTTGGAAGATTTGCGTGGCTTCCAACCGGTCGGCGGGCTTCATCTAAGCTTTGGACACTAATGAAAGATAGTTGGACATAAGTACATAGCTTTTATCTTGGTACTAATGAAATTTCATTGAAATCCATAGAGGAGAACGTGCTTTACTAAATCGCGGAAATTGGGTAGTCACATTTGTGGCAGGTAGATTAGCGCACTGTCAGATGTAGGCTACTGCAGGCGTCGTTCTAAAAAAAAAAGTCTGTTAGTTGTACTTTTGTGAATGACAATTAATATTTGTTTTGTACTTGTATGAATATGAATTAACAATTAATAGTGATGTTTTGTATATGCATTGTTGTTGTTTTCTCTTGTATTCTGAAAATAAATGCTTATGAATATAAATGAACGCTTATTAATTATAATTGTTTTCAGTGAGTTACCATGGGTCTGATGCCCAATCCAGTTAAAACAATACATTTTCATGATTTCATTTGAAAGAACTAACAAAATTCTACATTCTATTCAAATTTCATGCAAATATCTGATAAAATTAGGAAGTTATAAGCAAAAATGTGTGAATAATAAGCATTTTCGGTCACAGGACTTCTATTGTAATCAATGTATAGTTTTTTAATACATTTCCCATTATTATAAATATCATAACTTTCGCAAACCTTAACTGATTTTCACAATCCAGGTGTCGTTGTAAAGGGAATTTTCATCTCCGTCTAGTCATGTGATCAATTTTAAGCTTAGGGGTGTTTGAAAATTTTGTCATCATACCTAGTAAATGATGCTACAATGTGACATTATTTAGGTAGCTGTCACGCATAATAAAATATATACGCACCGGGTGCTTTGCTACAACCGCATCATCAACTTTAGTTAGACCGAGGTTGACCATCTCGCTATAATTATGGGCTATAACCTCCAAACTGGTGTGACAGTTTCTTCAGCTTCACTTTGTTATTGTTGTTGTGAAACTTCCGCATGTGCAGCGAAGAAGACGTGAAATGAGTCAGATGCTCTACAGTGACCTCTTATGGACTGGATACGTTAATCCCCTTTACAAACGAACACAACACAATAATGCAGAGGACTAATAAAATAATTACAAAACATTTATTGTTTTATTTATTATTGAGAAGGAAACATCTAAAATTCATTCATTTATATTCAAATAAAGTAAACATGCATTTATTTAAACACTGATTTTGGTATAGTTTGGTTTGTTATGGTACTTGGTATTGTCTTCCTCTTTGCTGACTTTGGACCGTCAGTTTTATCTCTGAAAGCAAAAGAAAAATCAGTTATAGTGTGTTAGCAATTGAGAAAATCTGTAATAAATGTTTTAGTAAATCAGATAATACTATAGATCGCATTACATTCTTACAGGGCTGTCAGCAGATCCCATTAGTTTCCCATTGGTTTCAGTTATAACAGAAATTCTATTAGCAATCCTTACGAAATATGGACTTGATACACAATTCATACCTGGCCCTTTGTGGTCTGTTTTGATGTTGTTTTGTCCATTCCAGATTAGACCAATTAAATGAAACGGGCTGAAGCAGCCTCACATCCTCTGCTGGATTAAAAAGGAAATAATAGTTAGCATTTAAATGAAGTGATGATTTAGTGGTTACATCTTAAGTCTGATAAAAAGTAACAAAGTGACAAACTCACAGATTTGTTTAGTGATGCCTGGAAGTTTTTCTCTGTCAATGGGAACTTTTCTATCTGAGTTCCATTGGAATAGTCTGGCTGTAGGGTTAGCTGTTAGATATCAACACATTAAAAAAACATAACACTATTATTGTGCACAAATACATAGGTATCTGTAAGTTGTAGCTTATTTGCTTTTATTCTCTTCCTTTTATTTGCTTTTTG
Source organism: Cirrhinus molitorella (assembly GCA_033026305.1). Classification (NCBI taxonomy): domain Eukaryota; kingdom Metazoa; phylum Chordata; class Actinopteri; order Cypriniformes; family Cyprinidae; genus Cirrhinus; species Cirrhinus molitorella. The sequence goes on from CM065119.1 coordinate 27,210,798, forward strand.
TTCATGGTTTACATCATAAAAATCACTTATGGATCTGTACCTGGGCTGATCCTGGCCCGAAAGTGTCTGAGGTCCTCTGGGGTTGATGACGTGGTCGGAGACATGTATTCAGAATGTTCCTGGTATGGAACTGTAAGTTCATCAGTAGAGCTCACAGGAAACACAACAGCTGGACCCTGTCTGTCAGTCTTCAAGAGAGAATTTAAAACAAAATCTTAACACTATTTACATACCATTGTGTACTAGCATTACATCAAGAAGGGTTCCCTGATCTACAAGGTTTAAGACAAACAGGAAAGCCCCATTATAGGTAGTTATTGTAATACCTTAGATGTGTGATTGGAAGACTGAATTCCTTTAGGACTATGTATCTGAATTGATGGTTGCCTTTCAAAAAAATAAAAAATAAATAATAAAAATGTCATTGTTTACTTAACACATTAGAATAGTGACTGAAATAACAATAGCTGCTTCTCGTGTACTTTATGACACCTCTGTTTGTCTTTTCTAAGGTCAGGGGTTTTGTGGTGGACCATAGTTGGATGGACCTTAGACTTGAGTGTAGCTGGTGAAACTCTATCATTCTTTTTGATCTCACTTATCACTTGGATGCTTGGAGAAGAAGTGGAGTGTTTTGAGGTAGTCCGATGGCTAGACGAGTGCAGATACCTGAATAAATGACACAGACACCACAGGAAAAACACTTGGACATTTACAATTTCATTTACAATTAAAAATATAGCTGCAGGTCAACATAGGAAAAATTAGGTATTGTCCAATTTGGTATGCTATTCTGAATGTATAGAGACCAATCTTACGATTTTTGGCCAAACTGGTCAAATATTATAAGCAGAAATGTCAGAAATTTATTTATTTTGACCAATAGGTGGCGCTGTTCCAAAAGTACTCATTTGCCCTCAGGTCATGCTTGTTACAACACAAGAAGTTTGGTTAAAATCCGCTAAAGCGAGATATAGCCTCATGTTCATTTTTGCACAAACTTTTTTGTAAAAAGAAAAAAAATGTTAAAAGTCTTTACGAAAATGGTTTATATCAAAAAGCTTTTGACAACTTTTTGCCAGAATGCTTTGAAGACGACCTGTGCCAAACATAATATTCAACTAAGTTCCAGTTTGTGTGCAAAGTACAAAATAAACACTCAATAAAAATGTGCATTTTCAGAACGCTCTTTTTTTTTTATATACAGTGTTGATAGCATTTATCAAGCTTAACTATGCATCTTAATCAGTTATTTTAATTTAAGAGAATGTTCGTATGTTTTCAGCTCAGCAACCTCATATAAAGTAACTGTTAAACAACTTGTAATAATATTTCATTTTACCTCTTAAGATGCACAACAACTAGTAAGCAAGTTTAAACTTAATTCCCTCTTTTCATTCATACTTAGTTAACTAATTCATGTTTTGTATATTCTTAAGCACGAATAAATCACTTTATTTCCCCATTATTATAAATACATTTACATTAGGCATATCAATTGATTATGATCAATCAAATAATTATTTGATCAATTATTTATTTATTTTTTTATTTTTTTGAATATATAGTGCATTCATTTTTAAAACAAACATTTTACATTAAATCAGTTGCTTCTTTTAGGGAAAACATATTAAATCTCACATGATAACTTTCATTGCCCTAGTCATAAAGCATTCAAAACAAAGAAATATATTATTATATGAGCACATCTGTGATATTATAGTTTTCACCCTAATTTACCTATGTGAGTGCAGGTATTCATCCCGTGCTGTGTTCTTTGTGACCGGACAGCTCTGGCAGCGCCCCCTGGAGGTTATGGCTGTCACAACACAGGTGTAAGCTGTGTTAGCAGACAGGCGACGAGCAGTGTATGACCTTTCTGTGCCCAGGTACACCACACACCCATTCAGACTTAGCTCGTATTTGAAGAGTCTCCCTAAAGGAGCGACTGGAGCTCCCCAGTTTATCTGCAGTTCATGTCGTCCAAGGACAACTACGGCCAGAGCAGAAGGAGCATGATCCTGATCTTCTGCTGTCTTCACCTCAATTACCGCTCTGGGACTCTCTGTGTCCTTTGGACCAAGTGAACTCACGCTCAGCTGATAGGAGGTTCCAGAAGATAAACAGCTCACTGTAGCCCTATCAGACAAAATAAATAAATAGACAAACAAACAAACAGTAACACTGCAATTACAACGTAATTGACAAAAACAACTTTGCCAAAAGCAATTTAACTTAAAGGTGACGTGTGTAAGTTTAGTGTAAATAATGCCTTGTTTTAATTCCATAATATATGGGTTTCTAGAAACAATATATCATACTTAACAACAAAAAATGGGTCAAACATGGTATTATCAGGGTTCCCACTCTAAGCCAAATGTCAAATCCCCTGACTTTTCCCTGACTTTCACTGATTAAAAATGTGAATTTCCATGACCTATAATAAACGGATCCATCCATTTGGAGCTTTATTTACTTGTTTATAGACCTTTTTTGTATGTGTGTTTTTACCCATTAAATGCACTTTGATATTTTTCTGTAATATATTTACAGAAATTAATTTATAGTTATTATGGGGATAAACGCTTTGAAGGATATTCTGTTTGTAATCAAGTTCATGATTCAGTCTTTTTATTTCTTCACATTTAGTTTTTGCTTTTCGATCATCTACTTTTCACACACAGTCTTGGAAGTGACCATTTTGTAGCCAAAGCTCTTGAAATGTACATTTTCCTGGCATGTTTGCCTTAGTTATTAGGTACAGTCTGGTGACTGGATTTGACTTAAGTGACTGCCAGTTGACGAGTGGAAAGGGAATAAAATGGCACTGAAAAATATGCGAAACGTGTGAAACAAAAAAAATTGGTATTGAAAAATTACATTTTGATAAATGGAAACTAAAAGTTTAAGCAACAAACAAAAATCCCTGATATTCCATGACTTGGACCCCCCAAAATATACATTTCCCTGACTTTCAATGTCTGGAATAGACCTTTTAAAATTCCATGATATTCCAGAAATTCCATGACCCGTGGGAACCCTGTATTATCCATTGTGAACTGATTTGTGAATTGTGTATGTGGATGCAGAATTGACACACTTCACCTTTAACATGTTATTATGAAAGGCTAATTTGACCCACCCCAGCAGAGTAGTGGTCTTCACCAGTGTGTCATTACAGTAGATCTGGTATGATTTGGGCTTGACTCCTTCCTCTGGCTCTATCCAACACAGGCGTACCTGTGTAACTGTAGAGGCTATCACACAGAGCTCTCGTGGAGGTTTAAGTTCAGTGTCCAGCTGCTCTGGAGTAATAACCACGGGTTCACTGAAAGGACTTATGTCACCATCAGGTGTAGACAGGTTGAGCTGTAGGGAGATGGGCTCCATAGATTGCTTGGGAGAAACAGGTATGGTCACCTGACACAGCAGGCCATGGTATAGCATGATATCTTTGTCAAAGAGACTATAGAAACCCAAAGAAAAAAATGTAAATATTAAAATATGTACATGTAAAATGTTAAGTAATCTAAGCTTCCAATCAGTAAACCACTAATATCTTATAACATTATTCAAGGTGTTTTTTGTCAAAATTTTCTTCACAAATGAACTTTATAATGAAGCTTAAATACAATCACCTACAGAACCAGAACTCATTTTTAGGTTTTAGGACTCATTCCTCCAGCGTTACATAGTCTTTACAGGAGGGTTTAATTTTGAGTTGCACAGCATGTTTTATAATACAACAATAGAGTTATTTCTCATGATAGGTCATAAAAGGGAAATTAAAAGTATTAAGTACTGTGGAAGTTTAACCTGTATATGACATCCAGGCCGCTTTCAGGCTCACACTTTTCCCATGATACAGTGTAACTCGTTGATGAGAGGTTTGTAACCATCACTGGAGGTGGTTTGGATAAACGCTCCAGTCTCCTGAGACACGTGTTGACCTCCTCCTGCAGTTCTAGCCCAGTTGATGGCGACAAAGAAAGCAACTGACAGCAGAGAAAATTAGTGTTATCATTAATGTAATATATACACATTATGCCAACACAACATGTAATTCAGCACTGTTGTGTTATAAACACAATGATCATAAAACCTTTAGCTGCTCATGCAGAGGACAATGCATCCTGACAGGAACCACTCCACTCGGTTGGGACACCAGCATTCGCACTGTCCTGTTAGATAAAGAGTGGGTTGAGTCTTTCAAAGTGAGTGTGAAGTCTTTCATGCAACTTTTAATATGAATGGTTTCCCCCAGAATGTATATTCTGCCATCATTTACTAACCCTTATGTTGTTCCAAACCTACATAACTAAATCTTGAGTCGAAAAGGTGAAAATTACTGATTTAAACAAATACTGTGTATTTAATTATTCATGTGCTTTGAACAGTGGTAAAACATGTGTGTATATTGGCCTTAAATATCTGTGGTATGCAGATTCACTTAAGATAGAGAAGTATAATTAGTGTCATTGTACATGATATCCTACATATTTATTGTTACATTTCTGAACTATATGCCTAGACTGTCATTACATACAACACTACAACTGTAGTTAATCAAATAACCTACATAGCAGCAAACCAGATACTGTCTGGGTCTGGGCTCTGCAACAGCTGTAAAAGACCATCCAGCAAAGCGGGGACAGAGGTGCTTTCCATCAGCAGAGCATGGCCATCTTCATCATTTGCTAAGCAGCTCAGAGCAAAGCACACCGTTTGACCTATTTCCACTCCAGACCCGCTCAACAGCAAAGCCTGCAGTCGACTAACCTTGTGACAAATAATAAAATAATACCGATAAGTGATGTTACATTGATTGAGATTTTAACATGATCCAACTGCCAAGGAATGGAGAGAATTTATACGTGTTTCTTACCAGCTGATGCTCTTTGGCCTCTCTCAGAATGAGGATCTTGGCTTGTCTGCTACCACACAGACGGCCAACAGCAAATGCTGCATTCATGGCCGTGTCTGGAATAAAAAAAAAATCTAATTTGATGTTGATGAATACAGCATAATAAGTCCAGTTCTGTGTGCTTAACTTCAGCTAGACACAAATTTTAAGGTTCCTTTACATACATACATACATACATACATACATACATAAATCATTCTTTCCTAAATGAAGTAGGACACTGACCTTTGTGGCTACATGATAAACATTTTGTCAAACATCTGAAGATCTTGCAGGCAGAAGAATAGGATAAAACCTTTTCACATGTCTCTTCACACAGGAACAGTCGTGCAAGAATAAGTGCTGCAGAGTTGACCGTATTTTCTCTCTCATTCTCTATAAGAACGGATAGGATCTCAAGGACCTCATAGAACACACTTAGCATCTGAAGGAACCACATCCGCCCTGATGCAGTTTCAACCTACACATGAGGAAAGAGCTTTAGGATATATAGCTTTTAGACCTAAACACCAGAAATGTGCAACAATCCATATAGGTATTTGACTTTTATTTTTTAGAGATTTAGATTCAACTTAATATGAATTTATAGGGGAAAATTATATATATTTTTTATATTTGAAAAAGATTAACTGTGTTTATATTATGTTGAATATGAAAACTATGTATATTTGTTCATAGCAGACTTAAAATAATTAGGGGTAGAGTAATTAACTTATATCTGAGGAAAGAAATAAGTGTTAATGAGTGAGTGAGAGTGAATTGGAGGCATTAGCTTTAGTCTAAGATAATAGTCTGAGAGAAAAGTATTATGGGGTAGGGGGTAAAATAAGAACCAGTGTGTGTACCCACCATATTTTGGGGACAAATTTATAAGTGACATACGTGAGATATAATATAAAGGTCCTGTATAATGCAGCATGCATTATGTCATTATGTAACCATACCAATGAGGCTATGGCTCCAGCAGCATTCATCACAACATCATGGTTATCTTCAGTTAAGGTCTGGACAAGGTCATGTATGAGATTGCTTTCCCTTTTAGTTTCCTTCTGAAGTTTCAGCACAATGGACTCATTTTCTAGCAGGACCCCAAAGATACAAGCTGCAGTACTACTCAGCCTGCAAGAACACACAGACAGAATAACTTCACTGCACAGAATTTGGTCCAATTACTCAACCATTTTAAAGAAAACACTGTAGGATCATTTTACATTGTAGTGACAAATGCTGCCCACTAACTTTGTACATGAAAATCAGACTGTAAATCAGTTTCACCTGCTTTGGTGCAAATGAAAATGACGAAAAGTAAGCTACAGAGGCAACAGCAAGGCAACCCCCAAAAAGGTATTTTTTGCAGGTGGTGGCCAAGACATTTGCTCTCTCCTTATCCTTTCTGAATGAGTTGTTTTTAGTTTTGTGTTTTGTAACCGTCTTTTTCTGTACTTGTACCACAAGGCAGTACCTGCAACCCAATTAGATCTGCCACTGGTGCCCTGTTCTCCTCTCACAGTTTGAAAGTTCACCTTCACCTTGAGTACATGTGAAAGAAGTGAAATGTTCTGGAGATGTCGTGGGAAACAGTATACCAAGAGATGCACTATAACAAGAAAATGCCCTACAGCTGGCTATTGGTGTGCTTGTTTCTGACCAAATTGTCAGAAAAGGACTCCATGCCTGCAACATCATTCAGCATGACCAGTTTGGTGGAATCACTGGGTCAGTCTGGGTAAGAATAGCCTTGGAGGGATGCAGAGACCTCCACTATTTGGTATTAGTTGTAATACTTTGTAATAAATAAAAGAGAGTGCATCCGCGATACCTGGATGAGTGGTATGATATTCACTGCTGCTATGTCGATAGTTTTTGAGAAAAAAACACCTCGGATGACCAGTCAGAATTAATATAATATAATAAAAAATAATTCCACCTGTTTTATTCTAATCTGCAATATTTATCATATTTCATCTGTAATTTATTAATATTATGTAAAAATGTGATGAAATATTTAATTTTGTGTTTTTAGTTTACATAACGTAATAGATATAAAATTAGATTTGGCAAGACAAAGAATTGGCCAGTTTATTCAAACAATAGAATTAAATGTAATTTCCATTACAAAAGGAATGGTAAATTGAGATGTGCTGCAAACGACGTTTGTTCATGATAGTTCTCCTGCCTGTGGCCCAAGACACGGAGATAGGTTTCAGCATCCCTGTGACCCAGAAGATAAGCAGTTTGGATAATAGATGGATACATGCATTGAAACAATAAGGAAGATGGTAAGGGATGGTAAAGCACTTGCTAAAATACCTTGTGCAGAAACCATCAGAAACCATCCTACATTTGATCTAAGATAATTTCTTAAATGTATGTGTGATTTACAGTTGAAACTCCGTATTAATGTCATTAGCATGTAAAGAGCACCAGTCAACTCCTTTACTTGAGAATGGCAAGTAGCAAAAAAGTGTGTATTCCTGACGTGAACCTTACATGGTGCTTAACACTTTTTCATGTCAAAGAGCGTTTTTCATAAATCTCAAAACTGCCATGGATTTTAAAGTACAAACAAACAATATTAAACTTGTTCAATAAATAAGGCCCCTGGTTACGGATATACAGAGAGGCCATCTTCACCTTAGTCCAATCCCCTCCGCTGGTTTGAGTTCAACCCGAGGACACTGTCTCAACAGAAAAGTAAAAGCCAGTCACTTGTGCCTTTTAATCATTTCACCCTTTCAGCAGAAAGAAAGACATTCATTACGCTTTGACCTCTCAGAGGTCTGCATTTGTAAAAGGTTAAAGGAGAACCATTGAACAAGATGACTCTCATAAATCGAAATTTATAGGCTGAACACAATAGGCTGTTTCTGAGGTGACCATTTCTAATGACTTGAGCTGTATTTTCAAGGCTGAAAGCTTTGTAGGTAGATTACAAATTGTCAAGCATATACTAATTTAAAGCAAAAGTATTAAAGCTGAAATAATCTGAAAGAAAACAAATAAAAATGACAAATACAATAAGGTACACTAAGTATTTTTGTGCTTATGGTTTGTAGACTGTTAAGACAGCATTCTCAAAGGTTTCAAAGTACTAATAATTTCTGTAGTGGCAAAACATGTTTACAGTAGCTACCTTCAAAAGGATGTTGTTTTGTCCTTAAAGGCAGACCACTGTCATCAAACTGAAATCACTCCATAAGAATCTGATTTATATGACTGTACACATTAACTGCACTTGGTCAGTGTCATTATTCTGTAATATTAATGCATAGCGTCATTTCAGTTTTGACAGGTTTAATTTATAGAGCCAAGCTATTGTTTTAACCTGTCTAATGATTAAGATTAAAGTACTGACCATGATATAGGTGACTTCAGCAGCTTTCGTAGAGCATCTATGCACAATTCTGAGTTGCAGTGCTGAAGAACATTTTCAACAAGTTCACCTTTGTCCTCCTGAGCAAGGTCAACAAGAATTTGCAATGCCGAGGAAACATGATCAATGTCTGAACATAGAAGCCAGGTCAAGGCATTTCCATTATGACATGGAGCTGGACAGCAAGTTGTTGATGTCATCCTTCAAAATACCCTAGTATACAAATAAATACATACACACAAAAATAAAATTAAATAATAATAGTAATAATAAATAAGTAAATACATATATAAAACATAAGATAAATTAAGTAGTGAGGAGAGAAAAGTAACAATTATTCTCACACTGCCTTAGAAATGTGTGATGGCATTATATGTTAATATTGTTACCTAATAACAATATTAGTGTCATTACATCAATCGCTAATGCCTTGATATATAGCCTACCACAGTACTGAATGATTTCTATAATTATTTACATCACAAGAATAGCATGGAAATGAGCTAGCAACACTACCATGATGGTGAAATTCATGTAGGCCTACTTATAGCCTTGATACTTACATGGCACTTTCAAAAATACCATAGCATTATAAACATGTCACAGTACCATGTACAAAACAACAACAGCATCAGCAACAACATAACAGTACCATAGTACAAGTCCAACAAATGTTTTTGGTAATGTTATGTCTTTTGACAAAAAAAGTGCTGTATTTCCAACAATACCGCGCAACGGCTAAAATAAACACTATCATTTAACAATTCAGCTTACGGTCCTCGACGTTAACACACCGGGATGTCGTCTGCAGCGTAGGGTTCCTCGTACCATTAGCTTCTATGGGAGGTGTATAACTCACTGCTCGTTGCATTTAAAAAGAATTTGAGACTTCTTGAAAACATTTGCCCGTCTGGAGATACAACAAATGAAATAACCACCCCTCCGGTTCCCATGGAGACGTTTGGCTAAAGGTTATTCACGACATCCTTTTTAGACACATTAAACTGCACTGAAAAAACGATATTGACATTTAAAGGGATAGTTCACACAAACTGTCATCATTTACTCACCATCATGTCTATCCAAACATGTATGATGGAAAACAACAGATAACATTTTGAAGAAAACGTTTTTTGACCACTGACTCCTACTAAAAAAAAAACACTTATTTTTCAAAATAGAAAGTCATACAAGTATAAACAACATGACATTACATTTGACAAAATATTAAATCAATTGACATTAATAAAAGCCTCTATATATACAGTAGTCAACATTTGAAGTGGATCTAAACCTTTCATCAAAACCAAAAACAATATCTGTTCTTGTCTTAGGACATCTTTAATGAACTTTTTTAAACCACTGTTGACTACTAGATAGATAGAAATTGTTACATTTCCAATAATAAAGCAATAAATTAATCAAAATGAAGACACGTTTTCATGTTACAAAAAGTCAGGTGAACATGTTTATACTGAGTGTGAACTTGGAGTACTAACATACATCTTATTAAAGTGTTCCCACAACAAAAGCCATTTAAAAAAAAAAAAACTGCTAACTTTGCCATGTCAGGTTCTGCACTTCTAACACAGAAAAAAAAGCTAACAGTTTCCTGTTAGTTTCTTACAGTCCATGTAAACATCTGTATACCTTTCAGGGCCACTGTATGTGCTTTTAAAGCTCGATTTTGACCCAGTGCTTTAAATGGCACTCATTTTTTTCATTCAAATTACACAGAATGCGCACATCCTAATAACAATATTGTCTACAGTTTTGGTTCAGTGGACAGAAAATCCTAAGAACACTTTTTGAAACACAATGTTATATGGCCAAAACAGACACTTTGCAACCAAACTAACCTTTACACATCTGAGAATTTATTCATTAATTTTATTCTTATATATTACAGTGACAAGAGATGGTCAGTTATCACAAACTTTGTCCATTCACATATTTATGCATTTAATGTTTGTATGGTAATAGCTTAGAAATAATAAAAAGAACAGACACCCCCGTCTACCCTAGACTCCCATTTCTCAGAAAAGAACAAGGATCAAAGTGAGGATATTCAGTGCACAGTGTTCAACCCCAACCAGATAAATAAATTATTCAGAATATGAACACAAACAAACTTCACATGTATGCGTCTATTATACATGCTTATTTGTGAGTGCGCATCACAGTTTGGTAGAGTTGCCCTTGACGTAAGAGGAAGACACACTTGGAACTTGTGTGCACATATTTTTGTATCAAGAGAAATTTCTAAAAAAAAAAAAAAAAAAAAAAAAAAAAAAAAAAAAAAGTCTAAATTTCATCAATTAAACTCACTTTGACAAAGATTTTAAGACAAACAAGACTAAACATTGAATGACTGGGACCCAAATGACAATTTTAGACATCCAAATACACGCTGACAATACGAATCAGAGTCAACTTTCCATGTGGGTTTTCAAGTTTTTCCCAGGACATCCCTCTAAACTGAGTGCTTGTTATAGTAAATTAAACTAAACATGACATGTGTGGATAGGGTAAATAAGATTGTAATGCATTTCAAAAACAGGTAGACAGAAAAAGTGACAATGCCCCCTCCCCCCAAAAGGCATATCCCCCAACACTGCAACCCCCCCCCACCCAAAAAATATCCCATAAAGCAAAGACAAAGAGAAAGAGAGAAAAAAAATTCAACCACTTTTTCCATGTCCTTCAGTCAATAATGGCATTGCACACACAATACTGGTGGTGTGGTTTTGCACAGCTATTGGCTTTACACTTAATGAAGGTATGGCAGGTGAGTGACTATGTGCTAGGTTATGTGCACAAGAAGTCCAACTGGGAGAAGAGGAGGAGGAAGGGTAGTACAGTGAAGAGGTCCATATTCCATCTCATCATCCGTTGTACAGCAGTTTTGTCCCTCGGCGGCTAATACTTCATGACAGAACGGCGGATGGAACAAGCGAGCGCATGACTGTCAATACTCATATGCAGTCCACAGAGAAAGAGTTATGACGGCATGGTGTTTTTCTTCATTAAACACACATCCATAGCAGCAGGTGGAGCCTTTAAGACCTCCCTCTGAACAAAAAAAAAAAAAAACTTCATTCCCATAATCCCCATATGCAAGTTGTGGAGATATGAAAGTTCTGGGAAATATGTTTTTTTCCCCCCCAATGGGCCAATCCAACCCACCAAAATTGTCCCCTATCCTACTAGTCAGTTTTTGCATTTCAACTCAGTCTCACCCCACACCCATGTGACCATCGTTCTTCAAACTGGGGGTAAGGGGGAAATCATCGCTCAGGCTCAGATTCCAGGGCAAGAACCCGTTTGCGCTCACGACATTGCTTCTTATGGGCCGGCCAATCTCTCTGTTGGCATTGTGAGCCGCAGTAGCGTGCCACCTGGCATCGGCCACAGATGTTGAACTCCCTTAGCTGGAAAGGTACAAAGACAGAGACACTAGTAGAATTATCACAACTCAAATGAGATAAACACAATTAAGATGTTAAAGTAACAACTTTTTAAAAACATACAATCAGTATTAGCTAATTAAGAGTGTAATTTCTCTGAACATGGTGTATAATTCTGCACAACAAAAAGATAAATCTATCAGCATATTTGCCTGTCACCATGCTTCTTGTGCTATTTTGCAGACCAAAAATATTGCATTTAGATTGAAAGTCTTATGCAGCTGTTTTATATTAAACACTGCATGTTGCACTGGTGATTACTAGCTCAACAAAAGACCACACAGAATGACTTCTCTAGACCATACTGACCCTCCTCTCAATGAGCGAGCAGGGTGGGTAGTGACACTCGTAGTAGGTGCAGGAGCACTCCTCCTCTTCCACCAGCTCTCCGTTGGCATTGTAGTAGCGCGTGCGACTCAACTCCAGATACTGCTCTTCCACTGGGTCTGCTGGAACCTGCTGAATGGCCAGCCAGTACAGCGACTGCTCTCTAAACAGGACATTATACAGGCATAATTTAGAAAGAACTCCCCCCCCCCCAAATGTGTAAAAACGTACATCAAAATGTAAAAGTATGGATTTTTAATTACCTTTGTTTGCTGGACAGATCTTCTGGTTTGGGACTCCATCCCACAGGAACGAGACGCAAGTTGTCTAGACGGTTGTCCACTGTGACCGAGTTTATGTGAACTACTTGGAAACTTGGAGCAATTCCACCTCTGTGCTTTTCCCTGTGAATAAGTACACTAACTTAAAACTACTTAAAACATATGGCCCATTCTACAGAATTGGTCCAAAGTCAGAGCTGGAAACATCTTGAATAAAAAGATGCATAATATCCAAGGTACACATTTCCAGTAACTGTGCAGTTAATTCTCAAATAGTATTTTTATGCTCTTTACGCATTATGAGTCCATCAAATACTTTTATTCAAACATGCTAAAATCTGAACTCTTCATTTGTCCTCTCCCCAAATTTGTCATAACCGAAACAGTAATAATTCAACTAAAAGGGTTATACTGACCTATTAAGATTTTGCTTACATCTACATGAAAACTATCATAACAACATAGTTGATGTAATTAGTATACTGTATTTTTGACAAAACATCCCATGTTTCGGTAGTGACTACACCACATTACAGAATTTTAACCCACATACTGACACATTACTAAAACATACTAAAATACACCAAAAAAAAAAAAAAAAAAAAAAAACTTGCATAACTGTACTAAACTTTTGTTTATTTCCCCCAAACTAGTAGATTATTTGCTGGACAACTTTGACAACTTTATTGAAAGTTGCAAACAGAAACATTGCAGGTCTCTTTTGGTGAGAAGTTTCATTACTGTATGATCTAACAGAGATTCTCTTAGCCAGCAATACAATATTTACAGATACCGCAAAAATGCGCCATGAAACAGTTAAGATTAAATAGACTCTGGGGCCTGAAAAATGTGCCAAAATGTGCATTTATAAATATAGAGGTTTTTTATGCATAGCATTGATGTGTAACATCGTTAGCCATTTGATCAGTGCAATCCACATCGATGTATTGTTACACCCCCAGTGAAAAGGTAGCTTCATAAAAAAACAAATATCATTAAGTCTTTCACTAGTGGCCCGAATTGTGACAGTAGCAACTGAACATTGCAAACAGTGGGGAAAAAAAGCAGTGGGAAGTGCAATAGGCTCTAACAGCAGACTCACCAGAGTAACTCATGCAGTGGTCGACCAGCCCATCTACCCTTGCCGATGTCAAAGGCATATGCAAAGATTTTTGCCCCATTCCCATCTGCATCAACTTCCATGCGTGCCTGAAAATAAAGACATGCAAGCATTCAATTTCAAAAGACTATATAATTGTATTATTAGTTGTTAAAGTAAACATTTTTAAAGTTACTAGGAAAAACTTGAAAGGTCATAACACAGGGTTGCTGGTTCAAATTTCCAAAGTTAAAAACTCAAACAACAAAAGGAGTTCTCACCTCAAAGGCATAGTTTTCCACCAATGGTATGTCTTGCTCATCAATCAAAGTGTACTTTGTCTGAAGGAACAAAAAGATGCAAGTCAATTAAGATTACAATCCAAAAACATACCAGTTTATTTCAATTACTTTTTGCAAATGTTCGTTTTAGCTATGGTTTTGGGACACACAGAATGGTTGAACTATCTTGGTAACGACGGAACTTGCGACCAGTTAGCCAATGACGCTTTTGGAACACATAGATTACAGATTTCAGAATTTAATACGCATAAAAACAGATAAAGAGAGCCTAAGCAAACTTTCCCGATTTTCACAGGAGAAACACGTTGCGCAAAGTCATACATAACCTATAACCGTCGATTTACATGAGCTAATAAAATGGACATTATTAGACTGTATAACATGCATCTCGTTTGTGCCTTCTTTCATGCGAATTCTCACATGCTCCTTTTGTTAACCCCATAGATATCAGTTTACCGGCTGCCCTCTAGTGTCATGGCATGAGCGGCCTGGCATCCCAGAAACAGCTTGGATTTGTTCAAGATGACGCGAAGAAACCGATTCAAACAGTGAAGTTTAATAAACTGACAGCATTTTGCAGAAGGTTGAGCAATACAATACAATGCGATTGAGATTAAGTAACGTTAACTGTAAAAATGTTTGACAGATTAACCGCGTTAGGGCAGTGCTAAAGCTCATCACAGCCATGCCGGTTGTCATGCTGCGAACGGTTCCTGGTTGAGGCATTTTCAGAGCTTCTCTGAGCCATATTGGATGACAGTGTCATTACTGACGTGGATCAGTACAACGCAACAGTACTGTGCTTAAAACCTTATTAAATTGTAGATGGAAAAATAAAACTTTTACATTCCCTAGTTAACAAGCAAACTCTCGCCGAACCGTCTAGCAGCGCTGTAGCCACGCTAGCGGCACTAACGTTACCACAGCAAAAGTAGGCGGCTCAAAAGGGACTAAACCTACTCGGCTGATGATCTGACCAGTTTTATTATAAAATCCCCCCGTTTCGACGACAACTATATGCCTACATTACATATATCTCTCTCTGATTAAGGTCGATAACGTAAGAATGGACAAATCTGCCACTAAATTGTTAAACACAAGCATTTAGCTCACGGATCTCGGATCCCCTCCCCTTCGCGTCGCACATGGCAGCCCTAGGTTTCAGCTCACCTTCCCGGCCACACGGCCAAGTCGAACGATCCCAAGCTTGAAATCCGACATTAGAGGGGATGTCAGGTCTGGGATGAAATGTGAGAGCAGGTACGACGGGATTAGGTAGGAAATCGGACCGGGCAAACCAACCCTGAGCACAATTTTTAGTGTAATAGGGTCAGTCGCTGCCCGCGTCTTCCCCACCCGCTTCCAAACCTCCGTGATGCACCGCTGAGAGGCGTTGGAAAAACCTGCCAGCTTCTGGGGGAGGGACTAATAAAATTCAGAACGTAAACCAATCGCGAAAGAGGACTGACAGCGGTTTGCCCAACCAGAGCCGTGCATCGTCAATACACTGGCGTTGGGTGTTTAATTCTTATGCTGACGTACTATGGATAAACGTGAACGCGTTTGTCCGCTCTGTCTAATCACAATACGAGATTTCACGACAAAGCCCGCCCCTTGTACAGGCACGCCTTTTCGTTACGTAACTAAAACACGACATTTTAGCGCGAAACATTGCTCACCGGCAAAGGAAACATTAAAATTATTCTTAATTAAGTAGCCATTTGACTCTGCTGTGCCACTTAAACACATATAATTCCATTTCCAGAAAAGTTGGGACAAATTGTAAAGTACAAAAAAAGAAGTATAATTTATTCTCTTCAACATTTATTTAAGCAAAAAAAAAAGGGGTGGCTCCAGTGATTTTATTGATTAACTTAATTGAAGTTTGTAAATATAAACAAATTGTGGTTTTGATGGCTGCAACAGCCTGTACAACAGTCTGTACAATCCCAATATATGCCCCAGCCTTAGTGGTGCCGTCGCACATTATGCAGGTCACCTATGCGGTGAGCATTGATGTAGCCTACCCAGAAGGATGTTGGCTTTTGGACCTGTCGCTGATCAAATCTGGATGGTCTTCTTCATTTTTGGCACGGCAAACTCAATGTCTGTTTTTTCCCAAAATAAGATGAAATGTATAGTCATCTGATCACACCACATATTTTGTTCAGATTATATGAAATGAGTTTAGGCCTAGTGAACCAGACAGCCCCTTATAGTTCTTTAAAGGTTCTCTAATGGGGAAAGAATTAAAAAAGCGACATTAAAATACAGTGTATTTCCTAAAGATAATCTGGTTCTCTAATTTTTTTTGTCCCCAAGGCCTCCCTATTTATGAAAATATTCCAGGGCCCCCACATGAGACCTTTTTCCTCTGAAAAGCATAAAAGTGATACAAAATAGCTTTTGCAGTAAGTTTCCAAACATGAGAGTGGAGTAAAATCTAACAAGGAGAATGGGATTGCTCTATGATTTCTCTATGATTACAAGCCAATGAACCACTTTTACTTTAACCATTTTTGTTTAGAGTGTATATTAAGTGGCATTGTTTTCAGTTTCCTGCCTTCCAGATTCCCTTAATCTTTTCACAATATCATGAGGTAAAAGATCTAAAAGATTTTTGCAATCTTGTATTCAGAAATCTTTGAATGGTTTGACAATTCTCTCATTGTCTGGCACAACATTTTAAGATACGAATCATCTTTATGTGCAACGACTTGGACTTTCATTATTATAGGTGCATTGTGTGACTGATTAAGTGCAACTGATAATGTCCACTATGGTTTCAGACACCACTACAAATATCTATCCCTTCAAATAATGCATTTTAAATTGTTTGTGTGTGTGTGTGTGTGTGTGTGTGTGTGTGTGTGTGTGTGTGTTTGACTGTGTAGCAAATTAACTCTTGGAGAGTTACATATTAACAGATCAGAGAGCTGTCTGATTCAAATTCCAATACCAGACATGCTATATGCAAGATTAGATGACAAATTAGCATACTGCAAAAAGTTAGCTGCAGCTGCAGGAAAACTTCATTTCAGACTTGCGCACTCTACAACCAGCTCACTTCCGTGTTATACACCTGCGACAGGTAGGCAGGGCTCTAAAACTGGATACACCTGCGCCACGGGTATTTTACAGCATATACATCAGCGAAACCAGGCAAACCCTTCGTATTTTATTCTGCCAAACGTAACCAAACATATTAGTATCTCTTGGTGCCATGAGTAAGGAATATAGACTTTGTGAACTGGAAACGGTGTCCTTGCATGTCAATGACCTGGAGCCTGACTCTCAGGGGGACGACACTCCAAAACATCAAGACCGAATAGGAAATGTATGTGAAGGCGGCGGGCAGTTTTTACACACCAATGGTACAGTAAATGGAGAATCACCGAAAAACACTGTGCGCCAATTTGAGAAACGGGAGAACCCTGTAGGCAGCAGTGCACACTCCTTATCGGCTTCAGGAGAGGTAAAACTGTGTCCAGTACATGAACGCGAGCTACAGTTGTACTGTAGTACAGAAGAAAGACTGACCTGCTCGAAATGTGTGTCGGATGGATCTTGCCAGGGTCACAAGGTGACAGAGCTGGCTACTCGGGCCACTGCAGTAAGGGTGAGTCACGATTAGTTAAATAACATAATAAATACGTTTTAAAGTACGAAACATTGACTACACAACTAATAGCATAATACGTTTGCTATTCTAATGCTGGAATAACAGAGAGTTTCAGCACTATTGTTTATGTAATTTGTGTATATAGTCATATGGGGGAGGGCGTGGCTAGTTTCATTATGTCAGTAACGTTAAACCCTGAGGTGAAGAAACTTTGCTTTTTATTTATCACTGCAGTCAGATGCATTCCCTTTAGAATCTGTTCTCTTTTACAAAATGTGATTTAAACTTGACAGTAATTATGCTGTTTAATGTATTATTTATTTATTTATTTATTATTATTATCATCATTATTTGTTTTGCATTGTACATTTTTATTCACAAGAACAGAATTCCTAACATTTTGCCTAGATTTTAAGTCTTTCTTGCTGCAGATTTCCCATACTGTAAAATCTCTTTAACTCATAAACAATACTAAACATTTATTTTAGCATTTGTATTTCAATACAGTGCTGCAAGGCTCAATAGCCTACCTGCAACACTCAAATAAACACTGGGCTCACTTTTATTATATACACTAGTATTTGAACTTGTTAGATAAGAAAATATCAAACCAGACAGCATTTTTTTTTAGCACAAACATTGCCAACCAACAAATACATATCAGTAAAATTAATTAATTAGTTTTAATTGACTATTTTTTTTATTTTAATCACAAATGAAGTTAAAATTAAATTCATTTGACATTTGTAGGCTTCCAAATACTTTTGAGGACCTGTAGATCTGAAACCTGTTGCCCATGTGATGAAACATTTCCTCAGTACTTTCATATACCCTTTTTTTTCAACAAATAACTAATTCAGATCATATCCACATTCCTTCACATTCCTGCCACGTGATTTTTGCAATGTGATTTTTCCTGTTTGTTCTTTCCTTGTGTTTAACAGAATCAGTTGGTGGATGTCTGCGAAAAGATGCAGCTGCAAGCCCTGCGGATTGAACGATTCATTGACCATACGCTTACAGCTAGAGAGAAAGCTGTACAGGTACCGGAAGAATTCACTAATTAGTCAGAACAGCTATATGAAACACAATGGTATGAGGGGTCGTACAAGCCATAATTCTTTCTGGCACTTTCACACACACATACATTCTCTTTACACATACATAGATTTTTGCTTTCACACACATACATTCTCTTTTCACATACATATATTTTTGTGTTTACACACTTGCATTCTCTTTACGCACACATACATTTCTGCTTTCATACACATACATTCTCCATTCACACACAGACATTCTCCATTCACATACATACATTTCTACTTTCACATTCTCCTTTGACATGCATACATTTCTACTCTCTCACACACATGTGCATTCTCCTTTCACATACATTTCTACTTTCACGCATTTACGTTCTCCTGTCACATTCATGTATTTCTGCTTTCACAACCTCACATTCTCCTTTCGCATACATACATAGATACATACATTACCATGTTCTCACACACTTATATTCTTATTTCACATACATATATTTTTATTCTCACACACTTACATTCTCCTTTCACGTACATATATTTCTACTATCACACCACACAGTCATCCTGTTTTCTTTTCAAGCATTTTTTTAATTTGAATTTTAAAATACCATTATGTAGCCTACATATTTGTACAGATATGTGTTTAAGGGCTGTACAGATATTTACAGGAATTTTTGTGACTGATTCTAATTGCAGATGTTTTTTATTTATTTATTTTAACAATCAAATGGGCTGATTCTCATACTTTATGCCAATTTATTTCATTACTATTATTATTATTATTATTACTTTAATTGTATATTTTGCTCTGTTTCTGGTCAAACTAACCCTAAGCAAACAAACTGCAACATAATGCAACTGCACACAACAAAAAACATCAGATGAGCTGAATGAATATTTAATTATTACTCTTTATTATTAGTGTTTTATTACCTTAATTATATGTATGTCTGTACTATGTTTGTACTTTTTGTACTGGAAGCTCCTGACAGCTAGACAAATTCCTTATGTGTGTGTAAACACACTTGGCATTAAAGCTTTCTAATTATAATTCATTTTAAAATTTAAATGCATATATCTGGTACATTTTGAGAGCAGAATCAGGTGACTACATCAATGAATATGTGCACTTGTAAATAATTGTTTTAACTAATCCTGTTGTAAATGTAATTAATTTCAGTTCTACTTTCTGAGTATGAATTGTTATATGCAGTAAAAGACAACAACACCCAAGCACTGTAAAAGGCTTTGCCACAAACTCAACTGACTGGCTTTTCTCCGGTATGATTTTTTGTGAGACTCTTCAGACCTTAGAACTGTATACATTAGACCTTCTAGAATGTTAGGCCTCCTAACTTAACTCCTTTTCACAGATTGAACATAAAAAATAACCAAAAATTAAACAAAACAGTTCTTTCTTAGTCTTAAGTGCAAAAAATAAGTGCAACCATAATGAAAGTAGGATACACTCTCTCTCAATAAAAGTGCAAATAGAGACCAAATTTTTTTCAGCATGATGCAGAGTTATAGAAAACTACACAACCTAATATATATTGCATACTAATAACAGCCTAGATATTGTATCTAGCCTAATTTGCGCACATCAGGGAGTCGCTCTCAAAACGCGGGGTATTAAAATCGCTTTTGAATGCGGGGGGGGGCGCGCGTTTTACTTTCGGTTTCGATTTAAAGATCGCTCGAACTCTGCTGTTCCCGCGCTGTTCAGGGGCGATTTTGATTACTGTCACACCGTGTCTACCCCAGATGCGACAGCTGTCGAGTCGCGCTGCGCCGCAAAAGTCTAGTCTACACTGGACGCGACAAAGCGACCGCAAATCATTTGAACTTCGTGTCAGTAAGTCATAAATAGAAAGATGCATCAATTTACTGACGGGGATGTGTCACATTCAGTTTAGACAGCAGCATCACGGATTACAATGGGTGAACACATCAGTGTAAATGCCTTAGATGCAGTGTTGCCAGATATTGCTCCGAAAAACAAACAAAACTATCTAAAAATAAATAAATCGCATTGAGGTCAAATCTTGAGTTATAAAAATAATATATCGCTGTTCCTAACCAGCCACCTCCCACTTTTTCCCTTCGTAAATTTTTGCATAAGTGGACAAAACAAATCCCTTGACGCTTATAATAAATGTATTTGGCAACATGTCTGAAGCTGCACCTGCGCCCTCGATCGCGCCTATCCGGCCTTCAGTTTCCACTATACTCTCTCTTACATGTGTATATATTTTGTACAGACATACATGGAGAATGTATGTGTGTGAAAGCAAAAATATATGCATGTGAAAGGAGAATATATATGTGTGTGAGAGCAGAAATGTATGCATGTGAATGGAGAATGTAGGTGTGAAAGCAAAAATATATGAATGCGAAAGGAGAATGTAAGTGTGTGTGTGAGTGCCAGAATGAAATATGGCTTGTACGGCTTCTCATACAATGGCAATGCTTACATGCACTGTATTATAAACCATGTTTTATCTATATATCTACTTATTTTTTTTATTTATTTAAATGGTAGTATTATGTTATTAGACATAATTAGACATTTGACTGTGACATTACTATATATTTTTTCACATTTATTCTGTGTGACTTTGTGTTATAACATGGTAAACATCACAATTATATTTATAATTCTATTATGTTATATGTTATAATATTACATCCCTGATGTTCAGATGAACTATATAGTTATAGCAGTGTAATATGTTGTTGTAAATGCCTCATGTGCTGTATAATTGATAGACGGATGCAAACAGTGCAAGAGAACGTGTGCTGGCTCAGGTGAATGTGGTGCGTGAGGCTCTCGAGGAGGAAGAACAGCGTCTCCTAGAGGCTATACAGAGAGAGGAAGAGCGCGTGGAGCAGTGCCTCCTCACTCAGAGAGCACACTGGACTCACACTCTGGAGAAACTCACAAACACACGCACCAGCCTGGTGCACACACTCACACACTCGACAGATACCATGATTGTGGTGAGTGAATGATACAGCCTGGGGTGTAAAAAAGAACAGAGAATTTATGTAAAATTAGTTAAATATGGATACTTTGTCAACGCTTTACACATTCTACTGATTTAAGATAATTAGAAAGTAACTTTATATTTATGATAAGGTGATATATATATATATATATATATAATTTTTTTTTTTTTTTGCATCATAGCAATGAGGTTTTTGGGCGAGATATTCATAATAATCATTATTTCACAATAATATCACAATATATAAATGTGCCGTAAACCATGCTTACTTCTCTTTATGTATTTATTAAATATAGTGTATATGTTCTTTGATTATATATGGAATTCATTCCACAATTTAACCATTGTAAGTCCGTAGGTTACATAAATATTTGTAGTTATTAACTATATATCTTTGCATATTCAAAAACAACTATCAAAACTGATAATATTTATAGTACTTTAGATTTACTTCATAGATATATTTTTTCCCTTTTGGTTTTGGGATGAAATAGGACCTAGATTTACTTGATAAAATGTACAAAAGAAGAGGTGATCTCATTAGAGTAGTACACAAACTTTGCAGGGGAAAACAAATTAAGGAAACGACACATTACAGCATGAGGACACATTACAGCATAAGGTTCTAAAACACCCTTTAAATATATCAACAGCTAAATTATCATTTGACCATAAATACAATGTATTTAGTTGCAATAATACTTCACTGAATGAATTCCCCCAAATAATACTTAAAATTAGCAAAGTACTTTACACTTCTGAATCAGTTTAATAGTTTTTCAGTCAGTTTCTGAAAACGAATATGTTTAAATGTTCATAATCAATTAATAAATAATAAATATTTGTATTTATGTGACCAATTATATTTTGATTGTTCTATTTTCAATCTTTTTTTAGAGCTCTAACGAGGAAATAAATGACAGGTAATTTCAGTTTGCAATAAATGTAATACTATGCCTACATAAATGCATAAAATTAGATAAGCTGCATATAATAATTGAATGTGTACATGGCTGTGCTAGAATCGAGGATGCAGAGGGAGTTGGTGAACCTAGAGACACTGAGCAACTGACTTTGAACAGAGACTGCAATGACAGTAAACTCATGGTGGGTTTATGGGCCAGTGCGTTCTTGCTAGGGCCATCTGGTAAGTGCATTTCCATTTACAAAAGACATGATTTAATTTAACACAGATTCTTTATATCACATGATCACCATACTCATGGTTTTCCAATGTTTCCGTAATACAGATTCACAAATATAATGACCCCTTTTCTGAGAAAAAAAAAAAAAATCAAAATTTTTACGTATTTAGTTGCATGCGAAAGTTTGGGAACCCTTTGCAGAATCTATGAAAATGTGAATAATTTGAACAAAATGAAAGAGAGTATACAAATGCATGTTATTTTTCATTTAGTACCGTCCTGAGTAAAATATTTTACATAAAAGATGTTTACATATAGTCCACACCCTTGTTTCTTAATACTGTGTGTGGTTACCTGGATGATCTACAACAGTTTTTTTTTTTTTTTTTTTTTTTGTTTGTTTGTTTGTTTTGTGATGGTTGTTCATGAGTCACTTGTTTGTTCTGAACATTAAACTGAGCACTGTTCTTCATAAACATCTTCCAGGTCCTTGAGATTCCTCAGTTTTACAGCATCGTTTGCATATTTTAACCTTTTCCAGCAGTGACTGTATGATTCTGAGATCCATCTTTTCACACTAAGGACAATTGAGGGACACAACCATTAAAAAGGTTCAAATATTCCCCAGAAGGAATCACGATGCATTAAAGCTGGTGGGGTGAAAACTTTTTGAATTTGAAGATCAAGGTAAATTGTACTTAATTTGTCTTCCCAGAAACAAGTATTTTCTGTTGCTCCCGAAGGTACTAAATGGGGAAAAAAATATTTCAACAAAATAAGAAAAATTTGGACATCTTCATCCTGTTCAAAAGTTTTCATCTTGCAACTGCACACAACAAAAAACATCAGACAGCTGAATTAATATTTAATTATTACTCTTTATTATTAGTGTTTTATTACCTTAATTATATGTACGTCTGTACTATGTTTGTACTTTTTGTACTGGAAGCTCCTGACAGCCAGACAAATTCCTTATGTGTGTGTAAACACACTTGGCATTAAAGCTCTTTCTGATTATGATGAAAAGGCAAATTCACTTTCTGACAGCAGGTGACACTTGTAGAACCGCAATATAGTGGATTAAGGTGGTCAAACAATTATTTTCAAATGTAAAATTTAAATGCATATATCTGGTACATTTTGAGAGCAGAATCAGGTGACTACATCAATGAAGAAATATGTGCACTTGTAAATAATGTTGTGCTCTAGTAGTAATTTATTTATTGGTTGCATGGATGTGAATGTGATGTTCAAATATGCAAAATATGCTGGAAAACTGAAAAGACCTGGAGGATTTTTCTGTATTATTTTTATCTGTATATGTTTGTATTAATATAAAAAAATATTGAGCATTTTTTTAAATAACTTTCTTTTAATCATTTATTTGACACTTAAATTTTTTATACATCTTCCATTTGCATACTATTTTTCTTTGAACTTTTCTGAGAACCCCCTTCGGTTCTTCCAACCTGTTTACATATTGCTTACACTGAAAAAAAGTGTAAAAACAATATTCATTTAGAAATTGGTAGTACATTTTTAAAAAACAAAGAAATTGCAAGTAATATGTTGAATTACACATGAAATTCTGAAGTACAAAAACTTAATTTTCTTGTAAAACGTACTCCAATAATAGTGTACGTATGCATTCCTGATCAAGTCTACTTACATCTTTAATATCTATGTAAGCATTAATAAGTGGACTGTAAAATTTTGAAACACTGTCATTCTACATCCCTTACATTCAACTTCTAATTTTATTTTTATGAACATCTTCTTAACATACCTTTCTTTTCTTTAGCCCAGAGATTAACAACACTACACTTTGAAGCTCAGACGGTCAGTCCTCTTCTCTCCCTCTCCAACAATCAGCACACCTTAACTTTCCTGCCTAAACGTCAGCGCCAGTTACCCCCCGATGACCCAGCACGCTTCGACAGCTTGCCTAATGCCCTCTGCTCCCCTCCCATGTCCTCTGGTACTCACAGCTGGGTACTTGACATGGGCACGAGTGCTGCCTTCAAAGTGGGTGTATGCTATTCCAGCATAGAACGCAAGGGGTCCGGAAATGCTGCACGGCTGGGCTACAACACAAAATCATGGGTGCTTTCGCATTATGATGGAGACTTGTCTTTCTGTCACAATGGGTGTAATGTGGGTATCACAGTGGCTAAGAAGCTCAAGAGAGTGGGACTGCTGCTAGATTGGCCCAGTCAAACCCTACTGTTCTATGATCCTGAATCTATGTCTGTGCTGCATGTAGTCAGACATGCTTTCAGTGAGCCGCTGCTGGCTGCCTGCGCTGTGGCTGATCAGAGTGTCTCTATAGTGCACTGAACACCAGATGAATGTTAATGAAGTCTCTGAAGATCCCGAGGACTTGAAGGAATGGTGGATGTAACGTTATGCAATGTAATTTGAACCAATTATCATTTTTGAAAATGTTTTACATTATCTGTGCCATTGAAGACCAATATATGAAGAGTTCAAATGCAAAACCCTTGCATGGCCTAAAAGCCATCTTGGTCAAAAATGAGATAATGATACTAAGTGAATGCTCTTAACACATATTATACGTCCATCAAATACTTTTATTTAAAACTCACTAAAATCCCAGCCTTAGCCAAATCAGAAACCTATACATAGGAGCCTGATAAAAATGCATTTTTTTAAAAAAGACGTCAGATGGATTTAGAGGCTTTTGCATCTGAACTCTTCATATGCAGAAGGAAGATAATGTGGAATAATATCAATCACATAGTATATGTGATATATATAGTATAGTATATTAATGAAGCAATTTTTCTTTACTTTATAATTATGTACTGTGCCATCAGCAATTCATTGATTTGCAAACCTGCTTAAAAGAACTACAAGCATATGCCACCGACATATTTTTATATTTATAAGTTATTTAAATAATTTAATTCTCCATCTCTTTCGAAGTATTTCATGTGCATGTGTTAAAATTAGTGCAATTATTGTTGACTGTTTGTATTTATTATCTGCACATCATATGAAATGGTTGCATTTGTCTGTGATAGTACACAACTGATACTGATACAGCTGATATATTCTAATTAAGTTTTCATATGATCACAGCTAGGCAACTGTCATGTTAGTACCTAGGGAAAATTAAATTTAAATGATTTTCACATGGTTATTTGGTAAATCTGTCATGACAACAATGTTCTGACCTTTTATCTAATAATGTGTGTGACGTATTCATGAAATAAAATGTGGACTGAAATAGTAAAACCATTCTCTGTTGTCTCATCTTGATAATTCTACCTACAGGTATATCTCATTTGATGGTCTGTGGTGGGGGAAAACACAATAAATTGCAGATTACCATAAATCTATGTAACCTTCCATCCATCTAATCTATAATGACATAGGTTTTTATTTTTATTTTGTTAAGCTTTAGAATAGTTTGAACTGAAACAAAACATGCTAAATGAATAGAAAAACTTTTCAGGAATTTTGGAATCTGTTCAATTAAAAAATTATTAGAGAAAATCTAAATGTACTCTTATGTCCTTCCAGTTCATGAACGCTGAATACAGACCAAATCCAAAAGGTTTTTTTTTCCTTTTTTTTTAAATCTCTTTTTTTTTAAAAAGAAAATTTGCAGGTTATTGCAGGGGGAAAAGAAAAGGCACTAAATATTGTGCTATAAAATCAAAGCCTTATGTCAAAATATGTTGTGGTTCAAATTTAAGGTAGTTAAATATATACAGTGGGGCAAATAAGTATTTGATACACGGTCGATTTGTCAAGTTCTCCCACTTCTGTAATTTTCATCGTAGGTACACCTCAACTGTGAGAGACAGAATCTAAAAAAAAAAAATAAATTCCAGAAAATCAATGTATGATTTTTAAATAATTAATTTCCATTTTATTGCATGAAATAAGTATTTGATACAATAGAAAAATAGAACTTAATATTTGGTACAGAAACCTTACAGAAGTCAGACGTTTCCTGTTCTTGACCAGGTTTGCACACACTGCAGCAGGGATTTTGGCCCACTCCTCCATACAGGTCTTCTCCAGATCTTTCAGGTTTTGGGGCTGTCGCTGGGCAAAACAGAGTTTCAGCTCCATCCATAGATTTTCTGTTGGGTTCAGGTCTGGAGACTGGCTAGGCCACTCCAGGACCTTGAAATGCTTCTTACGGAGCCACTCCTTAGTTGCCCTGGTTGTGTGTTTGGGGTCATTGTCATGCTGGACGACCCAGCCACGACCCATCTTCAATGCTCTTACTGAGGGAAGGAGGTTGTTGCCCAAAATCTTGCGATACATGGCCCCATCCATCCTCCCCTCAATACGGGTGCATTGTCCTGTCCCCTTTGCAGAAAAGCACCCCCAAACATGTGGTGGCTTGAGCAGAGGGACCTTGTGCACTCTGCAGGATTTTAATCCATGATGGTGTAGTGTGTTACTAATGGTAACCGTTGAGACTGTGGTCCCAGCTTTCTTCAGGTCATTGACCAGGTCCTCCCGTGTAGTTCTGGGCTGATCCCTCACTTTTCTCAGTATCATTGATACTCCACGAGGCGAGATCTTGCATGGAACCCCAGTCCGAAGGAGATTGACAGTCTTGAATTTCTTCCATTTTCTAATAATTGCACCAACAGTTGTTGCCTTCTTACCAAGTTGTTTGCCTATTGTCCTGTATCCCAGTCTTGTGCAGGTCTACCATTTTGTCCCTAGTGTCAAATCTTTGGTCTTGCCCATAGTGGAGAGGTTGGAGTCTGATTGAGTGTGTGGACAGGTATCTTTAATACAGGTAACGACTTTAAACAGGTGCAATTAATACAGGTAATGAGTGGAGGATAGGAGGGCTTCTTAAAGACAAACTAACAGGTCTGTGAATTCTTGCTGGTTGGTAGGTGATCAAATACTTATTTCATGCAATAAAAAGGAAATTAATTAATTAAAAATCATACAATCTGATTTTCTGGATTTTTTTAAATTCTGTCTCTCACAGTTGCGGTGTACCTATGATGAAAATTACAGATCTCTCCATTCTTTGTAAGTGGGAAAACTTAAAAAATCGACAGTGTAACAAATACTTATTTGCCCCACTGTGTGTGTGTATATCTGTGTGTGTGTGTGTGTGTGTGTGTGTGTGTGTGTATACATATTTGTGTGTGTATATATATATATATATATACAGGTCCTTCTCAAAAAATTAGCATATTGTGATAAAGTTCATTATTTTCTGTAATGTACTGATAAACATTAGACTTTCATATATTTTAGATTCATTACACACAACTGAAGTAGTTCAAGCCTTTTTTTTTGTTTTAATATTGATGATTTTGGCATACAGCTCATGAAAACCCAAAATTCCTATCTCAAAAAATTAGCATATTTCATCCGACCAATAAAAGAAAAGTGTTTTTAATACAAAAAAAGTCAACCTTCAAATAATTATGTTCAGTTATGCACTCAATACTTGGTCGGGAATCCTTTTGCAGAAATGACTGCTTCAATGCGGCGTGGCATGGAGGCAATCAACCTGTGGCACTGCTGAGGTGTTATGGAGGCCCAGGATGCTTCGATAGCGGCCTTAAGCTCATCCAGAGTGTTGGGTCTTGCGTCTCTCAACTTTCTCTTCACAATATCCCACAGATTCTCTATGGGGTTCAGGTCAGGAGAGTTGGCAGGCCAATTGAGCACAGTAATACCATGGTCAGTAAACCATTTACCAGTGGTTTTGGCACTGTGAGCAGGTGCCAGGTCGTGCTGAAAAATGAAATCTTCATCTCCATAAAGCTTTTCAGCAGATGGAAGCATGAAGTGCTCCAAAATCTCCTGATAGCTAGCTGCATTGACCCTGCCCTTGATAAAACACAGTGGACCAACACCAGCAGCTGACATGGCACCCCAGACCATCACTGACTGTGGGTACTTGACTCTGGACTTCAGGCATTTTGGCATTTCTCTCTCCCCAGTCTTCCTCCAGACTCTGGCACCTTGATTTCCGAATGACATGCAAAATGTCATTCGGAAATCAAGGTGCCAGAGTCTGGAGGAAGACTGGGGAGAGAGAAATGCCAAAATGCCTGAAGTCCAGAAAAAAGTACTTTGGACCACTGAGCAACAGTCCAGTGCTGCTTCTCTGTAGCCCAGGTCAGGCGCTTCTGCCGCTGTTTCTGGTTCAAAAGTGGCTTGACCTGGGGAATGCGGCACCTGTAGCCCATTTCCTGCACACGCCTGTACACGGTGGCTCTGGATGTTTCTACTCCAGACTCAGTCCACTGCTTCCGCAGGTCCCCCAAGGTCTGGAATCGGTCCTTCTCCACAATCTTCCTCAGGGTCCGGTCACCTCTTCTCGTTGTGCAGCGTTTTCTGCCACACTTTTTCCTTCCCACAGACCTCTTGCTTGAGGGTGTCAATGATGGCCTTCTGGACAGCAGTCAGGTCGGCAGTCTTACCCATGATTGCAGTTTTGAGTAATGAACCAGGCTGGGAGTTTTTAAAAGCCTCAGGAATCTTTTGCAGGTGTTTAGAGTTAATTAGTTGATTCAGATGATTAGGTTAATAGCTCGTTTAGAGAACCTTTTCATGATATGCTAATTTTTTGAGATAGGAATTTTGGGTTTTCATGAGCTGTATGCCAAAATCATCAATATTAAAACAATAAAAGGCTTGAACTACTTTGAGTTGTGTGTAATGAATCTAAAATATATGAAAGTCTAATGTTTATCAGTACATTACAGAAAATAATGAACTTTATCACAATATGCTAATTTTTTGAGAAGGACCTGTATATATATATATATGTATATGTATGTGTGTATATATATGTGTATATATATATATATATATATATATATATATGTGTGTGTGAGTGTATATATATACAGGTGCTGGTCATATAATTAGAAAAAGTTGATTTATTTCACTAATTCCATTCAAAAAGTGAAACTTGTATATTATATTCATTCATTACACACAGACTGATATATTTCAAATGTTTATTTCTTTTAATTTTGATGATTATAACTGAAAACGAATGAAAATCCTAAATTCAGTATCTTAGTACGGGTGATATGTCAAAAAATTGTTCACTTTTTCATAAAAGCGTGAAGCTTGGTACACTTGTATAGTTTGCGGTCCTGAACATTTTCAAAAAGGGAGCCATTGCAAAAATGCCTCATGGTTGCCATGGCGACCATTTTACTTTCAGCCATAACCAAATTATCTATTTTGTGTCATATCTCCTGAACCAAACATGATAACACAGAAAAGGTGATGTCTACACCTATGTTTTGATGATGACATCAGCAATGTAAGGAAATCACTGTCTCACAGTATCTACAATGGTCCATATTATGGCTTTTAATCTTTTCCTTCTTTGATAATCAACTAATATTTTATTCAATAACACATTAAAAGATTGTTGTCAATAATACTATCATATGAGATATTAAAAATAATCATCCCAGGTAAGTGTATTTTTCCTTACTTCTCAGATAGGTGGTATGTTTCCAATATGTCTACATTCTTGCTCTCTCTCAACAACTCTCTAAAATCAAATGCTGACCGCAACACAAGCTTGCTAACCTGCATAATATCTGCACCTCTTCTATTGTAGGGGAGATTGGGGTAAGTTGAGCCAGTGGGTAAGTTGAGCCACCCCCTATATCTTGGCTACTGTACACTTTTACTGTCATGTGACCATGTATTTTGGAATCACACATAATTTCTGCCAGACTGTGAAAAGGAGAAAGACATGGGAGGAGTGGAAGGCACCTGTTTACTTTAAAAATTGTTTTTGGCTTGTTAAAGTAAAATCTTGGCATAACAGATGTAATGGCTTTTACATCAAAGCAAATTTATCCAGGTGTAAAAATATTTATGAGGCATATAGGTGCTTTAGCAACATATAGATAAGTGGCAGAGTCAGGTAGGTGGTAGTATGTTTCCAGTGCATTGTTGTTATCTCTCAACAATGCTCTAACATCAAACATAGACGGCAACGCAATCAGTTAATGATGAATTCAGTGACTTTATGAGAAGAATTACACTGAAATCTCAGATGAAAAATAAAATTTCAAACATATTTCATGTAAACATTATTTACATCACTCTCTATGGCCAAAGTTATCTATTATGATGTATAACGCATGTAAAAAACGTTTCGGTTGTTCTGTTAATTACTGTAGGTGTGGAAAGATAATTTCACCAGCCTGCCTGTCTGTAATAGTACAACTTACAGAACTCAGGCTTCTGGAGGGGATGTAGATCCATAAGAGTGAGTGGAAGTAGTAGGGTACTGAGCCTGTGGCTGTTTTGTACGCAAACATCAATGTCTTGAATTTGATGCAAGCTGCAACCAGTAGCCAGTGCAGGAAAATAAAGAGAGGTGTGATGTGGGCCATTATGGACTTGTTGAAGACCCTCCTGCTGCATTCTGAATCATTTGTTGAGGTTTAATTGTTCATGATGGAAGTTAATTAGAAAAATATTAGCAGTCCAGCCTAGAAATTACAAGAGCCTTGACAAGAAGTTGTGCAGCATGCTCTGCTTGGAAAGGCCTGATCCTCCTGGTGTTGTGCAATTCAAACCTGCATGATCTTGCTGTCTTTATATGTGGTACTTGAAGGTTAGCTGGTCATAAAGGAATAATAATGAAATCATGCTGTAGAGTTGGAGGGACAGGGAAAACAAAAGGCTCAGTCTCAGGTTGAGCTGCAAATGACGTTCCTTCATCCATGCCGAGATTTTTGACAGGCAGCCTGAGACCCATGCAGTTACTTGAAATAAAATATACAGCTGATTGTCATCAGCATAGCAATAGCAGGAGAAACCATGTGCTTGAATAATGGGACTCAGTGATGTAGAGTATATGGTGAATAATGGGGGTCCAAGAACAGATGCCTGAGGAATCCCATTGACCAGATGATGTTCTTTGGATACCTCTCCTCCCCAGGAAACCATGAAAGACCTATCCAGATAGATCCAGCAATGGGAACGTCTAGAGGTTTTACCAAAATGTTGTTTGTGATACAATTGTGTGTGTAAATAAAGTCAAGCTGGTTGCCTGATTGTTAGTGCTTGTGGTGGTAAGCCATCTGAGACAGAATGAAGCTTGAAGTGGAAGTCTGCACTATAAAGCTTCTCCAGATGGATTTCTAAGTCACCAAAAACTACAAGTGGACTGCCATCCCCAGAGAATGAGGATAGCAACCCATCCATCTCCTTTATAAAGGTGCCCAGATGACCAGGAAGATGATACATCATTACAATATTTAGCTGTTAACATAATAGCATGAAACTCAAAATAATTTTTATTGCATAGGGAAAAATGGGTGGAGTATTACCAATTATTAGAAATGAGAAGACCATGACCCTCCCAGCTTGATGGGGGTGTAAGAGAAAGGGAAACTGTTAGTGAGAACACCAGGGGTTGCAGAGTCTTCTGGATGAATCCAGGTCTCAGTCAAGCTCAAAATACTAAGAGAAGTAATGGCCAGAATGAAGTCTGTTGACTGACAATTACAGAGACCCACAGAAAAAAAGTCAGGTAGGGGAAAGTGGGGTAAGATGAGCCTTTTTTTTTTTTTTACTTATGTGGTCCTCATAAGGAAAAATGAGGCAGAAGTACAATAAAAGTATCTACAGTAATTTCAGGATGTTTCCTATGATTTAAAATGATCAGAATGCATCTATGACAAAAGGGTTCTAAAATGATGGCTTCTTAAAAAAAAGTGTTCCTGTGGCTCAATTTGCCCCAGGTTAGAGGTAAGCTGACCCAAGTCAGTGGGTAAGATGAACCATCTGGGTGAAAACTGATCATCTGACCGAATCTGATTCAAACCCATGTGAAATTTTACAAACAGTCATATTTCTTATCTTAAAGCTAACTCTAACAACATAAAACCTACAACACCAGCATTTTAACCTTCCCTAAAACAGACTAAACTGAGTTTGTTGAGTACAATTAAATAAAAACTCAATTAGAATAAAGAAATAAAAGTCACTGAAACTAATAAACATTTTTGTCAGAAGATTCTTGGCTTGGTAGTTTATTTTGCAATATCAAACAGACCATTAGGGACCAAAGGTGGAAAGATATATTTGATTATAAAGTGATATATAAAGCATCTTCTGGATATGTATGATGTACTGTCCTTATCAAATAAACTACAAATTATATGTATGTATGTATGTATGTATGTATGTGTGTGTGTGTATATATATATATATATATATATATATATGATAAACTAATCCAGTTTCATAATATCATATTAAAATACCACATCATATTAAAATTTATACTTCAGAGATTTAACTTAACTTCAGTACCTTATGGTGGGGTGTAAGTTAAAGTGTTGGCTCAACTTACCCCACAGCATTTGGCTCACTTTGTCCCATAGCTGGCATTTTGGAAAAATGCTTGCTAGCTTACCAATTCAGGCTAATATTTAGCTAAATTATTTACATGGTTTTATATGTTGCTAAAGCACCTATATGCATCATAAATATTTTTACACCTGGATAAATTTGCTTTGATGTAAAAGCCATTACATCTGTTATGCCAAGATTTTACTTTAACAAGCCAAAAACAATTTTTAAAGTAAACAGGTGCCTTCCACTCCTCCCATGTCTTTCTCCTTTTCACAGTCTGGGAGAAATTATGTGTGATTCCAAAATACATGGTCACATGACAGTAAAAGTGTACAGTAGCCAAGATATAGGGGGTGGCTCAACTTACCCACTGGCTCAACTTACCCCAATCTCCCCTACAATAGAAGAGGTGCAGATATTGTGCAGGTTAGCAAGCTTGTGTTGCCGTCAGCATTTGATTTTAGAGAGTTGTTGAGAGAGAGCAAGAATGTAGACATATTGGAAACATACCACCTATCTGAGAAGTAAGGAAAAATACACTTACCTGGGATGATTATTTTTAATATCTCTGAAATATATGATAGTATTATTGAAAACAATCTTTTAATGTGTTATTGAATAAAATATTAGTTAATTATCAAAGAAGGAAAAGATTAATAGCCATAATATGGACCATTGTAGATACTGTGAGACAGTGATTTTCTTACATTGCTGATGTCATCATTAACTCTTCGCCTGAACAGTTTATGTTTTTGTATATGGTATCATTGTGATACTTGACCATCAAAACATAGGTGTAGACATCACCTTTTCTGTGTTATCATGTTTGGTTCAGGAGATATGACACAAAATAGATAATTTGGTTATGGCTGAAAGTAAAATGGTCGCCATGGCAACCAAGAGGCATTTTTGCAATGGCTCCCTTTTTGAAAATGTTCAGGACCAAAACTATACAAGTGTACCAAGTTTCATGCTTTTATGAAAAAGTGAACATAACACCTAAATTTTTGGACATATCATCTGGACTATCTCAGAAAATTAGAATATTACTTAAGACCAATACAAAGAAAGGTTTTTTTTAGAAATCTTGGCCAACTGAAAAGTATGAACATGAAAAGTATGAGCATGTACAGCACTCAATACTTAGTTGGGGCTTTCGCCTGAATTACTGCAGCAATGTGGCGTGGCATGGAGTTGATCAGTCTGTGGCACTGCTCAGGTGTTATGAGAGCCCAGGTTGCTCTGATAGTGGCCTTCAGCTTTTCTGCATTGTTGGGTCTGGCATATCGCATCTTCCTCTTCACAATACCCTATAGATTTTCTATGGGGTTAAGGTCAGGCGAGTTTGCTGGCCAATTAAGAACAGGGATACCATGGTCCTTAAACCAGGTACTGGTAGCTTTGGCACTGTGTGCAGGTGCCAAGTCCTTTTGGAAAATGAAATCTGCATCTCCATAAAATTGGTCAGCAGCAGGAAGCATGAAGTGCTCTAAAACTTCCTGGTATATGGCTGCGTTGACCTTGGACCTCAGAAAACACAGTGGACCAACACCAGCAGATGACATGGCAACCCAAACCATCACTGACTGTGGAAACTTTACACTGGACCTCAAGCATTGTGGATTCTGTGCCTCTCCTCTCTTGCCCTCCTTGTGCAAGGTGTCAATGGTCGTCTTTTGGACAACTGTCAAGTCAGCCTACAGAACTAGACTAAGAGACCATGTAAAGGCCTTTGTGAAGGCCTTAGTGAAATAAATCAACTTTTTGATGATATTCTAATTATATGACCAGCACCTGTATATGTGTATATATGTATGTGTGTGTGTGTGTGTGTGTGTCTATATATATATATATATATATATATATAATCAGAGCTGGGTAGTAACTGATTACATGTAATCTGGATTACGTAATCAGATTCCAAAAATTAAGTACTTGTAATTAGAGTAAATTACATTTTAAAGTACTCGTAATCAGACTACAGTTACTTTTTTATGGATTACATGATTACATATTATTCACACAATAGCAATAAAATATTCATAATTCACTGATTTCTCCCTAATTTCTCTTTTTCATCTTTTACATATTCCTTTCTAAAATAGCCTTCTGATTATATACACTCAGAAATTTTTGTGGACTCAGCATTTGACCATTGGATTTACAAAAGGGTTTCAACATGGCATCAGCTACTGATGAACATATTCATTTTTATTTGAATTATCACTCTGTAGTTTTTTTAACCACGTATTATTGTGTCTTTGGAAGGCTTTTGTCTTTCATAAATGCAACGTTATTTCTTATTTACATGCAATGCAGGCATTCCCAAACTTTGTGTCATCTAAACCTTATTCACCAAATAACTTAAAGTAAATATTATTTACTTTTATAAATATGATTTCACATTTACATGTTTACAGTTTCTTTGATGTTGATTAATGGTCACATGGCATGCAGGTACATGAAAATATTTCATCTTTTTTAGTAAGTATTTTATTTTAATTGTTATTTTAAAACAAAGACTAATGAAACACAATGATGGTTCACACCTATACTTATGAGTGGGAGAAACTGCAACTCGCAGTATGGAGGAGTAGTCCCACTTTCTAAATGAAAGAGACAAATTTCCTGAAAAATAAGCCTTTTAAACACTATTCGAGCATAAGAAACAACATTCATGGGGCAATTAATTTAAGATTTTTGTTGCTGATTTGATATATGTAATTTAATTGTGAGTTCAGCGAGCAGTTTTTGAAATTTCAGGATTCTCCCATTCATTAAGATAGGACTTGGTTTTGTATGAGCTGTCAAAGACGTTGCAAATATGGCCACAAAGTAAAGAGACTTTCCTTGACTTTGTTTTAAAATTATTTATTTTTATTTCCATTTTTTTTTTTAATGATTTAATTAATTGTTAGCTTTTCATTAAACCCACAAGCCCTCTGCAGTTACTGTTTGGGAAACTTGATGTAATAAAATGTTTAATGCACTTCATGTTGTAAATTACAATGAATGGAACATATTTCCTTACTCTTTGCATTTTTTACATCATTATGCTACAAGATAATCCTATTTAAATCAATGTGATAAACAAGTTAAATCAAAAGTAATCTAAAAGTAATCTGATTAGATTACCTAAAATACATAATGAAACGGATTACATTACTAACTACAATTTTTGTTATGTAATCTGGAATCAGTAACTGATTACAATTTGTAAGTAATCTACCCAGCTCTATATATAATGTATGTGTGTGTGTGTGTGTGTGTGTGTGTATATATATATATACATATGTGTGTGTGTGTGTGTGTGTGTGTGTGTGTGTGTGTATGTATACATATATATGTGTGTGTGTGTGTGTGTGTGTGTGTGTGTGTGTGTGTGTGTGTGTATACAGGGGTTGGACAATGAATGATATCTAAATGATATCTAAATGAAGTGTCAAGAGACACTGTTTGGAATTCACCCACTGGCAGGGTTAAGATGTAAAGTTCGAATGTGCACATTTATAGTACTTCTATGGTACTTTGTTGAAAGTTTTGGAACTATACTGCTATGTTCCACTGACAATAAAAACCACATGGTTTAGAAAGCCCTGTGATGCACTGGCCACCTGTCCAAGGTATTTTATTGTCCTTGGTTCAAGATGCTGGGATACAGGCTCTAGAACTCCGATACTCCTGCAAACTTTCAAAGGCTGGAAGTATGATTGCTCGAACCCAAACTGGAATCATTACCTGTGGCCTTTAGCAACACAGTTATGTTTCCTGCTATTTGTTACCATCATTATGTAGGACTTCTCATAATCTTTAAAAATGCACAACTAAGTTTTTGGCCTCCTAGGAAACAGCAGTTTGCTTTTGCAACATAATGATTACACTTAAGACTTCTGTTAATCATTTAAAAAATTACACATTTCAGAAATGAACCGCCTCTTAGCAGGCACCTAACGTTTAAAACACCACTGTCTCCACTAGATGGAAGCACAGGACAATATTCACTTCCTTCTGGTTCACCAGAGAACAGACTGTACTCATGCTCCAGCAAATTTGAAATGGACACAATATAGAGGTGCTATTTTATAATTTGTATTTACTGTTATTTTATGCATCTGTATATTTATTGATATCTAAATCCAGACTACTGCACAGTTTTCACTTTGCAATGTTAACTATATGAATATTAATTTATTTTGAAAGACAAATGCAAAGATTTCGAAGAGTATACGATCACATAAGGTTTCGAACTGATTGATAATTAATTTTCATTATTTATTTAATTTTTTTCTTTATTTTGAGACAATATTTAATTATAAATTGTACATCTTTGGCTTTCTTATTCAGATCACAATACTATGTATAAATTTAACAAGTCACCCCGCTTCATATTTATGCCACTATGTCAAGTTAAAAAGAAGTATGAGGGTAGAACTCTTATAAATTTATGTTTTAAATAAATTTAAAACAAACAAACAACATTACAAAATATAACCGAGAATCTTGAACCAATATTTCTAGAGGTACTATTCTGTCATCACTTTTACATATTTAATTAATCAGGCCATAAAATGATTTTTGGCCAAAAAAAAAAAGATAACAGTTTTGTTTTATGTACTGGTTTAACTGCAATGTAACAATGTAATATATGTTTACAAAATGTTTATATTAAACTTCATTTTTTTACTTCACTATTCATGCCATAGTTTTCACATTGTTACATGACATTTGTATTTAAGCATAATTTTCCATCATAGGAGGAAGAAGGAAAAGGTGATCTTTGTTACCATTAGGATGTATGTAGGTTTCTTGTGAAGACAAAATTCCCATCCGTTATTTCAGTTAGGTAGGTGAGCATACTACGAGTTTGAGGATGTATTCTTGCTGGATGGGATCAGATTGACAGGTGGTGGCTCAATGTTCAACTCATGTCTCAGTTCATCAAGGTTCTGCTCCCACCGCCGTTCATAGAAGATGCTCAGAACACATCTGGCATGACCGCCATTGCGCAGGGCCCATGGTCCTAGAGACTGAACCAGCAACTGTAGACGACTGATTTCAAAATTTAGAGACATATATCAAATTTTACTCATTTACCCACACTGTCACATGATTTATATGAATTAAAAATTAAAAACAGCATAAGATTTTTATTTTTTTGCATTACATTAAATGACAATTTTAAGGAAAATGTTTGTAAATGAATTCCTTTTGAATTTAGGGTGAAATATGATTGTGAAGTATGACTGAAATATAATATGTAAGATCACCTGTTTTTGAGAGGTTCATCCACATACATATTTTTTAGTCCAAATTATAATCAAATGAATGTACTAGAAATAACATTACATTTATTCTCCAGATACAGTAATATCATACTAAGGGCCTTCACTTCAGAACATTCATTTTCTAAATTAGCTTACAGGCAGCATTTCCTGCATCGATAGAAATGAACAAATATTTAGCAGGAAATATGTAATTTCCTTGTGGTGACATGGGAGCCAGTAAAACTATAAAACTCGTATAGTGCACAGTCACGGTGTAAATGAAAGCAAAGAATGACAGTGCTAGGACGTCATCATAATTGAAACCTTCTATAATGACCAAAATGAAACATCATTCCCGCATTGAAAGAGCGGGAAATACTCTGTGAGGACAAATGTTAGTTGTAATCATTGAAAATTTCAGCAGAAGGGGGCATACAGATTTACTGCATTTCTGTTATACAAGTTTTACAGTTTGATATGGAGCAACTCCATAATTTATAATATGACTAAATACAATAAAGACATCTTTTAAAACACAGTGTCCTGCTCTATAGTTTTCCCAATGTTAGAGCATTACTGTATAGATGTTTAATGTTTATTTGTTAAAATGATAGACTGTTTCTACTGTAATTGACAACATATTGCCTACACAGACAGATATCATGTTAACTCACCTGACAGACAGACGGAGGGGTCCAAGCGTTGCTCCCAGAACACACATGGGAAGACCAGTCTGTGCAGCTTCAAACAATTTCACAACAACCTCGCCTGTGGGTACGACATAACAGGAAAATCTTTCATGAGATAAAAAAAAAAACATGCTATTGTTTGATGCTTCTTTGTGATTTGTACCTGCAAAAATAGTCAAAAATCCACAAAAAGTATTTATTAATAATGATCTAGGGGGCTCAATGTACTTTAGTGGCAAAATAGCTCTTATGCAGCATTGTATTTACACAGAACCAAAAAGCTTTTGAAAGGATTGTTATATGGGTATACATTAAATGGAAACTATAAACACCTGATACTTTAATACTTGTTATGGTATCAAACCCTCACCTAGCATATTGGTGGGCATATTAAGCAAGGTATGCAACAGGTCGTGGACCTCACGATATCGTTGCATGACATACGCTAGCTCCTCATTGTCCACAAACTTTACATCAGCTCTCGAGTCGGGGGTGACTCTCTGAAAATGTTGAGATGACAATGGTAAATTTGATGTATTGGTAAATGTTCATTTGTATGATAAACGTGATAATGTGTATGATAATTTTTAATTTGTCTTACATTTTCTTCTAGGAAACTGAGATATTCTCTTCCTAAAGTCCCATCTGGCAAAGCAGACATTCGAGTAAGGTCTAACGTTGATAGACGGATCCTTGGACGCTCTCTAGAGACAGAATTTTAACATAAAGGTAGTAGTAAAGTTTAGATTTTAACAAGGAGATTTGATGTCTATTATGAATGGTGGGTGCCATAAACAATTTTAACAGTAGTCAAGGTAAACAAATGAGACATACATGAGAATAGTGTAACCTTCAGAATCATTTCTCATCCGATCCCTTAACTTGTTTAGGGCCTGGTGCCCTGTGGTTTCTCCAAGCACTGCAACCATATCTGTTTTGGTAAAATATGTCAAATATACATAAAAGTTTTGAATCATGGGGATTACTGTCAGAATTCCATCTCACATGATTTAGAAAATATTTTTCTCAGCATAAACAAAAATACCTTTTAACCTATTAAAGTTTGTGGTGGGGTGATGTTTGGTTACAGTTAGCACCTAAACTTTTCTACAAATTTTCCCATTGCTTGTGTTTGTGTATTAAACAATTTGTCTACGTTAAATGCACACTCAATGTTTGTATCTATGTAACAATAAAAATGTCTCCATATTTTTTTGAGTCTAGAAATGAGGAAAATTATATTACAAATTTGGAATTCCTAACTAACCCTTTCTGGTCTGTGTTATTAATGAAAGGTAATGACAAAGTGTTTATTAAGTATCTCTTTCACCCAATCAATTGTGGACTTTCCACTGAGATTGAAAAAGAAACTAGCAGCTGTTCACAGTCAGCTCAAAATTCAAACTTAACGGCTATTAAATAACAGTCTCACCATGTCTGTAGGGGTTTGTCAAGGCAGCCACACCAGAACCTAAAGCCAAAACTGCCTTCTGGACAGAACTTGTTGGGATATGGCTTGGATACAACCTTCCATCGCACTGCTTTGAACCTGAGCTTGAGTACTGCTGTCCGGTGAGTACTGTGTGCGGGAGAGAGAGTGATAGCTTTTGAGGTTAGACAAAACCTGAGACAGCATTCAGAGTTAAACAGACTCAACTACTCTAAATCCATAAACCTTTGATCAACTATCATGTCTGCAACCTTACTCTATGCTGTCATTGTCATAAAGCTTAAACTTAGATTACTATAAAATGGAGCCTCAATAGACTTGCTATTGAGCAGTACAAGTTTTATTACAAGCCATAAATGTGTTACACTATAATATATCACATTTCAGACCAAAATAAAAAGAGGTGAAATTAAATTATTTTAATAACAATTAGCATACCTTCTTAATGTCATTACTGTAAATAACAATTACAGTATAAATAAGTCTAGCCTTGGTGAGCATAAAAGGCTTCTTTCAAAAAAAAACATTTTTTTGTACATATACTAAGTATATATAGATCAACAATTAAAAAGCATTTTCAAACATCAAAACAGTAAAAATTAAATATAGCTTTATTTTATCTTTATACTGTACACCAGAATGTGCCCTGTTTAATTAATTAAATAATAAACTTTTTTTCTGTGAAAAATTAATAACCATCATACATTTTTGCCATGATTTACGAAACAGCTTTTTAGTGTGACAGTATTTCTTATACAAAAAATCTTGTCAGGCGTAATTAAAACAAAAATCATTACACAACATTAAAAAACTTTAAGGATTACAGTGCAGCCCCCCAAAACTATTTAATCGTAATTTTAATATTTACCAGTCGTTATCTTACTAGATTGCCACTATCCTTCAAATCACTAGGTTTACAAATTAGTCAGCAATACGTTTTTAATTATTTAAAATATAATAAAATTTTGTATGATCAGCTTTTTGTTTACATTTTTAATAAGTACAATTTAGAATAAGTATGTTGTTTCATTTTTACACACACACACACACACACACACACACACACACACATATATATATATATATATATATATATATATATATTTGGTATACTAAATGATGATATAACTATATTTCACTCATATTTTTACTTTCACAAAAGTGATTTGAAAAATTAGTTCACACTTTACTTGAATTTAATATGCTTTATGTATAGAAAAACACTTTTAAAACATAAAATTTTATTTGTGGACACCACTTGGTTGTCAGGAAAGTAATGTCACAATACAAAAAAATTTAATTTGTTGTTTATAATTATAATAATGACCTAGACATAGTCTTTATGCCAAATAAAAATATTTAACTTTTTTAAATTTTGTAAACTAGGAGGAGCTGTCGCTAACCACTCATATGGTTGACAGATTTATTAGTAGGGAACACAACTAAAATGAAAGAAATGTAGCCACTATATTAAGAGTACAACACTGTTTTTATTTTATGTAGCTATTCTAAACCTGTATCTGCAAATATGATGTGTGGGCAGAAAACACTTGAGACATTTCTCATAATATCCTTTATTTTCCACATAAAAGAGAAGGGCAAAGAGTTTTGGAATGACAAGCTAGTAAGTAAAATTTTCATCTTCAGGAATTCGCGATAATAGACAAAAATAAAGAAGGAAAGTTTTTAATGTCCTTCACATATTTTGCGTTTTAAACATTTAAACCGAATAGACTTTAAAGAACATAGTCTACTAAAATACGTTAGTACGCATTGTTTATTAGTTAAATTAATGGTGTCCGCTGCTGTATGTTAATCGGTGTTATTTTGTTTAAAGCTGTCGTTTGTTGACATGCAATATTATGTAACCCCAAACACCGCATTTTAACTAGTACATTCTGTAGATGATTAAGTACGTTGTGTTTCATAGTACTGGTTAGCCAGTGAGCTACTAGCAAGGTCAGACATTTTTGCTATAAAATTATACCATGCAATTCAGCAGATTACGTCTACTTATGGAACTCTTAAAAAAATATTGTCAAAATACCTCCATATGAACGTCGACAATAATATCCGCGAGAGATTTTAAAACAGCTAAGAAAAGCACCTGATAGACCACGCATAATGGATTACAAGGACTGCGTGTGGGAGCTGTTACTCAGTAGTTTACAGAGCGTGTATGGCAAGCCGTGTTAACATTTACTCTTTTTTTTTATTCCTTCATGATGTCATAATACAGGTCCTTCTCAAAAAATTTGCATATCATGAAAAGGTTCTCTAAACGAGCTATTAACCTAATCATCTGAATCAACTAATTAACTCTAAACACCTGCAAAAGATTCCTGAGGCTTTTAAAAACTCCCAGCCTGGTTCATTACTCAAAACCGCAATCATGGGTAAGACTGCTGACCTGACTGCTGTCCAGAAGGCCATCATTGACACCCTCAAGCAAGAGGTCTGTGGGAAGGAAAAAGTGTGGCAGAAAACGCTGCACAACGAGAAGAGGTGACCGGACCCTGAGGAAGATTGTGGAGAAGGACCGATTCCAGACCTTGGGGGACCTGCGGAAGCAGTGGACTGAGTCTGGAGTAGAAACATCCAGAGCCACCGTGTACAGGCGTGTGCAGGAAATGGGCTACAGGTGCCGCATTCCCCAGGTCAAGCCACTTTTGAACCAGAAACAGCGGCAGAAGCACCTGACCTGGGCTACAGAGAAGCAGCACTGGACTGTTGCTCAGTGGTCCAAAGTACTTTTTTCGGATAAGAGCAAATTTTGCATGTCATTCGGAAATCAAGGTGCCAGAGTCTGGAGGAAGACTGGGGAGAGGGAAATGCCAAAATGCCTGAAGTCCAGTGTCAAGTACCCACAGTCAGTGATGGTCTGGGGTGCCATGTCAGCTGCTGGTGTTGGTCCACTGTGTTTTACCAAGGGAAGGGTCAATGCAGCTAGCTATCAGGAGATTTTGGAGCACTTCATGCTTCCATCTGCTGAAAAGCTTTATGGAGATGAAGATTTCATTTTTCAGCACGACCTGGCACCTGCTCACAGTGCCAAAACCACTGGTAAATGGTTTACTGACCATGGTATTACTGTGCTCAATTGGCCTGCCAACTCTCCTGACCTGAACCCCATAGAGAATCTGTGGGATATTGTGAAGAGAAAGTTGAGAGACGCAAGACCCAACACTCTGGATGAGCTTAAGGCCGCTATCGAAGCATCCTGGGCCTCCATAACACCTCAGCAGTGCCACAGGCTGATTGCCTCCATGCCACGCCGCATTGAAGCAGTCATTTCTGCAAAAGGATTCCCGACCAAGTATTGAGTGCATAACATAATTATTTGAAGGCTGACTTTTTTTGTATTAAAAACACTTTTCTTTTATTGGTCGGATGAAATATGCTAATTTTTTGAGATAGGAATTTTGGGTTTTCATGAGCTGTATGCCAAAATCATCAATATTAAAACAATAAAAGGCTTGAACTACTTCGAGTTGTGTGTAATGAATCTACAATATATGAAAGTCTAATGTTTATCAGTACATTACAGAAAATAATGAACTTTATCACAATATGCTAATTTTTTGAGAAGGACCTGTAGCGCACATGTGCACATATCAACCTGAGAGCACGCCCACCAACTTGCTTTATTCAGGTTACAGAAGTCGTCTTCAGTGCTGCACAGGACTTGCTCGTGAAGGATGTCTCCAAAGAAGTGTGTTTAGTATCAGGACTGCCCTGATACTAGTATGTTTAAGATGCTTGAGAGGCTTGCCATAGTAGTGTTTGATGACGTGCACAGGTTTGTACTGTGTTGCCAGATTGGATGGGTTCTGAATTTGATTGTGCTGGTAAAAATTGGTGTGGGCTGGTTTGGAATCAGTTTGGCAGTTTTCAAACATCTAAATTGTGTAGGTTGTAGGATAACGTCATCATGGCATTACTAAACACACACACACATGCCCACTGCAGAGTCGGCAGATGTCAGGTAGTG
Source organism: Cirrhinus molitorella (assembly GCA_033026305.1). Lineage (NCBI taxonomy): Eukaryota > Metazoa > Chordata > Actinopteri > Cypriniformes > Cyprinidae > Cirrhinus > Cirrhinus molitorella. The sequence goes on from CM065119.1 coordinate 27,255,151, forward strand.
CTCACTGCAGAGCCAAATGACCTCCAGGAGCTCCCCCTCTCTGGATGTCCCGATCCACCTCTGTGGGGCTAACTGAGTGGAGTTATGTTTAGAGATAAGGTTGGGGTGTCTACCTCCACTCATTACATCCAGCGAGGGGGAGCCAGAGCTCCAGCTCCTCACATTTGGCTCTGCAGTGAGAACTTGAGCAAAAGAGGGCGTTTCTGAATATCTAGGTGTTTTTTTTTTTTTTTTGAAACCGCAGAGTGTTTCTAAATCATGCAATCAAAAGGTTCCTTTTTACCTAACCCCACTGCTATTCTGGGTATATGGATGGATGCAAAATTACATTTTGGAATTCATATACAGAAATTAACTGAAAATTGCAAAAAATGAATGTGTTAAGGTGTTTATCAGGTGTTGATTGGGGAGCAATTTCTCAGTCATTGAAAAGAGTTTATAATACAGTAATTAGATCAAGTATAGACTATGGCAATATCATATATTGCTCTGCAAATAAAACTTTGCTTAAAAACGTAGAGGTGTTACAGTCACAGGCTCTGCGTATATGTAGTGGAGCATTTAGAACTTCTCCAGTCAATGCTTTACAGGTAGAGATGGGATAAATGCCCTTAGAACTCCGAAGGCTTCATTTGAGGATGAGGTACTGGGCTGGTGTAAAGGGTCACTCAGAACATCATCCAGTTAAAAATCTTCTGAAAGACTGTTGGAAGTATGAATATAAAGAATTAGCGAGCTTGGTTGGAGGTTAAGAAGGAGGCAGATAGATTAGGGTTGAATAAATATGAAATTGCTCCCTCTGTAGCTATCCCAGTGGTTCCCGCTGGATGTTTCCAATGCCTTTGATAGACCTTCAAATACAGAAAGAAATAAGTGAAAAGGAGAGTTTTTTTCCAATAAAAATAGTAGTTCAACAGTATATAAATCAAACATATTATTTATAGTTACTGATATATATGGATGGATCGAAGGATCCTGAATCTGGAAGAACAGCAGCAGCAATATATATTCCTGAATTTAAAACAAAAATAGCCAAAAGGATGTCAGATCATATATCAGTATTTACTATGGAGTTATTAGCAATTATATTAGCATTGCAATGGATTGAAGAAATACATTCTATGAATATGGTAATATGTACAGACTCAGTGTCTGCTCTAACAAGTTTGTTGAGTGGAAAATCTGCAGCACGGCACGATTTATTATACGAAGTATTACAATATTTGTTCAGAAAATGCCAGCTAGGGATAATGGTATTTTTCTTATGGATACCGGCTCATGCTGGGGTAGAGGGAAATGAGGAAGTGGACTACCTGGGAAAGATGGCCCTGAAGCATTCATATAGTGAAATCAAAACAACAATTAGCAAATCTGAATTCAAGAGAATAATATCAATTGAAGTAAGAAAGATATGGCAAACGTTACGGGATAGTGGATCAAAAGGAAGGCATCTTCTCCAGAAAATGAGTTGTGGTAGTAGGAAAAAAAATGTTATTATAACAAGAAGATGAGAATTGGGCATTCAGCATTGAATTACAGTTTACACAAAATAGGGAAACATGAATCCTGCAGATTTGATAAATGTGGGAATCCAGAAACAGTAAAGCACATTCTTCTAGAATGTGATGCCTATGAAGGAAAAAGAAATCAACTTATCCATAAATTAGGATTGATGGGTTATGATAAAGTATCACTCAAGACACTATTAGGCAATAGACAAATGCAATCTAGAATTAATGATAAATTATTCAATTTTCTAAAAAAGACAGGAAATATGGAAAGAATATAATTATGTATTGAATTTTGAATGTTTTTTTACGTCTCCTACTAAATGTATGTACACTTCACACTCCAGATCAGTAGGTGGCGGTGATTCACCTTTTTAAGTTGGTTTGCCTAAACCGCCAAAAAACACCAGAAGAAGAAGAAGAAGAAGAAGAAGAAGAAGAAACCCACCACTAAACCTACAGTCACTATGACGTCAGCCAATCAGGTAACATGGTCTAAAAACGCCCTAATCTGGAAACTCCCATTACGTTTTCTGCAGAGACCTATACTTGTTTTGAACCAATCTGGCAACATTAAGTTACTGGCACAAACACTGACGATTCGTTCTTCCGTCCCTCAGTATTTTCAAGTATTTGGTGAGTAACTTTTATGTTCTTTTTGGTTGCTTTGAGATTCACGTTGATCGTAGTGTGCCGAATTTGAAACACGTAACCTGTAACTTAGTTAGGCAACGGACGCGTAGTATGCGGGTGAATCAGGAAACAACATAGAAACATTGCTTTCAGCTGCTATTTGATTTTTTTTGGAATCGGTTTAAGATTGCTTTTGTGGTAAGTTAGCTATAAAGACGCTTGATGAATTCTAGCGTACTCTGTAGGTGTTGATAATTAATAACGTTTAACGTTTTATTGGCTGTAACTCGGTAACATATTTATCAACACTAAGGTGAAAACGCAGCCTACAGATTAGGCCTAGATATGACTTTGGAAAAACGGAATTTTTATGATTTAAACGAAATCACGTTGTTGACGGTTAAATGTCAGTTGATGTTGCGGTTTAAAACAGAACTGATCGTACTTCCTGCTTCCTACAGTTTCAGTAATACTGCATCATGAATAAAAGGTCATGAAGGTTTTAGGTTAATTGACTATAAAAGCAAATTGTAGCAGGTAAAAACGTACTATCCAGTATACAGCTTATAACCAAGACTTTTTAAACAATGCTCTTTCTTTATATAATTATGTTATATGTTATGTTACATTGGCTCAATGAATAGAATAATAGATTAAAAAGGGTTTGCGTTTTGTATTGAAAGAAATGGTTACAAACAAAAATGACCAAAATGATTGTTTTGCTCTAAGCCTGTATGACTTTTGTGAAACAAACAAGGTGATATTTTACAGAATGGTCAAGCTTGTCTGTTACATACAGTAGAAGCAGATAGGAACTTGTGGCTGAGAAGCTCCAAAAAGGACATACAAGTACCAATTTAACCCCTAACCGTGTGTTCACACGGCCCGGTACTGGGTCGAGTGTGGTTCATCATTCTGCTTTATAACCACTTGCTTGACCAACACAAAATAGGTGTCATTTTAAAGTAGGGGTGTGCGATATGGCAAAAATATTACATCACGATTTTTTTCAGAAATATCACGATTCACGACTTTATCATGATTCTTTGTCATGTTGTTTTTACTATTTTGCAAGTTGTCTGAGCAGTACAGCCAAACAAATTTCCCTTTTTTAAAAAAACAAAGCCTTTCAAGGTAACAAAGTATAAAATAAGAGAATGGCGGATATTTAGGCCAAAGTGAGCAAAGAAGAAATTCTTTGTCATTATTTTGTCTTTGTTATTAAAAAATAAGAACAAAAAACATTACAAATAAACATAATACAAATAAAACAAACAGTGCTTTATTCTTCATGTACAGTAGGTGTATTTAGCAGTAGAATTCAAGAAATTGAATTAACAAATATAAAAAGTGAAACACTATATACTTGTACACTATATATTAATTCTTATTACAGCAAGTGTAATAAAGTTCTTAAGTCAAGAGCAGTGAGTGATTTTTTTTTTAATTTTTTTTTTTTATTATTATTATTATTTTTTTTTTATCTTTGTGTTTTGTTGTTTTATTAACAATAAAAGAATAGTTCACCCAAAAATGAAAATTCTGTCATGTGTCAAGTGTTCTATTTTTTATACCATCATTTTCTCAGGTTGTTTTAAACCTGAATGAATTTTCTGTTTAACGGTATCTATTTGATAATTTATATTATTAAATTCAATTGGGACCAGCTACTGTTTGGTTACTCACATTCTACAAAATATCTTATTTTGTGTTTAGCACAGGAAAGAAATTAAAACTGACAGAATTATAATTTTTGGGTGAACTATTCCTTTACAAGCAGCAGCATGTTTAGTACCAGTGTTGTACCAGTCACAATTGGGCTACTTTACCACTGTTGCTGCAGGTTGAAGTGACCCCAATAACGTAATAATATTTAGCCTCTGGAATGCTAATTTTACCAAGGGAACCCTGCCAAAAAAAAAAAAAAAAAAGCGTATTTTACTTCCGGAACGTGGTTTTAATGGGGGATTGCGGTTTCCTTTTTGCAGGTACTTTAATAATAACAATTCTATATACTTTACTATATATATAATATAGTATGTATAATATATAGTTACGAATATATATTTTAATGTACTTATACATATACATATACATATACATATATATATATATATATATATATATATATATATATATATATATATATACACACACATGCTGGGGGTGTGGCTTGTGGGCGTGGCTTGGGCGTGGTCTGATTTTCCTCCTTTTTTGGCCTCTAGCTGATCACATGCCTGCAAAAGTTAACACTGATGTGAATGTATGTCCCATTGTACAGTATATTGAGAGGGAGGTGCCAGAATTGCAGCTGATAGAGTTGCATACTACGATATTTCTCCAAAAGCAGATCATGGAGACATTTTTATCGTCCAAAATCAAAAATCGTCATATCACACACCCCTAATTCTATTTGAAAATGTGAACTGCAAAAGCATAAAAGTCTTGTGTCATCAACTTGGTTGAAAAGTTTTTAACTAGCAGAATTTAAAAAACATTTGTTTCAGTTAGAGACCAACTGTATCAAGTTTTTGTATGAAAAGATGTACGCTGTGTTTTGGTTTATAACTTTGCAAACCATTAATTAACCATTGTTGATTGCTTATCTTTATTTAGAGCTGGTGTTTTCGATTCAAACAAGCTTAAAACAACATATACAACCAATACAGATCGTAACAAAATCTCCATAGAAAGGCATACTACTTTGCTAAAGCTATTGGACTTCATGAATCAGATCGCTTTGCATGGTGCAGTGTGTTCCAATGTCAAAGTTTAACCAGTGTTTTTTGTTTTTTAAATTTATAGAGGTTTTCTATCAAATGAGAGCATGAACTTGATGCTGCTTTTTTGGAGTTTTAAACACTTATTTTTAAATGTGTAACCTAAAAATGAAAAGCATCTCGAAAATCAAATTAAGACTTCATAAAATGAAATAATATGACCCCATTAAAGAAACTGAAACTAAAAGCATTTAAAAAGAGGGTGAAAACAGGTGTTTCAACAATGCAAATTCTAATAAAAATAAGTTTGTTTATTTGTTTGTTTGTTTGTTTTTTACATTAAATTGTGTAAACATTAGTAGACCTGAAGAAAACAATGTTTTTAAAGGAGTTGAAAACAAGTCTGTCGTTAAGTTGCTTAATTGTGCTCATTTTTACAGATGATCACCACTGCTGTCCCTGTGGGTAAATGGAAGGCGATGGCACGTCCATCTTTACCATCCTCATTGGACTCCACATTACCTGGAATATCTCGAGAAGTGCTGTCCGTGTCCATGGAACCAAAATATCAGTGTCAGCAGTGCAAAGAGATTCTTAGGAAACCTTTCCAAGCACAGTGTGGACATCGCTTCTGTGTGTTCTGTTTCAAACAACTTACCAGGTACCAAGGGCGACCCTCTACCACTTGCTCTGCATTAATTGCCACCCTCTCCATGGACATTCCCAATCCCTTTAATCTCCCACTGCACTGTAGCTAGATGGAAAAATATCCCTCCTTTTGCTTGATGTTGATCCACTCTTTCGCCTCTTAACCCAAAGGGTTCTCCTTCACTCTGGATATACTATCTTCACTTACCTTTGTGGATATGTCCTAGGATATTTTCAGTCTTTGGTGAGCTTTACCTTGGTGTCAGTCATTTGGCTATATTTTTGTCACCTTTATAGTGATTTTATACTACTAGGACAAATAATTGATGCAACTAATGTTGTGTTCGTAAACAAATAATGTTTTTTAAAAAAAAAGCGTAGAAATGTGATGGTCACAAATTAAAATGAAGTAGAATTACATTTTTAAACTGTCGATAACCATGTCTTAGAAATGTCTTAATAATTTATAATAATTAATATTAATTTATAAATATAAAGAACTTAAGACTTATAAGGAAATACCATTGACTCCTATTATATCTAACAAGCTCACAAAGACAAACATTTCTACTCACACTTGTGTATTGCAGATCCAATATTTGGCACTGCATCATCTTTTATTTTCAGTCTCTCTGAAAAGCCTGCATCTAACAAATGTCTTGTTTAAAAACTAATTTGCAGTAAAATGAAGTGAACAAATGAACAGAGTCGTACCGACTCAATCTGGGACAATTTTAAAGTCTGCATGAAGTCAAAATTTACACTATTAATTGTTAATAAACAGTGCTAGTCGTGAGGTGAACAATTAAACTGTGTAAGTCAATCCATAGAAAGATATTGTTTTGACTTATAATATTCCTAATTTATTAAATTTTTGGTATGCATTGTTCAGTCCCTCTCCACTTGCCAGTTAATACAGACTCAAAACCGCAGCTCAGGCATGTTCATTCAAAAACCTCATCCAAATAATAATATGTTCATTCACCTATTAGTCTATAATCTGTAGTCAGACTTTGAAGGCAGGAAAAAAGCCATGAACACTGTCCAGCTAAAACATACAATGAAGTCTTTACATTTTAAGAAAAGTTTTAAATGTTATTTCATTTTCAGTGGCAAGAAATGTTGGCATCATTTATGTATCATTTTGTACCATTATATTGCTTTTGCTTTGAAAAGTGCCTATGGCAATAGTGATATGGGTACCAGCATGGAAGAACTTTAACCATCATTTAATTGTGACTCAGATAAATGTCAGTGTGCATGTGGTCTTTGAAGCATTTTATAATATGTCAGCCAGTATAGGATGTAGTTTAAAATGAGAAGATAAAATTTTACGTAATGCAGTTTAGTAATGTGGGCAAATTGTTCTTCCTTACTTTTCCCAACATTTTTTGCAATACATTTTAGGGCTGGGTATCGATTCAGATGTCTCGATTCGATTCGATTTGGATTCTCAAGCTCTCGATTTTTTTAAATTAAAAATTAACAGTTAACATTAGTTTACAAATGGTAAATTAATAAAAAGAAATTAAGAGGCACAGGTCTGTATTTTGAACCTATTCTAAAACTAAACTACTTTTATTTTGACGGGTTGCTGCGAAGAACTTGCAGCTGCTGTGTAAGCCTATGTGATATGACAGTAGTTTTCTCAAATTAAACGGTGAAATGTTAACGAAGTGACCCTCAGCTGGAGATAATATTGTGTGTTTATATTGGCGTATAGAGAGACGGCAGAAATAGAAAACACAGGGAACATCGTCCGCGGTTTAGTATGTGTAGTATGTGTCACGCCATCCGACATTCATTCATTACGGATATAGTGCCTTTACGTGTGAGGTCACATGCTTCTGCAGATTTGTAGTATTACTAGAGCATTTCACTTGAGCATTGCAAATCACGCATATTCCTTTGTTCTTGGTTCTTGTCAATAGTTTCTCCGTCATAAGCACTAAATGAATGACATGCTTTCTGTTGTATTTGCGAACTGTAAATAAGAGGGTGAGATCTAGTGGACAAGACCAATGATAAGATTCACATTAATCAGATCATTTTTTTAAATGTTTGCTGAAATAAATACTGGAAAAGATCAATTCGCTGCTTTTGAGTCAAATCGATTTTTTTTTTTTTTTGCCCAGCTCTAATGCATTTATCCTTCCTCATATTTCACTTTTATGTATTATTGCACACACGCTGCTTTCACTTCAATCTTTCCATGATCAAATCTCTAATTTCTTGTTGCGAATAAAATTTAAAAGCTTTCTTTGACTAGACTTAATATAGAGCCCTCAGGTAAGAGAAGGCTGTATATTAATGCTTTCCCAGGTGTTTATAGTAAGCTTATACTTTAAATCTGCCTTTTGTGCCATACTCTACTTTGAAGACTACAGGGTTAAAGATTACAAAATCTTTCCTCTTCATTAGCTCAGGGCCCATACCCTGCGAAGCCTGCCGTTCTGAGGGTATATTTGAAGAGGCAACATCTATACTTAATATTGCTGTGGTAAGTGTCATAGTTGATTGGTATCTACTTGTTTATTATTGTAATGCTGGTTTAAAACAAACTGTATGAATTAAAGCCCTATAAACAAAGGTGACTTCATTTTGTAATTCTATCATTGTTTTTATTTCCGTTTCCTTGTAATTCCTTCAGTGTGCACATTCTTGGCAAATGTACATGCACTGGTGTAATGTTTCGCAGTTACAGGAATACAGTTTCAAAAGGTATTCATTAATGAAGGAAATTCAGTGGTCTTTGAATCTCTCCCGTAGGCATTTCCTGATAATGCAGCACGAAGAGAAATTGATGGCTTGCCTGCCAAATGCCCAAATGATGGGTGTAATTGGTCTGGAACACTGAAAGAGTACGAGGTAAGAACATTGTTCACCTGCCTTGTCATATCCGTCTTAATTTTTTAATATGTCTAAACTCTTATGATAACATTTTCTTCAAACATATTTAAGCCTAAGTCTGATAATATACAAGGCAACTTTTTGAACAATATTGCTGGCCAACTTTGGTTAATGTTGGCATCGACGGGCAAACGGGAGACACAGGGCCTACGATGGCTTTAAAGTATCTAGAATCTAGATAAAAATTTGTTACCCATTCTCAGTGGGATAGTAGCCAAGCAACATTGCTCAAAAAAAGTTGCCCTGTGTATCATCAACCTAACACAGCAGTTAAGCAGATAAGCTGCTAAAAAAAGCGTGGTTTTCAGATTACGATGCATGCTGCTCTGTCTCTGTCTCTGTACTGTCATGAAAAAAAAATAACATCCGCCCACATTCGGGAGAAAAGTCAGCACTACAGATGGGGGTTGGGCGGAAAGTCCCAAGGCTGCCTGGAAAGTACCGGCATTGCCGTTCACAGTGTTAAATGGCTAGCTTTATATAGTTGAGTATTTGTCTGTTTAAATTATGTTAAAAACATAATAACCTAATTTTATATAGTTTATTTTTACATTTTAGGCTTGAAGGTTTTTTGTTTTTTTTTGTTTTTTTTTGCATTGCAAAAGGGTTTTGTGCTGTTTCTGATAAAGTATTAAAAATATATATATAGATTTATTGAGTAGTTTAAGGAAGTCAGACCGCTGGTGTTATAGTGTTATAATAGTATGTGATTGTGTAAGATGAGAGTAAAGCTTAAAGTTATTTATAACCTATGAACCAAGAAATTTTGATTGCTGACAAAACTCTTGCCAAGTTTCCATTCTGATCATCAAGTTTAGTTTCTGAAAACCTGAAACCTTTTCAAGTTTAACTTTGTCTTGGTTTTTTACTTCTGTTCAGCATGACAGAATTCTTCCCTTGTGACTTATTTAGTGATTAAGTAACCTAACCCTTGCTATCATTGTTCGGACAGTCAGTGTTGATTCATCTGGTGACTAAAAATGACTAAACGAAGTAAGAAATTCCCTAGTCTTTATAATATAATATTTATTTATAAATCAACTTGATGTTAATCTTCTTTGGTTTTTCTGAGTAACAGATATATCTGCCATGACATTTCCCACACAGTGTTGCCAGATTGGGCGGGGTTGTCGCCCCATTGGGCTTCTTTGGATCGAAGTGGGTGGGTTTTGGTGAGCTTTTGGGGTGGAAATTGTCAACCCGATTTTGGCAACACTGTTCCCACACCCTTCCTATTTACACCCGGAACAGACACGTTTGTCGAGTTTTGTCTGATCGGTGTGTTACACCTATTTTCACTAATTGAACATGTTTAATCATGTTTATCTGGTCTTGGAACATCTGAGGAGTTGATGTACTGTACTTGGTTGTCTGTCACTGCAGTGTGAATTGGCCTTAAATCTAGCATTATTGTATATAATATTTGCATGATTAGACCGAACATTTACTCAAAAGCACACCAGTGGAACAATTGAGAATGATAACTAAAAATATAAATGGGTAGTGAACCATAAACTAGGAAACTTTTATACTGGTTTCTATAATAGTTGTAGCTGTTACATAAATGTTCATGTAAAACAAAATAATAAAACATAAAGCATATATATGCTATATAGCCATAGATTTTTACATGTTAAAAATATAGACTAGTACCTTTACATTTCTCCTAGTCAGTCAGTAATGCAAATTATTATCCCTTTAAGTCAAGTCAAGTCAAGTCAAGTTTATTTGTATAGCGCTTTTCACGAAACAAGTAGTGTCACATTTCAGGGATTTCTGAAATTGTGCAAATTGGCAGAAATTTTTGTACAGACACTCTTGCTCTGTCTCTTGACTGTATGTTCCACAATATCAGTATATACTTTCAGCCAGTGACCATGTAGTTACTTAAAATCAGGAAGTTCATATACATCTCATGGGTATTAAGATAATTGTGAATAGAGCACAATTTAAGAGTTGACTCATACACCATATACTAACTGGTTGTATTTTCCCATTCAACATAGCTTTTAAGCTAGACATATTTTGTTTGTTTGTTTTTTTTTTTCATTAGGGTCAACATGAAGGTCAGTGTGACTTTGAACGTGTAAAATGTGAAGCATGTCAAGCACTCATTTTGGTCAGTGAGAAAGATCGCCACAATGAGCGGGAATGCGAGGCCAGAACCCTGAACTGCAAATATTGCAAGGTCACATTCAACTTTAAAGAAATTAAGGTAAGCATCCTAGACGTGGCCTATCTTAAAGTTTACTACTGAATGGTATGTGGTTTGAGTACTTTTAATGTTTGCTGTGTCAACTAAAGCTGTGGAATAGAATAACAATATAATGCATTGCGATGTTGATGTGAATAATTCTGCATTAATGTGTAAAAATAAAATAGTCGATTTTTAAAAATGTTACCTACAAATATACCTACATGTCATACATTAATGTACCACTAAAATGCTTAGTGAAATACTCTTAGAGCAAAAATGTAAGAGTCTTAAAATTAGGACTGGCACGCCCATTATTAGTTTTTTCTAAATCGACAAGTTAGGAGCTACTTGTAACCTTAAGATGTTTTGTCATTATGGGCGCTAATGTATAACATTGTATTAGATAAATTAGGTCTTAATATAATAAATCGGTTGCTGTCTGTGTCATTATTGTTAATCAAACAACAAAAGAAAAGAGAGAAGAAGGAATTACTGGATGATCTTGACTGAATAACTTTTGTTTTAATAATAAATCAGTTTATATGGTATTTAATTAAGACAGTGCTGTAATTTTTACTTTTGAATATTCAGTTTCTGTATTATTTGTTACTTGAATGCTTCTGTTAAATATATGTTAAAAAAAGCTCAGTTCATTTAATTTGTTTCTTTCTTTTATTGTATTAGATGTACTTTACCTTATAAAGTAAATTATGAATAAAGATTAAGTAAATTAAATGCGTAGGTGTTGAGCATGAAGGGTGAGCAAAATAGTTTTGTTGTTGATATCATATCTTTGCTAATTCTCCTTCCTACACTACACTTTTTTTTTTGTCACAGGCTCATGATGAAATATGTCAGAAATTTCCCATGCAATGCAAAGACTGTGGTAAAAAGAAAATCCCCAGAGAGAAGGTTGGTCTAGTTTCTCAGGCATATATTATTTCTGTTTGACTTGGTGTTTTTTAGTATGAATTTAAACATTGTTTAAATTATTACACAATTAATTTAATCATATGTTGTCATAATCATGTGTTGCTTAATTTTTTTCCTCTAATTCCCCCCAACACCCCCCCCCCCCTTTTTTTTTTTTTTTTTTGCAGTTTCAAGAGCACAGCAAATCTTGTGCAAAGTCCAAGTTGGCATGCCAGTTCAGTGAGATTGGCTGCAGAGCAGTGGTGTGTATTTGTTTCAGTTCAGAATAAACAACAAAATATAGGCTGTGCAAGAAATTATTGTTCAAAGTAGATCTTCTGCCTATTTTCAGAGTAGAAAACTGCAAAGCACTTGTGAGTTGCTAAGTAAATTAGCTTCTTGAGAGTTTAGTGTTACAACAGAACTACAACATCTATTTGAGTCTTTCAGTTTGCACTATTTTCCTACATTTGTTTAAAAAAGAACCAAACTATATAAATAGTCTGGAGTGTGGGTTAGAGAAGTCTCAAACTCATTGACATAGCTAGGTATTAAATGTATGTAGTACTGTAATATGTCTAAATGAAAAAGTTGGCGAATCATTTACAGACAAAAAAACAAACAAAAACTAAACTACGTAAGGAACTAGTGTAATATAGAAGGTCACAGTAATTTAAAATGAAGGGAAAGAGCAGAATAAGAATAATAACAAAATACTGTATATTGCAGTTGCATTATCAGGAGTAACAGTATTAAAGACATTAGGTGGCAGCAGTATTAATATAATTTTTTTTTTGCAAAGGTTGACAATGGTAAGCAGCAGGAGCATGAGCAGTCCAGTGTGATGGAACATTTGCGTCTCATGCTGTCTGTGCTGTCCTCTGTGCGCCTGCGGGCCGAGGGGGGTGGAGAGTGGCAGGAAGATTCTGGACTGGGATTGTATCGTGGACCTGAAGACGCACCTCCAGCAGGGGCTCATGCTGCTGCCTATAATGCAGGAAGAGGAGGCAGTCCTGGTGTACAGCAGAAAGTCGCAGCATTGGAGAACATAGTGTGTGTGTTGAACAGGGAGGTGGAGCGCTCGGCCCTCACTCTGGAGGCACTATCTCGTCAACATCGGCTAGACCAGGAAAAGATAGAGAACTTGTCAAACAAGGTACTACGCACACTTTGCAGAAAAATTTGTTGGTCTTAAATAGTTCCGATAAAACGCTCACTAAGTTGGATTTATAGGATTTTTTTTTCTTTCGGACAGCAGAGATGGTTTTGATGCTCTGCTGTGTGTCAGAGCATGATGCGAGGCTCTCACCTTGCAGGTAACACATTATATGACGTATTGACCGATCTTGTTTTATGACATGCACGTGGAACTTTTTACCTAGTGGATTGTTTACACAAATTTGTCTGTCATCTTTTACTCCCCTCCACCCCCCCCATGTGATTGGTATGCACCCTGTATGCTTGTTTCTTCCATGGTACACAAAGAAAAAATTCAAAAGATTTTTTCAATATAATAAAAGTGAAAGGGGGCACGAGTACCTGACTGAAATTTAAATCATTTAAATCATTCACTGAAAATCTCATTTTAAATGCCTTGTTTTTAACATAAATCTTAAATATTCAGATTTCCCTTTGAAATAAATGTGCGACAAATGTGCCTAAAAGGTAGATTAGTAATGTGTATCTTTAAGGTAACATTATGAACCTTTTATAGGTAAATAAGGCACACAGATGTTACTTTAAGTGCACTGCCCCATTTGCAAGCCCGTACAATTTGTGTACACTTTTAACGTAAGCATTGGTGCATTACGTTCAGGCGGGACACAGTTCTGCATTTTCGATGAAAGGCAGTAAGTCATGCAGGTGTGGAACAACATGGGTGTGTGTAAATGACGACAGCATTTTTATTTTTGGGTAAACCATCCTTTTGATTCAATAGTGATTCAAAGTCAGTTTGTATGAAAAAAGCTTAAGCACAAATATTTTATATTTATATTTTCTTCCGTTTGGCTGTTACTTGTGAAACACGAACATGCGTTTGTCCTCCTCCTGCAGAAGAGCCTTCACTGTCTCTGCCATGAGCCTTCATTCACATGGGATATAAAATAGAGACCATCTAAGACTTTATAATAATTGATCAGTTGATCAAAATTAAGATGAAATGTTGACAGAAATTGTCCTTTAAAGGAATAGTTCAACAACAATGAAAATTTGCTAAGAATTTACTCACACTTAAGCCATCCAAGTTGTAGATGAGTTTTTCTGCGTCTGCACAGATTTTGAGAAATTCACTTGCTCACCAACCGATCCAACTGATAAAATTTAAGAATAGTCCACAAGTAATCCAGTCAATGAGTTAATGTCTTGTGAATTAAAAAAACTGTTTGTTTGTAAGAAACAAACCTGTAAGTGTAAGAAAACAAATTTAAATCCATCAAGATCTGTGTTGCAAACTTAAATCCAAGACACAGAATAAAGGATTGTGTTGCTATATAATTTAAATGTTAGTATATCTTTATTACATTATTACAACGACGTTGCTGTTGGGCAGTTTTTTAACTATCTTTCTCGTCTGTGTTTGGTTGCTCTTGAAGGTACGTCAGCTGGAACGGACTTTAACCATGAGAGATCTGCAGTTAGCAGAATCTGAGCAGTCCTTGCGGGAGCTGCAGTTTTGTACATATGATGGAGTTTTCATTTGGAAAATAGCAGACTTCTCTCGTCGCAGACAAGATGCAGTGGGGGGACGGGCACCTGCTATGTTCTCACCTGGTAAGTTTAAGATCAGATTAAAGAACTGCTGCGGGTTTAATACAGGTTAAGCTCAATCAACAGCATTTTTTTGCATATAGTTTTTGTTTCTGCATTCTTTTTATTTATTTTAATATTTCTGTCTGTTATTGTAAACATTTTATTTATTTCTTTATTTAATATTAACAAGGGGTGATTTTATTTAAAAAAAATAATCAATATAATAATATCATTGTAAATTATTTTCAATACTATCTTAAGATGCTGATGATTGAACTTAACTTGTGCCCTGGGAATGTTCTAGGTTTATTACAAGTTAATCATACTTTGCATTTTGTAAATGTGTCTGAGGGCCTTCACCCTTTGTGCTACAATCCCCTGACTTGGAATTTTTCAAGATTACTGTATGTTAAGAATGCAATATAGCAGACCTATCATGTTCTTACATTCATTTTCATTTTATGACATTTGGATCTTCCCTCTGTCTCCAGAACTGCCAACTTTCACTTTCGTAGTGTCATTCAAGAGACCTGTGATCTCTCTATTTACTGAAAAACTTTCTGCTTTGTGCAATTTTATCAATTATATAAATTAATTTAAATTAAACTTATTATAAAATTAATTAAATTAATAAAAAAAAATGTATATTTATATATAAATATATTTTTAGCCATGCAAAAACTTCAAGTTCAGTTAAATCTGAAACTTGTTCTCAATCTGAGAAGCAGTTTTTTTTTTTTTTTGATTGTGAAGAAATCATTCCCAACCACTCAGTGTTCAAAGCTCATTTTAGTAGCATATTAGCATTTTTGTATTTAGTCCCATTTAAATTTTGACCCTGGTTTTACCAATTTTTTTTTTTTTTCTGTTCTCTAGCGTTCTACTCCAGTAAATATGGGTATAAGATGTGCTTGAGACTCTACCTAAATGGTGACGGCACAGGTCGTGGCACTCACCTGTCTCTGTTCTTTGTGGTCATGAGGGGCAAATATGACGCATTGCTGAAGTGGCCCTTTAGCCAGAAGGTAAATGATCTTTCTTTTGGGCTTTACTTACTCTTTTCTTTCCATCTTATAATTAGGAATGTGATGCCAACTAAAGCATTACAATACCACTAGTGTTGTTTGGATGCAAACTTTTATAGCAGGGACTGAATGTTGTGGCTATTCTGTTGTACTGTACAGTTTATAAAAAATCTATTGCTTTGAATAATGCTTGTACAATAGACTATATACACGGTTACTTCCTGGTTTTACATAAGCCAGCCCAGTCATTTCCTGTTTCAAGAATGACAAACACGAGTGTAAATAATTATATGAGAGAATTTGCTAAATTGTTCCATGAGTCATTGCTATGATTAAAAGAAATAACTGTAGCGATGGACGGAAAACAAAACATCTAACATGCCGACCAGTGATTCAGAGTAACAAAACTTAAGCAGCAACAAGTCTATTTAGCAGCTTCTACAGTTAAAGATAAAACTTAAAAACTGTAGTTTTAAAAATGTTGCATTTATTGTTATACCATTAATAATGGAATTATTTAATTTATAGTTGACTAAATAAATAAATAACCCTTCTAGGTTGTTGGTGTGTGGGGTTATTTATTTATTTTTTAAATGGCGTCAATCTTGTGACATCCTGCACTTGCTATACTTCATACTTAAGTACAGTAAAAGTACTACAGATTTCTTAGAATAGTAATTTAATCCAAAAACAAGGCGTGAAAACCCCCCTCAAAAAAATAGGGACCTGAAATGGCACCTGAGCCAATGAGTGAACCTCTACTGCCATCTACTGGTCAAAATACCATGTCATTTTCATCTTAAAAGTCTTGATTTCTGCCAGAAAACACATTCTCATTTTTTTGTATCATCTTTATAAATGAAAAGTTAATCTTTCAAGTGAATTTCACTGCACAGCTGAAGAGTTAAGAAATAGTAAAGGCTTTAAAAAAAAGTGTTTAAAACATGTTCATGACTATGAAGGTAAGTTATCGATATCAAGAATACCTATGTTGTTTACGAGATTGCATCGATAGCTTACTAACGTTAGCCTAAACACTTATGACAGTGTTTTGTGTCGGCATTTAAATGTACAATTGCATGTCGAGGTTCGGCATATAAAATTATGCTGTTAAATGTTGATGTAACATCAAGTTGTAAGTTAAGTTAAATCTTTATTTACAGTGATTGCTATTATTTTCTATTTTTAGTTTCAGACAAGAATGAGGCAGGAGAGGTTTTTAAAACTCAAATGACGTTTCACTGGAAGTTTACCAGCTGGCTTATCTTTATGCGGAAGTTCTAAATATAGCATATAGTCCATTGAATGTTAATGAGCAGACTATTGAATTCAAGAGAATTAAGGTTTGTGGAGTTTGTGAAAATAACTTAATTAAGGCAAAGTATTCTGGTTATCCTATTTTAAGGTGATGTTGCTAGTGCACACAAAAGAGCAGTAATATTATTTACTACATGGAATTAATGTAACTACATGTACTTGCTATAGGGTTAATGCTAAGGGGTAGGGTTTGTTTTATGGTTACTTGTGATGCTTAATTTACTGTTATTTTTCTAGCAAATATGTGTAATGTTTAACTACGTCGTCTTAAAGTAAAGTGTTAGGCTTGTTCCACACCGCATGCATAAGCAAAGCGTAAGCAGTGCATATTTTTGGCACCCCTTTCAACAGGCTTTACAGAAAGCGTTTTTTTTTTTACAGATTGTTTCGTCAGTCTATTTTTGCTGATTTAAAACCACAGTGCATTGTTCATGTTAAAATATATCTTAGCTACTAATAAAACGGTCGTGGCAAATTTACAATAAAATCAAGTAAGCGAGGTGCTCCGTATTTCATAATCACCATGACATTCAGCTCTGTGAAAAAATACAAATAAAATGCACAAAAACTGCCTGTTTAAAATTGCCTGTTTAAAAATAGAGGTTTATCTTAACTTGTTTTTTTGTTGCTGCCTTATGTTAAACTGTTTAAGTTACTTTTTTCCACATCAATCTACACTCCATGCACCATAATGTTTTCATGTGTCTTCACTGAGGAGATAAATGAGTCACCTCACAGCACCATAAACTCCAAATCGGTGGAGGGTTGCAGTGATGTTTGTCCTTCTGTAAGTTTCTCCCATCTGCACATATGATCATGGTCAACATTAGATTTTTGGTCACCACTCTAGCCAAAGCTCTATTAATTAAGGCCCTATCTCTATTAATGGCTCAGTTTGGCCAGAAGGCCAGTTCTAGGAAGAGTTCTGGTTATTTTAAAATTCTTCTGTTAAGGGTAACAGAGACTACATGCTTCTGTGAACATTAAATTTTTTCTGAACTCTTCCTCAGATGTGTGGCTTGATGCAACCCTGTCTCTGAGCTCTACAGGCAGTTTTTATTTTTATTTTTACCTCCGGACTTGTTTTTTTGCTCAGATATGCAATTTCAGCTGTTAGACCTTTTAAGAAGACATGTACCTTTCCAAATCATACCCATTCAATTGAATTTGCCACAGGTTAACTTCATTCAAAGTGTAGTAACATCTACAAGCAATATGCATTCTCCTGAGCTAAATATCAGCTGTTCCAGATAAGGGTATGAATATTTATGCAATGGATTTTGTTTTTAATCAATTTGCAAATGAGTTAAAAACCTGAAAAAACGTGACCGAATGGACGGTACTCATCTGTATTTGCAGTACACAAGCACACAATGGGCATGTGCTGCTCCCGCTCGGCATACTAACAGCTCCCATGCTGCCTCTGCTCTGCTTGCGCATCCAGTGTGAAACAGGCGTTACTCTATTCTCTCTTCTGATGTCCAGTATAGCCAGAACATGAGATTGGCATTACATCAGTTGTAAATTCCTATCACTCTCCTCCTGTTCTTTTGTTCCAGGTGACATTGATGTTGTTGGACCAGAACAACAGAGAGCACATCATTGATGCCTTCAGGCCTGACGTGAGCTCCACATCCTTCCAGAGACCCATCAGTGAGATGAACATAGCCAGCGGTTGTCCTCTCTTCTGCCCCCTTGCCAAGCTGGCAGGCAAAAGCTCGTATCTGAGAGATGACACCATATTTATTAAAGCCATTGTTGACCTTACTGGCTTATAAAGCATTGAAATTATTCATAATAATAATAATAATTATTATTATTATTATTATTATTATTATTATTATTATTATTATTATTATTATTATTATTATTTATTATTTATTATTTATATCTCAGCTGCGGAAGCCAACAATTTAAATATGATATGATATAAATAATAATATAGTATTATGAAATTAAAATTATATTTATATATTAATGTATTTATATAATATAATCTATTGTGTGTGTGTATATATATATATATAAATATTATAAAACATTTATATAATAAATTTATAGTACAAATTATAACTATACATGCTTTTAGTACTGTATGCAATACAGAACATGTTCTTTTAAATGTGGGATGGCGTTACCATGCTAACTGCATTTGAGCACATTTTTAGGGGCTTGAACACTTTTATAATAAGCAGTATAAGTATAGTATAAATATATAAATCACTATATGTAATATCCCTAATAAAAGGGACAGCATACTAATAGTTTATTTTTTTTCTATAACAATTATACACTAGGTTAGCATGTGATGTGAAAAGATAAATTAGACGCAGTATAAACCCTTTGTAGAGCCTTTTTCATTCATTGATTTATATTTTATCTATCATTTATATAGCTGTTTTTTTTTTTTGTATTTGTTTAGATATTACTATAACCTTTATTTTATTAGCATGCTTTTACAGTACTAGAGTACTACAGTACTTCTATTGAATGAATGACATCAATGCTTGTTTTCTTTTTCTCTTTTGTGTAAGCAGGTTCAGTAACCAATATATCTTATACATTCAATAATGTATGATTTGTTTGAATTGCAAAATTGTTGTGTACTGACCATATCTACTTGTAACAACAAAAACAGAATACAATGTGTTCTTCAAAGAGGCATCTATATTTTATCTATATGTCCTCAGTAAAAATATAAACAGGAAATAAACATGTCTGGTAAAAGAAAAATAGTTTAATGGGTCAAACAAATTTTACACATTCCTTAGCAAAAGCTGAAGGGCAGCTGGGAAAATAAGATGCACAAACTCAAATGTCACACAGGGAATCAGATTAAAAAACAAACAACCGATGTTCTCGCAACTACAGAGACTAATGCTGCACGCCCTGATCCAAACTCCAACTAAATTATTATGAGATCAAACTGAAATAGCTTGATGTGCATAAAATCATAAAGAACCAAAATGAAATAAAAAGTCATATGCATGAGTAACATTGCAGCTGAGCTTCACATACGTAGATCATATACGCAAGGCATAGGGGAGCATTTTAGAGTCACTTTTTCATGATGTCTGAGATTATAACAAATGAGCACCTTTGCTGAATTTAATGCTGGTAAACAATGTGAGCTTATGACACAGTAAGGTGAAGTCCTGGAGGTGAGGTAAACATGCTTGTAGATATGAAGTAGCAAAGCACCCTGATGCTGCATAGTATCTCAACGCTGTATAGTCATAAAGCCCACCTACACAAACACTTAACAGACAATCTAATGGTTGGTGTTGGACCTTTTTTTCTTCAGCTTTTTGGTAGTTTTAATAATCCAACCTACACAAATTCTCATTAAATATGTCATACTAAATGTACATACAAAATAAATATGCCACCATAACAGAGGTGCAGCACTGGTGCAAACCAAATGATTGTATAAAGCCAACAACTAAAAGTTTGGCATGAAGACTGAGTTTCTTTGGAATTTTTACATTTTCAATATAGTATGATCGTTAAAACCTGTATGACACAATCCATATGCACAATGGATACAAATGATTGAAGTGAATGAAGTCATAGATGGGGTAAGCTCGGGAGTAAACATCTGCATTGTCATTCTGTAATGGTTAAATCAAACTCCTCCTTTACACAAAACTGGAACAGAGAAAAAAATACGAGTGACACATAATTGTTGTAAATCTGTAGCAAACTCTTAGCATTTAAATACTCTGACCATGTCCTTATTCTGATCATCAGGTTGCTTGTTTAACATCATCTAAAAAAGGTGCCGACAACAACAAAAATGACAAAGTACAAACGTGCAGACATGCACAGGTGACGTTTCATTCATTATGACAGGGTTAAATGAACTTTAAAACTGCACACGTGACACACATATATATGTGAATGTGACCTTAATATCTTTCTTCAAATTCTTGGTTCTTGGAGTCACATAACCTGTTGATGTCTGTCTTTCACATTTTCATGTGCATCAGTGATCTTTTACATCAGTGGGTTCCTAAGAGCCCATTTTCTTTAGTTTTTTTTTAACATTTATTTTATTCAAGATTCATCTTGCGTTTCATCTTCCAGTGATTTGTTAGTCATGGTACATCCTGTCAAAGGGATATGCATTATTTTTGTTCTCATACAGAGCCATGTGGAATTCTCAGTTTCTTGACCTCACATGTGTCCCTCTGCTCATGGAGCGTCTTTCTGTGGTGCTTTTCACTTGCGTTAGCCCCCCAGGGTCCAGGTCAGGGTTTACCATTCAGATTAGCACTTCTGTGGCCAAGCAAGGAGGATAGCAGGCTGCGAGCCCGAGGGGGGCGCTGGGGTGCCTCAGCGAAGCGCACCATGCGCGGCGAGCGCCACACTTTAATGGTGGAGTCATCGCTAGCGGACAGCAGCAGCTCCTGGTCTGCTGGGCTGAAGGCCACAGAGTTGACCACGTCATCGTGTTTCAGGCGTGCCAGGCAGATGTTGTAGTGCCGGTCCCAGATGTAACCGTGCTTGTCCTCTGCACCACTACAAAGACATTTACGCAAATTAGACAATTAACACTTCAAATGCAGTTACGACTCAATCCGTTTGATCTGTTCATCAAGAATTATCAGATGAGTGCATAGCATGGATTTTACATTCTTGTTATTGGTAAGATTTAGTAGTATTAGTCTAAGACAGGGCAATTTAATTTACAATTCAGGATGTAACATTAACTAATATAGGGTAACCATATTTTACTTCTCAAAAAGAAGGCTCAAAATATGTCATATCCATACCTAAACTAAATATTTTACAGTTTTACAGTGACCATAAACACAGCTAAAAGGCCATCCTTCACAAAATGTTATATCTACCCAGTTTTATCATAGGTAGAATGCGAATTGTTTCAATACAAGCATTTCAGTCAAATGTAATTTATGCAATATTTCAAACCTTTAACCCACAGGAGAAAATCAACCCACCCCAACAGTTTAAAATCAGCCCAATTCCGAGGAACATATTAAAGTGTATTGTTTTCTACAAATAAAAAAAGAAAATTCAGGGTGTTTGACGTCATATGTAGGCGTCACAATGACAGAGTTGGTTATACTAGTTAAAATTGCTAATTTCTCTGGATTTAAACATTCTTTGAAACATTTGGGATAATGTAAGTACACAAGTCAGCAAAATATATAACATTGTTCTAGTGTTTTTTGGATTATTTTAAATAAAAAAAACTTTACATATTGTGCCTTTAAATACTGCGCATATTGATAGCGACTCCCTGATGTGCTAAAAATTTTATTCAATATTAGAATGTTTGAGGGAGTGGGATTAAGAAAACAGTTCTGCCCAAAGCTTTAATACAAAAAGCCACACAATGAATGCCGACTGTAGAAAGCAAAAGCCAAATCCTGGACATTTTGGGCAGTTTAGAAATCCTTTTTAAGGTTCAAAAAGAGGACATGTCTGGGGAAAAGAGGATGTATGGTCACCCTAACTAATAATGTGAATACAGACATGATTTTAAAATGCTTCCAATTCATATTTTCCATTTCAATCAGTAAGTTCAATGAACAGTTATTTATTGTCATTCAAATATTACCATTTATTCTAGAAGATGCATGACAAATGAAAACAATGTGTAAAAAAGCTAAAATCTGTCTCAATCATGCCCAGTATCTTTACACTGGCTTTGAATTTCAGCAGCTAGCCTTGACTTCTCTAGACTCTAAATCTGGGCAGAAGTTGTGCAGTGCATTCCAGCCTTAAATCGTTGAGAATGATTTACACCAAAAATTCTCCACTTGCAAATTATTGCAAAAAGAAAACTGAAAAAATGGCCATTTCAAAGCCAATATAATGTTATATTTCCTAGCTGTATTACCAAGTTGTCAACATTAATGGATCCATATTTTACATATGGTTATGTGATTTTTCTTTCACTAGAACATATTCACATAGCAGTGTGGATATGACTGGCTGAATTAAGTAAAGGCTGAGAGCCTCAAAAAAAAAAAAAAATAAATAAAAATCACTTTCATTTCTGTATGCATTAATAATGAAAAACCTGAAGGTAATTAGAAGCTTACAATGACCTTAAAAGCTTAAAACGTCATGCCACCAGTTTGTTAACTGAGTAACTGGTAATTGTGAGCAATTAACACTCAAATGCTATAATGAATTTAATCTGCTCAAAGCTATTCCCACAACATAAAATCTGCTTTTCAAAAACATTTCCCTGATGCTGCACCCTTGCCGTTTGCTTGTCAGTATAAAGTTCAATACCAGTGTTGTATCAGCCAGTGAAAGAAAAACTGACTTCATATATCTTTACTCTGGTAAATAGCATGTACTGTACTCCAAGTGTCAGAACTGGAAAAACAGTCTACAGCAAATTAAATGTGCTAGTATATTAGGCTGTTAATTACCTTGCAACAAAGTCTCGGCTGACATCAAGGAAGATAAAGAAGCACTCATCGTTTGGTGTAAAGGCCCGGTGGGCTCGAAGGCTGCGCCGCTCCTCTCTAAGACTCTTCAGATCAATCACATGCAGGTCGATCTCCTCTGCGATGGGCGGAGGGGACATGGGGTCAGAGATCACACACCCTGCCGGCCAGGCTCGACTATTCACGTACAAGTACCTGTGAACAGACAAACACTGGATGGCAGTTACCATTTTAATTGATAATGCTTTGATTTCAGCAGGGTTTTCATGCGTTGTTGTCCATGATTTTCCATGGCTATTTAGGCATTTTATATAAAACACTGAAAATTAAGTGGGAAATGAAAATACTTAAAAAGAAATATCTTAAAACGGTACTGTATGTAATTTTTTGACTGTACTAAAGCATAAAAATACCATAATGTTTGCAGATATTAAGAAAACTTGGAAAAAAGAAAAAAGTGGGTGGGAGAAACAACTCTCCAATATTTTGAATTTGGACTGCAGTACCCATTTCAACCGCTAGCTGTCAATATTACATACTGCACTTTTAATACAAATAATACAAATATTATTAAATCCTGCTTGCGCCTCCTGGAGGAAGACTGTGTGACTTCGCACTCCATAGAAACACAATAGCAAAATCCTGCCAATCAGTTAAAGTCAGCTAGAAGCTCATGTTAGTTAGTCATTAACCGCTGCACAACACACACCTATGGTCAGGTGACAGACCCATGCCAATGATGTGGCCATGTATGTCGATCACATGATCCAGCGAGTCAAAGAATTCATCTGTACTGCGCTCCTCTCCCAACACAGGACCGCACGTGGTCATTTGATCAGGCATTATCCGCTTGATGCCTGAAACACACAAACACGTGAATTTACCATCCAGGCATGTATGGAATTAGCAGGTTAAGTAATGATTCAGTGTCCAATCAGAAATATAAATGCATGTTCACCTATTTGGTGAGGCGAGTAGGTAAGGCTGCCGGTGGTGAAGAGGAGGTAGGTCTTGTCCTCTCCTTCTCCAGGAGCTGAGGGAGACACCAAGTTTGGATCAGGCGCTTTGGTGCGTCTGTTGCCCATAAACCTGGCCACCTTTGTCTCCAACTCTCGATCACGAGCGGCTATGCTCTGACAACCCTAATGCCAGCAAATACAGAAACTGCACATCTAACTGACAACATACAATAACAGCAGTGGTGATGATTTTAAAGCATGGCTTACTGAAAATCATATTTCTCAATCAATCTGTTGTTATTATTTAGATTTCTGTATATTTTAAAGCTGGATTTGCTGCAGTTCTTTCAGAAGTTAAGCAAGTTATTACATTTTAATTAAAAATGAGAAACAATTTTGGTCACACTTTAGTTTGGGGCCAGTTCTAACTTCTAAAGGAGAAGTTCACTTCCAGAACAAGATGTTCATGTCTTTTTTCCTCTCCAGTTGTAAAGAAATTATGTTTCTTGAGGAAAACATTTCAGGAATGCTCTCCATATAATTAACTTCTATGGCGCCAGCGGGTGAGCTTCCAAAATTCAGCTTCAGAGGGCTCGAAACAATCCCAGCCGAGGAAGAAGAGTGTTATCTAGCAAAACGCTTGGTTATTTTCTAAACAATGTTACAATTTATATACTGTTTAACCTTAAATGCTCATCTTGTCTAGCTCTGCGATGTGCATGTGTACTCTGTACTCCAGTTCAATACAGTTAGGGTATGTCAAAAATCTCCCATCTCATTTTCTCCTCCAGCTTCAAAATCGTCCTACATCACTGCAGAAGTACCGACCCAGTGTTTACAAAGTGAATGTGAACGACCTTTACAAAAAAGGCAAAACAGCGATGTAAAACAATTTTGTCAGTACTTGTTTTTATGTTGGAGTATATCCAATCCAATGCTTTTGTTCCAGAAGAACGTTATAAAAAATGTATAACAAAGTAAGGAAAACACTTGCCATTTCCCCAGAAGATCAATGTATTCTGCATCTTCATAAGTATGGGAAAACACTAAAATTCACTACTAGAAATGAAAACAATGTTGTAGGTGCAGCACTCCATATGGTTCTTACATGTATAACATGCTGAATCCCAGATGGGTTAAATGAGGGCAGATGTGCTGACACTCTTTTTTCCCCTCGGTCCTCATCCTCCTCATTCTCATCATCTTCACCCTCCTCCTCTTCACTGTCTGTGTTTCCCAGATCAAAGAAGAGAGGCTGACGCTGCTGTGTCTGCTGGGTTTGAGCTTGTGCTTGTGACTGAGCTTCATAGTCTAGAAGGAGGTCAGGAGAGTCGTGTCGACGGCAGTGGGCCACCATCACTGTGCGTATAGTGCTGGCATTGATGTTCTGGATCTTAAAGAGACGTTTCACCACATTTACATTTTCTGACTCAATGTCCTAAACATGGAGAGGGGTAACACGGAGTAAGCAGTTAGGACAATCTATAACATAACCAAAGTTTGGCTAGAAATATTGTTTGTGTTATTGGCAACTTAATGTGGCTACAGAATCTTATGATTAATTAACCAAAATGAAAATAAGTGGAAGATTACAATGGGTCTCATCAAAAAAAAAATTGTGAGAAAGTCTATAGAATGACACAATGGAAAACATGAACTGTTTTCATGAACTGAAAAAACATTTTCTAAATTCATTAACTACAATTAATTATAGACTCCACACATCACTTTAAGACCTTAGAGAACTGAACATATCTGGACCTGGAAGGCTTTGTTGAGCCAGAGAACAGAACAGGAGGTCATGTTACCAATCCAGTGCAGGTTACCAGAGATAAGGTGAGTCTCATTCAGCCAGCAGCCGAACACATCATATGGCTTATTTCTCACACGGGACAGCAGAGTGTAGTTCTCTACAGATCCAAAACAACATCAATCAGAAATGCATTTACAGTGGGTGTGTGCAATCGTGTATATTGAAACAGCTGTCTCTACCCAAACTGATGACTGCAATTTCTCCAGAGGAGGAATGATGTGGGCCCAGGTAGACCCCTGACACCAACAGGAGTGTGTCATCAGCGTTGAACTGTGAGAATTGAGTGTAGCCCCAATTAAACTGTCGCATGCTGGAACTGTGAACCAATGAGATGGTGCCATCTGATCGCTCCGTGTCCCAAAGCTGTGACAGCACATTAAGTGAATTCTTATTATTCAGTGAATAACAAAGCAGTAACAAATAACATCAATTTATTTTTTAATAATCAAGATTTTAATTTAAATGTTGTATATGCATACAGAGAACTGTAGTTTTAGTCAAGTGAATAAAATAGTCTTAGAAACAAAAAAAAATGCAATCTGTATCATGTTTGTTTCATCTTACTGCAAAAAAAAAACATTAATTTAACATTTTTTTAACAAATATTTACATTTAATAACACTGAAAATGTCTAGTAGAATTGTTTCTTTACACCCTGAAATGTGAACATCAAAACCATTATTTTCAAAATCGTTTATCCAATATTCAAATATGAATTTTTTTTAAGTGTAAAGTTAAGTGTATTTTTGTATGAGTGTATATGTATGAAATGAATTTTTGGTAATATATCTGGGACAAACAAAAAAAAAAAGTCATTTAATTTGAAAAAAATATTAAATGCATAACCTATCTTCATTTGTGCTAGGAAGATTTAATTCAATAAATTAATGAATGATGGTTGAAAATGTGGAAGAGCATTAGTGTTAAGCAGTACTATGATATGCCATGCCAACTATTCAGGTGTTTTTTGCATACAACCATATGTTATGACTGGCATATGCAATTTTTTTTTTCCATTCAGACATTTGTCTGCTAGATTATAAATCATAAATAGTGTTTCAACCTTTGAAATTTGAAGAAAAATATTAAATGTTGTTCGCATCTTTATGAAGTGAACAGTAGTCACTAGTCACCTTTACAGTACAGTCTTTGGAGCAAGAAGAGAAGCGATGTCCACGGTGAGAGAAGGCCAAATGCAGGACCTGATCATGATGTTCCTTCAGAGTCTGAACCTCCACACAGGGGATGCAGTCATACAGCCGCTTGAACTCCCTGTACCACGACCCAGCCGCTGCACACATGCAGGAAACTGTTGTTACTTAAGGTCCAGGAAGTGCCGCCACAGTGCGACATTCATTTATGACAAAAAGGGCAGACTTCAGGCACTGTTACAGTTATTTTACTAGTTAGGTAACACGTATATATATTCCACTTTGTTTTGTAAAATAAAAAAATGTGAAGGTGTGTGCTTATGTATTTTACACATGAATTCATTGCCTATGATGCATTTTAAATAAAAGTTCAGCTACAGTACCAGGGTGGCGTGGCACAGAACGCGGGATGCAGTAGTAGTTGTAGAAAAGCTCCTTCCAGAGGAACTCATCCCGCGACACAGAAAACCACTGACGGCAGGTGAACCCTGCGCTCAGCACTGCCTTATGAGGGAGATGCAAGAAGATTTCCAGCACCAGGCTGTCCGGCAAGCCAGGGCCACTTGCCATCCTGACATCCTGAAACAACATTACATTAACAATGACTTTCAAAGGTTACATTAACAAAAGCCGATTTTGCTATTATTATATTAACAATGGCTATTTATTATGGAAATATTGATATTTACCTTACAGAAAACACATCGATTCACTACAGGAAACCTTTATTCACCACTTGGAGTCATGTGAGGCACTTTTTATTATGGATCGATGTGGTTTATTGGACTTGTTTTTGACTGTTGACAAGAAACACCTGCCTATTGCCATTATAAAGCTTAAAAGTGCCAGGATAATTTTTAATATTACTCCTTTATTCACCACCTGGAGTCATGTGAGGCACTTTTTATTATGGGTGGATACGGTTTATTGGACTTGTTTTTGACTTGTTATTTTAAGATTTTGGTCTGTGAACTGTACTTTGTTATGGGTGTTTGTTGTTTGTCTATTTTTTCTAACTTTGCAAAGCAACCTTGGGTTTTAGAAAGGAGCTATAAAGATAGAAACCACAGCAACAACGCAAAGAACAAAAGCCTGTTTGTGCTTTATGAAAACCAGATATCTGAGATGAAATCAAATGTTTAAATCCTCTGATCCTGTCAAACTTGCTTTTGCAGATTCCAGTATTTCCTGGACACATACGTCTAGACATCTTGTCTTATTCGCCCAATATAAATGTGGCAAATGTTTAGGTCATTTTATGCATTAACTGGTAAATAACAGAAAGGTTGGTTTACACTTGGCAGGTTCAGTTAGACTGAATTGTACTCTGGTGCACATCCTCTGTAATTTTTTAAGTAAGTGAGTCAAGGCCCACAATCAGTCTCAGTCCACTTCCAAATGAACACTTGCGGATAGACTGAAATACGAACATAACACAGCCTAAAGTCTAAATGAACAAAGCCCTTTACATTTCAGTACAGGTGTCAGAACTGCCATCTCCTTAAACCTGATTTTTGTGTGTGCAACAGAGGAATTCCTGGCACTGTTTTGACTCCTGTACCCATTTTACAAGCTATTCGTAAAATGTTCTTAGCTGGTAAAAATACACACATACAATAAACACATTTAGCCCAGCACACATGGTTTTGGATGTTTGGATGTTTGGTACTGCCACAAAACATGTCATCAAAGCTGTCCAATCAGGGTGTGACCTTATCTTTACGCTTTTGGTTTTGTATTTTTCTGTTTGGTCAATTAAAAAAAAAACGCCAGTGTGAATGCAAAACAAACCAGGACTAAATGTATCAAGTGAAACCAAAATAAAAGAGTGAACCTGCCTTACACAGGACCATTCTGGGATGAGATACTGATGAACTGTCTAACCCAAATTTATTGTGCACCATGGCACACAGATGGTCTCCATGGTTAAATAAAAATACCAATACAGTGGTTGCATTTGCATTTATTTTCATTATTTATATTAATTTAAACAATGTAAACAATTATCGTCAAACAATCAGATTCATTTAGTAACATAAATATATCTTAGTGTTTAATAATGAATTATTTCTTGTGGATCCACCGGTTCACATTTACAACTTGGTGCATAAAAATATTTTATTAATTATTATTGAAAAATGCTAATTAATTCTCTGCAGGTAGCGCTTTTCGGTATATACAATGATGCTTAGGCCATACAAATTACAGGAGTTTTATCAGAGGCTAATGTAGGAAACATAATACACCCAGTGGGATTTTTTAAAATATGATGATAGCGGTATAGAATGGTAAAATACGGGAGAATCCCAGGGAAAACGGAAGGGTTGACAGGTACGTGTCTAACAGTATTAGACATATCTTTTGTTCACTACTGTTTCCTGGCATAGCATTACAGCACTGTTTTTGGGTATCATTTTAAAATCTACTAAATAGTGTAATTTATTGGTTGACTAAATAATAAATATCTTTCAAGAACAGACTATCTGCAAATCCATCCACTATAGTGGGTAAAACATGTGGCTCACCCCGCACATTTCTCTATTCTAATTTAAGATCTGACAGCTGTAAATTATGACTAGGTAACACAGTCTCTCCTTCTCCACCCAGATGTTTATTTTTAGAGATCCTTATTTTTAGAGAGTTAAAAAGAGTAAATATCTCATCATTGTACATTGTGTTTTTTTAATGATCTGAATCAATTGATCTAAGAGCATTTAGCACATAAAGGACACGTGTGTACACACACACACACGCGCAAATAGTATGATATTCATAACCTTTCTCTGCTGAATGTTGAATGCGCTTACTGTAGAAATTCTCATAATTAGTCTGCTTTTTATGAAAACAAAAAACTGAATTCAGACTAAATCTGAAACTTCTAATTTAGTCAATTTTGTTACTTTATGAAAGTTTGACAATGAAAGATAAATTAAGTATAAATAAATATGTAATTTTTGTAAATATGCAATATGAGTTGCGCACATAACCAATGTTACATTATTTTATTCTATTGTATTTTAATTAATTAAGTAATTATGTATTGTTTTAATTTATTACTAACCTGGAACGTCCAAATCAGAGTAGATTTATAAAATGAAATATATTACATGTTCTTTTCAGTGCACCCATATACAATTTTGGTAACAGGTTTTGATTATTGTTTGTTGGTGTTGTTGTTGCTGTTATGGCAGATACTGAACAACTGTCCTGCCTGTTTTTAAACTAAATTCAATCTAAATTATAGCTCCAGCCCAGTCATTTTCTTTATACAAGCGACCAGACAAAGGTTTCAAAACATTATGATAAATGGGGGGAAGACAGTTTTGTTCATCTACGTAACCTCGCATAGAACAGGAGTGCACATAATAAGCCTGATATTATATTGCTATTTTAATATTGTTATTTCTTGTTTGGAGCTAAAGAAGCTAATAACATAAGCTAAGCTCATTACCAAAGCTTAACATAAACAAATATGGGCAAGCTTTGTCAAAGTACGTTATATTTCAGATAAATGTTTAATTAACTTTTACATTACCTGCCAAAGGCCACAACCTGTGGAATACTTTGCAAGCTTATAACTAAGGAAAATATATCAACCTCGATTTGTTTTAGCTCCGGTTAAACGACTAGCACAATCCCTAGTCTACATGAATCGAACATCGATGCGATAAGTGTTGAATAGTCCAGGTCAAAATAGTCGATCACAGAAAATGTTTACGAGTGGCTTGTAGTAGGATATCTCGGGTACAGTAGATTATTAGAGCACCCATTTGGAAGACATAGTCAGCTATGTTACTATGACTGATTATGAGAGGTACGTTTAACCCTAAAATTAGCTCTGTAATTACTTTTCTATTTAATTATTAGAAACATATATATTTTTAAATTATATTATGTACACCGTTTTAATTAAGGGATACGTATAATGAATATGTAAACAAACTACTAAGATTTTATTTCTTTTATTATTATTATTATTTTTGAATGCAGCTTGTAACTTAATGGCTCATTCAGAACATGTATGGACAAGTAAATTGACACTGGTCATATCATTTACATGAGTAGGATCTGTAAAGAGGGTACTGGGAAGGGAAAGCCCTTTACTTTTAATTCTTTTTGATCGTTGTAGTCTTAATAGATGTGCCATATTTATCAGAACTACAATATAACTTACAGTATAATGTCCCTTACTATAATGTCCTTTAAAACTGCATCCAAAATATTCCAGTACACATCGTTTGCATTTGTTTGTTTATTGTAAAGATTAAAACACCTACTACTCTTACATTATATGCAACATACAATGTAAGAGTAGTAAGAGTAACATATAATATAATGTTCTATATATATATATATATATATATATGGAACACAGTTGCTTAAGTGTTTAGTAATGTGAAATATTATTTATGTGCTCTCAGGGCTTTCCTATCTGGCTGAGAGGTTGGTTTCATGTCTTACATCCTCAAAAAGAACCACAAACACAGGGTGACATGCTAACAGTAAGTAATATGTGGACATTACTTTACAAAATAGTTAAACAGGATTTAGATTACAGTTTAAGTACTTTTAAATTATTCTTTCTTCTGCAGGACAGCAAGTTTGGTCAGTCTCAAGGGCACCTCTACCAAGTCACCGTTCCTCATTCAGTGTGGTTCCTATATAAGCAGCCCTTTTAAAAAATCTGCGAGAAATTGAAACATTTATTATAAATCCATATTTCCAGTACTTTTTATATACTGACAGCAATGATGAATTGCCTGTAAACTCTGTAAAGGGGGCGGGCATTTCTGATAACCTGTACAGTAAATAAAACATAATACAAAACAGTGTGGTCAATAAGAGACATACAAACAATGTTCTCATATGAGCCTATAATAAACAAATGATGTTTACCATGGCTCTTGCTTTACTCTTTTTAGTTATAAACATTTTGAAGATGCAGTACATGAAAAAATGGAAAGCTAAAAATGGAAATGCCAACAGGTCTTCCTATGTTAATGTGATGATGATGGTACATTATTTTGAAAACTTAAAAGCTGTAATTACAAAACTGAGGTTTATTTCCAGTGTTATAGAAGCACAGTAAAATGAAAACAAATCTGTGATGTACTTAAACACATTTAGAAAATAAATGACCAATTTAACATTGTAAACTACAAAAAAATACTAAAGCTTGCCAAAATTAGAAAAATAATCTAAGCTTGACTGAATGTTAATAACTAAATACATAAATCCAAAAAAAAAACTAAGTTGTTGATTTGTGTAGTAATTTCTTGTCAGATTTACTTCAGGTCCTAAATTTCACTCTCAAGGTGAAACAGTAGATTTGGTTTTAACCAAGGTTATTCATATAGGAGGACCAACATATTACTCTGTTAACCATGTAAGCAATTGTGGAGCATAGTAGGTGATAATGATGTCAGCTCCTGAAAGAAAGCAAAATAGTATTACAAATACTTAATGAGTATTTAGTATTACCCGTAAACCATCCATTTTTTGAGGGCAGTAAAAAAAGACTAAGAAAAAGACATCAAGGTCCTGCACAAAAGCATTACGATATTTATATTTATGCAGTTTAAGAGATCCTGGCCTCAACAGATTGAAATAAATTACTTTATCCTCTATGACCCCCTTCTCACCTGCTCGACGAAAGGCAGTCATAGCCTCCATAACTGCAGTGCGCAGGTCAAACGCTCCAGCTTCAGCTCCATGCCACAACATGGCAAACTCGCCTGATACATTGTACACTGCCAGTGGATGAGTAGGGTGCTGATGGGAGACAAAGAAAGGTCTTGTTGCAAACTGCCTGAAGTGCTTTGAGACACTCATTTGGTGGGTCACTATCTAGATGATTTCTCTAACACTCCTTTTTGGCATTTTAAAGCACTTTTAAAGAAACAGTGCATCCAGTACTCCTTTCAGGCCATTAAAGTTTTAGTTAAGTTTGTTTCTTCATCAGAAGAGATTTTGAGAAGTGAGAATAAAATAGATTATAGAAACATCACAATAATCCATAAATAATCATCCAGTCTATCAATTAGTAAAGAGTGCTTTACTTCCACAACAAAAATTTACAGATAATGTTCTCACCCCCTTGTCAACCCAAGATGTTCAGGTCTTTTCTTCTTTAGTTGTAAAGAAATTATGTTTTTGAGGAAAACATTTCAGTATTTCTGTCCATATGATGGACTTCTATGGTGCCCCTGAGTTTGAATTTCCAAAATTCAGTTAAAATGCAGCTTCAAAGTGCTCTAAAATGGAGATCCTCAAATCTGGATCCTAAGATTTACCCTGCTTTCCATTGCGTTCATCCCTTTGCCCTAATCCCTTCAAAGGGTTTACACTCTGGAGTAAGAGCTTCTGCAACTGTTTCTTGAAGTGCCCTTCACTGCGTCATCATCCAGTGCCTATGAAGAGGCGCCATCATCATGCAAAGAATCTGGTTTGGTTATATAAAAAAAAAAAATGTATATACAGTGAGGAAAAAATTTTTTGATTCCTTACTGATTTTGTATGTTTCCCCGCTGAAAAAGAACTGAGCAATCTATAATTTTAATAGTATGTTTATTTGAACAGTGCGAGACAGAATAACAAAGAAAAAATCATTTAAAAAAAAGTTATAAATTGATTTGCATTTTCCCTTGTTGGCAATCACAGAGGTCAGATGTTTCTTATAGTTGGCCACTAGGTTTGCACACATCTCAGGAGGGATTTTGTCCCATTCCTCTTTGCAGATCCTATCCAAGTCAATAAGGTTTTGAGGCTGACATTTGGCAACTCAAACCTTCAGCTCCCTCCACAGATTTTCTATGGAGACTGGCTAGGCCACTCCAGGACCTTAATGTGCTTCTTCTTGAGCCAATCCTTTGTTGCCTTGGCCGTGTGTTTTGGGTCATTGTCATGCTGGAATACCCATCCACAATCCATTTGCAATGCACTGGATGAGGGGAAGGAGGTTCACACACAAGATTTAATAATCATTGCCCTATCCATTGTCCCTTTGATGCGGTGCAGTTGTCCAGTCCCCTTAGCAGAAAAAACCCCCCAAAGCATAATGCTTCCACCTCCATTTTGACTGTGGGGAAGTGGTTTTTGGGGGCAGCATTCCTCCTCCTCCAAATACCGCAAGCTTAGTTGATGCCAAAGAGCTCGATTTTGGCCTTATCTGACCACAACACTTTCACCCAGTTCTCCTCTGAATCATTCAGATGTTCATTGGCAAACTTCAGATGGGCCTGTACATGTGCTTTCTTGAGCAGGGGCACCTTGTTTGCAGGTGCTGCAGGATTTCAGTCCTTCACGGCGTAGTGTGTTACCAGTTGTTTTCTTGGTGACTATGGTCCCAGCTGCCTTGAGATCATTGACAAAGTCCTCCTGTGTAGTTCTGGGCTGATTCCGCACCATTCTGGTGATCATTGAAACTCTACGAGGTGAGATCTTGTATTGAGCCCCAGACTGAGGGAGATATGACATGTATTTTGCGTTTCAGAGTTTGGAATCTGATAGTTTGATTGCTTCTGTGGACAGGTGTCTTTTATACAGGTAACAAGCTGAGATTAAAAGCACTCCCTTTAAGAGAGTGCTCCTAATCTTAGCTCGTTACCTGTATAAAAAACACATAGGAGCCGGAAATCTTGCTGATTGATAAGTGATCAAATACTTATTTCACTCATTAAAATGCAAATTAGTTTATTACTTTTTTTTTTAAATGCGTTTTTCTGGATTTTTTGTTGTTATTTTGTCTCTCACTGTTGAAATAAACCTACCAGCAAACATACAAAATCAGCAGCGGATCAAGGAGAAGGTTCTTATCTAGCGAAACACATCAGTTATTTTCTAAAGAAAAAAACAAAACAAAAAAAAAGCCTTTATATACTTTTTAACCTCAAATGCTCATCTTGTCTAGCTGTGTACGCCAGTTCATGACACTTAGGGTATTTTAAAAAACTTCCATCTCATTTTCTCCTCCAACTTTAAAATCGTCCTACATTGCTGTTTTACCTTTTTTTGTAAAGGGCTTCTTTGCATGTTCACTTTGTAAACACTGGGTTGGTACTGCTGCAGTGATGTAGGGTGATTTTGAAGTTGGAGGAAAAAATGAGAAAGGAGTTTTTCGGCATACTCCAACGGAACCGGAATACACAGAGTTCACGCAGAGCTAGACAAGATGAGCATTTGAGGTTAAAAAGTATATATATACAGCGGGGAAAGTAAGCATTTGACACATCAGCATTTTTATCAGTAAGGGGATTTCTAAGTGGGCTATTGACACAAAATTTCCACCAGATGTAGCCATCAAGCCAAATATTGAATTCATACAAAGAAATCAGAACATGTATGAGGTCTTGAGAGAGTTCTTTGCTTTTACCCATCATGAAGTCTTTCCTGTGTGCCTCCTGGGTAATGAGAAGCCTTTATAGGCCATCAATTAGGACTAAAGCAGCTGATATCAATTAGTACTGATAGGGGGCAGGGTTTCTCTCTCAATACTGACAGATTTCAGGTGATCTCCTGGCTTTCTATGCCATTATGCACCTTGTTATCTTCATGTGTTCAATACTTATTCCCTGTGTCATTTCACTTTATTTATTATGACTCAACTTGTATACTTAAATGTTCTGATTTCTTTGTATGAATTCAATATTTGGCTTGATGGCTACATCTGGTGGAATTTTTGTGTCAATAGCCCACTTAGAAATCCCCTTACTCATAAAAATGCTGATGTGTCAAATACTTATTTTACCCGCTGTATATATATATATATATATATATATATAATTATTATTATTAATTTTTTTTTTTTTTTGAAAATAACTGGTGTGTTTCACTAGATAAGATCCTTCTTCCTCGGCTGGGATTGTTCAGGGCTCTTTGACGCTGCATCTAAACTGCATTTTGGAAATTCAAACTCGGGGGCACCGTATATGGACAGAAATCCTGAAATATTTTCCTCACAAAACTATTTCTTTATGACTGAAGAAAGAAAGACACCGACATCTTGGATAACAAGGGGGTGAGTACATTATCTGTAAATTTTTGTTCTGGAAGTGAACTACTGCTTTAATGTCTTGTAAAAAAATCTTCAGTGAAAATCAGCATGTTTGTAACAAACAATAAAAAGCCACTTCTGGCAAAAATACCAGTTCATAATCTATAATAATGCTTCCTCCACTGAAAATGTACATTCCCTTTTGTGCACTCACGTCAAAATTCACAGACATAATTAACTGTTTTTGCTTGATCTGTGAATTTTTCTCTCCTGAAAACAAACCCATCTACAGTATATTTTGGATGGCCTAAGGGTGAGAAAATGTTCTGCAAATACTAATATTTTTAACACTGTAAACTACAAAGCACTGCTTCAGGCCAACAGTTGTACGCAGGCTCATAAGCTCACACTTGACTAATCATCAGCACGTTGTGAAGCGTGACACCAGTCCGTATTAAAACACAAATGAGATAAGTGATGTGGAAGTCTAGTTTGCTTTGTGTGATTCTTAAAAAATTGTTGTGTTTAACTAAAGCAAAAAAGTCATATACATCTTGGCATCAACGTGAGTACATGATCTGAAAGTGTCCAAATACTTTTTGGCATTGTTTTAACTTTCTACAATGTAAAATAAAATTTTCTGAGCATGAAGAAAATGTTTTCTGAATATAGCATGAAGTGGTAGAAAAGTTATTACCTTATTCTTGACCTCTCTCACAATATCAAGGTATGGTAATCCAGGTTTCACCATCAGCATGTCAGCACCTTCTTTCACATCCCGGTCCTACCAGCAAAGAAACAAAGCCATATAGACCAAATTTGTGTTTGCAAACATTGATGAAGTTTTTTTTTTGTTGTTGTTGTTCTTGTAGGCGAAACCTTAAACCAGAAAATTATCTATGTCTATGGAAGCCATGGCATTAAAGAATAAAGAAAAGGTAAATTTGAGTTTATATTTCAAAATTATGTCTTTATTCTTGTGATTCCGAGATTATATTTCACAACTCAGATAAAAAAAATTAAACTCGATCTTCATTCTCTTGGCACAGAATCCTGAGTTTTTAATCTCACACTTCTGGGATTTTTCCTTTAGAATTAACAAACTGGCTATTGTTGAGTTAAATTGAGTTATAAAGTTCAAACTGGAAGATATAAACTTGCACTTGTGAGAAAAATACTTAGAATTGTAAGACAAATATGTAAATGTTATAGGTTTAAATAGTAATTAATTCTATAACCCATATGAACTGCATAAGTGAATATTATGTAGACCTATTTTTTCTCTTATTCTATAGATTTTACCAATTTTCATCCACTTGTTACCACTGTTTTTCTGCCACCACAATGTGCACGCAGCTGCAGGTGACGTAACTATGACGACTACACTTCTAAATAATAAACTTCAAATTAACTTCAAACTAAAATTCACTTGCAGTGTCCCATACACTAGAACAAAAAGACACCACATATCCAGTCAATGTGACCATTTTTAGTCATATTTAGATTATGTTTTAAATAGAAATTTGTGAAAACTGTATTTGTCTGTCAATTTTTATTGGAGTTTTTATTGGATATTCTCTTACACAGGCCCGCAGTGCTAATCCTCTGGCACCAGGGGGCAGCTGATAACATCGTCTGTCTCCAAAAGCAGGTTTAGATTGTGCAGCATCTCTTAAAATGTAAAGAAAAATTCAGAGACTTTAAAAAAAAAATTGTTTTACCAAAAATTGTAACATTTACATCATCTATATATTTATAAAAACCAAGAAGGTGGTCGACTATTGGGGAACTATAAAGGGAATCATTAGAAGTACACTACCTGAATGGTCCATAGTAACAAGAGGAAAATTTAGCACTGTAGCTCAGCACTGACACCTAAAAAAAGAAAAAGAGACCAAGTCAGTAACTACTGTTAGTCGACTTAACTCTATTGTTTGCACCGAGAAGTGAGATTTCTCAACCTTGTTGCCAAGATCATTGGCAATTAGTGCTTGCTTAATGGCTGCAATTCGTCCATCCATCATATCTGAAGGGGCGATAATATGGCATCCTAGGGGGAGAAAAAAAAAAAGTGTCGACCTGATGTGATAAAGATGACTTCTGTAAACGTATTTTCAAAAATGGAAATTATGTGTAATTGGCTACAGATGAATACAATTTAGAACTTACCTGCTCGAGCATAAGCCAGAGCTACTTCAGACAACCTCAAACAGCTTGCAGCATTATCCAAGCTGCCATCTTCAAGCAGGATTCCTTAAAGGTGCCACAAAAAAAGTCACCAACATACACTAAGGTATTATCACTGTAATGGGTTAATTTAAAAATAACAGGCAATTTAAGTTTATTTATGTTAAAAGATGTAATTTCCCTTTTTCATTGATAGTTACAACTGTGGTAATGGGCTTTACAATGACAATTTACTGTACAATTTTACACAATTAAGTTTTGGTTAAAAATGTCATTGTGAACGAAATAGAAAATAAGAAATTATAAGCAAGTAGTGTTCAGATGGGCAGCCACCATTTTAGGGAATCTTCATCTCATGTGAAAATAGTTTGTCAGAAATTCTATTTGTTTAGGTGTACAAAAAAAAACAATTTATTTATTTTATTATTTATTATATTATTTTTTTTTTTATACTGGATATTTAAATGTGTAACATTTACATTTAGATTACCTTTGCCCTGATCAAACACTCCCTTAAGCAATTAAAATGTTTAAAATCTTAATGTATCTTTACAATTTTAATCTTAAAATTTGTATTTTTTTCACACTGTGCATTATAATGTTATTATGTCTAAATTCACCTGATGTATAGAAATAGAAACGTAATTGTTTAGTTGTGAGCCATACCATGAAAATAATTACTGGCTTACAAGTTTAAAAAAAAAAAAAAAAAACTCCATAGATCCAGTACTGAAACTAACCACAGTGGCCATGAGAGGTATAGGGGCAAAGGCACACATCACATGCCAAGACAAGATCAGGGAATGTGCTTCTCAGTTTCTTCACAGCCAGCACTGCAGGAGTGTCATCTGTGTCTGCCCCAGAGCCCCTCTCATCCTAAGAAAACAAACAAGAAGACAAGAAAGCTAATATTTAACCTAGGGCCAATTTAGTGCCAATTCAATAAGTTAATTTAATTAAATATTTACAGAGAAAATATAACACATTAAATTGAACATTTTAAAGGGTTTCAGCACTGGTTAGTTCCCACCATTTTTGAAAAATGCTACAAATGTGTGTGCGCCGTGTGGAGGGAAAGAGGGGAGACATACAACACAACAGTTACTTTGGATTAAGACAAAGCTTTCCTTAAATGCATGCTGCATATAATAAATACACACACAACCAAACTGTTCTGGTTACCACTGACTTTCATTGTATGAACAACAACAAAAAAATGCTAAGACATTTCTTAACCCTTTAACTGTCACTCCCATTTTTGAACATAGATGTGAAAATGCAGTATTCAAACTTTCCAAACGATTTTTTTATAAGTCATGGACAAAAACATTTGTAATATGATTTTGATGTACATTTTCCATGGTAATGGAATCTGGTTTTTAAACGTGTTTCAAGGGATGAATTTTGAGATTTTAAGTTTTGAAGTGATATATAATTTCTTATGATTTCTAAAGTGTGATTAGGAAAAAGGCAACAAAGAAAGTATTTTTGTGACAAAGGTCAGAACTCTCGTTTTGAAGTAGATTTTTGAGGTGCACTCTTGTCATAAATTAATCTATTACTTTTCCTACATAATTTGTAACACAAACAAATTGTAAAATATCTATTTAGGAGTCTTAGACCTCTCTAATGATATATAGTTTGTCATGATTAGATAAGGATTTATTTTTAAAATGGTGAAGTAAACTCAGGCATCCCACAGAGGGGACTGGTGAGAATTAAGGGGTAAAATTAATTTCTTTTATGTTCCACAAATGAAAAAAAAAGTCATACAGGTCTGAAATTGAAGAATTTTCATTTGTAGGTAAACTATCCTTTTTAATACCTATTTAAAACCAATTAATGTCATTGCATTATTTATGCAATTGCAGTGTAAATCCAATCATGCTACCTCTATTCTGCAATGAACCGTCTGTAAATATATCTAAATGTTTCAGATGCAGTTTCTGAAACAAAAAAAAATATGATAATAACACGATAATGACTTTACATTTTCTTCTGGGGGTAATGTCTTAGCCAAATTTAATGTGCAATTAATTAAAATCAATTAATCCACATTATGTAATTAATTAAATAAAAAATTGTAATCACTTTACAGCCCTATTTTAATCACTTCTTCATAATATACTATGACTTAAATTATTGATGGCAATATCTCTGAAACTGTAATATAGCTGAAATATAACTGAAGCTTCTCACCAACCTTCGCAACTTTTGCAGGAACTCCAAAAATAAGCACACACTTCAGGCCTTTATCCACAAGGGGACGAAGTAAACCCTCTATCTTATTAACACCATATCTGAAATAGACACATAAAACATTATTAGTCATAAATTGACTAACATGTCTCAATACACTGGCAATAATTTTTTCTATATATGATATACTAGGGCTATGTGCAGTCCTAAGCGCAAGCTTCAGGACATTAAACATTTTCTTGTAACAGCACTTGTGATGACA
The DNA here is from genome assembly GCA_033026305.1 of Cirrhinus molitorella. Classification (NCBI taxonomy): domain Eukaryota; kingdom Metazoa; phylum Chordata; class Actinopteri; order Cypriniformes; family Cyprinidae; genus Cirrhinus; species Cirrhinus molitorella. The sequence goes on from CM065119.1 coordinate 27,295,763, forward strand.
CAATGATTTAATCAGTTGCCGACTGGCTCTTTCATTTAGAGCTATTTATTTAGAGCTGTATGCATGGTCTTTGATGCTGAACTCATAACGCTATTTATTATTACATGTTAACTGCTGCATAATGTGAATTGTTTTACATAGTAGTTAATTTTAAAAAGTATGCAGTAACCAGAATGATTACTACAGAGTATTCCATTCTGAATCTGAACACAATCTATATTACATGACAAAATAACCAAACCTCATTGACACTGACTACTTATGCAATGCAATGGAGACTAAACCCAGAATAAACGGTTCCTTGGTTTATCTTTGTGCTTTGTTGGCTACCTCCAGCTCCACCCTGCCTGAAGCTTATCTTAGACCACCAGCCCAAATTTTACATGCATACATCTTTGTTATATCAACCATACACATCTTGTTGACTTATTGTCTATAGTATTTTATGCAAATCTTATTCGAAACATCAAAATGAAGATAACTAAAATAAAAATGACTAAACTAATATATGAATTAATATATTAATTAACTAATGGGAGATGGAAAAATGTGTTTTGCGGCAACAAAGAATGATACCTCGCTTGACCAGGTAGACTTGCAATAGGTTCCACTGCATCAGGACTGTCACTGTTAAGATCATTCAGAGAGAGCAATATAACCATTTCTATTCATTTAAAACAAACTGATTAATAGAAAATTTAACCAATAACATAACTCCTAAATATATATACCATTGTCAAATAAATATATAGAGAGAAGACATTACGTAATGAAGACAGGATATATTAGGTTATCTGGTCTAAGGTCTGAAGCACATGTCTGCCAGTATCGGAGAGTGGGGTGAAAGTAACCGCTGTGTAGAATAGAGTCTGCCGGCTGTGTCATCGTCCTCTAGATGAAAATAGAAGACAAACACTTACTGACACAATCTACATAACTGCAGAATTATACATAATACTTACACACGCTACAGAAAAAAAAATCATCAGTTTTTATGAAAACAAAACAAAACAACCCAACCACAAAAGAAAAAAATAAGGCTTGTTTTCAGGTTACATATGTTAAACTGAGATTTTTTTTCTTGTTTAAACAATAAATCTCACTACATTTAATATTTTCTAAAACTAATTAAATTTGTTACATTTAGACATCTTAAACTTATTAAAAGCCTAAAATTATTCAATCATTAATTTTACTTAAACGTTTACATTCTTAAAAAATAATGATAATGAAAATAAACTATTGATTTGGAGTTAAAGAATTAGGACACATTCATGGAGGTCGGGAGTAATTATATCATTCTGTCCACTGATTTTATTAAAATAAATCTTCTGAATGAGTGAGCAAATGGTGACATTCTAGCCATACAACAGACGCAAGCATGCAGAAATTCTCTCTTTGCAGATAAGAAACAAATTAATTCACCTGCTTAAGAAACCGTATTTGTAAATGTATGTTAAAAATAATATTTTTAATGCAATGGTTAAGCAGGAGACCTTAATAAGCATTCATACTGAATTAGATAAACCATGACTAATTTCCTATAAATGTTGAAATGTCAATAATCATGGAACAGTTAAACAATTGTTTAAAAAAAACCTTTCAAAAGCAGTAACGTTACTTAAACTCTTGGTCTAACATTTCTAACAATACTGATACGAAACATTCTTGAAAGGTTTTTTAGCTTCTAGTGATCGACCTTAGCCCTGCATAGTACTGTATAAAGTAAATGTTACAGAAACATGAAGCTTGTAAAGTGCATAAAAATGTATGCATTTCATAAATGGCACACAGCATGTGAAATTATACAGCTGAGATGAACTTACTTTGTGGTTAGTCACCGCTAATGGGAAACCGTAAATGTCCGAGATCTTGCTAACTAAAGTGTTGCTTTCCGAACCTCAAAAGAATGTGCATTTCATTTCGAGAGGAGAATGTTGCTAGCTGTTCAACTGTTTCCTGTTCCACGAAACCAGTATTCCTCTAGGTGGCGCTTGATGGCTCAGACAAGCAAAGTCTTAGCTACAATCATATTTCAGTACGTTTTTGACTTGAAAAGTATACTTTTGTAAACATTTAAATGACATGCTCTTGAACCTGAGATATGACTACAAATATCCCCCTACAAGCTTTATATAATTGATCAACCCTAAGCAGCGCGGAGAAAAGTAACAAGTACCACATGATAGCGCTGTCAACATTTAATAACTTGAAAGATGCCTAATAGAAAGCATTCAGCCATAGTATAGAAAATGCAAGTTAAAATAGGGAAATGTATGTTTATAGTGAGTGCCTAATTAAAGGAAAATGGGACAGATAAGCTCCGCCCGTTGTATCATTCCTCAGTTTCATGCTAGTAGTCATTCTGGCGCTAATCCCTTTTCAGTCATTTCATTAGTCTTTCTGCCTCTCGGCCACCGTAGAAAATATTAAATTTCTAGTATCTCGCGATATTTCTCACGACTCGTATTTGCGATCCCGCGATATTTCCTCGGGATCCTATTGGAAGGTAAATAGCTCATCTCAGCTAGCTTGTGTTCATTACAGCTGCATATCCACCGCTGTCAACCCAGCCGTTCATTAACGACCCTTTAAAAATGTAGCTTGCGGTGATATATTTGTTTTCAACCATCACTTCGAACGACATCTGTGAGGTAAAAGGATTTTTCAGTATATTATTGGCACATTCAGTACTCGTCATTATAAGCTAACTGACAGCTAGCTGTTTATACTTAACGTTACACATTCAGTTCCGCAAAATGATGGCCTTTTATTGACTAATAACATGTTTATCTGCATAATGTCAACCTAGATTATGATGTATGTTAAGAATACAATAGCTATAATGTTGAGGTTAGTGAAATAAGGCATACTGACGTCTGTATTGATTTAAATGTTAATCATATAACGCTAGTCACAGAATACAGTCAACCATGTTTTTTGAACATGTACAGCGTGACTTCATCAGTCATCATCAGTGTTTTTCATACATTGATTTCCAAACTTGAATTGTAGTTGCATTGTTTTTGGTCCTGATAATGAGATCTTGTTCTTCCTTTTCCAGGTTTTGACAGAGTCAAATGCATCAGAAGTCATAAGGTGGACGTGGTCCATCTCAAGAAAAGCATGATGCTACCAAAATAGTGAAACACTCATCAGCGGAGGATTTTTCATAGACCTGAATACCCATTTAATGCTTCTCTTCACTCCTAGTTTCTTAGGTTAGTGTTTTGACATTAGTCTCCCAGTAAACAGCACTCAACGGTGTCCCATTAATAATGCTGTTCTCTCTGCGAGAGCTGGTGCAATGGCTGGGCTTTGCCACATTCGAGCTGTTCCTCCACTTGGGCGCACTGCTGGTCTTCAGTGTGCTTGTAGCCCTACACATGGACGTGGACAAGCAGACTCTTGAGATGAGCTGGTGGCTAGTCTTCTCACCTTTGTTTGCTGCTGATGGCCTCAGCACTTACTTTACAGCCATTGTATCCATCCGCCTCTATCAAGAAGGAGAGAAGCGGCTGGCAGTGCTGCGCTTGCTGTGGGTGCTGACTGTGCTCAGCCTTAAGCTGGTGTGTGAGGTGCTGCTATGCCAGAAATTGGCCGAACAGGACAAGGCACAGGATTTGTGGTTTGGGCTTATCATTTCCCCACTTTTCATCCTTCTGCAGCTGCTCATGATTCGTGCTTGTCGTGTTAATTAAAGGACAAAGCATCTGCAAACATGCCAGTGGACTTGAAAGAAATGGACTCCTGTGGGTGTCATTCAAACCAGGAGGGGTGAATCATTATGAACTTTTTTTTTGTATTCAAATGGTTCAAGCATGTGAACATGGCATAATTCATCATAAACCATGCTTAAAGTAATGTGCAATTTTGATTACTATTATTGTCCTTAAGTGCTATAAGAGATTTGGTCTGGATTTTTTCCAAATACTGTAAATGTTGCTTTGTGTTATTACATTTTATTGTTGTTTGTACAATTGTAAATAAACCATCAACATTCAACACCCTTGATCTTCCTTGGTTTGTTACGATTATGCTTTGAAGTGACCTAAATGTATTTATTTATTTAGAAAAGTTAGTAGGATGTTTGATGTTTTTGAAAGGAAAATTCAAAATAAGCAGATGTGTAAAAAAAATTTACGTCCTATAATAATCACTAGATGGCACTATATATTTAATTAACCCTGAATTTTTTTTAATATTTGTCTTAGTGTAGGAGCCCCACTCAGGACAAACCGTGCAATTTCAGCAAGTATATATTTACAAAATGTTTTAATGATGTTAGGGGTACAATTATCTTTAAAGAGCAGCTAGTTTCAAATGAATCATATGAATATCCTTATGGATGTAGTAAAACACTTTCTAAAATACATAACTTTAAAAAAATAAAAAATAAAAGTAATGTCGTATCTTAAACTATAGGGATAAATGGCATCTAGTACAAACAACACTCCTGTTAGAGTGTACAGATAGTATACAAGATATTAGATAAACACAAAATATTTATATTTATTTCCTGTTAGCAAGTGTGTGTTACTGTAAATAACAAGCCACAGTGTTATTTTTGGACATTGCACTTTGTGGTAGCATTAAAAGAATGATTTCATGGTTTCATTTTTTGAAATAATGAACTGTCAGGATGGACATGTATTATTTGCTGCAAACCATTGTGGCTGTAAAAGGCAACGACTGTACTAAAGGTCGTACAACCTTATCTTAAATGAACATTTTTCCTGCCGCCCCTTCTTGATTATGAGGTTATATAAACTTAAAGAATGCCCAGGTGCATAATAGGCTACATCCATATATTTGGATAAACAAAATCTATAAATAACTTGACACGATGTACTTATGATGTCTTGCTATAATCTTTATTTCTGTGCCCTTAATCTGATTAAAATTGGATTATAAAAATGACGATAACAGTAGTCGTAAGCTAGCTGCTACGTCATCACATGACATATTCCACTTTTTGATACTGTCAGTCACCCTCGATTTTTTTTTGCATTCGAAAGACAGTAGGTATATTCGAAAAACACCACGTATTTACACATACATTTATTTATTTTGTTATATTTATTTTAATTTTTTTGTTTTTTCCAAATTGAAACTAGATTGTAACAGTGACAAATATAATAGCTGAATGTTTTAACACTGTCAAGCTGCTTTGACAATCTGCATTGCATAAAGAGCCATATAAGGGAAGGAGACTTGATTTGACCACGCCATTGTCAAGGGAACATTACAACTCTCAGTCGCCTTCGTATTTATTGCTTTTGACAATAGTATTAACATAGATTTTAAAATCTTTGTTAATTTAGTAATATTTTACTAAATAGTACAGATTTACGATATTTTAACATTTTATTCTTAAAGAACTTAAAGTTTTTATCACACTTCGTTTCTTTTGAAAAATATTCTGAATAATTTATTGTGATTTACATGTTATTTACATTGTTTTAAGATAACGTTTAAAATAAATAATTTATTAAATTCAGAATTAGTTTTATTCGCCAAGTGTGTGCACACACGCAAAGAAATTCATATTTTATTCTCCACTAAATGTCATCGTGCGTATTGTATTGCTCCAAACAGCTTGCAGTTTTGCCCATTCATAACATAAACCATTCTGAAATAATGAAAGGGTTAAAGATATGAAATAGGCGGGTCTCAATGTGTTTGACTGGCAGGGCTCGATTTAATATTCACAATGGTAGAAAGTAGGGGGCGGGGTGTATGTTAAAACAAAAGGTGTGCCTCAAATCAAAATGACCAAATGAGGTGTCCACCCTGAGACGAAATCTGACGTCACTTTCCGAGGGCGGGGTCGTGTCGGTAGACTGGCAGATCATCATCATGCAGGATACATTGTTGCGGCTGCGATGATGTACGAGTACGAATAAGAAGAGGCGCTGCAGGTACGGCGAGAGATTATTTGGTTCCACACGTATCCCTATAAAACCCGCTTCTCCCACAATGTCGGGCGGGGATCTTCGCTTTCTTCGCCAAGAGCCAGGGCAGGAGAGCCCGAGGATGCCGGCCTGGAAACGCGAGATCCTTGAGCGGAGAAAGGCGAAGGGCGGCGGGTCCGGAGCAGGTGCCGAGTCCGTCGCATCTCGACTTAACGGCGAAGTAACGGGCAGCAAAAGCAAGGATGATATTACCAGCGCACATTCTAGCAGGAACTATACCATTACTGCTGCCAAACGCCCGACCAAAAGCCCGGATCTGTCACCGGTGAAAACAAAAGAGCACTGGTCATCCGCGGACCCGAGACGCACGGGGGAGAGAACGGCAAGAGACAACAGAGCGCATGAGAGTCTGGTATTACAAGAGAGCTTGGGACCGCTGCAGGAAAACCCATTCATTAAGCTGGAAAAGGAACGCAAGAAGCGTCAGAGCCAAGAGAACGTCTCGCGACCGGTTCAGCACATCCTCGAGTTATACGGCAGCGTTCCCGGGATACGGACTATACGCGCTGAGAATATCATTATTATTGAATCCGACCCGGAGTACTTCTCGGAAGGATGTGGTTTGAAGCATGCATCGAAACTGCAGCAGAACGGCACCGTGAGCGGATATAGTTCTCTCAATGACCTGCTAGACCGGAGAGGTAGTCCGGTTACGGAGATACGCGCGAAGGAAGTGGTCATTTACGATACTGCGCTTAGTAAAAGCGAGGAGAACCTCAGTACGCTGGGACGACCAGCATCTGCCCCGCTGGAGGGGCAAGGAAGGGTGAGTCGCATGCTACAGAAATTTGATAGGAATTATGGCAAGTTGCAGCCCAAGTCACGCAGCACAGAAAACCTCCTGGAATTGGATTCTATTCCTATCAGGCCAAGCTCCAGACCCAAGCCAGATGTGGTGCCAAAATGCCCAGTGTCTCCGCAAGCCGGCTCTCCACACAGCAAGGTCTTCCAAAATGTCCAGTCTTCCATGAGCAATCATCATGCCTCTCCTAGTGACTCAGGGAGTAGTACACCCGTTTCTGGATCCCCTCAGTTAATGTCTTCTGCACGTAGACGTTTTGAAGGGAGCGGGGGACGAAGTGTCACTGTGTATCCCAAGGAGGACAGTGAGTGGTCTCCGTCCAAGCTTGTTAGAGAACGGGACTGGGACAGCACAGATGGGGCCTCCAAAGCCAAGGTGCCATGCTCTCCGGAGAGCCATCGTGCCCGTGCCGACTGTACTCCTAGCCCCACGTCACCACCCTTATCACCCACCTTTGAGATCCGCCCATCCCCTCGCCCGGATCTTTCTCTCCTTCCACCCGGTGATCTACAGGCCCATGCACTCGCCAACTTGCGACTTCAGTCTCGCAATTCCTTCACCGTTATTCCCAAGAATCGTGCGGCCATTTCGTCACCTGGCAGCACTGCCCCGTCCAGCCCTGTCCTTTCCCCCCCATCCCCACGACCCCTGGTGGGTGTGGCAGCTTCAGAGCCCGCAGTGCCAACCCCCTCGCCTGCTTCTTTCATACCCTCTACACCAAAGCTTACAGAAAAGGTGACCATAGAAGCCAAAATAGGATCTCCGCAACATACCCCACCTGCCACACCCACCTCTCCAACCCCAGCTTCTCCACCGTCGATTGGCTCACCCGTCAAATCAGTCCCATCTCCAAAAGAACCTCCGGTTGATAAGCTGCCTGTCACAAACATTGATGACATAGTCGTGGAACCCACGCCCCCAGTCCTGAGCCCTGCGGTGCAGAGGCGCAAAGGAAATACGTTTACAGTCGTTCCGAAGCGGAAGCCCGAGGCCCAGTCTAGCCCTGCTGAGACCCCAGAAGTTGTCAGTGAATCTCTGAGCACACCACAGGCACCTTATGCCCATCTGGGAACCCTGATTAAAAAGCGTTACCCTGCTGCAGAGGAGATAGAGGTCATTGGGGGCTACCTCTCCCTTGGGCGATCCTGCCTCTCGAAGACTGGCTCAACAGGAAAAAAGGTAAATATAGTATCATATTTAGCTTAATCTCTAACAATATCTGACACTTACATCTTTGTTCTGTGTTTGTCAATTACTTACTAAGGCATGTATTAAAGAAAAAATATGTATTTAGTAGGTTTAGTTTACCCAAAAACAAACATTCTGTCATAATTTACTCATCCTGATGTCATTCAAAATCAGTATCACTTTCTTTATTTTGTGGAGGACAAAAGGCATTACTCTGCCTAATATCCCACTTTGTGTTTTACTAAGGTCCTATGATTTCTTAATAAGTTTAAAATGACATTTTGTGTATAGCTTTTTGTTTAGGTTGGAAATTTGTGCAAATACACACACACACACACACGCACACGCACACGCACACACACACACACACACAAAATGCTTTATAGATGCTTTTCAGACATAGTTGGGTGTTTATGACCTGTTCAAAGGTTCACCATATTTTAAACCACTGCATCATTCAAGATGTGTCAGCATGGCTGTTTGGAAATTCCACACACCTCACATAAATGTTGTGGTTTTTGTAATGGTCATGATACATGCAGGTTACATTGAGATACCTGCTGCATACTCCTGCAAGACATCAGTCCAAACAAGCTATAACTTTCCAAGAGAGATTGCTGTCTTATTTTGCAACATGGAAGTAAGCTGTTTTCTGTGAATGTTATTAGCTGCTATAGGTAAATAACAAAGTGCATTAAATGGTAAAATGATCGGAGCTACGAACAAGTGTGTTTATGATTATGATAGTATATATTATGATAATAAATACTAATTTGCAACATCATGCAGCATTTAACACTTTCAAGTTACAAATGGCCACGCCCACTGTTAAATCAGGTGGATACAGTGAAACTAATTTGTATAATTAAGCTACATCAAAATGTTTCTGAATGTTGCATTAGATAATAAAATATCAAACTAAACAACATTTATTTTAAATATAAACAGTTTAAGCACACTTTTGGGGCAAAACATTTCATTAAAAGATGTATATTCAAAACAAAGTCAGAAGTTACCAGGATGCTTTGCTTGTCAAATGTTAGTATATCATGTTCATACAGTACTTAATCTGATGAACTACACCTATGCTTCCTCAGTTAGGGCACCTGTGTGAACTTGATGAGAAATTACGTAATATATCCACTAAAAATCACCAAAACATCAGCTAAGTCATCTTAAAAAGAAAAGTGTTTTTTTCTCAGAAAACAATAGAAGCCACTTGGTTTGATATTTTGTATCTAATGAAATGACAATCACGAATTTAGAAGGGCAACTTAAAGTATGAAACTATAGAACACAATATAGAAAATGTTATGCAAATAATATAGAAAAACAGTTTAGGGCTATATAGTTTGTGCCCTGTTATATACTCAGACTGCAGTGTATGCTCATATTGCAACTTTAATTTATAACTAAATGTAAACAGCAGTAAAGAACTTGCCAGAGAAGGTCAGGTGATTTATGTAGGAAAATGAGTCATGTGTTCTGTTCGGAGTCAGGTCTAGGAGTTACTAAGGTCTAATAAAGGTCTTTGCAAGGCCATACTTGAGATTTGTTTGACTTGTTACATAACATTCTTCAGTTCACAGTCAAAATCGATCTCAAAACAGGAAACCAAACTAGCAGCAACGATCCGTTTCACTTCCTCTGCATAGCATAGTGGTTCTTTCAAACAGTCATGGACTCAAAATAGGTTTAGATTCATAGCATGCATTGAAAGTCAGGATGATTTCCGGATGTTTGACTTAATCAAATAAAGATGTACTTTATTTTTGTGTGTGTTAGCTTTAATATTTTAGCTTTAATGCTAATGAGGATGAAATGAGAGACACTACTTCTCTGCAAGGATTTTAGACCTCTGACAGCTAATTGTGTTAGACTCACTCTGATAGTCTGAAAGAAACACTTTTGTGCTTTTAACAATAAATGTCAAGAAAATGACTGACTTTCCTGTTATTGTTTTAAGTCATTTTGCACTTGTTTATTGTGTATTTTGATGATTTGTGATGCTAAAGTCTTGTACCTTTGTTGTCTTTAAGTCACTCTGTCAAGTTAAATGTAATTAATTTTGCTTTCTGTTAAATATAAGCATGTGTCATGTGCCTTAAATCCTTAAAAACTTGTCTCAATACTGTGTGGTGGACATCACGCTCAGTTTACACTGAGGACTTTAACAGTAACTATAACAAGAAATTGTTAATAGTCATATTAATTATATGAGAACAAGGAAGTCCAATCCATAGCTATAAAAAAAAGTGAGTAATGTTATCAGTTGATGAATGACAGCCATGAACAATCACAACACACCAGACTTTAAAGAGCTTGAGCATTTAAAGTTGCAGATGAGATAACTGGAGTGTGCTGAAATGGAATGTTATCATCAGTTGTTGTGGATGCTAATATAGTTATGGTTGTAGTCATTGTGCTTGGTGTGAATGGGATTTAAAGACCACTCACATTTTCTAGAATTACCTTAGTTTGAAATGCATTTGTGGGCACTTCAAAAAGTCTTCAGTCTTTTTGTGTACATTTGAACCTATAATGAAATCGTGCCAAATTGATTAATGGAAAAAAGTCATGCACTCCATTTTTGATTAAAATGTATCGAACAGTGTCGTTGCCTCTCCTCTTTTAAACATCCAGCCAGTCAGGCCCAATTTGGGTTAGGTTATGTGCTGCTTTTGTTCTCGATCTCTATTGTATGTGTAGGTGATTGTTACGTGTTTGAGGATTGGCTCATGCCACACCTTTGTTTTGTTGGGTTTAAGAGGTTACATTAAAGCCCTTTCTAGTCTGGAGCTCAGTCAGGGCAGGAGCAATTATGATAACATCAAGGTCATGCCATTTGTTTGAAATTCACTCACTTTGTTCATGTGCATCTCGATTTCTGTCTCAGTGTTGTCTCCGTTGGTCCACAGTCTTTATTTCTGTAACATTGGAAGAGGAGTCTTTTTGGCCCACTGAATCCAAAAGCTCTTCAGATTCTTGGGGCTAGTGCTGTGTGTGTGTAAGTTTTTCCCAGATTGTTTAGCCCTAAAAGAATAATTTGCCATTAAAAAACATCACACATTATTACTTTTGCTAATTTGCTACTTATTATCAATCGGTAAGGTAGTTGTTAAGTTTAGGTATGGGAAAGGGATCTAAAATATGATCATTCAAGATAAGGTAAAAATCTGTGCTTTAAACAGTAAGTAATAGTAAACAACCAGTATGCTAGTAATATGCATGCTAATATTGCATTTCCAAAAACATTTTCGGAATAAATAGATGCATTATGCAGATGCACTCCCACAAAAAATCAGAATGATTAATTCCTTCCAAATATAACTACACGGATATGTATATGTATTTTTTTTTAATTGTGAACAAAATATTGTAATGTATAATGTAAAAATGTAAAAATATTGTATATGTAATCAGTTTTTTTTCTGTACAGGCCTATAAATTAAATCTATTTTGTGTTATTACATAGTTATAGTACAGTGTTTAATCTTACACTGCTAGCATCATGATCTGAAATAGCCTGAGAAGCTTGGTCTTTTCTGTAGGAGTCTTGTGTGAGCTGTGGTTGAGGGGGGGTTGGGCCAAAATCTCACCAATGTTCATAGCATATTGTCCGTGCAGGGTTTGTTCATTATGCTCGGGGGGTTGACTGAATCCCATTGCTGTATAGAATAGCCTTGATGTTATGACCTTTAGTTTTGCTTGTGCCTTGAGGTTAAACCTCTATTAAGAACCAAATCTATGCTGAACCATTGTATTATGTAATAATAAATATAATTAACGTGAGCTGATTGAGATTCAGAAAAAAAGCTCAGATGTCTTTTGCAGCAGATGTGTGTGTGTGTGTGTGTGTGTGTGTGTGTGTGTGTAGCTTAGTAAAGTCTGATTTCATGAGAAATATCATGAGATATTTGCAGAATCGGATGTTATTATGGTATGGAAGAATGTGACATAAGACCTTTTCACATATACAGTCTTTACTGGTAATTTACCAGTAAATTACCAGTAATGTGCTCTGTGTGAATGCAGAATAAGATTACCGGTATGAGCATGTTCGAGTTCAGAATGCGCTGACATATGATCAGAGGCGTACCTACATGAAGTGGGGGCCCCAGGCAAAATCAATCAGTAAGGCCATTTTTATTTTATTTTATTTATTTATTATTATTATTATTATTTATTTTTTTTTTTTGGTTAATGCATCTTTTAAAATGTAAAAGGAAAATGTGGACAAAACACATCTAACAGTATAAAATGTAGAGAACTGCACTTCCTCGGGAAAATACCACGGAACCCGATTCAACAGAGTGCGGCGTGAGGCAAAACTTGACGGGTGAGTGCGGGCGGGTAGAGACTCGTGTGTGTGTGCGGGATGCAGAAAAATAAAATGATTTGCGGGACTCCCGCAAAATAGAAATATCTAAACATAAAATATCTAAAAATAAATAAATTGTTATTCATCTATTGCACAAAAGCAGCAAGAACAACTAATATATCTTTGTTAGCATTTTCAAACTGATATTAGTCAGTGAATTCTCGTTATTTATTTTTTTATTTAGCCTAATAGTTATTTGAATTAAGTGGCAATTCCAAATCGGTATTTATTGGATTATTTTATGTAAGTTACATCAGCAAGTGTTTCGGCGAAGCTCAAGAAAAGAATGTTTTGTGTAGCAGTGTGTGTGCGTTTCTCTAAATGAATTTAAGCACAATATCAAACGGAGAAAAATATATTTCTCATTTTTAATTAATTAATTGCTCATTGAAACAACAATGATTAATAAAATGTTTTATATTTGTTTTGGAGTGGAATGTGTGGGCAGACACACAAATTGATGCCTATGCTTACCTTTACAGTTCATTCCTAAATTGTGCAAGCTCAGTTTCCATAGGAATTGATTAAAAATGCTCAGATCACGCGTTCTGCTCCGCTCTAAATCATGCATTGTTTTCTAATATCACCGCAACGATGCGCTGCACCTGTTTGAAAAGGGCGGCCGAGGCGGCAAAAGCATAACCAGTGTAACGAAGGAGGGGGGATGGAGAGATGTATATACATTCCTTTTGGTTTAAATGGTCGGTCATCGGGGGCCCCCTTAAGATGCGGGGCCCCAGGCATTTGCCTGCCTTGCCTGCCCCATTGCTACGCCTCTGCATATGATGTCTACTCTGGGCCAATCACAGCTCTCTGACGCAGATAACGCATTTACTACACGCTGTGTAGTTCGGTTTGAAGTCATCTAATGTGATGTCTCTAGGCCTAAAGCAGCTGCATGAATGTGAACATTTGACACAAAAATGAAAACATCAACAAAACATACTGACTGCCTATACCCCTCTGTTTACAAATGATGTCACAGAATTTACTGGTGTTTTTTTTAACTGATGTGTGAATGGCATAACTTTATTGCCTGTGTGAACAGTGCATTTTTGTATTTACCGGTAACGTCGTTCTGGTAATTTTACGGCAATTTACTAGTATTACTGTGTAAAAGGCGCTAAAGAAAAGGAGATGAAAGCCTTAAAATGTGTGGATTGTTGACTGGAAATGATAAAATAGCATTTATAAAATGGATAGTTCCAGTCCTTGATTCTGATTGGTTGAGCCGTCTTTGAAGTTGTTGTAAATTGCTCTACATACATAGACCTTTGTTTACATCTGTGTGTTGCTCGGCAACCACTTTGTTGCAACCACAACCGTTTCTGAGGAACTACATTGTTTGGCAAAAGAATAATGTTTTTATTAATATCATTACAGTTTATTTGCTCTGTTTTATTTTGTGTAGGCATTTCGCATCATGCCTAACAATGCCCCTTAGCTGTTATAAATTCACTGTAAACCACGGCTTCTTGGGGCTTATTACTTTATTTGTCTGACAATGCCTATTTGTAATATTGTTCATCCAGCATTGCATTAGTATACAGGAATCCAATCAGCATACAGAGAACAGAGAACTAGATCTTTGATCTGAATTTGAAAATTCTGATTTTTATAGTGTGTTCACAGAAAGTTAATATTAGTAAAAGCCTGAGGCAGAATATGTCAGAGGATTTTTGTCATGGTTTAATATTAGCTTTTATATCTCTGTTGCTCATTCTTAAAGCCCTTGAAGAAGGAGCATTTTAATGAACCACTGAAGGTTTAATTTGACATGGCCCAACTTTAGGAAGTGTGCTAGTGTGCATATGTGTTGGTTGTCCTTTAATATACTCTTATAAGCTTATAACTCACCATCTCTCTGTTTGTCTTTGAGGCTGTCGACAGTGGTTTTATTAGTGTATTGTTCACTTGTAGCCACAGCCTTTCTGAACATGCTTAAAATCTTACTCATACTTAGAGACACTTACCAATGTAAGTAGAGGTGTGACTTTACTTTTCTAAGAAATCAGACTTGCAGGTAGTTCACACAAAAATGAACATTCATCTGTCATAATTTACTTACCCTCATGTTGTGAGTAAAATAGTTTTGTTCATCTTTACAAAGAAAAAAATATGTTTCTTCCCCTCATTTCACTAAAACATTCAAAAAGCTTTAGATAATTTAAAAAGAAATTGCAAAAGTAATTAATATCGAGCAGTTTTATCCATGAGGCTTGTTCCTACAAACAAGATTACTTGTTTTTGGGGGCATGATGTCAGCATGCAACCCTCCAGATATTACAATGAAGAAGAAAATGCCTCCGTTTTCAAAGCAGTTCTTAAAAAGAAACCATGTTAATTACCGTAATTTTACATAATGTACTTTGTTAAAATGGTTGTTAAACGTCATGTGGTGCAACTCCCCAAGAATGTAGTATTTCATTATACAGTTACAATTTATGATACTGATAAAAATACTGATACCTTGGATTTTTGGGAGGATAAATAAGACACTCCTGTTTGTCATGGACCCATAAGAACTATTTTGTTTGGTCAGCTTTACAGCGTTACGTTTTTTTTTGTAATCTATATAATTTCCATACCACGCTAAAGGTTACACCTCACATTGCAGATTCTTTTAGCTTGCAAAATTTATTTCTGTCCATAAAATGTCTATTTGTTATGATGTGTGTCTTACAAACACACAAGGAGGCGGACTGAAACCCTCCTCTACCTCTGTACGTCCTGCTATGAGTGTGAAAGTCCACCATGTTTAATTATTGACCAGTCAGAATGCTGTCTCCATCATGCACCACACCTCTCTCTTCTTATCCTCACTTCCTCCTTTCCTCCCCCTCCCCCGCCTCCCCTCTCTTAACCTTACTGATGTCCTCTAGGAAGTTCTCCTTGCAGACAGACACTGGCTTTTCAGCAGCTGTGTGTTTGCGTGTTACTTTGCCCTTAGAATGCAGCATTGTGTCGTGGACTTTGAAGTTCAAATAATTTAATGATGTCCTACAGTCTTAACGCCATTGTGTAATCCCATATGGACTACTTCTGTGTGTGTGTGTGTGTGTGTGTGTGTGTGCCTGTCACATGGCTTCAGTGTCTACAATAGAGTCGATGTAATTAGAATTCAGACTGCAAAGCGCCACTGTCACTGTCATGTTTAATTCAAGAGTCACTCCAGCATGTGTGTGAGAGACAGAGAGGAGCAGAGAGAACTTAAGAGAGAGAGAGAGAGAGAAAGTTGTAGTCTGTGTGCATGTGAAAGTGTTACAGCAGTGTCATTGTTGCATTTTAAGTTAATTATATCCTTAAAGAAACAGTCCAAACCCATATGCTATTAGTTTTTCTCTGGAACATGTTTTGAATAATGTATTATGTGCTTTTTTTCCATGTAGTAGCAGTGAGTGGGGATAACAATTTCAAGCTTCAATGAAAAATGATGAAAAACTATGATAATTAGGGGTACGTACAAATGCACTGGTAATTAAAAGTTTGGGGTCAGAAAGATTTTTTTTATAGTAATTAGAGTTTTTTTCAACAAAGACACAATAAATTGTGACATTATATTGTGTATAAAGTGACAGTATAAAGACATACGTGACCAGTCTTATAGCACGGGTATGTTTGTAGCAATAGCCAAAAATACATTGGGTCAAAATGATTGATTTGTCTTTTATGTCAAAAATTCTTAAGATATTAAGTTATATAAGTTCCATAAAGATATTTTGTAAATTTCCTAGCATAAATATATCAAAACGTAATTTTTGGTTAGGAATATTCATTGCTAAGAACTTCATTTGGACAACTTTAAAGTCGATTTTTCAAATTCCAGATTTTCAAATAATTGCATCTCTATCCTAACAAACATACATCAATGGAAAGCTTATTTATTCAGCTTTCAGATTAGATATAAATCTCAGTTTCAGAAAATTGAACCTTATGACTGGTTTTGTGGCCTAGGGTCACATATAATATTCCAGAAGATTTAGCATATTTTCCACAGAATATTAAGCAGCACAACTGTTTTTAGCATTAATAAATAAATAAATAAATAAATAAATAAATAAATAAATGTGTCTTGATCATTATTAGAATGCTTTCTGAGGGCTCATGATTAAAATAAAAACAGTTACTTAAAATTGTAAGAATATTTCACAATATTTAGATTACTGTATTTTGCACACTTATTTCCTCTATTTTTACATTTAGATTACCTTTGCTGTCATCTAACATCTTAAAAATTCATCTTAAAAAAACATTAATGGGAGTTTTTCAGCATTGCCTAATTGTACTGACCCGGATTACACAGAGTACGCATGTGCATGGCAGAACTAGACAAGATGAGAATTTGAGGTTATCTACATTTTAATTTTTTTTAGAAAATGACATTTTGGAAGTTCAAAGTCAGGGGCACCATAGAAGTCCACTATATGGATATAATTCTTGAAATGTTTTCCTCAAAGTCATAATTTCTTCATGACTGAAGAAAGAAAGACATGAACATCTTGAATAAGTACATTATCTGTACATTTTTGTTCTGGAAGTGAACTACTCCTTCAAATACAACAAACTGAGAGAAAAATGTTTGTGTGAAATATTTGTGTTCGTGCTGACTTGCATGGATGTTTGCACATATGCTAATTTGTTGTTCAAGACTTAGGCTTGAAATAGTCAATTGCAAATCTTATTCAAATAAACCCTGACCATAAGCTCAAGCTGCACAAAAATACCAGCTGACCACTGTAGGTAATCACAAAAAAAGTGATATGACTGTGTTTATGTTATGATACAGGCAGACAGCCTGGTTTTCCTGCCTCGGTTTTCCGTGATAAGTCTAGTATAGGAATCTTTTTTTCTCTGCCTCTTCCCCTGTTTACCTCTGAGAGTATAGCATACTTGTCTTCTCACTGTTTGCATGCTCTCTTGCTATAGTTCCTCCTCCGCTCTTTCCTTTAAAAATAGATGTGGTTCCTGTCGCTGAGCAACAGACCGCAGCCTTTCTATCCTGTCATTAGAAATCCCAAATTAGGTATCTGTGCCTTTTTGTTTCCAAAACACTTCCTTCCCTCCCTCCCTTTGCCCTGGTACTTGCCAATGATTTATCAAACGCCCATATCAGGCAGCATTACACACCATAACAACAGTGTTGTTCATGGGTGCTTATGTTTGGCCTGATTAATATATCAAGTATTTCCATAAATTAAAGCATGCCTCAAATCTAGGCCCACATGGAATATGCACACTTTCTTACATTTTCTACGCTGATTGTGTGGGAAAAACTTTGGGATTCAGCAGAATGAATTCCTGTGCACCTATATCTATAGTGTAATGGTAAATGCACATTTAGAGTGCACAGTGGGGTCAAATTTCTAGTTTAATTGTATGTTAAATTTATAAAAAGTAATAATTATAAAAAAAAAAAAATAATAATAATAATATATATATATATATATATATATATATATACCCACACACACACACACACACATACTGAACTTTAAATAGATTGAACAAAATTACAACTGAAAATGCTAGCCACTGATCAGTTTTGACATTTTGATAATACTGTAACTCCTTATGTAGAACTGGGAATGCATCCAGTGTTTCCCTGCCTATGCCATGAGACATTGGGATATACTCTAGCATCCCGGTGACCCTAAATGATTACATTTGTTAAAACAAAACATGTAAAGCATGGATGAAGTGGATTTGGCTTTTGTAGAATTCTGGAGATTCCACTAGACGTACTGTATTTGTATCCAATTTATTTATACTGCGACTAATGTGTAGAAACATTCTCCTAATCAACAAACAAAGCAATGCGTTGTAATTTTTGATGCACACCCAGAAGCTGTGTCCTAACCAGGCACGACAAGATAAAGTGATAAAATCTCTTCCATTTACATTTTACATTTTTTGTCTTAACCAGCTGTGACCACAATAACACACTGCCTCTTTCCATATCTGTCATATATAGTATGTGAAATTAAAGTTAGCGTGTCCCAATTCATAATTCATTGACTTTGCCCAAAGGAGCCTGAATGCTGTTTTTCAGCTATTATTACCCACAAACCCTTGTTCAAAACATGAAGAACATAGAAACAAGGATATAACATAGGTGGTATGCAAACTGTGGACACAATCATTTTGTTAGATGCTTGATTTATATGTTGTTGTTATACTGTATAGCTCTGCCCACAGTGAAATCTCAATGGTTTGTGAAGCATTTAAAATTTTAAATGTTAAAATTACATTGGTTAGAACACCTTTAAAGTGCTGTTGCTCTTGAGTGTTGGTGTACAATTTGATTTGATTTTAAGGCATTCCATTGATGAAAGCATTCAGTTATGTTAGTCATTGGTACTGTGACTACAACATTTCTCATGCACACCCTTACATTACCTGCTGCCACACCATGTTTAATTTTTATCAGGGTTATTAAAGTATACTATAAAATTGTACTTTATATTAACGCCTTTTACAAAAAAAAAAAACAAACAAAAAAACTATAGTACAAACCAAATGATACTAAAATAACACTGATTTATATTCTCAATTGATAGAGGAAACAACTGCAGACCTCTGTGTACAATGGTAGACCTATACAAGTTATTCAGAGATTATTGACAGGAGCCAATACGATTTTTTCCTCTTACGTTACTTCCAAAAATAGTGATAAATGACATGACCTAAATATTTATATCCCCTATATCATATGATACACACGTTTACACACATTTATCACCCTGGTTTTACCCACATCTCACGCTTATAAAACCATACGTGTGTCTGTGTATGCGTATGTGTGTTTGTGTTTTGTAGGTCTTACCAGCTGTACTGTGCTGAGGGATTTCTAATATTAAACACCCTGGCAGCAGATTAGCTTTAATCAGGCATCTGCTCAGTCTGCTCTACACTTCAATGAGAGACTGCAACAATCTTCCCCCCACACACAAACACATAGACAAACAGCTTCTGCGTTTACAGTCTGCTGTCAACCAAAGGTTGTAATTCAGGGGGAAACCCCCAAGATGTACTGTATGTTTGTTTGTGTGTGTGTGCAGTTACAGTCTCAACCATGGTTCAAATCAGGACAACGTATTTGGTAAATTCTGCTCTGATAGTTTTGCGGTCTCTTCGCTTTTAGCTCTTTTAAAATTATTGATATGAAGCGTTACACAAAAGATACATAAACATCTGTATTTTATTAAATATTTACTATTAATAATAATAATGCATTTTGCAGCAATAATGATTTGATGATTGAATGATTGTTCATTTAATTGCAATTGATTATGGATATTTCTGAAAGTGAATATCTCTAGTTGTTGAAACATATTATGTGTATATATATATATATATATTCATGCTATTATAACTATTATTGCAGTTGTATATCTACAACTGTATGCTTGTGTACAGCAGAAAGAAAGACTGTAAATGTGAGGTAAAATAGGGGAGTTCAAAATCCACCACTGCTAAACTCTTTGTCAATAACTCAAGCTTTTACTCTTGTTAAAATGCATAGAGAGCAAAATATGGAGTGGATATGAAGCATCCTTTCCAATGGTGCTTATTCTTCCAATCCCTTCATTAAGAATGTCTGTTAGATGAGAGCTCTGAAAATATTTCCATATAATGATTGATCTCCATGAATGGAATTTATTTATTTTTTTCTCATGCCAAAGAATTTTTCTTTCCAAATATGTATAAATTGTGTTGCTGAATTGTGATGGGAAATGGTTGAAACTGCCAGCATATCATGCTGTGCTTAAATTTCTAATGCTGGCTGAGTGGTCAGGAAATATGTCAGCATGAGCCAAGAATGACCAAATAACTCCACACTGGAAACTTTGCTTGTTACTGCCAGTGACTTATTCAGAGTTTGGGCAAATTGTGCCTCAGGAGGTAGGTTTAGTAGCAAGAAACTACAGTAATTGAGTGAGAAAAAGGCAGTTCCAAAACTTAGTGAGCTGCACATTGCATTTATGACACAATAGATGCTTCAGACACAACGCGTTTCAACAGCTAGACATTATAATTATGACTTCTAAGATAACTTGCCATGACCAATTCTGAGGCAGCATCACATCCTTTGCAAGGAAGACAATCACAGACTTGAGACAAACTCAGTAAAGAAATAAATCAAGGGTGTCAGAGGATTTTTTTTGTGCTGCAAAATCAAATAAAATGTTTAAATTGACTTTTTCCCTTTTTTAGTTTTGTTATTAATTGATTCTTAAAATTGTTATAACTTGTTAATTTAACTTTTTTTGCACAGAATTATTATTAAGTATTATTTATGTATTTTTATATAATTATTATATAAAAGAAATATGCATCATACATCAGATTATGCAGCTTTTTTAATGCTTTTTGTTGTGCCATTACTTTTACTTTTACTTTTCAAATTTCTAATTTAATACAGAGGCAGAATATTGCTCTAGAAATCGAACAATGTAGTTCTCTGTCTTAACAACGCTGAATTAAAATCTCAGATCATCATAACTTCAAGATTTTGTTAGGTGGGAACAAGTTTGTGACAGCTTGATTGATAGCACTTCAGATTCAGCCTTTTTGGCTGTAGCTAAGAAAACATTGTTTGATCAGCCAGCAGTTAAAGTTTTGTGATACTGTGCCTCATACTGACCTAAAAGACTATTGCATATGTTTGGTGCAAAATCTAAACAGCCAAATAACATGCTACTGTCAACTATGTTACTGGCAGAATCAGGCTTTAGAGTTGCTTTCTAGTAGAGGAAACTGAAAAGGGTGTTGTTACCATGGCCAACATAGACACATCCAAAATACAGGCAAATTTGTAAAGAAAACCTGATTCAGTCAGACAGAGATATAAACTTTGGGTGGAGATTCATTTTCCAGCTGGGCAATGGCCCAGATCACACAGCAAAATCTGTGAAGGAATGGATTAAGAAAAGTTAGTATTAAGGAAAAGCCTGAACTCAAATGTAAGTGAAAGTTAGTAGTATTTTCTGAAAGTTGCAGTATATAGATACTCAGTGTCAACTTTGGAGCTGGAACAAATTTGCATTTTCCTGTAGGATTAGGCAAAATTTTAAATGCACAAAACTCAAGGATGTATTCACTGCTAAAGAACAATGAGGTCCCACTTTATATTAGGTGGCCTTAACTATTATGTACTTGCATCAAAAATATGTGCAACATACGTATTGTGTTCATATTGTGTTGCAAAACACTTTTGCTGCAATTGAGGTGGAATACAGGTAAATTAGAGACAGATTTGGTGGTATGGGTTTAAGGGTGGGTTAAAGTGTAAGGGATGGGTCAGCATTGTAATTCTAAATGTAATTACAGAAATTATAAACAGATGTAACTGACCCTTCGCAAAGACCTGCCCTCTTTAGTTACTCTTGCTATGTTCAACAAACAGTGCCACTCTGACACTACACATCATGTTCTCATGCATGCAGTGAAAAATGCATAACGGTGCAAAGAGGAAATTAACAACACGTCGACAGACAAGACAGAGCGGGTTACTTCTGGTATGAAAAACTGTCTCAGCTTTCAAATTTTGTATTTTTTTTTTTTTATTCAAACAATAAATACCATTTTGTGGCTCTTTAATGTGTCATGACAGATCACTATACTGCCTTAGTTCAAATGTGAACCGATCACCTTTTTGTTTTACTTAAGGTACAAAATAAGCATGAATGAACATCAAAACATATTTTATTTCAACTGCAGAAAGGCATCAATACACACAATTTTTCAAATTAAGTTCACAAAAGTTATACAAAATGGCAGATCAATGGCAAAATGGCAATCAAGCTCTTTGCAAAGTCAATTACATTCAGGTATTTTTAAAAATATAAGTACAGTGTAAAAACATTTATGTACACAAAAAGTTCATTGTTTAATGATTCATTTAAATGTCAGTACATAGTAGATAAGGCCACCTAATATAAAATGGGCCTGACAATGAACATAATTATAGACTATATATTTTAGGAAGCACAGCGTATAATGCATTAAGTTACTCCTTTTATATATATTAAAACAAGAGATTGATTTGACTACACACCCAGTCCATTGTACGTGTTAGTTAACCACAAAAAATTCAACAGGAAGTTTTTTAAAAAAGCAAAGCTTGTACATCACCTTTGAAAGAGTAATGGACAGAATGATATGTAAAAGTCAATAGCAATCAGTATAAAAGTCTTTACTGTCACTTTTGATAAATTTAATGTGTCCTTTGGAATGTTGGAGTATATATATTTGAAATAGGTCAGAGAAACATAATAAAAGACGAGGAAACTGACAGGCTAAATTCATAATTACACTTACTGTAACACAAAACATTTGGGTTTCTGAGTCAGTTACTTCAAAAGCACATGACTGTTAACAATTAGATGGTATATAATGCAATGTTTATTACACCACATAAACATTGGCCAATTACATGCGGCCTTTGTCCAGTCATTTTGCTGGGTGTGCCATGTGGAACTATGTTCATAGCCTTCGGAAATCAAGCGTGCATATATGTTGTTGAGTGAGGACATGTGATTGAGATTAGAATAGATTTAGGACAGCGCTGACACACACACACACACACACACACACACACACACACAGCCCAGGACACAGACATTCACCTGGTGACTGTCACTAGGGTGCTTTGAAACACTATATACTTACTAGGGTATACTATCTTTTAGTGGCCCTTCACATTGAGTTTGAATCAGATAGCACAGTATTTATTTGTCTGATACATCCTTAATAAGATTAAAGTTAAGGTGAACATAAAGAACATAAAGTTAAGGTGTATTGAGTGGTTTCTAGAACGTTGCTGTGTCCTGAGTGGTTTTTACTATGTTAGCAACATAAGTCTGAATGCTAGGCTGTTCTTGGTGGTTTCTAGGTAATAGTTTTTCAAAAGAGAGAAAAAAGTCATATCCATCTTTTTTTTGAGTAACCAATGTGTGGGACCATGATGAATTCTAACCTCCATTTGGGTGCTTTCGTGTTAGATATCCATAGAAATCCATGTTAAATCAGGCTAAAAAAAAGAAACTTTTTCAGTATAACTAAATATAAAAATGTGCCCAGGTTTAACATTATAGTATCAGCTTGGAAAATATGTTATTTTTCAGTCGGGTGAGACTTTCAGAAAAAGGTAGCTAGACATAAGGGTTCATGTCTATAGTCTTTTTTTTTTTTTTTTTTAAACCAGGGAGCCGGGACCCACTAGGGGGCCTCAGGAAAGGCCACGGGATGTTTTAAAATTATTTAAAGAGCAGGTCGTGTGGTAGTTTAAAGTGTCGTGATATTGTGTTGGAGTCCCCTACAACAGGTTTAAATGCATCTAAGGTCAGAAAACGTTATCATTTTCTCAGAATATATAATAATGGAGTAATTTCACAATGATTTCGAAACAGTTTGTTCGAATGGTTCTGTATGTAAAACCCTCCCTTCCACAAGCCTAATATTGCTTTGATTGGCCTGTTGTGATTGTTTAGATGCTAAAGTTTAGCTGCTAAACTGTAAACACTTCACAAAACAATAATGGTGGATATGTTAGCCGGGTGCTAACGTGACTGATGAAACAATACAGCTTGTTTCAACCAAAATATGTCTACTATAATGTCTAAAGAACAGACAAAAAATGCCCTGTGTCTTAACTTTTAATTAGAATACAGGAATGCTGTATTACAGGCGCACCAGACTTTTACTCCCAGCATTAACACTATAACTGCCAGTGGCACAAAATAAACATCAATTTCACAATAATTATAAAGTCTGTGCGTTACAC
This sequence comes from Cirrhinus molitorella, assembly GCA_033026305.1. Classification (NCBI taxonomy): domain Eukaryota; kingdom Metazoa; phylum Chordata; class Actinopteri; order Cypriniformes; family Cyprinidae; genus Cirrhinus; species Cirrhinus molitorella. The sequence continues at coordinate 27,319,894 of CM065119.1, forward strand.
TACATTCTTTATTATTAAACAAAGCAATTAGAACAACAACATTAATTGACACATACTTAGGAAATAATGGGTTTACAGCAAATTATCAGAACTATTTTAGACACAAAAAAGCTTGATATTTCGAGCACTCATTTGAAAATGTACATATAACGTATCAATCGTAGTTAGAAGTTGTGGTTCGGAGACACTTGTAGTCCAAATAAAGAAGGTACAGACTTATCTTTCATGGACAAGTGCTGAGTTTAGTGAATCCGGTGTTGAACTCTTCAAGATTTAGATTATTATATTTTTCAAAAACCCATTTGACCTGCTCTTTAACAGTTTGTATTATTAATGTATTCTAATAATATAGTTTAATTAAAATGCTTAAAAATACATATAATATACATATTTGTTTTTTGTTTTTTTGTTGTTGTTGTTTTTTCCTTTTATAATAATTGTTTTTGTTTTGTTTCTGTTTTAGTTAAATTAAAACAAGTGTCATAATTATAGCAGAAATACTAGCAGGTGTCTTTAACAACTATGTACTTACAGATGTAATTACATGTAGGACTTTTTATATAATAAAAATACAATGTAAAAACATGTATGTACACAATAAGTTCATTGTATCAGAGACTAATTTAAATATTAGTACAAAGTATGAATATGGTAATCATTCAGTGCCAAATGCCATTTGAAAGTAACATGATGCATAGCCACCGTCACGCTACTTACCGTAAGGGTGCTTTTAGTACATTCAAGTTTCCTAACATTGATTTGCGTGTCAGCATTTATGACCATGACTGATAGATTATCAGGCATCATCTAAACTGGTAAAGCTTAAATTAACCATAGTAAGGAGCAAGAAACAAATAAAGCAATAAGGAAACTATGTTGTCTGTTAATGCTTAATTTTTGTCCCACCATTTCCCTTTCATTTGCATTATGTGAATAGTCAAAAATTGTCTCTGTTTGTTTCCATAGATCCCCAGTGTAGATTAATATTAATGCGTAAAATTATGCACACATGCCTGGTAAAGTTTTGCTAAACAAATATTTGTTTTGGTCAGAGCCAAACTAGTCTGCTGTAGTGCCATAAACAAGATTTGGACACATTTGTTTAAAATGCTAAACAAATCAAAACTATTCTGTATTCTTATCTTCTTCAAATTCACCACACTTTGCCTAGATCATTGCTCTCACTAATCGTGGCTTCTCTTAAACAACTTCATGAGGTACATTTAAGGATGCATTTAAATACAGTAGTCAACATTTGAAGAGGATCAAAAAAGTTCAGCAAAGTTGTCCTAAGACAAGAACGGGTATTGTTTTGGTTTTAGGATAACTTTGATGAAAGGTTTTGATCCACTTCAAATGTTGACTACTATAGTTTCGAAAGAGTTCGCATGTATGCTGGACACATTCTTCACTATCCTCTCCAACTGTGTGTAAATCTGCAGAGCTGTTCTGTTTATGATTGGTCTGAAACAAACTGTCCTCTGCTTCCACCACAGCTGAAAATATCCTTCAACGAGTCTAGCCTGCAGAGCACTTTCGAATACCCGTCCGAGAGCAGTGTGTGGGACAGCGGAGAGGACGAAGAGGAAGGAGAAGAAAAAGGAGGAGAAGATGATGGAGGGATCATTACAGGGAGGATAAGCATTCCCCGTGCCAGCTACACCAGCTCACCCACTCACTCCAACAACACCACGGGTAAGTAAGATGAGAAGAATGGCAGGAAATGGATAGAATGAGAGGAAGGCACAGAAAGCATGGATGAGGTGAACAGGAAATGCTTCCAGTTCACATACTATTTTTACACACTAAATATATGCTCTTTTTGTCCTATCTTTTGGGATGCAACTCTTAGAAGTCCATTAGTAGTGTGCAAATTGGGTTTCATATGGCCTTGCAGGAAGTGGGGTCAGTTTGATTAAAAATCCATAGAAGATGTACAGAGAAATTATTCACTTTTTTATATTATAGTAATGATTGTTCTGATGATGGCGATTGTTTGGATGGTCTCACAGGATTAGAGCAGACCACCTTCATCTTTACAGTAAAGCTGTACAGCTCTAGATTTGAACAGTGTTGACACCTGCTGGTCAGTCATGAGGTGTTACATTTATTGCATTTGGATAGTTGACAAATAAATTGCACATTAACTTTAAGGTTAACATTTTTATAAATATACAAGGGAAAGTGTATATTAAGTGCTCATTGTAATGATATATAATTTTATATTAATCTATTTTAAAATATTAATTTCTTAATAATGAAGTTAAATAAGGTGTTTTTAAATGGAGAGGAGTTTCGGTGATAGTTTTTCAGTCTGAAGTGACATTAATGCCTTTTTTCTCGTGTCATCAGATCTTTCCAGTTACACACCCAAACACTCAGTGGAGTTTAACGCCTGGCAAGAACATCATCTTGACGAATCTGCTCACCAGGGGGAAGATACTTCACAGAGTACAGAAGAAGTCATGGTAAGAAATAAGAATATGTACACAATTGAAGTCTAAAATGAGAAGAACATGATATTGGTTCCTGTCCATGTAAAATGAGGGCATTATGAGATCTCAATGAAATTGCCTGCTGGTTGCTATGGTGTTCTTTGTGTTTGATTTCTGGCTCAGTTGAAAATATCCCTCCTCCAGTTTTCTACGGCCTCTATGGGAAAGACACTGTCAATAAAATGCATGAGTCCCATCAATTATTATTATTATTGTTCTGTGTATACAAAATACAGTAGTCACTCTTAAAGGATTAGTTAACTTCCCGAACAAAAATGTACAGAATTTACTTACCCCCTTTGTCAAAATATGTTATTTTTCAGTCGGGTGAGACTTTCAGAAAAAGGTGGATAGACATAAGGGTTCATGTCTATAGTCTTTTTTTTTTTTTTTAAACCAGGGAGCCGGGACCCACTAGGGGGCCTCAGGAAGGGCCACGGGATGTTTTAAAATTATTTAAAGAGCAGGTCGTGTGGTAGTTTAAAGTGTCCTGATATTGTGTTGGAGTCCCCTACAACAGGTTTAAATGCATCTAAGGTCAGAAAACATTATCATTTTCTCAGAATATATAATAATGGAGTAATTTCACAATGATTTCGAAACAGTAGAAAACTCCTCCAGTTTTCTATGGCCTCTATGGGAAAGACACTGTCAATAAAATGCATGAGTCCCATCAATTATTATTATTGTTCTGTGTATACAAAATACAGTAGTCACTCTTAAAGGATTAGTTAACTTCCCGAACAAAAATGTACAGAATTTACTTACCCCCTTTGTCATCCAAGATGTTCTTATCTTTCTTTTTTCAGTCATAAAGTGGACTTCAATGATGCACTGCGAGTCAACTGTGAGTTTGAACTTCCAAAATGCTGTTTAAATGCAGCTTCAAAGGGCTCTAAATGATCCTAGCTGAGGAATAAGGAATCTTATATAAATAAATTAATATTTATACACTTTTTAACCACAAATGCTCAAATCCTGTCTTGTCTAGCTCTGTGATGTGCATGCATCGCTGCAGAATTACCAACCAAGTGCTTACAAAGTGAACATGCAAAGAAGGTTAAATGCCCTTGACCAAAAAAAAGAAAGGAAAACAGCGATATAGGACAAATTTGAAGTTGGAGGAAAAAATGAAATGGGAGGTTTTCAACATACCCTGTCTTGAATCGTAGCACACAGAGTACACATGCACATTGCAGAGCTAGACAAGACGAGCATTTGTGGTTAAAGAGTGTATAAATATTAATTTATTAAGATAATGAAGAAAAATCGTTTCGCTAGATAAGACACTTATTCCTCGTCTGTGATTGTTTAGAGCCCTTTGATGCTGCATTTAAACTGCATTTTGAAAGTTCAAACTCACGGGCACCATTGAAGTCCACTATATGGAGAAAATTCTTGAAATGTTTTACTCAAAAAACATATCTTCTTCATGACTGAAAAAAGAAAGACATCTTGGGTGACAAGGGGGTGAGTAAATTAGCTGTAAATTTTTGTTCTGGAAGTGAACTAATCCTTTAAAGTCACAATGGGATAACCATACAAACATCTAAGTAAATATTTAGCACATTCAGAAACAAGAAGCACTCCATTCGAAAACAAACAAGAAGAGCAAAAGTTTGGGGTCAGTCAGATTTTTTTCAAAAGAAATTACTTTTATTCAGCAAGGATGCATTACATTTATCAAAAGTGAAGATTTCTTTGTAGTTTTATTCAAAAATGTAAAATGTAAATGAAAAATGTATCACCTTCCACAAAACTGTTTAGTATGATAGTATAAATAGTATTAATCAACATATTAAAATGATTTCTGAAGGATCATGTGACCCTTAAGACTGGTGTAATGACTCCTGAAAATGTAGCTTTACCATTCAAAACAATAAAGTAAGTTTTAAATATATATTAAAAAGCAATTATTTTTTTAATATAACAATATTGACAAGATAACTGTTTTTACTTAAGTTTTGATCAAATGAATGTATGAAAATAAATTATATATATATATATATAATAAAAAACATTCAAAGAAATCTTTTGAATGTATTTATTTTCATACATTCATTTGATTATAAATTAGTTTATATATATATATATATATATATATATATATATATATATCAGTTAACAGTGATTTTAACAGATTTAGATTATTTGGAAAATGGAAAGTGTATCTCTCTTGAACAAGCCAAAAAGGTATTGATTGCTATATTTCCGTTGCACAAATGGTGCACCAAAGTTTAATACTTAGGTTCAAGAGACCCAGTAAAGACCAGTAAAGAACCAAATCTTGAAAAAAATCAGTATTTCATATGCATACTCTCTTTTTTTGTTGTTGTTGTTGAACAGTTGACGCCTGCTGATAGCTCCTCTCTGTCAGACTTCAGCAGTGAACCAGCCCTCTATTTCTAAACCTTCCAGACGTTTGGAAAATACGGGACCAACTATTGCCTGCCAGCACAGCCTGGATGCAAAGAAACAACTTCCAGATCAATGGGACCAGTAGCAGCCAGCACATAATAATACTTTACATATCCATACACCATACACGTGTCCATACACCATCATCATCAACAGCAGGACTGTCCTCATTGCTGATCCACGCAGCGGATGTGTCACTCACATTTGACCTCCTGTCGCCACCGATTGTGATTGTGATGGACTCTGTTAACATGGAAAATGGCTTAAACAGTCTTGAACTTCATTCTTCCATTACATACTTGCTTTATGTATGTAATCCTCACCTCATGAAAGTGACCAAATTTCTAAAAGAGAAAAGAGACTGTTCTTAAAATAGAGAAGAAAACGTGTGTGTGTAATGGGACTCCAGAAAGAGGACAATAATAGGGTGAAGCAACAAAAAGTGAAATAAGTGACTTGTTTATGTATGACTGGTAAAAGGGTGCCACAATCCTTGTTCTTTGTGATGTTTTTGTATGTGCATGTGTAGGTCTGTATTGACATGACTCCCAAACTATAGAAGTCCTCCATTTTAGTTTCATATGTCTCCTTTGTATGCCTGTGTTTCATTCAAGGTAGACGTTTCTGATGCACAGCTGAAATACTAACAACATGTTAGTGTTGACTTAGTGATTCTAGATCTGTTTTAAAGTTCAGCTCTTAATTGGTGAGCTGGTAAGCACATTCATTTAGCTTTTTTTTTAATTTTTTTTTTATGGTAATATAATTTAATAATCACTCAAAATATTAATCAGAATTTGTATCACAAATGCTATCAGAAATGCAAATCAATCTTGTGAAGACATGCCCAGGTTACATTTCACCCCAAAATAAAAAAAAATAAAATAAAATAGTATATTGCATAAATAAAATTTAGGCTATTTTAGGACTACCAATGTGACATTTCTATGACATTTAAAAGTCCTCTTTTTTTTATTCCAATATTCTCAATGATTCTTATCATAATCTGGTGTTTTTACAGTAAAAAATACTGGAATACTGTTTTTATTGTATTAATTTTTCACATTACGGTAATGGTAATTTCAGTGGGATGAGTTGTACCTTATTCACCTTCTAATAATCCTTAAAATACTGGTTAAGCAAAATATTCAAACATATCTGTTTATTTATTCCCTCACTTTTGGAGCGAAATATGACCTGGAAGTGTTCTTGACAGGTTTTGTGAGATTTATGCTGTGCAAAACTGCACTGGGATTGACCTACATGTGCTTGAGTATGTCATTTTGTCAATATTCATGCTTAGGTTTATGTACTTGTGTGTTTTGAACTGGACATTGCAGTACGAATGGGGAGCGGTCAGTTTTAGTTATGATGGAAACATTATTTTGTGGGTTTGTGAGTGGGCACACTGTATGCATGGGCCATGTGTGTCGAAACATGAAGACTACATACACACAATGCCAACTGACTCGAGTGTGTCATATCTGTTAAATGACTTTGGCGTATCTGCTCACATGTCTCCTCAGCCTCTCCGACCAGTATTGATGTATAGTTTGTACACTCCAGGATGAAGTTTTCATAATTTATTTCATGCATCTTTTATTACTTTTTCATATTTTTAGGCACAGGGCAAACAGTAGCACCAAGGTGCTTGGGCATTTTTTTTGTGATAATTTCAGATCATGTACAAAGTTACATGAGTGTTGTTAGGACAGCTTACATCTTAGTCCTTTGCTTCTGTATTCATCCATTTGCACTGTTTTGTTTTTGCTTTATTTTGCACCTTATGCAGCTCTTGGTTGGAATAATGCTTTTCAGGAATCTAATATCACTTTCATATTGTAATTTATTTAACAAAATTTTGTATGTATACATTGGGAGCATTACATTTACTTGAAGCACCAGCTATAGCCCTTATCAGCTCAAAACTGTTGACCAATATTTTCTGCCCGATTTCTTTAAGACACTGTCTTTTTTTCACACTGAACACAATTCTGATTTGGTTTTCTAATTTAGTAATTAAGACCGACTGTCTGTGCTGTTATTCTGAAGGTAGTAAATTTTGATCCATTTGTTCAAACAGTGTAGTCAATATGTAGTCATACATATGTAGCCAGACATGGACAGCTATTATTCAGCAAGGATGCAATAAATTGAGCAAAAGTGACAGTAAAAACTTTACATTTACATTACATTACATCTAACATTATTACAGAAATGTCTATTTCAAATGAATGGTATTTGTTTAAACTTTGTTCATTAGTATCACGATAAAGCAACCTTTTTCAACTGACTGTAATAAAAAATATAATTTGATAAGCATATTAGAATGTTTTCTGAAGGATTATGTGAACATTTAGGATTAAATTACATTATTTCTTATTACCTTTTTTACATTTTGAAATATATTCAAATGGAAATTCATTATTTTATGTTAATGTTTCACAATATTGCTGTTTTTACTGTATTTTTGCTAAATGCAGCCTTGGTGAATATGAGACATGTTGCAAAAACAATGTCTTCAAATCTTTTATTGCTGCCTGTCTGAACAAAGCCTTTGAACCCATAGTTTTTTTTTTATATGTCACATAATTAAGGGCAAAGTCTAATCAAGAGAATGTTATAATAAGGCTATTTCACCAAGTGTTAATTCAACCAAGTCTTACTGTACATTCTAACTCAGTATGTCACTTTAGCACTCGGCTTATTGTCCCAGTCTACAACAGATCCTCTGGATGTTGTTTGCAAACGTGAAATATTCTTGAGGAAAGTATATTAGATGTTTAGAGGGTTGGGAACTATTGCTTTTGTGTCTTAAAATGTAATGCAACTTCAAGTGCTTCATTAGTTCCTGTAACTCTAGTCAAGCTGCTCATTGCTCTGGTGGTTAGTGTACTGTATGTTAAAACATCCTCATCCTTTCTGTTTTCTTCATCAAGAGAATATTAAATGTACAATTTGGTTTTGATGAATTTAGAGGGGAAAAAATGTCAAACACAAGGAAATGTTCAATAAACAAATTAAGGCTATGAAGCGTTCAGTTTAAATTGCGGATATTTACATACAGATATACCTTATAAAAACAATTTCACAATATGTCTTTATTAAAACATTACATTTAAATAAAAGCATTACATTAAACACTAATCCATATCAAAACATTTTATAAACCTATACATTACATACAAACCTTTCAAATAGGAATAAGTTACATTTTGATTTTGTGGTGATTACAAGAGGGAATGCTGGTAAAAAGGAAAGAGAAGATATGAGAGAGGAATATAGACATATAGACAGATAGGAACAGTCAGCATTATTTAATGATCTTTGCTGCTTCTCGGTTCAGTGGCTTTCGTCAGATTTCCTGTTTCCTTCTTTAAAACACTCAAAAGTGTCTGAGAGCTTTCAAGAATCTGAAAGAGGCAGTGAGGTTTAGTCAAACCATACATCGATCCACACCACACAGATAAAAAAATGAGTTCATCAGCTTAGTAAATGCTAGAACAGTTACCAAAAATAAATAAAATACCACTGCTAAACACACACACACACACACACACAGCATTTTCAATTATTTATGCAAGTGACATCATTAGAATTTTAGCAAAATAAAAATTCCAATTTTAGTTTTTCGAAAAAAAAAAAAGATATATATATATATATATATATATATGTATATCTTTTTTTTTTATTTATTTCTTTTTAGATATCTGGTATCAATTTCAGTTTAAGCAGTTTGCCAGGTTTTCTTAGGTAAATGGAAAACTGGAGGTTGTTCCACATTATTAAGCAGGTCACAGTTCTCATGCAATACTGGGAGGATGTAAAAGATTCTAACAATGAAAATCATAAAATAGTTCAATGTCTTGCAAAAAGCATGAAAGCAACTAATATTTTGCTTTCATTGAATAGAGATTACCAAAATCTTTGTGAGGATTCAGAGCACAGAAAAACTCGAATTGTGTCAAAGCTCTTGGGGGTCTCTCTAAACAGACCCCCTGCCGGCCCCTTCAAAAACTGTAGTAACATTAACTGCACCGTGGTATTGTGCCATTCAAAAGTTTGGGATCAGTATGATTTTTTAATGTTTTTTTTTTTTTAAGAAGATACTTATGCTCACCAAGGCTGCGTTTATTTGATCAAAAATCTAGAAAAAAATTGTAATATTGTGAAATATTATTTCAATGTCAAATAACTGTTTTCTATGACAATATATTTTAAAATGTAATTTTTTGCTGTGATACAAAGCTAAATTTTAGCATAATTTTTAGCATCATTATTCCAGTTTTCAGTGTCACAAGATCTTTCAGAAATCATTCTAATATGCAGATTTATTATCAATGTTGAAAACAGTTGTGCTGCTTAATATTTTGTTGGAACCTGTGATACTTTCAGGAGTCTTTAATAAAAAGTTAAAAAGCATTTATTTAAAATTAAAATCTTTTGTAACAATATAAACTATCATGTAAATGTTTGTGGTGAATGTTAAACTATAAAAATATTTCACAATGGCCTTGATGGGGGAAAAAAAAAATTAAATCAAATGCTTACTGATCCCAAACTTTTGAACAGCAGCATACATATGTAATTTATTATATTATTAATGTAGACATGTATTAAATGTATTAAAGGACCAATGGCTGTTAAGCTATATAGCATTTGTGCATGTGTATTTATACTAAATGTATTTAGGGTACTGTTTTTCATACAAATACCACAGAAACCATATAGTTACACGAGGTGCTATGTGTGGTTTTACCTTTGGTTATCGTGATCTAATTGTGTGATGACCAGTAAGAATAGTTACATTTTGCCCTATAAATATGAGGTTGTTACAATATTTACATTACAGATTTTACTGTTTTTGTTAATGAACATAAATTTACATATGCATCGTGTCATCAAAATCAGGTAGCGCAAACCTGTTTCATGATTTGAAACAACAGAACATGAGGAAACTAAGAAACCAATTTCCTCCTTTAAGCTATTTTTGTTAAAGAAAAATGAAGAATTTTACTCATGCATATTTTGTTGGAAAACTTGGAAACTTAAAAGAAAATCAATATTGACTCAATATTGCCCTAATTCAAATACATTATTAACAAGTAGTTGACTTCAGTATGGTTCCACATACAAATGTGGTTGTTACTACCTTCATGTTGGGTCAATTTGGTTGTAGAATGCAGTTGTTGCTCCCATAAATTACTGAACTGTGTGTGTACAGAACAGGATTAAGTACTAAAAGGTGAACTGACAACCAAATTGAGTGTCCATAATCAGCAATTACCTTTATAATGCTTAGCCAACATTAGTATTGTGTTATTTGTAAGTACATCAATTAATTATTTTAGAAATGTTGTAAATTTTTAATTAAGATATTTGGTTTTAGACGAGCTTTTTTTTTTTTTTCCAAGCCACTGTGAAATTCTCACCTGTACAAAATGAATAAAGCTAGCTGTTGCTTTTTCTTATCCTTTTTAATGAAGAGAACATGAAATATTAAAAACCTTCATGTGTCCTTACCTTCATGTATGCAGCCTCTGTCTCCGCAATGGTGCGGTCAAAGTCAGCGCGGGCAGCGAGGCGGCGTGCCAGGCTCTCGTTCACACGGCTCAGCTTCTCTGTCAGCACACGGATATCATGCTGCAGGCGACTTTTCTCCGCTTCCTCCTGCTGGATCAGCCGGTTCAGCTCTTCTCTTTTAGAGCACAGTTCCTCTATGCCTGAAAAAGACAAGAAGGATGAAAAGGGCCAATTCTTAAAAGAACTAAAAAGGCACATGCCAAAAATGTCTTGACAGTGTTTTCCTTGCATTTCTTTACATTCATGTTGTTATAGCTGAAAGGGAGTGTGTATAAGTTGCAGATGAGGGCTTGCTCAGCAGTTGCTTGCTCAGCCTCCTACTAATTAGAGCAATAATGTGCAGGACTTTATCAACCACCAATTCAAGCAGTCAGGTCACTCTATGTGAATTCTAATACATCATGTTCAGTGATTGTGAAACAAAAAAAATGTATTTATGAACTGTCCAGCCATCTGTTTAGCACGTTTCCCCAACTTGTGTGTGTGCATATACACAATGCTGTTCAAAAGTTTGGGATAAGTAAGTAAGTCATTTTAATGTCTTTAAAGTTTCTTATGCTGTTCAATGCTGCCAGTTTTTGATCAAAAAATACAATAACAACTGTAATATTGTGAAACATTGTTACAGTTTCAAACAAGCTTTCTATCCTAATATAGTTTAATATAAAATGTATTCCTGTGGAGGCAAAGCTGAATATACCTGTGAATGGCAAAGAAGCCATTACTCAAGTCTTTAGTGTCTTATATGCTGATTTTTTATCAACTTTGGAAACAGTTGTGCTGCTTAATATTTTTGGAACCTGTGAAACGTTTTTTTTCAGGATTCTTTGATTAATTAAATGTTACAAAGAACAGCATTACTGTTCAAAAGCTTGGAGTCAGCATTTCTTTAAAGCAATTAATACTTTTATTCAGCAAGGATATGAAGAGTTTAGATGCAAAAGCCTCTAAATCCATCTTACATCTTTCTTTAAAAAATGCATTTTTATCAGGCTCTGATATATAGGTTTCTATCTAAGTACAGGTATTTCTGATTGGGCTGAGTCTGGGGTTTTAGCGAGTTTGAAGTAAAAGTATTTGATGGATATATAATCTGTGTTGAGAGCATTCACTCAGTATCATTATCTCATTTTTGACCGAGATGGCTTTTAGGGTGTTTTGCATCTGAACTCTTCAAATGTTAAATTGATCAAAAACGGTAGTAAAACCTTATATTGCCACAAAAGATTAGCATTTTGAATAAGTGCTGTTCTTTTGAACTTTTATTAATCAACAAATCCTTAAAAAGTATCACAGCTTCCAATAAAAATGTTAAGTGGCATAACAGTTTTCAACATTGATAATAAATAAGCATATTAGAATGATTTCAGATTTGCCACCACAGGAATAAATTATATTTTAAAAAAAAAAAATTAATATTTCACAATATTAGTTTTTACTGTATTTTTTAATCAAATAAATGCAACCCTCATAAGCATAAGATACTTCGATATAAAACCAAAATATAAAACCAATATGAAATACAAATACTGTTTGTACTAACACAAATAGCACAAGAACACTTTTTTCAACTTTTTTTAAAAATTCAAATGTATTTATTTTAAATAATTAAACTAGAACATATATAATATTCAAAATTAATATAGAAAAGCTTTTGTGACACTTTCTGCTCGTCATATGTTCGTGAATTATGTTCATACTTGTGACGAACTACACCTGTAGTTACTCTGCTGGGAACCTCTGTCAGCTTTGGAAGAGAAATTACTTCTGATCTGACTGACTTATTTAATGCAATGACATTGACATGCACGTGTCCAAATACTTTTTTGAAACCACTGAATTAATTATTTTGTCTCTCGCAAAAACACGCGTCTTCTTTGTAATCAGTTATTAATGTTGTTCTTTAAGGGAAGGAAGAAAGGCACAGGTTGATAGGTGTCACACTAGTCTTCTAATCACTTCTAAGCTAGTATGATGACTATAAATGTCAGCGTAGACTAGCTGTATTCAAGTTTATTCTAACTACCCACGACAAGTACATACTAGTTGGAAGAAAATTATATCAAAAAAGAAAATCTATTGCATCTTGGTCGATGGCTACTTACACTTGACAAGCTCATTGTTGTAGGTTTGCAGTGCAGCTCCTTGCTGGGTCATTCTGATTAGCAGGCTAACTCGCTAACTACAAGAAAAGGCCCGCCTGCACTAGTTTAATCACTAAAGGCGTTTCATGCGGCTAGCAGTGAAGTCTGTTTGCTGATTGTACCTTCTGAGTCAGAATTAGCAAGCCACGAACTTTACCGGGCATTAAATGGTATACATCTGCGAGGGGAGTAACTTTAAAGAAAACATTCCAGAAGCCCAGAAGCGGTTAAGTCAAGTCTCCCTCCTGTTTCCATAGGAACGTTTAAGAAGAGTCATCACGACGGTTTCCGTTTGACTTTTATTTTAGGTTTTATTATTAGTAAAATAATTATAAATAATTTAAACAACAACGTTATAAATAAATACAATCAGATAGTTATATTCTGACAGTGCCAACGTACCTGTATCTATAAATTATTATTATTAGTATTATTATTATTGCTGCTGCTACTACTAACGTTACTACTACCACCACTTTTATTATTATTACGAACAACATCCGTCAACGTGTCGTCATCGTTGCGCGACAGGCGTTTGAAGAAGAGCGCTATAATTTGTTGGAGTAATAACTAAAGAGGATCTAAATGGCTTTGATCATATGATTTTGGATTAAGTTAAACAGTCACGAAATAAAATGAAAATCCACGCATGGTAACCGCACAGAACATTATATAAAGGGTAAGTAACCCAAGGTATATGACTATTGTTTACAGTCTGAGACGGAATGAACGAGGTGCAGCCAATGCCACAAGGACTTTCTACAGCCTGGGACACAGTGACATCTGCACTGGTGAGTGTTAGACATACTTTATTGTAACTAACGATAGGCGGTAAAAACGGAATCGCTTCTGATCCAAATCCAAGCAAAATCCAGCATCTGATGGTAGCAACATTAACAAAACACGTATCTTGATACGTTACTTGATGCTTAATAGCATTGTTGAAGTACCTTTCAGTGCCAAAAGCTGAAACCCAACCCTGACTCTTTAGGTGTCTCCTGTGCCACCAAATGCATCGACTGATGAGGTTCTCTCTGAAGCATTGTCCTTGCTGGGTGTACATGGACTGGGTCAGTATGTGGAGGGTTGGCTGCTAGAGACTCTGCAGGTGCGTTTGACTACTTCTGTTGCTCCAGAGTTCTGGACGGGGCTGAAGCAGCCAGTGGGGGAGTTACAGGAGAGGGACAGGGCAAAGGCTTTGCTAGAAGCCTTCAGGAAACTTTTTCGAGAGCTACAGCCTTTCCTTGGTATGTCACAGCCTACTTGGTAGCAACTGTTTTATTAACATATTAATTAACATATTAACAGAATATGTGTATCTGAAAAAAACATTTTTGCTTATTGTCGCAGCTGTGTTGTTTGTTGTAAAACTACAAACTAGGTTTCATGGCTATATTTGCGCAGCCTGGTGGCCAATCTTCACTTATTGCACATTCCACCAGTAAGAGCAAAGTGTGAAGGTTGACTATGTGCACCCAATGGTTCAGACATTGTACTCTAAAGGTGGTGCCATGTATAAGGATGATAATGCACTAATACACACAGCAAGACTGGTGACAGAGAGGTTTGATGAACATGAAAGTAAAGTTGAACATCTCCAATGGCCTGCACAGTCACCAGATCTGAATATTATTGAGGCACTTTGGGTTGTTTTGGAGGAGCGTCAGGAAACGTTTTCCTACACCAGAATCACATAGTGACCTGGCCACTGTTCTATAAAAGGAATGGCTCAAAATCCCTCTGGCTACTGTGCATGACATGTATTTGTCAATCCCAAGATGAAATGATGCTGTATTGGCCACAAAAGGAGGCCCATCACCGTACTAACTGTGGTCTAAAACCACAGTTTCAGTTTCATTGTCCAACCCCTGTATATGTAATAAGTATTATTGAAATAAACTGGGCCACAATTAAATTAGCCGCAATTTACTTAATGTTTTAAGAACTGTACAAAGCTGACAGGCTTAAATTCATAAATTTATGGTATTAAATGTTGCATGCACCACAAAAAAAGAATATTTCCTCAGTATTTTTTATCTTGTTTTCAAGAACAAATCTAAACATTCTTAAATCAAAACCAATTTACCTGAGTTGCAAAATGAAGATATGAAGGCTAAGAAACAGAACAAAGTTAAATGAGTTTATGGATAAAACTAGAGCAAACATGTACCGTACACAGCACAAATGAGTACACCGCCTCTTAACAAATACAGCAGTTACTCTAAGACATGTTAGAGTTCTTTGGAGAATTAATGTTCCAACAAGCCTGCTTGACCAATTACCAAAGAAGAATGTCAAAATGATTCAGGAAAATACAATTTTCTTATCAAAGTGATAAAATGTTGTGTTGCAAAAACGAGTACACCCTCCTGAAAGTTACTAAATAAAAAACAAAAACAAAGTGTAGGTTTAAGGCTTTCTTTGATCAACAAGTAACAACAAGTAAGTGAACCAACACTTTTGAAGACAAGTAATTTCCTGACAGTTGAAAGTCTTATATAGCCTACTGAATCATACTCAGACTTAATGCTGTCAACAATGAAATCACTTGGGACTTATTTCTTAGCATAAAAGAGGACAATAGTACAAGAGGAATACCAAATTATTGTTTTAAGTGTGAAAATATAGCAGAAGTAGCACCGACATTCAAAAACGATGAACTTGTGATAATGCTCATGATATAATCAGGTTTTAATTTAGTGACGAGTGAATTTTTGCTAGAAAAAGAGCTGGAGAAATAAGTGTTTTAGATCCAGCAAAAGCTATGCAAAGAGTGACACTTTATCTTACAGAGTAAGATGCAGCCTTCAGAAGTGACATGCATAGTTGTTTATCCACACCAGAACTACCTACTGTACCAAAGCACAATAAACTCATTTAAGCTCTTCCAAGGCCCATATTTTCAAAAAATAGACTTCTGGAAATCCATACTCTGGTCTCAAGAGACCAAGTCAATCATTTCTGACACAAAAGCATCCAGAATGTTCTGGTGTTGCTAGAGGAGGAATACAGTGAGAAGTGTCTGGTTCCCACAGTGATGTTCAGTGGTAGCAAAGCTCTTATATTGGAATTTGTGAATTTGTGGAGTGCTGAAGGTGTAAGGGAGTTGTGCTTTATCAATGCTGTCATGAATTCACACACCACTGTGTGATGTAATACAAAAATTGAAACATAAGATTCTACTCTCTCCTCATTCCCTGCATTATTGGACATTTTTTTCAGCATGACATTGTAGATATTCATTCTCCCAAGGTGAAAATCCTTGTGGACATGTATTTCATTTAGTCTTAAAGCTCTTGAGCGGTGTTACAACGGAAGCTTCCGCACGTTCTCCTCTGCACCACCAGAGGGAACCTTCACCGGAGTTTTGACATCCATTCGGACTCAATCTCCCATACTCCCTCTTACCTGGGGCTGACCACACCCACACACACACCTGCACTCATCACTCCTCATCAACTCACTGCATAAAAGCCATGCTCACGCCCAGACTTTCGCGAAGTCTTGATCTTGCCCCGGCTATCATTTCTGAGCGTTTCCCTATTGTTTGATTACCTGTTGTGACCTGGACTGTATTTCGACCTGTGATTCTTCTCTGTGCCCCCCGACTTGGATTGTCTACTGGATTGTGATTGTTATCAGCCTGCCCCGAACTTTGCCTGTCTCTGTTTACGGTACTGTCTTGCCTCTTATATTGCTGATGCTGGCTATTGACCCCTGTCTGTCTGACCACCCCTTAATAAAGCTACTTATGGATCCAAACGCCTCTGACGCTTCGTTACAGAAGACTTCGCCACAAAGCGATCCAGCAGCCGTCATGCAACTGTCCTCCGAGCTTTCTGCTCAGGCTTCGCAGATAGCCATGCAACAGCACCAGCTGAACCGTCTAACCACGCTCACGGAGGAACTGGTAAAAGCTCTTCAGTCTCTCCAGCTGTCGGTTCCCTCACCCGCCGTTGTGCCGCCATCTCTGTCAGCCCACGCGGCACCCGAACCTCCTCCCACTGTCAGCCCACGCCTAGCTTTTCCTGAAAAGTTCAACGGAGATGCCGCAAGATGTAAGGGATTTTTGCTACAATGTTCCCTATTTGTTTCACAACAACCTGCTTTATATCCCACAGATTCGAGCCGCATAGCGTTTGTTTGCTCACTTCTCACCGGGAAAGCTTTGGATTGGGCTACAGCCATCTGGCGACATGACAGACCTGCTTTCCCGACTTTCGAAGGCTTCCTCCAGCAGTTCCGGGAGGTTTTCGATCATCCCGCCGAAGGAAAGAGCGCCGGTGACCAGCTACTTACGCTCACTCAGGGAAGTAGACCAGCCGCCGAATATGCGTTGTCCTTCCGAACCCTGGCCGCGCAAACCTCATGGGTGGAGGACACGCTGAAACTCCTGTTTCGCCGGGGTCTTTGTCAAGAACTGCAATCGGAGCTCGCCTGTCGGGATGAGGGAAGGACCCTCGCCGAATTCATCGAGCTGGCAATTCAGGTGGACAATCTAATTCGTTCTCGCCGTCCCATTCGCGCGCTGCCACGCGCCACGCCACAGGAGGGCGCAACAGCTGAACCCATGCAGCTCGGAGCCACTCACCTCACTGCAGAGGAACGCCACCGCCGTTTACAGAACCATCTCTGTCTCTACTGCGGGGAAACCGGTCATCTGATAGCCACCTGCCCGGTGCGGCCTCCCAGCGGTCCGCGTGCGGTGAGTTTGAACTCCCTTTCTTCCCGTGCTGACTCCGTTATCAAATTACCCGTCCAAGTAACCATACGTGATAAGCAAGTCTCTACAACAGCCCTAATAGACTCTGGAGCAGCCGGGAATTTCATATCACTTGAATTCGCTCAACAACATGACATTATTCTCACCCCGTGTGATCTCTCTCTGGCAGTGGAGGCGCTAGACGGCCGGCCTCTCGGCGAGGGGTCAATTCATCACACAACTGAGAAAGTAACCATGCACATTGGAGCCCTTCACACCGAACGTATCCAGTTCTACACCATTCATTCTCCTCATCACGCAATAATTCTGGGTCTTCCTTGGCTGCGTACACACGAACCACACATCTCCTGGAAGGAGGGACAAATCACTCAGTGGAGTGCAACTTGCCAGCAGAACTGCCTAAACACGGTTACACGACCCCTCTTCTCCGAAGCCTCGGTGTCAAAGTCAAACCCCGATGTTCCCGATCTGCCACCAGAATATAAAGACTTGGCCGAGGCCTTCAGCAAAGTTAAAGCTTCCCAACTCCCTGAACACCGTTCTGTCGATTGTGCCATTGATCTTCTGCCAGGCGCCTTTCCTCCCAAGGGAAGGATCTTTCCGTTATCTCAACCCGAATCTGAAGCTATGAAGACATACATACAAGAGGAGTTGGCTAAAGGATTTATTCGACCATCAACCTCACCAGCTTCAGCGGGGTTTTTCTTCGTTAAGAAGAAGGATGGTGGGCTTCGTCCATGCATTGACTATCGCGGCCTTAACGACGTAACTATC
Organism: Cirrhinus molitorella; assembly: GCA_033026305.1. Taxonomy (NCBI): domain Eukaryota; kingdom Metazoa; phylum Chordata; class Actinopteri; order Cypriniformes; family Cyprinidae; genus Cirrhinus; species Cirrhinus molitorella. The sequence goes on from CM065119.1 coordinate 27,338,031, forward strand.
AAATTCAAATACCCCCTTCCTTTGATTCCAGCAGCATTAGAACAGCTTAGACAAGCCAAATTCTACACCAAATTAGACCTCCGCTGTGCATACAATCTAGTCCGCATTCGTGAGGGGGACGAATGGAAGACTGCCTTTTCCACCACTAGTGGGCACTATGAGTACTTGGTAATGCCCTTTGGCCTAGCGAACTGCCCGTCTGTCTTTCAATCCTTCATGAATGACGTCTTCCGTGATATGCTAGACAGATGGGTGATCGTTTATATTGACGATATACTGATCTATTCAAACTCTCTGCAAGAACACATCCAACATGTCCGGGCTGTCCTACACCGCCTTATTCAGAACCACCTCTACGCCAAGTTTGAGAAATGTGAATTCCACTGCACACGCACTTCATTCTTGGGGTATGTCATCAGCCAGGAGGGGGTGGCTATGGACGAGAAGAAGGTGGAGGCAGTACTGAGGTGGCCGCAGCCTCAAACCCTCAAGGAACTGCAGCGCTTTTTGGGGTTCGCTAATTTCTACAGACGCTTCATCCGAAACTTCAGCACGGTGGCAGCCCCCCTAACCTCCATGACTAAGCAACGTGCCACACGACTAATTTGGTCCCCAGAAGCTAGGAGATCGTTCGAGGATCTGAAGAAACGGTTTACCACCGCGCCCATTCTCCACCACCCAGATCCTGATCGTCCATTTATCGTGGAAGTTGACGCCTCCAGCACGGGCGTGGGCGCTATTCTCTCCCAACGTCACGGTACCCCTACCAAAATGTACCCCTGTGCATTCTTCTCCCGTAAACTCACCGCTGCAGAACGGAACTATGATGTGGGCAACCGCGAGCTTTTGGCCATGAAACTGGCTCTGGAGGAATGGCGGCACTGGTTGGAGGGAGCCACTCACCCATTTATCATCCTTACGGACCACAAAAATCTGGAATATCTCCGTGCCGCCAAACGATTAAACCCGAGACAGGCTAGATGGGCACTTTTCTTCACTCGCTTCCAATTTACAGTCTCTTACCGGCCCGGAACCAAGAACGCTAAGGCAGATGCTCTATCTCGCCAGGAGGAGACACCATGCAGACCCGAGGTCCAAGAAAACATCCTGCCCAATAATCTGCTGCTGGCTCCTGTGCTATGGGACATGATCACAGAAATCACGCAATTCAACCAACACAATCCGCCACCCACCGACTGTCCTCCCAACTTCCTGTTTGTTCCACAACCCTTCAGGGACAGAGTCTTGACACAGGTCCACGAAACTCCCAGCTCAGGGCACCCCGGCATGACCGCAACCGTTCACCTGCTAAAAAACCGGTTCTGGTGGCCCACACTCACCGCAGACGCCATCCGCTTCATCCGTAACTGCTCCACCTGTCAAACCTCAAAGTCACCCAGGCATCTCCCTGCTGGTCTCTTGCAACCCCTACCTACACCCCAACGTCCTTGGTCACACATCGCAATCGACTTCATCACTGATCTCCCCAACTCTCAAGGTAACACCACCATATTCACCATCGTCGATCGCTTCTCCAAAGCCTGCCGCTTGCTGCCACTACCCAAACTCCCCACTGCATTCGAAGCTGCTGAATTACTGTGCAACCACGTCTTCCGCTTCTATGGCTTGCCAGATGACATAGTTTCCGATCGTGGACCCCAATTCACCTCCAGAGTCTGGGCTTCATTCTTCAACCTGCTCGGTGTGAACATCAGTTTAACCTCAGGCTACCACCCTCAGTCCAACGGCCAATCTGAACGCCTCAACCAAGAGATCATTCGGTTCCTCCGAGCCTACTGCCAGCAACATCAGACCGACTGGAGTCGGTTCCTTATGTGGGCAGAATATGCCCAGAACTCCCTAGTCAAGCCCGCCACTGGTCTCACACCCTTCAAATGCATCCTTGGCTATCAACCGCCCTTGTTTCCTTGGTCAGGTGAACCCTCCGATCTCCCCTCAGTAACTGCCTGGCTACAACGTAGCGAAGAGACCTGGGACCGAGCTCACACCCATCTGCTACATGCCGTCAGACATCAAACTCATCAAGCTAATCAACATCGTCGCGCTGGTCCCTCTCTCGCCCCAGGGCAGTGGGTATGGCTGTCCACCAAAGATCTCCGTCTCCGACTCCCATGTCGCAAGCTCAGCCCTAGGTATGTAGGTCCATTCAAAATCATTAAACAAATCACTCCAGTATCTTTTCGTTTAGAGTTACCTGCTAATTACCGCATCTCTCCCACTTTCCACATGTCGCTCCTGAAACCCGCTGGTGGTCCGAGAGGAGACCCGGAGGAAGGAGATCTTCCGCAGCCTCCCCCCATCATGATCGACGGCGAGGAGGCCTATCAAGTGCACGAGCTGCTCGACTCCAGGCGCCGGGGCGGCACGCTACAATACCTGGTAGACTGGGAGGGGTACGGCCCGGAGGAACGTTCTTGGGTTAATGCAGGTGATATCCTTGACCCCACTCTCACAGACGAGTTTCACAGAGCGCATCCGGGGAGACCGGCCCCTCGTCCTCGTGGAAGACCCCGGCGCCGTGTGCCTCCTCGCGTCAGGAGCCGCTCGCAGGGGGGGGGCTCTGTTACAACGGAAGCTTCCGCACGTTCTCCTCTGCACCACCAGAGGGAACCTTCACCGGAGTTTTGACATCCATTCGGACTCAATCTCCCATACTCCCTCTTACCTGGGGCTGACCACACCCACACACACACCTGCACTCATCACTCCTCATCAACTCACTGCATAAAAGCCATGCTCACGCCCAGACTTTCGCGAAGTCTTGATCTTGCCCCGGCTATCATTTCTGAGCGTTTCCCTATTGTTTGATTACCTGTTGTGACCTGGACTGTATTTCGACCTGTGATTCTTCTCTGTGCCCCCCGACTTGGATTGTCTACTGGATTGTGATTGTTATCAGCCTGCCCCGAACTTTGCCTGTCTCTGTTTACGGTACTGTCTTGCCTCTTATATTGCTGATGCTGGCTATTGACCCCTGTCTGTCTGACCACCCCTTAATAAAGCTGCTTATGGATCCAAACGCCTCTGACGCTTCGTTACAAGCGGTTGTGGAGAATTCTGAAGAGACGAGCTGAGCAACACTCCCTATTAAAGACCAGTGCATTTAAGGAGGTCGTCCTCCAGGAGTTAAACATGACAGATGTGAAAATTTGTCATTAACTTGTATACTCATTACCGAGCAGGGTCAGAGCAGTATGCATAAAGTTCTGGAGGACATACTAAGTACTAGGATATTATACATTTGCTAATTTTAATCTAGGGTGTACTCATTACTGTAATCCTTTATTTAAACAAAATTGGCTAATTTACTTATTTTACAGAAAATACTGGCATATAATTTGTTGTTTTTATCAAGTATATGTTTAATACATTTCAATTTTGCCTTCTTTCCATGAATTATATTAGTGATCATTAAGAAAATATATCTTTTATATTTATTCAGAGGGGGTGTACTCATTTATGCTGCGCACTGTATCTGTCAATGGGGTATGAAAACTTGTAATCTAAATCAAACTCGACTGATTGAAAACAAGTAAATGTATCTTACTTTATGAACCTTTAGACATTTGAGCTGGAAAACAAGACAAAAATACTGTGGAAGAACATCACTTTTTCCATATTCTAGTATTTACGAGCAGAGCAATCTAAGCTTTTAGTTACTGTTTTTGTAAAATGAATAAAAAAAATTGATTTCTGTAAGAAGTTGTATTGTCAACTTTTAAATGTGCTTAAAAATGTTTTCCCTTCATTTTTTTCCTTCTTTTTTTTCCCATTTCATAATGTGAGTCTACTGTGTACTCTGCCCTTTTTATTTTTCAAGATGGTCTTGAGAGGCTGGGCTCATGGCAGGATGAGAGCCGTGGGGGTCTATCTGGTCCAGGGGCCTGTGGTCTAACTGAGAGAGCTTTCTCTGTCATTCGTGCCATTCTACTGTTCTCCCCCTCACCTGTGCTTCAAGAGCATGTGTTGGAGTTTTACAGTCGCACATTCTCTGTGCACATGAGTCAGGCAGGGGAAGCTGTGGAGGCTGAGGAGGGCACAGCGGAACATGATGAAGGCGGTTTGTGCTCAGGCTGTGCCACCCTTCCTCACCTGTGTTGGTGTCAGGAAGCTCTAGAGCAGCTTCAAGAGCTCAGCCACATACTGTGAGTTGAAGAGAAGTACCATTCTGATAATACTTAATACTGCTTTTGCACAATCTGTATTGTAAAAAAGTGCTATATAAATAAAGGTGACTTGACTATAGAGAAGTATTTACAATATTATATCTAATGGAATGGAGTTAAAGTTCATTTTAAAATTCTTATATGCTCAATCACACAAATATGTGTGCTAATATTCAGACATCTATAGCTATTACTGCATAACAGTACATATGGAAGAATACCAAATAGATCATGTAGGGGAAGCATGCAGTTTCTAGGCTTGTTTTTATGTGTTTATTTATTTATTTATTTTTGTAAAATGAGTGATATGAGTGATTATTGTAAAACATACATATTGTACAACCCTACTTTTAATCCAGTTATTTTTTTCATGTTATGACATGTTATAACTGTCTGATCAAAAGGCATAGGTGATATTGCTTCTAGCTCATTCATCACACTATTTATGCAAGGTCAAGTTGAGCTCTTTGCATTTTTACATTATTCCCCTCAAAATTTGCATTTTGTGTGATGTATACTTCAAAAATAGCACAACTTTATGGTTGTCTTTCAAACATTCCAACGTGACTTTGTTGGAGAGGTGGATTAATGGATTAATATATTTTCTTCATAAATGTCTTTTGTGATTTCAGCTCCAGACTACAGCTGTTGGAACGTGTGAGCTCGGAGGCCGTGACCAGCATCCTGCACCAGCTGATAGAGCAGAGGATGGAGCAGCGCTGCAGGGGAGAATACGAGAGTTCTTTTCTCACAGACTTTAATGATGTACACACATTTAATTCAATCTTGATCCATCTAGATTTGAAATTAGGTTTATTTGTCAACACAAAACCTCAGCCAGCTTGACTTCAGTGTGCAAATTCTGATTTGTGACAAGTTTATTTAACAATAAATTACATTATAACATACACTTTTGATCTTTTGACAAGTTATACAAGAGTAAAAGCACTACAGATTTTTTATTGGGGGTTCGGGGATGTTCAGTAGATCCTTATAAATAATATGGGCTAGGAGTTGTCTAAATTTAAGAAGATAATAAAATTTAATTTCTTCATTCCACTACACAAATTAGTGAGAGAATTTCTATTTAATATGGTCAATTGGTTAAGAAGCTGTAAATCATAAAAATCATAGTTGCACTTAATTTTAAACTATGTACATACAACGTGTTCTTACAGTGTACTTAACTGTGTAAGTACTGAGTAAGATAAAAAGTTTAAGTTAAGGTAACGTTTAAGGTTAGGGTCAGGGTTATTATATAGTTATAACCCATTCATTGTAATAACTTGTAAGTACATAATATGTGCCTACAATAATAGGGCTGTAAAATAAACAAAAAACACAGCATAAATTGATTAAATGTTTGTTTTCATATGTGAACATAAGCAAGGTTTATGAATAAGAATATGGTGGATTTGTTTTGTTTTTCATTTTAATATTCAAGCTTAATGTGTCCATTTAAAGTAATGTTAATTAAGAAAGTGTGTGAAGTCTTATTGATGGACGCTTACTAAAATAACACTAATAAATCACTGCATTTCCAGTGGTTGGGGCAGGTTTTGGGATGGCTGAGCAGGGTGTTTGCCAGTAAGGTGGAAGAGGTTGGAAGCAATACCACACCTACAGATGGAACAATGGGTCAGCCAGCCAATGCTCTCCTCCAGCGCTGGCACTGCCACATGCACCAGTTCTTCTGCCGTATCTACGTAAACATGAGAATTGAGGAGCTCTTCAGCATCATACGAGGTGAGAATGAAACTCCATTTATGTAGCATATTATGTATAATTTCATCTTGGTTGTTTCATGGGAATTTTTTTTCTTCGGCTTAATTGTTGCAGATTTTCCAGAGTCTATTCCTGCCATTGAAGATCTTAAGTTCTGTCTGGAACGGACCAATCAGAGACAGCAGCTTCTTGCCTCCCTCAAATCAGCCTTTGAAATGCGACTGCTGCATCCGGGTCAATGATTCAATCCGTTTTCACAATTGCTAAATACTCAAGCGTGAAAATGCTTTGACTTTCATCATGCTTTCTTTTCCCACTCTAGGAGTCCACACATCTGACATTATCACGGTTTACATTTCTGCCATCAAAGCTCTAAGAGAACTTGACCCCTCTATGGTGATCTTGCAAGTGGCCTGCCAACCCATTCGCAAATATCTCAGGTTTGTCCACTGCACTTCAGTTGCGCATCTCAGGATAGTTGTGCTTTTTTGTAAACCAGTTCCGTTACTGAGGTAGTTAATCCTTTGTTGTAATGTTGGAAATTACAGAACACGTGAGGACACTGTCCGTCAGATAGTGGGCAGTCTGACAGGTGACGCAGAGGGTTGTACTGATCTAGCCAATGAGCTCTCTCGAGCTGACCCTGTTACCTTGGAGACACAGGATAGTGAAGATGAGGGGAGTGATCCAGAGGACTGGACCCCAGATCCGACTGATGCTCTCACAGGTTAGTGTAAGCGGTCAACTGTTGTTTTTTTTGTTTTGTTTTGTTTTTTTTTTTGTGGAATTTGTAATGCATTTTTCTGTGATTTTTTTTTTTTTTTTTGATGCTTTGCTAAATAAACGTATTAATATATAAAATATAATAAATGTTAATAACATTAATATCTAAAGTAAATAACGCTAAATGGAGTTTCATGTTTCATGTATTTCTGGGTGAATATTTCTGTCAAATTTACCAGCTGTTCGTATGTTTGTGGAATACAGTCATTAGAAAATACATACAGTTGAGGTCAAAAGTTTACATCCCTCTTTAAAAATCTGCTAAATGTTACTTATTTTACCAAAATAAGAGGGATCATAGAAAATGCATGTTATTGTTTATTTAGTACTGACCTGAATAAGATATTTCAAATAAAAGATGTTTACATATAGTCCACAAGAGAAAATATTAGTTGAATTTATAAAAGTTTACACCGCATGATTCTTAATACTGTGTCATTACCTGAATGATTCACAGCTGTGTTTTGTTTTGTGATAGATGTTCATGAGTCCCTTGTTTGTCCTGAACAGTTAAATTGCCTGCTGTTCTTCAGAAAAATCCTTCAGGTCCCACAGATTCTTTGGTTTTCCATCATTTTTGTGTATTTAAACCAGGGGTGCCCAAACTCGGTCCTGGAGGGCCGGTGTTTTGCAGAGTTTATCTACAGCTTGCCTCAACACACCTGCCTGGAGGATTCTAGCATGCCTATTAAGACCCTGATTAGCTGGTTCAGGTGTGTTTAATTAGGATTGGAGCTAAAACCGAGTTTGGGCACCCCTGATTTAAACCCTTTCCAACAATGACTATGATTTTGAGATCTATCTTTTCACACTGAGGACAACTAAGGGACTCATATGCAGCTACATATACAGAAGGTGTAAATGCTCACTGATGCTCCAGAAGGAAAAGCCATGCATTAAGAGCCGGGGACTGAAAACCGTTTAAAATTGGATATAAGGGTAAATTCAGCTTATTTTGTGTTCTGGCAAAACTATCTTCTGTAGCATCTGAAGGGCAGTACTAAATATCTTATTCAGGTCAGGTGAGTGCTAAATAAACAATAGTATGCTTTTTGTATGATCTCTTATTTTGGTAAAAGTATTTACATTTTGCAGATTCTGAAAACTGAAGACGTACACTTTTGATCTCAACTGTACAAGTCAATTCAGTCTGCAGTCACAGAAATTTGGGTCCTAACAGGTAATCCACATTTCAACTCTCTCGCTGCCTTTCTCTCTGTAGATAAAACTGGCTCTAAACGGCGCTCTTCCGACATCATCAGTCTGCTGGTCAGCATTTATGGAAGTAAAGAGATCTTCATTAATGAGTACAAGACTGTACTGGCTGACCGACTTCTGCATCAGCTTAACTACAACACAGCCAGGTAGCCCACCTTACACACACACCAACATATAATACACTGTTTCTACTATAATCCTTCACTTAACGCTCTTGAATCAGCTAATTAACTTAAATCAAAGTCACTTTTTCACTTTTTTTTTAGTTTTTGTGTTCTGCATTTAGCATCCTCTCCAATTGTTTATAGCTTTAAGACATGTGCGAACACCCTTTTGTTATGATTGATTGACATGTGAAATAATATAAATGCTTGCTCACTGGCTACTGATTTGTTGTTGCATTCCAAAATAGTTTTCACTGCTTCATCCTTCAATAACAACCTTTTTACAAAGCTTACTATTGTGATGAACAAGAATTCACAACATTACAAACAGTCTACAAACAGAAAAAATAAATAAATATCATTAAAGTAAATAAACTGAGTATTTTTCAAATATAATGAAATATATTTCAATATTTTTAAGTTTGAAATACCTTTTTTTTGTTTTTAAAAATTTTACTGACTGTTGATAGGCTCTTTTTTTAACACAGCTTTTTTATATTAAGAAATGTTTGGAAATTATTTTATTTAATTTGAGAAATAAAATAGTTTTTATTGACATTTAAATGTAGGTTGTCATGATGCACATGCATGTATTCAAATTCCCAAGTATAAATTGTATGAATGTATAAATTGTTGGTAACACTTTACAATAAGATTCATTAGTTAATATTAGTTAACTACATTAGTTAACATGAACTAATAATGAACTGCCCTTATACAGCATTTATTAATCTTTGTTAATGTTCATTTTAACATTTACTAATACATTATTCAAATCTTGTTAACATTAGTTAATGCACTGTGAACTAACATGAATAAACAATTAACAACTGTATTTTCATTAACAAATGTATTGCTCATGGTCAGTTCATGTTAGTTAATACATTAACTAATGTTTAACTAATGAACCTTATTGTAAAGTTGGTAACACTTTATTTTAAGGTGTCCATAATACAGAGTAATTGCTTGGTTAAGTACTTATTAGTAGCCATTGTACTTGCATGAAACAAACTGTACTTACCATGTAACTAAGTTATGGAACAGCCTGTACTTGTGTTTGTAATTATGTACATGTAATAGGCAGGTACTGTTACACCTATGTAACAGATCGAGTCTGTTACACAGCTAGCTACTTATCTGAACTGTACACCTTATCCAGCTGCACCTTAGTTTGGTTTAACCCACCAGTATCAAGATTGTACTTAAGTGTACAAGTGTAACAACAGCTGCCTATGACATGTACATAATTACAAACTGTAAGTACAGTCTGTTCCATAACTTAGTTACACAGTAAGTACATTGTTTCATGTAAGTACAATGGCTGCTACTAAGTACTTACTTAGGTAATTACTCTGTATTATGGACACCTTAAAATAAAGGGTAACACTTTATTTTAAGGTGATATTTACAGATATTTACAGAATTAGGAAACCGATTCATTTTTACAACCTTGTTTCAGCCTAGTAAAATTTTGGGGAGTTAGTTAGGAAGTGCTGTTTTGTTTACTAGGTTTTTGTTGTGTACACTACTTATGTACTTTAATTCACTCTGTTTTTGTGTTTATAGAGAGATTCGCAACGTAGAGCTGTTGAAACTGAGGTTTGGCGAGTCTCACATGCATTATTGTGAGGTGATGTTAAAGGTACGCTTCACGCTCTGCTCAGCTCTGGTCGACAAATTTACTTTTCTTAGTTATCAGTCATCCTGTTATGATAATATGTGGCCTCAAATGGATTTAGTTCCATTATGTGAGCTATTTATATTGAAGTGTCTGTCTTTCTCTTCAGGATGTAGCAGACTCTCGGCGGATCAACACTAATATTCGTGAGGAAGAGAGTCGTCTTCCGGTAGAGGAGCAGTCTACATTACCGCTGTCTGCCATGATCATCTCATCTGAGTTCTGGCCCCAGCTGAAGGAGGAAAAGATGGAACTGCCTATGGTCATATCTAAAGCCATGGAGGACTACACACACCGCTTTGAAAAACTCAAGGTACTCCCTGTTCAGTGGTTTTGTTTTAGCACCCAAGTGTGTTACTAAACGCATTACAAAGAGTTTGTTTAGATTATTCAGTTCTTTATGATTTCTGAATCATGCCATTGTTAATATGTGCCTGATTTTTTTTATTTATCCCAATGTTCTGTTGAAAATGCTTAAAGCCATATGTTTCTTTCTTTTTATTTTGCAGGCCATGAGGACTCTGAGGTGGAAGCCTCACCTGGGTTCTGTTACACTGGATGTGGAGCTGGAGGACAGAACTATCGCAAACCTCACAGTGACTCCCATTCACGCTGCCATTATTTTACACTTCCAGGACAAAGGTGTGGAGAATTAGCTAAATAATTTTTTCACCCTTATGTTGTATCAAATCTGTTTGTATTCTTGCATGTTGTGTTCTTCATGATAGTCTTCACAAATTACCATAACTTAAGTTTTGAAGACTAAATACAATCGCTTAATGTCACCATCACTAAACTGACAATGCTTCATTTGGCCTGCAAGTCTGAGTTAAAATAGTTTGCAAATCCATGATTATGTACACAAAAAGGGTGTAAAAGTGGACAACTGTGTAGACCAGTGGTTTTCAGTTTTTTCTTAGTCGTATTAAATGGAGTCATAATCAAAGTAGGCTATACGCTTTCACTGTTCAAAGTACATAAAGAGACCAAATTTTTCAAGAATGATACAGAGAGACCTAGAGACCTGTTATAAAGCATAGATATGTTATATAGCCTAATTTGCGTGCATTGGGGAGTCGCTCTCTAAACGCGGGGTATTAAAAGTTTTACTTTCGGTTTTGTTTTACTTTTGTTTCGCATGAAACTCTCTGCGGCACTGAAAGTGCATTCTACAGGCATGTCTGCAGGCTTTGTTATAATGAGACATAGGCCTGCATGATTAATCGTTTGTAAAACGAAATCGTGATTTGAAAGGGTGCGATTTTCAAATCGCAAGAGCTGCGATTTTTCCGATTGACTATCAGATATGGTAACAAGCATATACGTTGTTTTTGACAGTTCGTTCCATGTGCATATTACGTCTTGCGTATATTATGTTGTATATGATGCGAGTTTAACCAATAGGGGGAATTTTAACACTGCATGTACTGACTGAACGAGCAAATAACGTTAATGCCATTTGGAAAAGATGAGCAGGAGCAGCGGCTCAACTTCCCAACAAAGTGTGTCTGCAGAAGAGCAAAGTCCTGCAGACGACTTGGCACCTAAATGCCTAATTTGCGTGCATTGGGGAGTCGCTCTCTTAAAATTGCTTTTCAATGCACGTGCGAGTCTTACTTTCGGTTTCGTTTTAACTGTCACGGGAAGCGCTTGGCAGTCCTGAGTGTGCATTCTACAATTTGATTTCCTTATGTGTAAGCGAAGACTTATGGCGTGAGGCTCACGAGCACATCTGTAATTATGCTTTGTTTTGTTTTGATATAAATTTGCTGTATTGCCACGTGATGTAGCAACTTTAATCAAACCACATCAAACCTGTAGCACTTTTGCATTTTAAATTGCAAATCGCAATTTTGATTAGAAAAATCGCAATTCGATTTTTTTCTCCAAATCGTGCAGCCCTAAATGAGAGGATTAATTAGCTTGCAGAACTCAGGACTCAACAAAAAGTCTGGCGTTTTGAGCGGTGAGTGGATTCTGACTGATAAACGCAAACACAGATACGCACTGGAGTCTGGCGGGAGGCGGTTGCCGCTTACTTTCATTTTGTTGTTAATGTTTATTTTGTTATTAAAAGTTAAGTTTGCAGCTTCCCGCATCCTTCTCCCCGAGTCTTGAACTTTGTTACATACATCTTCCTTAAATAATCCTGGCAACCCATTTTGGGTTGCAACCCAGGGTTTGAAAACCACTGGTGTAGACAATATTTCTTGTTTGGCTTGATGATGTTTAATGTCCCTGACAACTTCTGTTTTTCCATTAAGCCTTGTTAATAACGTTACTACTGCTGTATTTTATGTAGTTGAATAAAAAGTGAAAATATTTTGATATTCTCTTAACCACAGACCATATTTCACTGTACTGGTTTCCAGGTTTGATCTATTAAAATATATCTGCAGCAATTTTATGCATTTTGAGCATGTGCCCTGCCTAGTGGGCCAATGAATGACACAATCTTGATTATTAAGTCTCAATACTAGTTGTTTTCCTTCATTAGGCACATGGACGTTGGAAGAGCTGAGTGGTGTCCTTGGTGTACCACAAGAGATGGTGCGCAGGAAGCTAGCGCTGTGGCAGCAGCAGGGCGTGCTGCGGGAGGAAGCCGGAGGTCGATATACTGTGCAGGAGACGAGCTCTTGCAGAGAGAGGTCTGACAGAAGTGTCATGCTTATAGATAGTGATGAGGAGGGAGACTCCAATACCGCAACACAGTCTGAGCAGAGAGAAGAGAAACTACAGGTTATTTTTACACTTACAACTTTTGTCATAACAATAATGTGACACTCCTCAGGACCTTACTTGCCATGTAATGCTAAGACAATGCTAAACTGTTTTCACTTATTTCTTAGCTGTTCTGGGCCTACATTCAGGCCATGCTGACTAACCTGGAGAGCATGACTTTGGAGAGGATCCACTCCATGCTGCGAATGTTTGTGGCTGCAGGATCTGGTGTCACTGAGATGGATGTAAATGAGCTGCAGGCTTTCCTGCAGAAGAAAGTCAGAGCCCACCAGCTTATTGTGTCCACTGGTGTCTACAGACTACCCAAAACCACTCAATAGTCAGAAACAATGAGTGGAGACCAGAAAAACGATAATGAACTCCATTATCTCATGTCTAAGACACAAATTGTCCTGGTTTGTTCATTGTGCGAAATAATAAAATAATGACAAGTTTGTAATCACATCTTGCAGTCTTTTTGGTGTGTAAAATACAGTGCTGTGAAAAGGATTTTCCCCCCATTCTATTTCTTCTGTTTTTGTGTCTATTTCATAATAAATCGTTTTAGATCTTCAAAGGCAACCTCAGTGAACACATAACGTTTTTATTATTTATTGAAGCCAAAAAAAAGTCATCCAACTCCTATTGCCCTTGTGAAAAACGAATTGCTCCCTTTAACTTAAATATGGTTGTGGCCCCTTTAGCAACCAAATGCTTCCAGTAACTGAAAAAAAGTATTTTACAGTGCTGTGTTGGAATTTTGTCTTACTCTTCTTTGTAGAAGTGCTCTAGTTCAGACACAGGTGGGTTTTTAAGCAAGATCTTAAGCTCCTTCTACAGCATTTCAATTGGGTTCAAGTCATGACTTTGACTAGGCCACTCCAGAACTTTATTTTGCTTTTTTGGAGCAATTCATAAAACTTACCCTCCTGCTTTGGATCACTGTCCTGCTGCATAATCCAGTTGTACTTGAGCTTCAACTTGCAGACTGAAGATCCTGAAGACAGGCCAAATTAATGTTTCCCTCAATTACTGGGACTTACTGGGAAATCTTTTTTGAAGAAGTTGCCCTAAACGTTCAAATGTTGTAATCTGATGATTCTTGGGGCAGCAGTGGAGGATCAGCATGTAAACCGAAGGCCTCTTATGATTTTCTCCCAACATATGAAATAGGATGAGAGCTGACTCATCAAAGCACAGTGCTTTTTCCACTGCTTAGTGTCCAAAATTGAGCTCTTGACACCAGGTTATGCATCTGGGTTGGCCTTGGATGAAAGCGGATTCATGGCAAACAACATGCTGCAGTTTCCAGCTCTTTAGAGCTCCATGGAGTTTTCGTTGATTCTGGATCACAGAGGTGCTGTTTTAATTCTTTAAAAGACTTGAAAATTATGTGTCTAATCCATCTGTGAACGTTGACTTCGAACTAGTGATATAACTAGCACACTTTTTCTTTTTTTAAATTAAAAAACTTTACACTTTTTACTTTTTACACAATTTTAGTGTAGTTTATTATATCTGAGATTTTCGATGGTGTCTGTGCGTGTGTGGTGGTGGTGGTGGTGGTGATGGTCCTCCTAGTCACAAATGAACTTGTCTGACCTCTATTGGCAGTTTATAAAATGGCAACTGTTCGACAGGGGTTTAATCTGGTTTTGTTGCAAATTATTATTTTCTCACCATCGTGGTGTGATTAAATAAAACAAAACTAAAACATTGTCACATTAACATTTGCACAGATGTAATGGTCCCAACATGCCCCCAACAATACTGTATAAATAACACAGCCTGTGATATATACACAATACATACGTCAATTTACATATCATTAAATACAATATAATAGCGAAGGCGGGTAGTGTTGTATAGTAGCACATTTTTGTTTCAACATTTTGTGTCTCAGACAGTTTTGGTTATGCAATTAAAACCTTAAAAATATGCATTTCTAACAACTTCATTTGGATAACTTTAAAGGCGATTTTGTCAATATTTAAATTTTTTGTAACCTCGGCCAAATATACGTCCTATCCTTACTAATCATACATCAATGGAAAGCGTATTTATTCAGCTTTCATACCCTTATGACTGGTTTTGTGGTCCAGGGTCACAAATGTACTTGCCCCAGTGTATAGGTATAGGCTAGTTATGCCATCGCCCTTCACCACCCCAAACAGCTTGATATATTTTTAATAAAAAATGGTAAAAATTGAAAAAAATAAAAATAAAAATAAAAAAAGGATGGTTTAATCAGAATTTCCTCCTTGGCTTATTACTAACTAGAACTAACATATAATCATTCACAACAACATAAAAAACACGTAGTTTGTTTAACTGGGCGATCAAATTTTTAGCCTACGCTATAGGCCTAGCTAGGGGAATTTATAATTGTTACCATTTAAAATATTTTACAGTAATAAAACCCGTGAAATTCACCCTAACTCCATAGCCTACAGTAAAATATTTATCCTGCAGAAAGAGGGAGCCTTTAACTAGAGTATCGGTTAGTAGCTGTCATGACGTGTAGGGGCAGTGCGAGGGCCGAGAGCGGTGAAGTTGCGCTTATCTGGATGTTCACACACGTACACGCGCGTACCGAGTCTCACTGAGGAGCCGGACTCGAGAAGTCCATCAAATAAAGCACCAGGACACTCTGTCAAGCAATTTAGTTTGGCTACGAGGAGGAAAGGCGTCACGAATGGATTGTACTCTTTATTTAAAAGAGGATTTTTCTCATTGATGTTTGATTTGAGAGAAATAAATTCTCTTACCTGCCGCGCACACAGGATTTGTTTGTCAACTTAAGATGGGATCGGGACTTAGGATGGGATACAGTTTTTTCACTGTGCTGCTTATATACGTACTTATAGCGGGTTGCAGAACAGAAAGGGGGAATATTACCGTAGCGGTGATGCTGCCCGACAATCTGAAGTATTCGTGGGCATCGCCGCGCGTCCTCCCCGCGATCCGTATGGCGCAAGAGAAAATTCAGAACAGCGGACTTCTAAGGGGCCACACGATCAACCTCCTTAACTTTAGCACAGAGGATTCCTCCGGTTCCTGCTCGGAAAACGAGGCACAGATTATCGCCGTGGACACAAAACTTTACAACACGCCAGATGCGTTTATGGGACCAGGTTGCACGTACTCGGTCGCGTCCGTCGGACGGTTTGCGTCCCACTGGAAACTCCCCCTTATAACCGCGGGAGGACCAGCTTATGGTTTTGATAGCTCGGACGAGTTTAAAACTATTGTCAGGACGGGCCCGACCACCACGAAACTCGGAGACTTTGTCAGTTGTCTACACGCGCATTTTAACTGGAGCACTCGCGCGCTAATGATCTATCACGACCTCAAACAAGACGACCGGCCTCATTACTTCCTCTCCGAGGGTATTTACATGATTCTGCGAGAGGAAAATATCACCGTGGATGCTTTCCCTTACGAAGATCCACAGACTTTCAATTATAAAGACATCATCACATTCATAAAGGACAACGGGAGAAGTAAGTTTAGATTCAGTTCAACAAAGATTCGATGATCCTAACCACTGAGTGATATATAAGCCACTAAAAATAGAAAAGTTGATGTAAAGGTACTGAATTCAAATACCATAGTGTTTACATTTTACTCCAAGGTGCTTAAAAGATTATCATGGTACAACCACAATGCATGTCCAAATCATTGCAATACAATGGTTCTTTTTTTGACTCCTCTCCAATCAACATAGCTATTTTAAAATAGACAATGGCCAAGTAAAAGAAAAGAAAAGAAAAGCAGTAATGTTATTTAAAATGCCATGGTTCATGAATATAGGAAACATTTTCATATGATGTATACTGTCCCATGGTACCCCACTGAAATGTTCAGTCATTAACAATCTGGAATCTGAGGGTGCAAAAAAAAATAAATAAAAAAATTCTAAATATTAAGAAAATTGCCTTTAAAGTCATCCAAATGAAGTTCTTACCAATGCATATTACTAATCAAAAATTAGGTTTTGATATATTTACGGTAGGACATTTAAAAATATCTTCATGGAACATGATCTTAATATCCTAATGATTTTTGGCATAAAAGTAAAATTGATCATTTTGACCCATGCAATGTATTTTTAGCTATTGCCACAAATGTACCTTTGCTACTCAAGACTGGTTTTGTGGTCCAGGGTCCCATATACAAAATGTGCTGGTTTCACTTAATTTCTACCCAAACTGACAGTTAGGAAATCACTCACATAAGGTTACCAAATTAAATAGCCTTTTTATAGTTACATGACAATGTATTTTATAAAGTAAAATTCAGAATTCTGCAATAAGGCTTTATTCATACAGAAATTATCTCTAAACTTTCTGTTATAAAGATAAAAGTATATGTATAGATTAAGTTTGTTTGCATATTCTTACTGCTATTGTACATTAGTACATCACTTGATGCTTAAAAGAAACAGTACTACCATATGGGTACTACCTTGGAAAATAGCGTATATCAAAACACCACAATATTATGTGGTTTGGTCATTGTTACCCCTCTCGCTACACACACGCACAGTTTTTCTCCTTTTATCAATAAAGCGTGTTTGTATTATTGCATATAAAGCATCCCTCCACAGCAACCACATTGATATTATTGATAAAATGCATCTAAAACCTGAAGACTACAATGAGGCATTGATAGCTTTGGTTTAGGACTGACACCACCTGTGTTCCCCCGGGCTGTATTTTTGGCCCTGTGGTGCGAGTTATTTACAGCACCACCAAAACAGGAGGGCATGCACCCTATTTACTGTTAAAAAAGCAATGTAGTCTACATCTATGGACAGTCACCTTGTGTGCAGTTGCCTACCAAACACAGGTCTTTAAAATTTCTTTAACTGAATCCGATTAAAAACGTGAAGACAGAACTGTGTTTTTTAAGTTCTTTACAAAGCCACACATGAAATGGTGTTTTAAAGACCCTCAAAACCAATATTCCAATGTTCTTTTTTGTTAATTAAAACAAATGATTTTTGATAAGAAGAGGGTTTGTTGTTAAACTTAAGGGGCTGCAAAGAACTCTCAAAATTCGTTATTTTCAAGAGTGTGACTTGATTTCTTTCTTTGTTACAGTGCTTGACATTCTCATAACCCCTTGAGCTGTCAAACACAATTATTGTGGCAGGGCTGCAATAATGCATGGAATGAGGAGAACACATTATGTATGTCACTGAGGTCTTTGTGTCTGCGCTCTGGATGTTAGTGTCTTATTTTTATTTAATTCCCTGAAGATTCACTCAGTGCAATATATTAAACATTACAATATATTAATGCACTTTAATTTAATTTATTAAAAAGTATTTAATAGTAAATAAGAGAGCACACAGCTGGTCAGTGAGTTGTAGTTTGTCAACACAGATTGTGTAATGATAATAGATAAATATATGATGCATTAACTCCAGATTTCTTAGATTTTGTTTATATGTGGATGTTGAGAAAGGCCAAATGCTAGTAGTCTAAAACGATGATATCACAGTTACTCAAGTAAAAAATGTTTTATTTCCTCTTTTATTTAATTTTTTTCTTTTAGACAAAAAATATTTTAGATGAGAGTGCTCTTGGACAGAAGAAGAACCATTCGGTAATAAAGGAGTGTTGCAACGAATAAACAGATTTTCACATTTAGACATTTATGTATCTCTTTCGCAACTGTTTTCTCATATCTCTTGCTAAATACATGCACACATAAAAAGTTGCCTTTGTCTTCTAAACAAAATTTAGGCATAGAAAAAAATATTTTCACCCCTCCTGGTTATCAGATGTAATTAAAGTTTTTGTTCCCAGCATCAGGACAATTGCGAACTGATGCACAGTGTTTCTTTCATTCTAGAGCTGTACCAAATAATTATGTTTTGCTGAGATATTTTTCACTTTTAAGTAATAAGGTCAATATTACTGATAAGCTAAATGGGGTATTATGCACTGGATTTGTGACCCTGGATCACAAAACCAGTCATAACGGTCAATTATGTATAACTAAGCTTTCCATTGATATAATTGTTTGTTGAATAGGACAATATTTGAAAATATGGAATCTGAGGGTGCAAAAAAACTAATTACTGAGAATATCGCCTTTGAAGTTGCCCAAATGAAGTTCTTAGCAATGCATATTACTAATCAAAAATTAAGTATCCTCATTGAACATAATGTTTACTGAAAATCTTTTTGTCATAATAGTAAAATCAATAATAAACTGGTTTAATGGTCCAAGGTCACATTTTTGAGGGGGACACCAGTGTTGGATGTGCCTCCTTTCTATGTGATGGCAAATATTTGTTAAATAAAACTTGTTAAATTGCGGACATATTTAGGATACAACCCAGGCACTGACATAAGCAGTACTAGCAAATAACAATACTTCATACCGATAAGTTTATTATCTCTGGAGTGCAGCTCTTTTTTTATTTCAGTGACACATAAAATCAGTAGAAGATTTTGTCTGGTTAGAGGCTGAAAACAGCTGCAGCTGGCAGGCAAGATGCAGTCCATTCAGTACGGTCAGACTGCATTTACTGGTTTGATGGTCTCACTGTTTCTCATTTTGCATTTCAGGTGCCTTAAATATGTGTTTTGTGAATAATTGACTGATTACATTGTATTTGCCACAGTTAAGTAATTTTCCATGAAATATCAGATGTAGGAAATGCAGCCTGAATGCACTGACCTAAACACAACCTCAGACTGTTCATGAACTTGCAGCTTAGTTGTTTTAAAATGTCTGAATGATTCATGATTTGGAATTCCTCATAGTTTACTAACTAGGTTTGCACAACGTAAATGGCTGTCTTAAGTTTTAGTTGTTATAATGTTTTAAAACCAGTCATAAGAAGAATGTTCTATGCCAAGTGATGTCTTCATCAAAAGTGTAGTATTTATGTGAGTTTGGGGGTATTCATTCCTTAGTCTAAATAAGTCGGATCAATGACTTTCGTTGCTAACTCCACACTGCCATGGCAACACAAATCCATGTCTCCCAGTGTCTCCTTTGAACATGCAATGCAAAGGAAAGCCCCATGCTGCTTACAGCTTTTCACAAAGATGTTAATCGTCATTTACAGCCACGTCTTTGGCAGTGTTTGATAGAGAATATTTAGAATATGCTTTCTCAGCATCAACACATAAAAAATGAAAGACGGTTGTATTACAGTGATGTACAGTCACTTTAATATTATACTCTACTGGACTACCCCTAGATTTCTGCTGTTATCATAACCTCACTCTCTCATGTTTGGTTTTATTAGTGCTGTAGCCTGTTTACTAAAATACGTCACAAAAATAAGCGATATCATCAGCAAATGAATTTTATCTGGTAATATTTACCTTATCTGTTAGTAGTGTTGGTGTAGTAAGTTCAACATACCTGATAATTCTGACATTTAACTACCCTGTTATAGTGTGTGAACATTTAGAACACTTTTATGGCTAATTGCTTGCAGTTGCCGTTTTACTGTTAGCTTGATTGGCTCCTTTCAGATCCTGATTAGCCATGTCTTGTACTCACTGGTAAGATGCATTTATTAACATATTGCAAATAAAGAATAAGACGCCGCCATGTACAACCATTTTAGCTGAATTTAACTTCAGTAATGTAAAGGTAATGAATCCAGTCTGAAATAAGTTTTTGTAGTAATCCAAGCCATGTCAGGGACTGTAGTGGATGTGATTGTGACAGATAAAACACCTGCTAATGCAACCATGCACTCTTAAAAGTGCTTCATCATGCAAAATAAAAGTGCTTCACAATTCCATAGAAGAACCTTT
Organism: Cirrhinus molitorella; assembly: GCA_033026305.1. Lineage (NCBI taxonomy): Eukaryota > Metazoa > Chordata > Actinopteri > Cypriniformes > Cyprinidae > Cirrhinus > Cirrhinus molitorella. Next base: position 27,358,300 of record CM065119.1, read on the forward strand.
TATGTCTAAATGGTTCCATAAAAAACCTTTAGCATCTGAAGAACCTTTCTGTTTCACAAATGGTTCTTTTGTGGTTCTTCAGATTATAAAAAGGTAAGAAAGAGATGGTTCTTTAGTGAACCTTTGACTGAATGGTCAAAAAGCATCTTTATTTTTAAGAGTGTGCAGTTCAAAACCTGACTTATTGCATATATAAATCCTTGGGTTAACTGCTCCTTTAAAAAAATATAAAAAGTCAGACTGGTGGTCTAAGAGCAGCTTAAACATTTGTCAACCCTAACACATTCATTAATTACATTGTCATAACTAATTACTAATAAGAGCCCCCACACACCATCATTAAAAACAGCAGACATTTACAAAATTGGATATTGAGTAGCTGTACTAACAAATGCACCCTTCCACTTGCACATGTTGATGGGCCAACTTTTAACAGCCCACAGCTATAGTAAAAGAAAATTGTAGCTTTATAACTGAGTGGAATTGTTTATTCTAATTACTTTTTATATATTTTTGCTTGTTTTTTGAACGTAATTGAAATAATTTTTTTGTATTGTCATTGCAGTGTTTTATATAAGCATGGTCACTGTAAAATCACTAACACTGTTCAGTGTGTAAGAACCTGAAGTAAAATCACTGTAAGTGTTAAGTGTGTGGTTTTTATATATTGGTCTCATATAGACTTTATATGTACAGATACATAAATCATAGGACTGTGAATCTTTGGGTAAAGAGCGAATCGATTCAATTCACAATTTATAGGGTTTCGGTTTGATTCAAGAACGATTTTTGCAAATTCAGAACGATTCAATTCGAGACAATTCACAATAAAATTTGATTTGATTCGATTAACGATTCGATTCTGTATTCACAAAAATATTTAAATGCTTCCACTAAATTTTTTATATGCTTAGTCGGGGCAAATTACCTTTATGAAGTCATAGTGAGGGCAACAACAACAAAAAAAAACTTTTGTTCACTGTTAAATGATGCTATGGCATGATGTATGTAGTACTATGTACCCTAGTGAAAAGTAATATATTTAAAATATTTATTTCAAATTAAGTATAGTTCAAATCTATTAACATATTTACTGATATATCCCTCGAGACTTTGATATAATCAGTTATAATTAAACTTTATTTTAAGTACTACATGCACAATGCACATTTTTAATATTAAGCCTAAAATGTGTTTTAATGTGACTATTGCTGAGGATTGTATTATCTTGAATAAAAAAGATCTTCAAATGCAAGATATTTAAAGTGTACCTGAAATATACTTGCAATAGTATAGCACAATCAAATATACTATAGCACTATACTTCCAATTTAATACTTTATGCCAGTTTAGAATAGGCTACTAAAAGTACAACTGCAAGGTATTTTTATTAAGAACAAATACGTACATTTATAGCATGAAATAATTGTATTTCAAATACATTTTAGTATATTTATTTATCTTTATTTTTTATTAGCCTATGTAAGATTTTTAAAAGTAGGCTTTAGAAATAGCCATTTTATGTCACACCTTTGCATGATGTGACCTTCTTTATCTTATTGTTATAAAATAAAATGCTACAGCATTTAAACTATTACTTTCTATTGGCGAATGATGATTCTAATGATGTAGCAACAAACACAACTTTCATGCATGTGATTGACAGATGAACCTTGCACTATTATTTCAAGGTTGCTGTTAATGCTGTGGTTATTTTAACCGTTTCCTTCGTACTTTCGGTTTAACAACATTTACACATTTATGTTACACTCCTAATGAATAATTTTAGATAGCCTTCAATAAGGGGATGATCATTTATTCTTTCAATAATACAGCATTTCACTGGTCTAATCCTGTTTGATGTTCTGACAATCTTAAAGAGTATTGTGAAATGTGAAATGAATTGCAAAAGCCATTGCAAAATAACAGTGGCTTATGTGCAGAGATGTCAGAATTTCTCTCTCTTATTCCTCAATGAGTTTAGTTGCTATGACCCTGAGGTCAGATTAATTCATGTTTTTGGTTGTTGTTGCTTGGGCTTGCTCCGTTTGTGAACTCACATTCCATGCATTGATGAGATAATGATCCGCTCTAGGCTGTGAAGTGTCATCAAAAATCCTTTTCTTCTTTTTTTGTTTTTGTGGCCTGCCTTTTTGCCTCTTTATTGGTTAGACACATAGCAATGAGACAGGAAGTGATGGGGAATTGGAATCAGAAAATGTTGCGAGCTGGATTCAAACTCTAATTGCCCACATAAGCACCACAATTCATTTTGTCAGAGCACATGCATCTTTTTTCTTTCTTTTGGTTTAGATGTGGGAAACATACAGAGGCTTTAGTACTTATGTCTAGCTTGGTCTCATTGTTTATACAAATATATTTGTACATTTACAGGTACAAAAGCATACTTTTTTAGTGCTTGGGTAGATGCTGAAATGTACAGTAAGCAGCAGGGGTGTAATTTCCATTGGGGACAGGGGGACATGTCTCCCCCACTTTCAAATTTGTTTGTTAAATAAATGTCTTGTATTGTATGCTCAGAACGTTCATTAAACTGAAAGTAAAACGCAAATTCAAAAACAATTTTAATAGCCCGCATTTAGAAAACGACTCCTCAATGCACGCAAATTAGGCTACACAACATATCTAGGCTGTTGGAACTGTGTTGTTTGTTTTTTGTTATTATACTGTTTTATTTATATGTTCAATTTGTGAAAAGAACTTCAGTTAGGAGGTCAAACGTTCTAGAACCTCAAAATTCATGATCCCCCATTTTGTGACAACCCCCCCCCCCCCCCCCCCAAACCGAAGTTACCTGTGAGTGGCAGCATGTCTTTTAGCTGCTAAGCACTAAAAATCCAAACCGCTTCATGAAGGTGTGCAGGTTTTCAGTTGCTATTTAGACAATTTGGATAAACACAATAATATGGATTCTGAAAGTGTTTTTTAGCATGTTCCAGTGCTGTTGCAATTTTTAATTGTTTAAAATTGAGCAGTAATAATAATGATGCCTTTCTGATTAATTTGTTTCTGAATCATATTTTAAATTACATTTTCTTAATGGTCTGAAAGTTAGATGTCAGAAATCACTGAAAGCCTTGACAAGAAATGTTTGGATTTCAAAATTTCTAATTTTCTAAAGGCTACATTTCTCAAACCTACATATTTTTGCCTCTCAATTGAATGAAAGCAGATTAAAACCAAATGTCCAATAGCCGAATAGGAGACAATGCCAAGCTGTGTTTGTGTGTGTATAAAGATCAAGCATTAGGTCGCTCAAACGTTTGAACGATCTATAACAGATGCGGGGTGCTACACGAGCTCCAAACACACACCTAACGCACAAACAATAGACCAGAGTGTGCATGTTTCACTCATGAAAAGACTGCAATTAAGGGAATTATACAGTCCATTTCAAAAATCCAACTCACAGCATATCAAATTCAGACATGTCTGAGATGATAGGGTGAATCAATAACACATCTTTTATTTTTCTTCATTTCATAGCATATTTTCCAAAACAGTGACGTCAGTGTTGTTTGCAACCAGTTGTGACAATTTCGAATAAACAAAGCACCACTGAGCATCTTTTGTGCAATGCACAAAACAAACAAATGATTTTGGCACGACTAACAAAATGACCTAGTACAAACATGTAACAAATCGCAAAAACCGCATGCACATTTCAGAACCTCATCTTATACTCTTTTGAAACAAAATGTTCTCAGACAGTTTTCATGGGTTTTGTATCAGCCAGGCTCAAGCAGATCCTTATAAATTCTATAACATTGCTGAACATTTTCCTTGCCTTTTTGTACATTTGTCTTGGAGCATGTCCAGGAGACAGCAGGACTACTTGGCATGCATTTGTCTACACTATGCTGGAAGACCTGAGGATTTGGGGGCTGAGAGGCAGACTGGGGCCGGCTTTGGTCTAACACTTAAGGAAATGTCTGCTAACTGGGAGTCTGGCCCCTGAGCTGGCAGAAGTAGTACCTAAAGACACTGCTAATGGAAATAATGCCCATAACGTAGACGCCAAGGAAAACACACACACACACACACACACACACACACACACACACACACACATGTAGAAGATTTCACGTGTGTATCAATATGCTGCCATGCAGTGAGGAAGAGTACACCTCTGTGCTTCAATCTATTTAATTAAGAGCTAGGAGCAACCCACAAAATATTTTTATATATATTTTTTTTTGTAAATTACAAATTTAGACTAAAGCTTACAGTTTGTTCTGTCATTATGTTTACTTTTTTTTTTACAGTATTTTGACAGAACTATTCTTTCAGTTAGTTTTTTTTTTTTCCAACAGTGCACTGTTGGTCATACCTTTGGTAATGTTGCAAGAAACCCCAAACTCCCGTATTAAACTTTGGCGCAACTTGTCCTGTGTTAAGACATCAAACTGTGGTGCTCTTACCTTTTTATATGACATCATCAGAATTATATTTTTGCCTAAACTACAATGAAACTGGAAACTTAAATATACTTGAACTTAAACATACTACACTGAAGGAGAGAGCCCAGAAATGTAAATGATTTAGGATATTGTAAGAGTACCAGTTATATTTATGTTTAAAAAAGTACAAATATTGTTTCTTTTTCTCTACCACAGTTGTGTATATCTGTGGGCCTCTACAGACATTTTTCCAAATAATGAAGCTCTTTGAGGATGAGGTGAAGAACCCAGAGGACTATGCCATCTTCTACCTTGATGTGTTTGCAGAGAGTTTAAGTGGCGATGTTCCAGTGCCCTGGCAGGGTTCAATGATACAGTGGAATGATCCCATCAAACTCTTTCAGGTATAACTAATTATTCAGTGATCAATATCAGTATATAATAATCAAATAATTCCTATTATAACTACTAAGCTTTGGCATCACAGCACCAGTGGCATTTGTCTGCTTTTGAGATTGATCGAGTAGGTGCTTAACACTTTAAATCGTCTTCTTCCTTACATTATGATTCAAGGTAAGTTAGTTTTTTACATTAATGTACTTATTTAATGCTGAATTAAATTGGAAGGTTTTTGCAAAGTTGTTTTGACAGGTTTTATTAATTTGACTAATACACAGTTGAAAAGCCTGTTGCTGTTGCTTTGATTGTGAATAATCCATTAGGCTTCCATTTACGTAAATTAGTGATTTTGCCGTCATTTCTCTCAAGGTTGATTAATGCAGAATGAAGAAACATGAAATAGGTGTTATGTAAAAATATTACTTTTGGAAGTAACTATAATATTGAATGTACACGATAAAACTGAGTTACTTTTAGTGGCTTGGGTGGTCCAATAAGGCCCCTAGATGTCTTTGGGGCCATCCATTCCTCGCCGACCCTTTCTTATCTCACTTAAATTGGCAGTGAAAGGAAGTAACATTATATTTTCTTTTATACTTGCACTTAAATCAACAGAGAATGTATATTGTTGGGTATAAACAAAAACATAAGCACCACATTTATTGATTTATTGACTTATTGAAACAATTAAAAAAAAAATTTCTTAAACCATCTTCAAAGTTGCCATCAAAATAATTTTGTGCCATTAAACATACCATTTCTTGTCATGCTTTTTTAATTTTGTCTTTTACAAAATTTTTATTGACAGATAATTGAGTCAAACGGCTTAGGGACCATTTAGAGTACTTTTAAAATTGATTTGGAGCTGTTCTTTTGGCAGTTTAATGTCCATTACACAACATCCTAATGTGTTATAGTTATAACTTTTTTTTAGGTTGAATGCTGTTGCTAGACATTTATTGAACTGACTTTGTTTTAAATAGTAAGAACCAACTAACATTCCACAGTTTTAATCAATTAATATTAGTACAGTAAACATAAAAAATAATAATAACAATAAATTAGAGAATATTACAAATTTGGTTATTTGTATTTTGAACATGAACAAAAGTCTTTTGCATTTGGAAACTCAATTTGAAATTGTTAAATGTGTAATTTGTTTTTTGAATCAGTTGATTAGTTTCACAAAACCAGTCTAAATAATTTGTTCACTGACAAAAAAAAAAAAAAAAATTGGCAAATTTCTCAGTGAATATTTGCTAAGGGGTTCTTTTCATGACTCTTAGCTGTCTCTGTTTTTTCTCCATCTCTCTAGTCTGTGTTCATTGTAACGTACCGGGAACCAGCCAGTCCTGAGTATACCGCTTTTCGCAAAGAACTCCACAAGAGAGCAATGCAGGATTTTAATGTAAAATTGGAACCCTCAATGGTGAGTTGCTCATAAACAAGATCAGGTTTTGGCATATATGCACAGCCATCTGTCACATCAGATTTAATCTGAACATTTGTACAGACTAGCGTAGTTCTCTTTTGGCCTTCTATCACTGTCTTGAAAATATTGAACATTGTGTTCAGCGCTATAGGCTTTCGGGAGCTAAAGTGTGTTTCCTTTTACCGCAAGATCAGATATGACACTTAAAAGCGCTTGAATCATAAGTTTGGCTTCCTCATGTCAGTCCCATTTTCCTGAATCAGCTGTACCCTCTGACAAAAGTCGGAAACAACTCCCCGAAACCCTAGATCCACACGTAGCTGCCAAATAAAGAAACATTCAGGAAATGAATCCTTAAAGTCTTTAAGTACATACTAAAATGGGCTGCAATTATGAGAAAGTTATAAATCAAATTTCTGCTAACAATAATTATACCAATTATATAATACCTATGCAGTCCATCATGGATTTTTTCGGTGTCTACAGCTTCTCCAAAATATATTTGGGCACATAAGCTCTAAAACACACTTGACTACTGAGCTATTTTTGCAATGACTTTTAACTAGCTTTATTTTTAGTAGATCTGCGAAGTTAGTTAGCCTCAAGATCACACAGAGGTGTCCTCACAGAGGAATTTTGAATCTGTTGATTTATAACTTGAAAATTCACTAACCTCATATGAATTTAATGTACTTTCTATTTGTTGTCAAATGCAATGGCATTGCAACTTTTAAATGTGGCTTATACTGTTTGGGGTCACTGTATGTCAGAATGAATATTTGTGATAATATGAAATAATATTTTTTTAGGAATTACGGTTATGTTTTTACCTTAAAAAGGTAAATTATTCATCTTACCGTGAATGTCTCAATGTACCCCTAAAGTGAGGCGAGTTGTGTCATTGGACAACATGCTTTGGACAAGTCATATAACTATGGTTTAGATGCTTTCTTATAATATCATTTGATAAATTAGGTCTGCCAAATTAAAAGAATTAAAAGAATTCTATTAATTTTTTTTTTTATCAATGGACAGCCATAGTTTTACCAAAAACAAATGCCATAGCTTATGCTACCCTCCCCATGTCTGTACAGGATGACATGCAGTTTTAGATTTCTTGATGTTTCCCTGTAATAAATCTCTTTTTTGCTATTCCTCAGATGGATTTTATTGCCGGCTGTTTCCATGATGGTTTTGTGCTATATGCAAAAGCCCTCAGTGAAGCGTTAGCAGACGGCGTGTCTCAGAACGATGGAATCAACATAACTGTGAGAATGCAAAACCGCAGGATCTGGGGTGTGTTGAGTGTTTTTGATTTACAAATGCAAAGATATATGTTTGATAAAAGCATTCAGAATATGACCCTATGGCGCTTTGACATTCATTTCGATATGATCAAAGATTACAACATTTAAGCCCTTCACAGTTAAGGATGTGATGACAAGTAACTTAGTTTTTAACAGCAGTGTCAAGCTGGAGTGTTTTGGCAACTCCGCACAGATTCTTTTTAAAGTGAGCAGAGGACTTGTAAGAGCTCTTCTGAGATTGATGTCGGTAAACTAGCAGCCTCTCTTGCAGGGAGTGTAGAGGTCAGAGTCCTTGATTTAAAGCATGTCCCAACTAGTTTGTGGATGGAAAATCTGTTTCTAATACACAACCCATCTGCTGAGCCCTCTCCCTGGAGGAAACTACACACACTGTGCCAAACACATATAAGAATCAGGCAGAATACTGAATGCACTGCAAAAAGTATTTTTCTTAATCAGTATTTCCGTAAAATATTTAAACAAACTTAAAACACGATAAATTAAGAGAGAAAAGAATATATCTTGAATTACATATTGCCAGTGGAGCCCAGCACATAACGTAACCAAAACAAGAGAGCATATTAATAAAATATGGCCACAATATCTGTTTTTTTTCCTGCATGTCATGATATAAAGATTTTGCTTTTCAACAAAATTGATCTATAAGATATTTTTCTTCATAGTCACAATAAGTTGTTTTTTACCCCCACGTCAAGTGTGGGTCTCAATATTTTTTCAGTTTTCAAAGAAATAAAACTTAATACAAGATACGTTCAAGATAGATTCCCTTAATATTTAACAGGTCTTAATAGAGACCTATTACTGTCACACAGAATCTTGGGTACTAAACTAAGTTCTCTTTCATGTCTTATTGCACTTAAACTGTCAAATACACAGAAGATTATGTTAAAAACACATGGCTTACAACAAAATGTCAGTAATGCAGCCAACAACAGAACAGTTAGCATGCTTTTCTTACTTTTTTCATGGTGTTAGAACTGGTACACAGTTGTCACTTGTGAAAACAAAATGATGTCGTCATGAGTGGAAACGTGCAGATTAATATTATAATACGATTTTTTCACATGCCTGCAGAGAAAGGTTTACCAAAACACATTTTCTGGGTTGGTAGATGCGCTGGAAACAAGTCATGAAATGTCACCTTTAAATATTTTACACAATTTTGCTTCCTAATGTTTCTTTTTTAATACTGATAAAAGAATTAGCAGAGATTGACATAGAAAGACAAATCATAACTGAAATGCATTTCCTAAAGAGCAGTGTAACAGATACTAAAGCTTTCACACATCTCCTTTAGAAAATCAAACAAGAGATTCCAGTGTACACAAAATCAAACATCTGATGAACTCTAATATTTTTTTTTTATTAAATTCTTCCAGCAACAGATGATCTGAGCCATGCTACCCACATCAAATGTGATTCTATACTCTTATTGTATATGCACAATTGTGTCTTTTTAAATTTGATTTAAAATATGACAAACGGATCATACATAAAACAGATCAGAACTCCAGTAAATGTCCTATGGAAGTACTTCCTCTCAACAATATTTTTTCTCTATGTCTTACAAATTTTTGTTGGCTTACAAAGAGGAAACAATGTGTGACCTTTTTACTGTGTAACTTTGAAAGCAGCATTCAAATAGAAATGTTTATTTGATCCCTGGGTTTGTGTGTGTTTATCACAGGGGTGACTGGCCTTGTTAGCACAGATCAGAACAATGCCAGATACACAGATTTTAGCCTTTGGGGAATGACTAACCTGAAAACTGGACAATACGCAGTAAGTAGAATGTCCACAAATTCAGTCAACTCATAAATACAGAACATATAGACTTTCTTCAGTGGCCATCGACTTTTTTATTCAAACATACATAATGACAGGCTACTCTCTTTTGGGAAATACATTTAATGCTGTTGTTATAAGAAATTGGCTGTTAGGCATCAGCAAATTTTCAAAAAAATCTAGTGTACAAAATGTTGTTAACAAAATGTTTGTTAACAACATAATTTTTTCCAACTGCAGCAAAATACAGTAGTTTACCGTTGGAATAAAAATGTCTTTCAAAAGCAATAGTAATTGTGATGTCTGCTTTTGCAAACATCAGAAGTAACATTATGAATGATGCTTTTTGATAGACATAGTGACAATAAATAATAATGGGTATAGATTTGTAGAACAACAGTCTAATTTAACCCACTTGTCACATTTTCCGTAATTACTGTAAATGTGGCTGTGGTTGGACGGCTTTGCATACCAAATAATGTATTGCTTAAAAATGAAATCCTTTACTTGCTGTTCTGTCTTAATCAAAAGCATGTGTTCATGAGCTTGTAAGTGTTTTGTTCATTTTTCAGTTTGCCTTGTTCATTTATAAATGTGCCGGGAGGCTTGTTTGAGTTAGAGAGGTCTGTTGCAACAAAAATACGAAAAGAAACCAATGGTGATCTAGCTGGTAACAAAGCATTTGAGTTATCTGTGCATTGTTGCTATAGTTACCCCTTATGTCACCAATATATTTACACTTTCTTTTCATCTGCTCACTAGATTTACAGTGTTGCAAATACACATTGTGAATCATGTACAGAAAAACATTCTTTTACATACTTTTCAATATTTTCCATAACAAACCATAGACTGAAAAAAAGCCTGATTGGCAGGTTTTGATATTTTTCTTTTAAATATGTGCTGCAATACAATATGTTGTTTTCTTATTTTAAATGTGTTACACTTTATTTTATGATGTCCTTATTGTAGTGTAATTATTTTAAATATACGTACTGTAAATAAAGTATTGTAATGCATTTTTTTAAAGGTGTGGAATAGGCTTTTATTTTTACTTACTGTAGTAGGTATATGTAACATGTAGCACAGACATGGAAAATGAAGTGATACGCTGAAACATTTTTCCACTTACTGTAAACATACTTATGATTATTCATTGTTACTTAGATTGTTGGTCAATACAATGGGACCAGTAAAGAAATCCTGTGGTCCCCAACAGAGAGAATTCAGTGGCCAAAGGGTTGCCCACCCCTGGATAACCCACCATGTGGATTTTTACCATGCAAGGAAGGTAGGGACCTTTTTTAGTGTAAACTCACACATTTGACACCATTTACTCCATTTTATTGGTTCAACTGAATTAAATTTGTTTTCAGTTTGGTTTTACTTTTGACAAAACTTGTAACCTGTGGACTTTCTATATGATGCAGTTTTCAGATATGATATGCAAGCACTATTTTCTATATTAATCAGACTCACTGTAGATTACATCACAAAGCTGTATCACTTTTTTTATGTTTGGGTACCTTTTCTATTCATAGTATCAGCAGTGATTCTTCAAGTGGTGGAGAAGAGTGGTATAACTTGGCATATATCCAGATGCGCAATGTCGATGAGCTCACTTTCAGCATTTTAAAGAGCCGACTCAAGTGCCTAGATCACAGTGGTGGAGTGATGCTTTGCAGTCCTAGTAAAGTAATGCCTGATGGGTTTAATCTGCTGCATCCTCCACAAGCTGGCACTTAGATCAGACATGCAAAATCGGGAATTGAACAGTGCAAGCTGCATTCAACAGATTTTGTGGGCATGTTTTCGTCGTTCAGCGATTTGTATGATTTCTTGAATGAATCAAGCATCAAGTGCAAAAACATGTTATCAGTGAGCCTGATTTATTATTTGTGAAATCCTTCTTAGTGTACCCAACAAGGGAGTTTTATATAATTGTTATTTAAATTCCCCAGATCATCTTCCTGTCCTTGGAATAGTGGCAGTTGGGTCTGGACTGGCCCTCATCATTTTTGGAATCTCTAGTTTTCTCATCTACAGGTACGGCCTTTTTTACTACAAGCTTTACTGTAATTATTTCAGTTTTCATATTAATGACAATACATTGAATACCTGAGGGAGGTGTTATTTATAGTTTCAGAGTAAGAAGACTTGCTCAAACCTGCAGCTGTTTCTTTTTTCAGAGGATTTACGGGAAAGGTTTCTATAGGTGCCAGAGTGAAATTTACATGATTGTTGCCAGAGCAACCGCTCAGCAGTGGTTTGAGTGAAAACATTGAGGCAAATGCGGATAGTCTAAATATTTTAGTGCTTGTTTCACTTGGTCAGCCAATGTTTTCAACAAATATTAGGCTGTCCTATTGACCTCATTGCCTCAATTATGACTAGACCCAGATGAAATCTGTGGACATTGAATCTGTGGAACTGATTTTGGGAAAAAATTGTGGAATTATGTGGAGTAGGTTTTGAAAATGTGTTAAATTTTGCTGAGAGTTGTGGCGTTTCATTACCTGAAACCATAATGAAATTACTATAGGCATTTTTTAGGCAAAGCATCAGCAAGTAAAGATTTGTACTATTTTATTCATGATAGGCACTCCATTTCTGCAGTAAGCTGCAGATATTTTGAGAGTTTTATTGCATTATGTCTAAAACAAGATAAGATAAAAAAAAATCACATACAAATTCACCAGCATTTAAAATGACTGTTTTTAGTTTTTTGTGAAGTAGATCATAAATATCTGCAGTTATCAACAGACATTATATTGATGCTTTCCTATATGATAATAATTATAATAATGTTAATAATAATCAGTTATTAATTCAAATGTATTACAAATTAATAATAATTAATCTGCTGCATCTTCTACAAGCTGGTATTTAGAATTTAAAGGATAAAGGCTTTATATGCTTTTATACTTCATCACATAGTATGTAAATTTTGCAAACATGGTTTTCAAACAGAATGGTATTTTTTATTTAAGTCACGCTCCTCAGGTGGGCACTGACATCTACATCTGACAAAACTGATATCAGACAAACTGAAATTTTTCGAAAGTCAAAAGTGCATGTACATAAATACTTTATATGATTTAACCCTTTTTTCAATTTAATTCACTCTTCAATTTAATTCAGTCTGTTAAAATAGTCTAGAATTTTAGCATATTTCATTTTTTTCCTAAAATCACAGAGGATACTACTGAATAGTCTGGAACGACATCTTGTGGAAAAGGGAATTGTAGAAGCTGACTCATGGGTTATATAAATGGGCTCATATCCAGTATAGTCAACACTATGAGACAAATATTGATGTTAGCTCCTCATGGCTACTAGAATAAATATTGCAGTTGCAGCAGAGGTAGACTTATTCTTGGACTTGTCATTCTCTCATCTGAACTTGGTTTAAAAAATGTCTCTAAAATGGAAATTATGTTTAAGGACACCCGCTCACACATGCAGCACACACACATACACAATATAAGCTAATGGACATCATTCTGCTATGATTAAGCTTTGTAACAAGAACAATGGAATTGTTATGCTGCTTGCTTTTGAATTGTCCACTTAATTCTTTGAAAGGAAACACCATACCTTTCATTAATATATTTGGCGGATTATTTTATCAGAAGTAATATACATAGAATGCAATTTTTTGGGGAATCAAATTCATGGCACTCCCACCATACATTACTAAAAATGTATTGATTAGTATTGACTAGTATTGGTGCTACAGTAGTAACTGTTGGCAAGGGTATGGATGTAACCACGAAAGTGACATTTAGCAGGAATGGCGCCATGCTGGTGCAAATAAGAGAAACCACTGATTTTTTTTTTTTTTTACATGGGAATCATGACCAAACAGAACTTGTGTGGAGTCTTGTAATTAACATGTCATATTGCCTTAACCTAACAACATTTTGATGTAATGTATTTGTCCTATTAATTACTACAATTAATTATTTTAGGTAAATATTAACCACAGGGTGTTTCAGTCTATATTTATTATATATTTGGCAAAACCTTTATATCTCACAATGTCAAAATAAATACCGTGGTTTAACATCCCTGAGAGCCTTTCATGTAAGGAACAGAGCAGAATTTAGGTCATTATTCACTGTAATTCTGCCCTTGGTCCTCATTTACTTGCAGTAATTAATGTTGGTAGAAAAACAACTCAAATGTGAAAATGTAATATTCATAAGAGCTACACACACTCTGACCACAACAATCAAAATACAAAATATGTAATTTGCATTGACTTTCCTAAACTTTTGCACTATTGTATGGTTTATTCGGGATATTTCTACCTCTCTGCTGCAAAACCAACTATTTCTTGCCACTCATCCAAACAGTTTCCAATCTATGACGTTCCCTTCAGTCGATGCTTCATAGAATTTCAGCATTTTAGAACAAGGATTTTCCCTTTGGCAAACAGCTAAGCATACATTTTTGAACCTGGCTCTTTAATATAAAGATCCTGCTGAGGTTTTTTCCACCTCTCTGCCTCCAGAATCTGGTCTACAAAAACAAATAAAGGTGCTTGTTTTGGGGCTTACCAGGGTGGCTCTTAAATCGAGTAAAACCCTGTTGAAATGCAGACACTGCAGTACTTAAACTCTGCCATCTGGAAGTGTTTTACACCTTTTAGATTGTAGTGGAATGTGTGGGGGTTGCTTTATTTTCTTGTACGTTGTTTTGAGTGCTCTGAAACTTAATTACGATTCTCTTCATTGATATCCTCCTTTCGCAACTCTCAGACCACATCCGTGAAACATTCAGTGATTGATTTGTAGTAAAAAAGAGCAATCTTTGCTGTGAATAGAAGCTGTTGAGAAATAGCAGGTCCTCAGAGAGCTTCTCCAGATGTGTTGATTCACTTGGAAGTTGCCCATGTATTTATCCACATGGCTGGCTGGACTGCTTGGTTTACTTGCGTTTAAAAATAATATGCTGGAAAGGGCATGACATCAGTGACCCTAAGATTGGCTCACATTCTATCGCCCCATCAAACTTCAACTCAGTCTGCTGCAAAAATTGTTTCCACCTTAGTTTTATCTTACATGGACTTTTAGTGTAAAGATTATTTAAACTAATTGTGTGAAATGAAATGGTATTTCCAAAACATTTTCACGGTGCTTTCACCACTAACCCAAAGAATTAAACTTCAGCCCGTCACTCATCCTCCACCGTTTGTAATATACAGACAGGATCCAAAGTCTTAAATCCAGCAGTTTATAATAAAACACACACACACACACACACACACACACACACTTTATTCTTTTTTATTTCTTGTATTACACAAATCCCATAGATATTAAGGGGAGGATTTAAACTACATCTAGAGATCATAATATCATAGAGACCTGAGAGTGGGATCTTTTGGCATGGCACAAAACCATCAAACTTAAGCAACCATCACGAACACCCTAGCAACCACATAGCAATGCCTTAGCAACCGCTCTGAACACTTTAGCAACCACATAACAACATAAAAATCACTCAGAAAACCTTTGCACTCAAATAACAACACACTGGAAAATGTAAAATTCTAGTTAAGCATCTAATGTTGCCAAAACAGTTTTCTGTTTGCACTTCTATTTGTCTTCTATTGTAATCCGATCTGCTCTTTTCTAGAAAACTGAAGTTGGAAAAGGAGTTAGCTGGGATGCTTTGGAGAATACGGTGGGAGGAACTGCAGTTTGAAAGTCCCAACAAATATCACAAACGCGCAGGCAGCCGTCTCACTCTTTCCCAGGTACAAGTGCTCTCTGGTATTCTCGTATTTTGGATAGAGCTGCATAAAAATGATGTGTTTCCCAGTTGGCCACCTCTAAACCAGATCTAAAATTCATTTTAAAAGTGCAAGGATCGAATCTGTATTTAAAAGACAAAATGTCTTTGAGTTTCTGTTTTTGTATAAACAACGTCGAATAAAAGAGGTTTCCTCCTGTTTCAGCCCATGTCCATATGGTTTTAATTTATCTCATAAAAATGCCTTTTTGGACTTGGCTGTAATTCCTGGCACTGTTTTGCCATGTCCATTTAAAACGGCATTCCTTGGGAATTACAATAATGGCTTAGTCAGTTTGCTGGTCACAAAAGGTAGCCTGATTTAGTTAATCTGAATTCTCTTTCTTTTTAAAATCGAGTAGAAACAAACTTATAACAAGCTCACAGGTTTAAAAATCTGAGTCTGTTTGACAAGACAGTTCAAAATGGGATTAATGCCCTGTAATATTTCAATTCATGTAAAAAAAAATAGAATCAACTAGACACAGATCAGAAATGATCAAAATCTTTATTGTTTACACGTTTTAGACACATTACACATTCTTCAGTTTTACAGTAACAGACTCATATTAAACAACAGTGTAAATAAGCTTCAGTTTGACTACCTGGTCTCCTACTCAAAACACATCATGTATCATGATCTGCTGTGGATTATTAGCAGACTTATTGTTTTCCTGGTAAACCCACACACATGCACACACGAACACATATATAGTGGTTTTTATTAGGTTCTTTTGGCCTCATACTTGGAACATGCATTTTGAAGGCCAATGCATTTTCCAGACCACAGTATACAGTATTACACATTTTGGAGTCCCTTTCCAATTTGTTCCACATCACTGGACTGAAAGTATGATTCATTCTGCTTCCCTGATGTTATTTAAATGAAGCTTTTAATGCTTTTCTTTTCTTCATGCAATAATTTTTTATTCTAAAATAGTCAATGTTTCTTTTTTTCTTTATTCTTTGTTAATAAGTGCCACTTTGACTTAATTAAGCTAATGTCATTTTTCAGAATCTTTAGAAATAACATTTGGTGTGAAGCATTAAAATGCACCTTGAGTCTTTTAGTCAACTAAAACTATAGTAGAGCCCAAAAGTGGATTTTTTTTCCCATTAAACCTGGAAGTAAAATTTACATTTAGGTTTTAGTGTAAAATAAAGGAAAATATTATTTATTATTGTTAATAAAATTATTATTCAAATTATTACAATTATTAACAATTTTTAGGTTAATCAAATTTGTGACAACTGTGACTTTGACTGTCTAAACTGTTTACAAAAGGAGGTCATTGTTAATTTTAACAATTACATTTTAATTAAATTAAATGTTTCACTCCAAATGCTATGGATATAACCTAATTTGCAGCAAACAATATTGTATCAAATCTAAATAACAGAAATGGTTGCCTCAGACTGTTGGACCCCACTATATACGTTTTCTTTTGTGATGTACATAATGAAACTACTTTGTCTTAAATGTTGGTAGTATTGCATTCTCTCTTTATTTCCTTTCCAGAGGGGTTCCAGCTATGGCTCCTTGATAACAGCTCATGGAAAATATCAGCTATTTGCAAAAACAGGCTATTTTAAGGTGCGGCTGAGTTCTTCTGACATCCTCCCTCTGCTGCACACCCACACACATGTGTATTCACTGGAGAAATGGAGAGTGGGTGCACTACCAACTCAATGTGTTGCTTTAAGATCACACTTTAATGCAGCTTTGCAGCTCCTGAAGTCAATCCACAATTCTAGGTGTGCTCTGCCGGAATAGTTGGATCACAAATGTTAAAATAGCAATAACGTAAGTTACGTTATTAATGTAAGACTGCAGTGTGCAGGTGTATTATTTCTAGAATTTTTTAACAAATGACACCTTACTGTAAAATGTTACCAAAATAATACATATAATAAAATACGATCTGACCCTGAAGGGGTTTATTCTCTCATAATAACTGGCTGGATGTGCATTTTCCCACTTATTACATAACTACATACTTAAATAATGACTTATAATGACTTAAATAGTTTAATAGCTCTTTAAATGCAGTTTTGACTTTGCAAAGTGAAGTCACCTTTATTTATACAACGCTTTATACAATACACATTACAGATTTATTACAATACACAAAAATAGTGTCAGTAGTGCAAAATAAATTCAATTCTGCTGTAAATCAGCTCTAAAAATGACAGTAAAAATGTTTTTTTTGTTATATATATATATATTTCTGCTATTAATGCTGAAGTCCTCAGGTTTAATTTCACAGTAAATACAGTTGATAACTGAGGCGCAAGATGATAGCAGTTGCGTTTGAATGAAACAAGAGATGTAATGTGACACACATGAAAAAAGTCCCCATAATTATTTATGTGGTAAAAAGCTGTGTAATAAGTGTTCATATACCTTATTGTATCTATCAGTATGAATCTTTGTGTACTTATTATTTTTTGCCTTTTGCTATATACTGTAACAAATATATTTTTCATTGTTAGTTAACATATAAACCAGTGTTAATTAATGCACAGTCAGCCTAAATTATGACCTTGACAAAGCAGAGGAATTGTATCATCCATTCTGTGTTCACTTTTTATGATAATGACTGATTGACTGTTCATTATCCTGCTTATTACATGCCTATTTATCAAATAAATAAAGTAATTATTAAGTATTTTAAATTAAGGGATTAAAATTGATTTGAATATTATGTCAATTATACAGTGTAGTGTCATTATCATTATCAAATATAGACTGCAGACTGCCATGACTGACCAATCACAATTAAGCACTCCAGAGAGCAATATAATATGGCAGCATATTTTTGCTACCTGCTTGTTTGAAGTGTGTCATGGCATGGTACATAGCCCTGTACATGTCTAAAGCAAAATTAAATATATTTGTTGGGTCACCCACCAAAAACTATTAGAAGACTTCTCTGAAAGTGTTAATTATGTGGAAATATGTATGTACAGTGAATAAGCAAAGAAGTCACTCTCACCTCTTTTGTCCCACAGTGTAAGCTAAAAAAGACACTGAGGCATCAAATATCCACTGAGCCAGCTGAATATTTCTGCTGTCACTGTGGCCATTGACAAGGACAAAGCAAATGATCAAATTCATTATTTTGCATGCCATTATTTCAGTATCAGGTTAGACTGTCAAAGAGATCAGTGTACTTTGTTCACATACACAGTTGAAATTTTGGTAACACTCTACAATAAGGTTCATTAGTTAACATGAACTAAGAATGAACCATACTTCTACAGCATTTAATAATCTTAGTTAATGTTCTTTTCAGAATTTATGAACACATTATTAAAATTACAAGTTGTGTTTGTTAATATTAGTTACTATGCACCTTTAACCAACATGAACAAACAATGAACAACTGCATTTGTATTAACTAACATTAACAAAAAAAATGTGTTGTTCATTGTTCATTCATGTTACTTAATACAATAACTAATGTTAACAAATGACACCTTATTGTAAATTGTTACCAAAATGTTATTGCTCCAAGGTTATTTTATAGCTCAGGAGCCTTAATGAAGTACTCAGTTTCATTGATGTTTTATTCAAGTAGCTTTGCCTCAGATGTTCACCCTAAAGTACAAAAATAAACCGATTAATTACTTAAATTACTTTTGTCTCATGAGCTATGAAAGAGCACCTCTGAGCAATAATGTTTTTAAGATTTAATTTATCCAGCCATAAGACTGCAAGAACATAAAAATGGTTTAAGTTTTCCATAATGGCAGTCTGTCGTTACCTTTTAGATTTGATTATCTTTAACACTTGTTTCCTTTCACAACAGGGCAACCTAGTGGCTATCAAACATGTGAACAAAAAGAGGATTGAGCTCACCAGACAAGTGCTGTTTGAACTAAAGCATGTAAGAGAACACATTTAATTACAAGAGAGGTTCTACATATGTCTTTCTGTTACATTTGTGTTAACATCCGTATGTCTGTATTTGGGAAAGGAAGACAAGGTATGCATGTTGTGTTTAGACCATCGTTTATGACCCCACTTGTCAGCCTTGCTGCCCAAGGTGGTTAAAACACATATCCAACCACCCCCTTTTCTACACACATAAATACACACATGCAGAAGGGGGCTGGGAAGCCAATATAAGGCTGTAGATAAGGTTAGGCAATTTTTAGATTTTCACAAAGTGTTTTGGAAAGGATATACTGACTTCAGACATGGACCATTGTCATGTAATGGATGTTTTGTAATTGGATTTTTTTTTTATCTGAATGATATATAGTAACTTAGGGATTGGTCACAAGCATCAACTAGTTCAACAGCCAATTATCCTTTCAGAATCTGCAAAATGTTAATTATTTTACCAAAATGAAAGGGTCATACAAATAAATCATGCAAGTTATTGTTTATTTAGTACTGACCTGAATAAGATGTTTTACATAAAAGATGTTTACATTTAGTCCACAAGAGAAAATAATAGTTTCATGAAACATACATCCCCTTGATTCTTAATACTGTGTTCTTACCTGAATGATCCACAGCTGTGTTTTTTGGTTTAATGATAGTTGTTCATGAGAAACTTGTTTGTCCTGAACAGTTAAACTGCCTGCTGTTCTTCAAAAAAATCCTTTGGGTCTCACAAATGCTTTGGTTTTCCAGCATTTTTGTGTACCCAGTCCCTTTTCAACATTGACTGTATGATTTTAAGATCCCTCTTTTCACACTGAGGACAACTCACTGATGCGCAAGAAGGAAAAACGCTGCATTAGGAGCAAATTAAAAAAAAATGAATTTGAAGATTAGGGTAAATGTAACTTATTTTGTCTTCTGGGACACATGCAACATGTAATCTTCTGTAGCCTCTGAAGGCCAGTACTAAATGAGAAATATGATATTTAGGCAAAATAAGAAAAAATTACACATCTACATTCTGTTCAAAAGTTTTCACTCCCTGGCTCTAAATGCACCGTTTTTCCTTCTAGTAATAGTTGCATATGAGTTCCTCAGTTGTCCTCAGTCTGAAAGATGGATCTCAAACTCATACAGCCATTGTTGGAAAGGGTTCAAATACACAAAAAAACTGGAAAACCAAAGTATTTGTGGGACCTGAAGAATTTTTCTGAAGAACAGTTTAACTGTTCAGGACAAACATGGGACTCATGAACAGCTATCACTAAACAAAAAAAACATGGATTATTCAGGTTACAATACAGTATTAAGAGTCAAGAGGATGTAAACTTAGGGTAATTTTTATAAATTCAACTATTATTTTCTCTTGTGGATTATGTAAATATATTTTACGTAAAATATCTTATTCAGGTCAGTACTAAATAAACGGTCCCACTTTATTTAAAGTGGCCTTAACTACTATGTACTTACATTTAAATTAATCATTTGTTACAATGTACTTATTGTGTACATACATGTTTTTACATTGTACTTATATTTTAAAAATTCCTGCATGTAATTACATCTGTAATTAATTTCTGTATTTACATTTGTAATTACACTGTTGACCCATCCCTTACACCCCTAAACCTACCCATACCATCAAACCTGTCCCTAAACTTACCCGTATCCCACCTCAATAGCAGCAAAAGTGTTTTGCTATAGAATATGAACACATTAAGTACATTGTACTTATTTTTGATGTAAGTGCATAGTACTTAAGGCCACTTAATATAAAGTGGGACCAAATAAACAATAACCTGCATTTTGTATTTGGTAAAATAATTAACATTTTGCAGAATCTGAAAGGGGGGTGCAAACTTTTGACCTCAACTGTATGTGAACACCCCTCTAAGAAAAACATCCAATTGGGGTAAGATTTAAAAATGTATTAATATTAAAAGCAATTTTCCAATTTAAAGCTATTTTCTGATAAACCACAAAGCCCACCACAAATCATCACGAACCAAATCATGGTTGAAACTCTGTAATAGTGCTCTGTTATATATTTTTTTGCATATCTAGGGTATTCTGTGCATACAGAAAATCCACACAAAGCAGAAATAGTAGGAATGATTCTGGTCATAGGCCAAATCTGTTCTCTCTGTCTGTCTGAGACCACCGTGATTGAGTGTGAGCCTAAAAAACCCTTAAACATGCAGTGAGTCCAGGCTTCCAATAACAGGCTTATTTGAAGCCTAAGTTTATTATGATGGCCTTAAGACCAGCTGATTTGTGGCCATTTCTAATCTGTTCAGCTTTGCTGGGAAATGTGAGGGGCTGCATAGCTCGATGCATGTGTGGTAAAACAGCAGTTGTCCCTGAAGTGTCATCCCTGCAGACTGTGGCCCTGGCAGTTTGATTAGCTGCCGGGTCAAAGTGAAATAAAAGGCCAGACAAAGACAAATAGGGGTAGGGGATAAAGATGGGGCCGTGGAAACTTCCTTCGTTCCCAGTGACATTTGACCTTAGTGTTATGAGGTCAAAGGTTATGCTAAGTAAAGTTTACAAGACCTCTACAGATTTTGCCACTCACTGTAGCTCCATGATGTAAATATTTTGCCACTCTGTCATAGACATGGTCTGAAGAAAAAACAACTGAGGAAACTAGAAAAAACACTCAGATTTTAAATGTTTTATTTTGTTTGTCAATGAGATTTTCTGATTAATTGGAAATCATACAGGTTATAATTCAAAACTTGTTTTGTTGCTACTAATAGATGAGAGATGTGCAGTTCAACCATTTGACAAGGTTTATTGGCGCTTGTATTGATCCACCAAACATCTGCATAGTGACAGAGTATTGCCCCAGGGGAAGTCTACAGGTAAACACTCTAATATTCATCTGATTAAAATAGCCATTAACATTATTAACCATCGTTACATATTTAATAATATTATTTGGTGATTTCAGACAGTGTGAATTGTTTATAAAAAGGATGCCATTTGTATTGCTAATAATATAATGCATTTTGTTCTTTCCATTTCTGGCAAATCGTTGGCAAATGTACATTAGTCTCAATCACAATGTTAATGCAGTTCCTTCATTTCCATATTAATGACCTGTATGCTAATGTATATATATAGTTAATAATTTATATTATTTGCTTGTACAAAAATATGTCTGTATATTTAGATGTTTTTCAGTGTTGAATTCCAGTTTGTACTTTCACAGGACATCCTTGAAAATGAGAGCATCAACCTGGACTGGATGTTTCGGTACTCACTGATCAATGACATTGTGAAGGTTTGTGAGACAACTAAAAATCTTTATAAATGTGCATACAGAACATACAGTGGGTACAGAAAGGATTCAGACCCCCTTAAATGTTTCACTCTTTGTTATATTGCAGCCATTTGCTAAAATCATTTAAGTTCATTTTTTTTCCTCATTAATGTACACACAGCACCCCATATTGACAGAAAAACACAGAATTGTTGACATTTTTGCAGATTTATTAAAAAAGAAAAACTGAAATATCACATGGTCCTAAGTATTCAGACCCTTTGCTGTGACACTCATATATTTAACTCAGGTGCTGTCCATTTCTTCTGATCATCCTTGAGATGGCTCTACACCTTCATTTGAGTCCAGCTGTGTTTGATTATACTGATTGGACTTGATTAGGAAAGCCACACACCTGTCTATATAAGACCTTACAGCTCACAGTGCATGTCAGAGCAAATGAGAATCATGAGGTCAGAGGAACTGCCTGAAGAGCTCAGAGACAGAATTGTGGCAAGGCACAGATCTGGCCAAGGTTACAAAAAACTTAAGGTTCCTAAGCGCACAGTGGCCTCCATAATCCTTAAATTGAAGAAGTTTGGGATGACCAGAACCCTTCCTAGAGCTGGCCTTCCGCCCAAACTGAGCTATCGGGGGAAAAGAGCCTTGGTGAGAGAAGTAAAGAAGAAGCCAAAGATCACTGTGGCTGAGCTCCAGAGATGCAGTCAGGAGATGGGAGAAAGTTGTAGAAAGTCAACCATCACTGCAGCCCTCCACCAGTCGGGGCTTTATGGCAGAGTGGCCCGACGGAAGCCTCTCCTTAGTGCAAGACACATGAAAGCCCGCATGGAGTTTGCTAAAAAACACCTGGAGGACTCCAAGATGGTGAGAAATAAGATTCTCTGGTCTGATGAGACCAAGATAGAACTTTTTGGCCTTAATTCTAAGCGGTATGTGTGGAGAAAACCAGGCAACTGTCCAATACAGTACCAACAGTAAAGCATGGTGGTGGCAGCATCATGCTGTGGGGGTGTTTTTCAGCTGCAGGGACAGGACGACTGGTTGCAATCGAGGGAAAGATAAATGCGTCCAAGTACAGGGATATCCTGGATGAAAACCTTCTCCAGAGTGCTCAGACTGGGCCGAAGGTTCACCTTCCAACAAGACAATGACCCTAAGCACACAGCTAAAATAACGAAAGAGTGGCTTCACAACAACTCCGTGACTGTTCTTGAATGGCCCAGCCAGAGCCCTGACTTAAACCCAATTGAGCATCTCTGGAGAGACCTGAAAATGGCTGTCCACCAACGTTTACCATCCAACCTGACAGAACTGGAGAGGATCTGCCAGGAGGAATGGCAGGGGATCCCCAAATCCAGGTGTGAATAACTTGTTTCCCTAAAAGACTCATGGCTGTATTAGATCAAAAGGGTGCTTCTACTAAATACTGAGCAAAGGGTCTGAATACTTAGGACCATGTGATATTTCAGTTTTTCTTTTTTAATAAATCTGCAAAAATGTCAACAATTCCGTGTTTTTCTGTCAATATGGGGTGCTGTGTGTACATTAATGAGGAAAAAAAAAAGAACTAAATGATTTTAGCAAATGGCTGCAATATAACAAAGAGTGAAAAATTTAAGGGGGTCTGAATACTTTCCGTACCCACTGTACATAAGCCCTTTTCATTCACAAATATTTTAATATATTGTTTAGTGTAGTCAAATTCAGTTCTGCTATTAAAAACAACACTTGCCATATTGTAATGGCTTTTAAAATCCAGTAAATATGGTGTGCCTTTTAAAATGTGTAATGTATTGTTGAAAAAGCCAGATGGGAAACAGAATCAAAAAGCAGCGTTAGCTTGATTATTTGCTTTTCTGAGAGAGGCTCCATTAGTAAAAGAAAATGGCCTGGCATCAAAGATAGCATGACATTGTTTTTGGAAAAGATGTTTGAAAATAATTTCTCTCTAAATTCGCCCTCCATTAAAGTAAACCAATCTTCTGTTCAGTGTCAAAGGTACTTGAGAGCCCAGGCACATAAAAGCATTTGGCTTTTGCAGGAAAACTGGCCTGCAACTACAACAAAGTAAACTGTTGCTTAAATGTACAAAACATATTTTTGCTTTATGATGGAAAAATACTTCAAAAGCATTGTTTAAAAATAGCACTTGTCTGAATTTAGTAAACCATAAATTATTGCCATATATAATTTTTTATATTTTTTTACTAGTGTGTTCAGTGTGACACACTAGTTCATGTAAGCGAGGATAGCAAAATAATGTAAACTGTGACATATTATACCCAAAAAATATTCATACAGTGGAGTACCAGTAAAATTAATAAAGATTTGGGACCAAAATGTTTTCAGACAGTTTGACCTGACAATGTTTTGCTTACGTGTTTTTTCTTTAATTGCTAATACAACCTTTTTAACACCAGAGACTGAACAAAATTAAGCATTGCTTGATAATTGGTCAACAAAGTATTGATAGTTGTGTAAATATTGTTATCAGATTTTTTGGTTGACTGTAATCCATACCTTTCTATCAAAGTTGTCTGACATTATCAAGATGAATTTGTTCTGACACAGAACAGAGCACTCTGAGCTCTTGTCATATTTTAACACCATTTAATACCATTTTCTAAACTATAACGAATAAACTTTGATAATGTAAGAAACTGGTAAGGTGTCTGAATACATTTTGGTTTGACTGTATGTTATATATGTATAGGAAAGACGTTTTTTTCTGTATCATGAAATATGTTCTCTGGCTTTTGTCAACCCACTAATTTTCTTAAAGCTTTAAGTGTTCAAGGAAGTATTATTAAGAAGTATAATATGTAATACACATTTAACATTTAATGTGTATTGTGCTCTATTTGCCCAATAAACTGTGGGTAAAGTCGTAATGTTCTGTTTAATGCTTGTCCTGCCAGGGAATGAATTATCTGCATAACAGTTACATTGGCTCTCATGGCAATCTGAAATCATCTAATTGTGTGGTGGATAGCCGCTTCGTTTTGAAAATCACAGATTATGGTCTGGCAAGCTTCCGTTCATCTTGTGAAAACGAAGACTCACATGCACTGTATGCAAGTAAGAATCATTTTAGGTTTTCTGTTTTGATGCATGAAACATCATTTGACTTCTGCCCAATACTGGTGAAATTCCCTAATGTGACCAGATTTAGTGACTGCTTACCTAACTGTTTTTTTAATAGAAAAGCTATGGACGGCTCCAGAGTTGCTGATATATGATAGGCATCCGCCTCAAGGAACCCAGAAAGGAGATGTGTACAGTTTTGGGATCATACTACAGGAGATAGCACTAAGGAACGGCCCATTTTATGTTGAAGGCATGGATCTCAGTCCCAAAGGTAACAGCCTCGAAGATCAAGCACATTTAAACTAATTTGTTGCACACCACTAACAAGTGTTTGGTTTGGTTTTGTTACAGAGATAATCCAGAAGGTGCGGAATGGCCAGAAGCCATACTTCAGGCCTACCACAGATAACAGCCGGCACTGTGAGGAGCTGACCATCTTAATGGAAGGCTGTTGGGCTGAAGACCCTGCAGAAAGGCCTGACTTCAGCCACATCAAAATCTTTATTGCAAAATTTAACAAGTAAGCATTGCATACTGCCACACAGTACAGATTTGTTATATTTACAGGAAGTAGCAGCAGCATTGTAGCAGCATCTTTGAACAGAATGCAGCATCTGTCCTAGAGCTGACAGCTCATTGATAAACAGTCCTTATTGATGTGAATGAAAGCTTTATGGTTAATTCCCCAAAGGGGCACTTGGCAGACATTGACAAAGTTCTACTAAAATGCCTAGTATGTTTCATGTAAAAGAAGACCTTAAAGCCCAGTCTTCATTATATAAATGCATCCCATTGACGTTTTTAGACTTGTTAGTGATTGTACAAAGTTTAAGTATATCAGATATCTACAGTCGTGGCCAAAAATATTGTCACCCTTGCAATTCTGTGAGAAAATGGAACCCTTCTCTCAGAAAATTGTTGCAGTTGCAAATGTTTTGGTACTCACATGTTTATTATTTTTCTTTGTTTGCATTGGAGCAACACAAAAAAACAGAAAAGAAAAGTCAAATCTGATACAATTCCAAACAGAACCCCAAAAATGCACTGGACAAAATTATTGGCAGCCTTAACTTAATATTTGAAAAAAAAAAACAAAAAAAACAAACACTGAAATCAATCACTTCCTGTAACCATGAATGAGTTTCTTACACCTCTCTACTGGAATTTTGTTCCACTTTTCTTTTGCAATCTGCTCCAAATCATTCAGATTTGAAGGATGACTTCTCCCAACTGCTGTTTTGAGATCTCTCCAAATGCACTCTATGGGGTTTATATCTGGACTCATTGCTGGCCATTTCAGAACGCTCCAGCACTTTGTTTGTAACCATTTCTGAGTGCTTTTTGAAGTGTGTTTCGGGTCATTGTCCTGCTGGAAAACCCATGACCTCTGCTGGAGATGCAGCTTTCTGGCACTGGCCACTACACTGCACCCCAAATTATTTGGTAATCATTGGATTTCATGATACCATTTACACAATCAAGGCATCCAGTGCCAGAAGCAGCAGAGCAACCCCAAAACATCTTTGATCCTCCACCATGTTTGACTGTAATGACTGTGTTCTTTTCTCTGAAGGCCTCATTTCTTTTTCTGTAAAGAGTGCCATAATGAGCTCTACTTTTGTCTCACCTGTCCATCTGTCTCGTTCTCCCAGAAGGATTGTGGTTTTGTCACATATGATTTGGCAAACTCCAGTCTTACTTTTTTATGCCTTTGTGTCAGCAGTGGTGTCCTACCATAGCGTCCCTTTTCATTCAGATGGCGACGTAGTGTGAGCAGACACTGTTGTCTGCAGATTAGCTTGAATTTGTTTAACCCTTTAACTGTCACCGTCCTGTCACCGGGACGCCTACGTTTACTTCACCATATTTCAAATAAATCCTAATCTAATCATGACAAACTATATATCGTTGGAAAGGTCTAAGACTCCTAAATTGATATTTTACCACTGTTTTGTGTTACAAATTATGTAGGAAAAGTAATAGATTAATTTATGACAAGAGTGCACCTCAAAAAATGTACTTCATAACAGGAGTTTAGACCTTTTTCACAAAAAGACTTTCTTTGTTGCATTTTTTTCTATCACGCTTTAGAAATTAAAATTCATCCTTTGGAAACCTTTTTAAAATCAGACATTGCATTATCATGGAAATTGTACATGAAAATCATATTACAAAATGTTTTTGTTCATAAATTATAAAAAATTACATTTGGATAGTGCATGTCTATGTTCACAATAGGGAGTGACAGTTAAAGGGTTAAAAAGTGAATCTGGGTTCTTTATCCACCATTCGAACAATCCTGCGTTGTAATTTTTCGTTAATTTTGCTCTTCCGTCCATGTCCAGGCAGGTTAGCTACAGTGCCATGGGCTGTAAACCTCTTGATAATATTGCGCACAGTGGACACAAGAACATTAAAATCTCTGGGGATGGACTTGTAGCCTTGAGATTGTCCATGTTTTTCCACAATTTTTTCTCTCAAATCCACAGACAACTCTTTATACTTTTTGCCACAGGTGTGTCTTAATACAAATTACAGGAGCACCACATGCTTGAAAAGCAATTACTTCTTATAATTTTGACAAGGCACCAATAATTCTGTGTAAAATTTTATCAAGTTTGACTTTTCTTCTCAGCTTTTTTGTGTTGTTCCAGTGTAAACAAAAACAATAAGCACGTGAATACCAAAACACAAGTGCCGATATTTTTGGTCATGACTGTAAGTATAAACCAGGACAGCGTTTCCTATTGTAAGCTATAAGTAGATCACAGAACTGATACGCAGGCCATCGTAAAATAAAGGAGTACCTGAAAATCGTTCTAGGTCAAGTAATCGTAAATTACTAAAGTGCATTGTAAAAAGACAGACTTGTGCAGTCATCTACAGGAGAACTGCTATAAATTACATTTAAACTCAATACCATTCCGATGTTGCCATGATGGGACAGGGAAACAGCAGCTCTTTCAGCATACTAAAAATACAGAGAGGTCAGCATAAATTGCTCAGGGTAATATTAAAAGCTCATCTTTGTACTCATCTAGACACAAGTATTATGCCAGTGGAGAAAAGAGTTATTTTAATTCAAATGGTTAAATATTTTAATTTGGTGAGATATTTTCGTAGCGATGCATCAAGGGGTAGTAACATAATCATATATCCATGTACGGATATAAGAGTGCAACCGGAAAAAAAAAATGTTTTTGTACGCAACTAGTACAATTGTTTGGAATGGAATTTACTGTGTCTCTAAAATATATGTACACAGAGTGAAGTTTTAAAATTGTGTAAAACATTTTATTAGTATTGTTTATGTATGTTATATCTTTTAAGCTCATAGAGGACCACAGTGAAAGTAATCTTTTGTTGTATTATTAGCAAAAAACTAAGTATAAATATAAAGTATATATAAGCAATATATTATTGCCTGTTATTATTACTGTGATTAAATGTATTCATATCATTTAAAAGAAGTGTGGAAAAGAAGTGTGGTTCATTAGATGAATGTAGCCCTACAGGTCTGTATGGGTGTGCTGCATGTATGTAGGAGTGAGCTCTCTGACCCCTAAATAGAACAATATGATTCAGCAAACCACACACCAGCAGCACATGATTCAACCAGAATCAACAACACTTCATCATAAGCGCTGCATTTTACCGCCTCATAAGATGCAGCTATGCTATGAAGTATATGAAGCATTATAGCTCTTAACTACAGAACTGAGTTCATATTCCTGTTTCCTGTTTTCAGTACTATTTTTTCATAACCAGTCAGGTGCTTCTATCTCTCCAGTTCATCTTGTTGAATTTTAATGGATTACCAGTGATTTCACATAATTGTGGTCTTCTACTCTAATCTGCCTGCTATAATTACAATCATATATATTTGCAGTAATTACACATCATGTGTGGAAGCAGGTGTCTAAAGTGTTTTTTTCCTCAACAGAGAAGGCAGCACCAGTATTCTCAATAATCTGCTGTCCAGAATGGAACAATATGCCAATAACCTGGAGAACCTTGTAGAGGAGCGAACACAGGCCTACCTCGAGGAGAAACGGAAAGCTGAAAATCTTCTTTACCAAATCCTTCCACAGTAAGAAATGTGTTGTGTAATATTTCCTATGCAGTTTCCAAACTTTTAATTGGAGATTGAAGAAGGGATAACTATTAGTTCAGGAGTTCTCTTATTACTTATTACTACTGCAACTTCTAGCATATTTTTTTGTCTTATCTAAAATAGCTTATTGTTCTTTGAGTATTGTTTTTCAGATAATTATGTAAGTGGTAAGAACTTTTAAGATCAGCTCAAGATGAAGCAGACAAGCTGACTAATTATAGGGTACTAACACTCTAAGGGAATAGCTAGGAATTAACCAAGCTCATTCATTCTTTAATTAAACGAATTATCATACTAATTGATCTCAGAAGTGATCTTGAGTCTTATTAAGAAAAAAACTGCTGTACAAAGCTCCCATATTTCAACATGCTGTAAATCATTTTTGATTTGTTTATACCTTTGTTTAGTTTTTTGATAAGGATTTATTAACTGGAATTCTGTTTTCAACTATGAATTGTTAAAATAACTGATAGTTTGCTGCTGCATGTCTGCTATTGTGTCTGGACTTGTGTATGGAAAATAATTTCATGGTTCACATCATAACCTAATTGTTCTCACAGTTCAGTGGCAGAGCAGCTCAAGCGTGGGGAGACTGTACAGGCAGAAGCCTTTGACAGTGTCACCATCTATTTCAGTGACATAGTGGGCTTCACGTCAATGTCTGCTGAGAGTACACCATTGCAGGTCTGCATATTCATTTTTAATTATCCTAAAACTTTTTGATTATTTATAGGTTTAATTTTTGAATCCTTGATTTTCAATGTATCTTCAATGTAAACTAACAGAAATTCATATATTATGTTATATTACATACTGTAAAAAACTATTGCGAATTTAATGGTAAGAGACCGTAAAAATGCTACTGTAAAAAGATGTTACAGTGCAGTTACAGTAAGTTTCCGTACTGTATATGGTGAATAACTGCTATAGATCCAACCTTACATTTAATGTAATTTTAAAGTAAATTGCTGTTAAACTGACGATTTTTGGAAGTGATGAACAAATTTTATTGTATAACTTACAGTGAAAAAACATAAATTAACATTCTCAGAATTCCTGTGTTCTGTGTGACACTTCACGTTTTTTTGTTGTTGAAATCGTTTATTTGTTTTTTTCTGTGCTCTTTTTTAAAAAATATTCACTTTTTTATGTTTACAGTGCGTTATTATATTATATTATATTATTATTTTAACACATTTTACAGACAATAAGTCACATTATAATGATACAATAAGTAAATTAAAGTCACAATAAAAAAGGGAATGTAACAAAAGTTTTTCTAATTGTATTATTACATTAAAAAATAATGTAAAATACCAGTAAATAAAATGAAACATTTACAAACATCATAAAAAAAAAATATATTTTTTTTTTATTTTCACTTAAACAGGAATAAAAAACAACAGTGTAAAATGCATTAACATATTTAAACATAAAAAAGATCAAATAAAGCAGAAAAACAATATGTTGGTTGGTTAATAATTTCAGATATATTAAAATCAACGCTTACAGCAAATAAAAAAATCTGACATACAGTTGAAGACAAAATTATTAGCCCCCCTGTGAAATTTTACATTTATTTTAGAATATTTTCCAAGTGATGTTTAACAGACCAAGAGAATGTTTTCACATTATTTCCTATTTTTTTTTCTTCTAGAGAAAGTCTGATTTCTTTTAGTTGCTTGAATAAAAGAATTAAAAAATAAATAAATAAAACACTGCTAAGGTCAATATTATTAGCCCCCTTAAGAAATTGTTAGTTTGATTAGCTATAGAACAAATCACTGTTGTCCAATGACTTGCCAAATTAACCTAATTTGCCTGATTAACCTAAGTAACCCAGTTAAGCCTTTAAATTGCTCTTTAAGCTGAGGATTAGTATCTTGCGAAACAACTAGTAAAATAATATGCACTGTCATCATGGCAAAGACAAAAGAAATTAGTTTGGACTTGAGAGAAAGAATTGTTAATGCTCTTAAAGATGGAGAAGGATACACACATTTATAAAAGTGTTTTCAAGTGTCAAGAACTACAGTGAGATGCATTATCAAGAAGTTTAAAGAGACCAACACAGTGGAGAACAAGACAGGCAGAAGCAGGGAGCTAAAGATTTCAAAAACTTTGGAAAAAAAAAAACTAGTGAGAGAGGTTTCTAAAGACCCAAGAACAACTGCCAAGACACTAGTGAATGACCTAGCCAAGTCTGGAATTGATGTCCAAATGAAGACAGTCACTAGAGCCCTGCACAGGAATGAACTGCGAGGTTGCCGACCAAGAAAGACTCCACTTCTGAAGAAGAGACACCTCCAAGCTAGAATGAAGTTTGCCAAGGACAAGCTGGGGGAATGTGATGCATACTGGAAATGTGTCCTTAGTCAGATGAGAAACTAGAGCTTTTTGGCCATAGAGATGTTGCCTATGTTTGGAGAAAGAAGGGAGAGGCATTCAACCCCAAGTGAAACATGGTGGTGGGAGTATAATGCTGTGGGGATGTTTCAGTGAGTTTGGAACTGGGAATCTCATCAGGGTTGAAGGAAACATGAAAAAGGAAGACTGTAAGAAGATTTTGAAAGACAACCTCAGACAGTCTGCAAGAAAACTTGGTTTGGGTTGACATTTTGTCTTCCAGCATGATAACGACCCAAAACATACCTCACTTCTGGTGAAGAAATACCTCCAAATGAGCAAAGTGAGTGTACTTGACTGGCCTGCACAAAGCCCAGACTTGAATACAATAGAAAATCTGTGGGGCACACTAAAGTCCAATGTTTGTGCCAGAAAACCAATGAATCTGGATGAGCTTGAGAGAAGAATGGGCTGTCATTCCTCAGGAGACACGCTTGAAACTTGTTGAGAACTACAGCAAACAACTAAAGGCTATTATCAAGCAAAAGGGATACACTATTGACTACTAACCTCAGAGGGCTAATCATTTTTACCAGTAGACTTTTTTAAAATGATTGGTTATACATTTATTTCTATTTGTATTACAAACCCTAAAAGCTTCCTGAATAAAGTATTATGTTTAAAAATGCTGTAATGATAAAATCGTCTTTTATGTTAAACAACACTTGAAAACATAACACTTCATTATTTGAAAAATAATGAAATATTTTATAAGGGCTAATAATTTTGTCTTTAACTGTATATTTTTAAAATGTATATTATATATATATATATATATATATATATATATATATTTATGTATATATTATTTAAAAAAATCTTAGAGGCAATTTACTGCAAGTTAAGCTGGTTATGAATAGGTTGTGGAAGATGCAGTGCACTACCATGATCTGGCATATTTCACTGGAAATGCTCCGCAAAAACAACTAAATGAATGATCAATGCAAAAATTCTAAATTTTGTCTGATCTGTTTATCTGTGGTTAGAGCGAACATAAAAATATTTAGTATGCAACCATCCTACAATATGATTATTCAAACACTATGCATAATTTCTATCACAAGCAACATATCTAAACTTCATAATGTCAGAGATATAGACTGCAGCATTCTCGTATGGCCTGAGCCACAAAAAAAAGGCATTTCTTTCCTCTCATTCCAAGGTATTTTGACATGACAATCACTTTTTGAGTTTTTTCCCCAAGATGGTCATATATTCTCACTTGATGTATAATGTATATGAGTATAACTTTTGTGCCAGACATCCAGAATGTTTTACAAAGAAGAGATTTTAAATTTAATTAGCAAAAATAAAGACAGTCACAACCTTTACATCCCATGTAATAAATCTTGCATTATACTTTGATACTATTTTGCCTAAAACATGGTTTCTGGAATCAGTGTGAGAGGCCTTAGCCTGAAACATTCCCTTTTTACAGTTGACAAAGTTGTGTTATACTTTAAACTATGAAACATTTGAGGCTATTGTTGAAGATTTTTTTAGCCTTCTCATCTGAACTCAGACCAACTGAGTTTGGAAAGTTGCTTGGAAATTAGACCAAATGCAGACAACTAAACTGAACCATCATGGTGTTTGGATCACAATGCAGTTTAACAGCTGTTCAAATATATAAAATCCAGCAATGTTTCAGTGATTAAGGATATAGCATGACAACTTCACTAATGAAGTTGGCCTACATGGTTAATTTATCATATTTTTTGCTCTATGTATGCAAATATGTCTTTCTGTAAGGCCTCTTTCTGGGCGTACATCCAGGGATGGGATGGGGGAAGAGGATCAGGCTGGGGGGAGAAAGTATTTTAATTTGGAGGAACCATTGGGAGTTCAAGCAGAAACACATCACAGCAGTCATTTCTAGCTTAACCTTTATGAGACATAGCAGAGCTGCAGACACAATAGACTTTTATTATACATTCTGTTTGAACTGATGTAGACAGATGTAGAACTATTTTCACACCTAAAAAAGGTGGAAAAAAGAAAAGGTTCTGGAATCGGAAGAAGAGCAACGTGTTTTGTATCTTGGCTGATTTCAAAGAGATCCTCTATTCCTCCAATCCTCCAACACTTTCAGAGTGCTTTGGATTTTAATTATAGATAGTGGGTTAGTGGGGATATTGTCAAGTGTACTGCCTCAGATGTCTCAATTTAAAGGAGCATGCAACGTTTCTGAGCTTTTCTATAATTTATTGGTTCAAATACAAATATATGCATAAGCAATTGGCAGATGGCAAAACATTCATAAGTTCTGTAATTCTTTAGAATTTGACAGTTCGTTTCCTATTACTTTGTTCAGGTGGTGACACTGTTAAATGATCTGTACACATGCTTTGATGCCATCATTGATAATTTTGATGTATATAAGGTAAGTGTCTTTTAATAATAAATTATTGTATTATAATTAGTTATTATTACTTTAATCTTTCATCATAACTTTAATCAAAGCTTACAATTGTGCAAAAACTTTTTGTTGATGTGCAGGTGGAGACAATCGGTGATGCGTACATGGTGGTCTCAGGTCTGCCTGTGAGGAATGGGAAGCTACATGCACGTGAGATAGCCAGCATGTCATTGGCTTTACTGGAACAGGTTAAAACCTTCAAAATCAGACACAGACCCAACGATCAGCTACGACTGCGAATAGGAATCCACACAGGTATTGTTACTGTTTCACACATTAATATTAAGTAATCACTGTGGATAATAAATGCACATATATTTGTACAGTAATCCATAAGAGGTTGCTGTTAACCTTGTCTCTGGTTTTTCTCCTAACATTTCTTAGTAGACATAAAAACAGACTATTTACGTTAGGCTTTTTACAACATTTGTACACAGATGTGCAGTTGAGATGTGAGGTGAGGTGCTCATGTCATATACAGTATATGGGATTTCATTGCAGCCTGTTGCTTCAGTTTCTTAAGTGGATTTTTTCAACCTGTCAGGAAGCAGTTTCTGGATTCCAGCAGTGAATTAATCTCCCTCTTTGCTGCATGTTTGTGTTGAGCAGGCCCTGTCTGTGCTGGTGTAGTGGGTCTTAAGATGCCTCGGTACTGTTTATTTGGAGATACTGTCAACACAGCATCCCGCATGGAGTCTACAGGGGAAGGTTTGTGACAGAAATATGTTTTGATCTTTATTCGGAATGCAGATTTTTTCACACTGTGACAATGCAGCATGAGACTAAGGGCCAGATTTACTAAACAGGGCAAATTAGTGTTAAAACGCAATTCCATAAACGCACTGATGGGAGGGGAATATTCTGTGTGTTGTTTACTGACAATGCACATATTAAACATTTCCATAATGGCCAGCGCAATCTGCGAAGAACAGCACAAATTACAACCTGCTTTTTGGGTGTTAATGGCACAAATACCAGTAATTTGACAAGCACAAATGTTAGTAAATCACGCTGCATGGTTCATTTGAATACTCTCCTCCAATAAATTGTCCTGCCTATTCTATCTACGCCTTTTCAGTGCTAATTCTTCACTGCGCGTCTTTAGTAAATCTTGACAGTACTATTTTAATGCCAAAAGATAGTTTGTTAGTAAATCTGGCCCTAAATTAAATACTTTTGTTTAGCAAGGATGCTTTAAAAAAGACTTTTACATTTTCACAAAAATTCAAATAATTACTTTCTATTCATCAAAGAATTCTGAAAAAAATGTATCATGGTGTTGTCCCCTGCCGTCTGCAGCAGCTGTGGTCTTGATTCGTCCCCTGCCATGATCTGGCGTCTCGCATATATTAGAGCAAATTTCCTGCAAATTTCCATGGCGTAGTTTTAAAAGCTGTGACGTTTCTGTCGCTCCTGCTGATGGTTCATGGTGAGTGTGTTTCGTGCTTGGGCACTGCCCACGCCGAAACTGCACTCAATGAGATGGAATGTCCTCATTGTGAGGACATGAGTCTCGCTTCTCTGAAGCATGTACTTTTCAGAACGCGACTGCCTCTCGCGCCCTCCCGCTTTCTTTCTCCCAGGAACCTGTGAGAAAAAAGCAGCAGGGCTGGTTGAGCCCCCGCGTGCCTCGCTCTCGCCCAGAAGCTTCACCCGTCCTCTTCTCCCACCCAGACCAGCGGCCCTCTGCGGACACGGATAAGCTGGCCTTGACTCAGCAGCCTTTGAAGCCTGCTCTCTCTGCTGCCCCCTTGGCACCCAAGCCTGAGCCTTGCCACTGTTCTCGCTCGGCCAGACACTACCCTGTGGCTCAAATGTAACTCAGGGTCAATTTTGGCAAGAGTGCACTGTCTCCCAGCCAGCGGATATCATTCCTGGGAACAGTTCTAGACTCCACCCAAATGAGGGCGGTAGTCTCGCCAGACAGAACACTGGCCATTAAACAGCTTGTGGCCTCATTAAAAATAGGAGCCTCTTGCCCCCTCAAAGCTTTTCAGAAGATGCTAGGCCTCATGGCCTCTGCATCCCCAGTACTTCAGTTGGGCCTGCTTCATATGCGGCCCTTTCAGTATTGGCTGAAACGAGAGTTCCATCCCATGCATGGTGTCTCGGACGCCTCTGTATCAAGGTGAATCGAACCTGTGTCACAGCCCTCGCCCCTTGGAAAGACATTCAGTGGATGGAACAGGGAGTACCCCTGGATTTGGCATGCACTCAGAAGGTAGTAGGTTGGGGTGTGCTGTGCGACGGCAGACATGCTTTTGGACACTGGTCGAAAACAGAGAGTCGCCTTCACATCAACTGTCTGGAAATGCTGGCAGTGTGTTTAGGCCTCCACACCTTTTGGTCAGAACTGAAGGGGCACCACGTCCTAGTCCGCTCAGACAGCATGACAGTGGTGTCTTACATAAATCGGTGGTCTTTCCTCAAGATGCCTCTTCATTGTTGTGAAGGGCCTCTTGGAATGGGCTCAGGTCAATCTGCATTCTCTAAGAGCAATGCATGTGCCGGGCAGACTGAACCAAGGTGCAGACATGCTGTTTTGGACGAGTGGATGCTCCACCCCCAAACGGTTCAGAAAATATGGGAAATCTTTGGGAAGGCAAGAGTCGACCTCTTTGCCTCAAAAGACAACTGTCATTGCCCAATTTACTTTTCGAATGACCGGGATGCATTGGCCCATGATTGGCACGACCTCCTCCTTTACACCTTCCCACCAATCGCCCTGATCCCATAGGTTATCAGGCGAATCAGGGCACAGAAACACAAGGTTCTTTTAGTGGCCCTGTTCTGACAGAACCAGCATTGGTTCGCAGACCTATTTCAGCTGTTACCAGCAGCCCCTTGGCCCATTCCCCTAAGACGAGACCTCCTCTCTCAGGCTAACAGGACAGTATGGCACCCCCAGCCGGAGCTGTGGGCTCTGCATTTATGCCCTTTCGATGGGAGCCTTCAAACCTCCCCAAGAATGTCTTAAATACCATATCTCAGGCTAGAGCCTCTTCCACGAGGCAGCTCTATGGTCTCAATTGCTCTGTCTTTGCCGCCTGATGTACAGCCTGCGGCGCAGATCTGATATCCTGCGACATATCACTGATATTATCCTTTCTTCAAGAGCTATTGGAAAAGGGTCGTTCCCCTTCCCCTGCTCCTGGCACTAGCATCGGTAAAACACATGGGCGACCTACAGGTGCTCTTTGTGAGTCCAGCCTGTCTGGAAAGCAGGCCTAACGACTTTAAAGTCCTGAAAACCAAGACAAGGCTATACCCCCAAGATACCTTTAACTCCATTCAGAGCCCAAACATTACCCTCTTGGCTCTTCCTCCTTCAGAGCAAGACCAGGACTTCTACCTTCTCTGCCCTGTCAGGGCATTGAGAACCTATGTTGAGCATTCCGCCTCGTTCAGACAGTCGGAACATCTGTTTGTTTGCTTCGGTGACCGTACCAAGGGGCTTCCAGTCATGAAGCAGAGGCTATCCAGATGGATAGTTAAGGCTATCATGCTAGCTTACTCTTCCTTGGGTCTCCTTTGCCCCTTGGGATTAAGGGCCCACTCGACTAGAGGCATGGCCTCATCTTGGGCATGGTCTAGCAGAGTATTCATGTCAGAAATCTGTGCGGCGGATGGCTGGGCCTCTCCGTCCACATTTACCAGGTTTTATGATATGGATATCCTGGCCTTACAGGCCTGTGTTTTCTCTGCTTAATGGATTAGCTTAATTCCAGTACTGGCTTTGCCCTTCCAGTACATTGTTGGCCCTCTGTTGAGTTCCGAAGCTGTACTGACCCCTGGACAGACATTCTGTTTTGGCCACTTAGCCCTAAAGTGCTAAAGTCGGAATAGTCTCGTCATCCCCCTAAGGACGGCTGAATTGTAATGGTTCCCCATAGCGTCTTCGACACAGTACGAGTGAAAGTATCGAAAGGGGACATACTCGGTTACTCACGTAATCTTGGTTCCCTGAGATACAGGAATGAGTACTGCGATACTAGCCATGCTAAGCAGCTGCCGACTGGAACGACGAGCGAGTCCCCATGGTGGGCTTCGTAAACATAGGTTCACGCAGCACTGCTGCCGAGCCATTGGTTCGCTTTATTATCACTGCATAGCGTCTTCGATGCAGTACTTGTTCCCGTATCTCAGGGAACCGAGGTTACGTGAGTAACCGAGTACATTTAAAGTTTAAATAATATTACACAATATTACTGTTCAATAAGCTTTGGTGATCTTAAGAGACAGTTCAAAAAACGTAAAAAATGTTTTACTTGAACAGTAGTGTAAGCAAAACTTGCAACTTGCAGGAAGGCGCAGGAACTTGCCATTATGTTCTACAATATTTGTTTGAAAACCTAGTGAGCTGCCTACTTAGACAGCATTTTAAGGCATCATTGGTGTGCTACTGACATGTAAATGATGACGTGAGTGTCAACAGAGATTAATTGGATGTATGGAATGCAGAGTTGAGAGAAATGGCAATTATATAAAACCATTCCCCAAGGCTGATTATTTGATTAATACAGTACAGCTGAATTTTCAGCAGCCATTACTCCAGTCTTTAGTGTCACATGATCCTCCAGAAACATGACGGTAGTGTATTTGAGTTAGTTTTACTTATAAAAATACTAAGATAAAACTACTGCCATATAATTAAATTGAACCCAATATTTGTGAGTCATATTATATTTTTGTGCTCATGAGAGTATCACATTGTTAGTTTAGAAACTTGTTAACAGCAAACTCTATTGGAATCACCCTGACGTGTTGATATTCTCACACATTTCACAGAATAATCACTGTTTGTGTTTTGCATGTGAGTGATCTGCAAGAGAGTTGCTGCCTATAGAATGTTTCAAATCACTCATTACTGTGATGGTTAGGATGATGCCTTTGAAGGTAGCTGCCTTAATGGACAGTATACAGTGAGGCGGCTCACTAGGGTTTGGAACAAAGCGGCTCACTAGTGTATGTATGCATGTGTATGCATTTCACCAATTCACAAGCAACAGCTGTTGCTCATGGGACTTACCACAAATATCGACTTACAATCCACTTCCTGAGGTGGGCTTTATTAATAATTAATAATTAGTGACAAGGACCCAGGATCCAATATCCGGTTTGATTTATAGCATGTAATATGTTTACAGCTTGTTGGAGCTTAATGCACACTTAGCCGTAAGGAACCTTATGGAGCATGTTTCAGATTAAGAGCAGTATGCTGTTCTTCCTATAGACAGGACAGTTTGTTCATTGCTCCATATGTGTAATGTGTCTTTCTGAAATATGTGTCATCTCACTCACAGCTGTGCACTTATACTGATTGGCTGTGGTTCTTAAAGGGATAGTTCACTCCAAAATTAAATTATAGGAAGATTTTTCTGTACAGCGACAGCATACAGTGGGCAAGACATAGCATCATACTGCAAAAGTAATCTTTACAGTCTTCTGAAATCATACAACAGTTGTTTGATGCAATTTCAGCTATTATTTATTAAAAATATTCCCTCAAATCTCATTATGCTTGCACATATTCAAACTTGGCTCGTTGAGGTACGTTATGCTAGGCAAACGTGAATGAAATTTTTAAACTAGCACATAAGGAAAGGTTAAGCAAATAATAAATACCCAATTTTTTATGTCCTTTTTGGAACTTAACAGCTCTTAGTCACTGTATTATTTTGTTGTATGGAAATGTATGATATTTATGATTATCATTTCCTCCACAGCTCTGAGGATACATGTGTCTTCAGCCACCAAAGAGGTGCTGGATGAGTTCGGCTATTTCGAACTCCAGTTGCGAGGAGATGTGGAGATGAAGGTATGAAGTTTCAATTGTGCTTGCTTTCTGAAGTAATAAACCATGTATAAATGTGAGAGAATAAATATTTTTCATGAAATTATTTTAAAACTACATAATAGATAAAATAGATAAAAATAGATAATTTAATGTTTTTAGAACATTTTATAGCACAATCTTTAATGCTTTTAAAACTCAAACAGAATTATAATAAAGATTAAACAATATCCAATGGCAATTCTTTAAAATCCTGGAGTATTTTAGTTCAAGTAGGATTTTGTTCAGTTCTTTAGAAGATTTCTGATTGATTTTGTTTAAATCCTTAATTCCTTGAGGATTGGTGCCACAATATACAGAAATTCTGTATTCAATTTTTCAAACAAAATGAAAATAATCTGTTCCCATCACTTTCAGATTTTCAAAAAATGAAATATCTACATCCAATGCAACCTAAGACCAGTGAAATCTGAATGTAATTGTTTTGATGTTGGCTTTTCATACCAATCTGAGTCTTATAATGCCTAGGTCACCAGTTTCCGCCCGTCTTTGTAGGATTCTTTATATTCTTTAGTCTTTTCATTATGAAAGAGCATATTGCTGTTGATTTGTTCCTCCAGCAAGCTGTCTTGAGTGCTCATTGATGCATGTTATTGATCGGGGCTGTTCTCCTCTTTTAGGGTAAAGGCAAAATGAGAACGTATTGGCTTCTGGGAGAGAAGACAGATGTCTATGTTATCTGAGAGCACTGTTGATGACAGGAAGTCACCAGAATCAGAGCCACTGTTTCATATATTTGTTCTGTGTATGAAAGGGTTTCTCGCTCTTGCATGGAACAACACATTATAAAACCTTTTGAGGGAGGTCAATTCAGGTATATTTCATACCTGCTTTAAAACTGCAAAAATTGTATATTTGAATTTTTTTGTACTTTTTTTTTAAACAGATATGTTTTCTTGTGTTGACAGTTAATTATGTCTTTCCAGGTGAAATTCTTATTTTTTGTGCTTCTATATTCAGATTTTTGGAAAATGTGTATTTGAGATTTTCTTAACACGTTCAATTGCATTGAATGATGGTTGTCAAGACTGAGGACAGAGTGAAGTTTTATCATAATGTAATATTTGTATATATGTATATCCAAGACATTGTAAGATATTTTGTTCAATAAACTGAATTAAAAGCAGGTTCTCATGTTGTCCTTATTAGTGAAAGCTCTTGTAAATATAGTCTTGACAGTTCTAAAGAATTGTTAACATTAATGAATCCATCCTGAAGGGCTCTTTTCCACTCAACACATTTTCCCAAAGGGCTTTGCAGCTTATTAGCACAATAGAAAAAAAAATTGCACACTTGAATATCTCACATTTTCTCAGAGCTCCATTACTTGTAACTCACAAGCTAAATACTCATCATTGTATTTTATCTTATACAGGTCAACTTACAAATTATCCAGACTTTAAATAGGATACAATAGTCTTATTGATCACAACCTAAGAAATACTACTGAGAAGTACTCAAAATTACTATTTACTATTTCATTCATTTCAGTCCCCCAGAGTTTCTAAAGTGGTGGTTCACCAACATTTTTTTTAAGCTTTTCATAATACTTCAGTATGCCCATTATAATGAATACAAATAATTATTGAATTTTTAGCATAAAAAAAGGTCTTACATCTATCTTAAACCAAGCATTTTGTCATGTCCCTGAGGCACTTCACTGAGTTTGTAAATAAAAAAATATTAATAAAATGTGCATATAGTGTCTGTGTTTTTTGACAATAATGTAAGCATTTATTTGTGTTCCTTTCTTGTGAACAATATTTTTCTAAAAAACTGCAAGATATTTTACAGAAAACAAACTTTAAAATTATGTCCCTTAGTCTGAACTCAACACAATAATAATTTAGACTTTGACAATAATTTAGAAATGACATAATTCAGGTCTCTTTAATAGTGGTGCAAAAATGGTTAGTGGTATCATACTTTTTAGTCATATTTTTGTCACTTTTTTATAATATATTTTATATTATAGTCAGCTTAAATACTGTCAAGCTTAACAAGTCAACCCCATCACATACAATTAGGATGGAAAATTAGTGTTTTTCAACTTTTTTTTAATCCCTAAGTATATACAATGTACTTGTTTTATTGCTGCCATATATGGTCTACTTCCTTAACTACATGATGAGCAGTGGCCATATTGAGTAAAAACCCTCAACACTTTCACACTCAACCCGCCACAAATATATGTATTTCTCATTTTTACAGGGTTGTAAACTTGTGGCAGGTTATTTACTTTATTTATTAATCATTTTAATAATATATATATATATATATATATATAGTCATGGTTTCAGCAAATATATACTCACCAAAATCATGGCATCTCATGTTTTTGTTAGAAATACATTTTTTGATGACTATGTCCAAGACAGTGTTTGGCATGCAGGTATGTTAACCCAGAAATAAGGGGACAATATGAGGGAGAAACAAAACCAAAAATTAAAGGCAATGTATCCCCTCAAATGTATTTTGACTTCAACCCCGTCACACCTTGCCACATTAATATTTTTGGAAAAATATAGGGAAGGCAATTAAGAATGAAAGCATTTCTTGCTGATTACAATCTGACATGTTAAGGACTAAAACAATAAAATTGTGATTGTAGTTAAACTTCTACATTACATTTATTTATTTTTTTTTACAAAAATAAAGAGACCATAGACACACAATTTCTGTATTTTTTAGCTTCAGTCCTGAAAAATGTGAAAAATATGATGAATGTTCCAAGGGTCATTATT
The DNA here is from genome assembly GCA_033026305.1 of Cirrhinus molitorella. Taxonomy (NCBI): domain Eukaryota; kingdom Metazoa; phylum Chordata; class Actinopteri; order Cypriniformes; family Cyprinidae; genus Cirrhinus; species Cirrhinus molitorella. The sequence goes on from CM065119.1 coordinate 27,401,269, forward strand.
AAATTGTTATCAGGGACACATGAGCAGTAGATAGATTTTTGTTTTATAAAAAGTTCTGTGTAAAATCCTTTTTAAACTAATCCCATTTTGTCCATTACAGGGGCAACTTTGATGAAAGGTGACCACTGTTTATATATATATATATATATATATATATATACATATATATATACATACATGTATATATACATACATATATACATATGGCTTAATCTAACTACTACTAGAAAGAGCAGCCAACTGATGGTTGGTTCCTACTAATGTAGGAGTGTAACCATCAGATTAAAAAAAAATACAATAGAACAACATTTTCAATATTTCCATTTCATAAAGCATTTAGAGTTACTCTCTCTTTAAAACCATACACTGTCTGCTCAATAAAGGACACCATCATTACTGCTCACTCAACAGTTTGGTGGTAAATAGGGATGATGTCGTAGTCTGATCATTAAGAATCCATTTGGCATCTGTGCCTTCAGTGGACTGCCTCTCTCTCTCTCTCTCTCTCTCTCTCTCTCTCTGTGTGTGTGCATGCACTCATGTTCACAGCCATTTCTCACTCCCATGATTCTTAATTACTGCCCACTAGCAGCTCTGTCACAGTCAGTCCTGTTGCCAGGAGGTCATCCTGCAAAGCACTGATATACTCAGTAACAAACATGCTCAGCCAGGGCTTTATGAATTATAATCGCAGCTTTCAATTTATAATTACGCTACAAAAAAAGCAATTATTAGCAACTCCACTAAAAGTCAAAATCACCTTCGGTTGGTTTTTAAATTAGGGCTTTGTTTAGGAGTCTGTGTAATTCATTAGGAGGACAGAATAAAAACATTGATACTGTTCAAAGACTGAATTTTGGATAGATGCAAAAAACATGACAGAATAGATCTAAATGAACAACCTAAAAAATATAATTTAAATATTTTTTTCCTTCAAGCAACAGCAACAAATTGTTTAGGAATCAAGCCAGTTCAAAGACTTTCTGTCGAGTTCCTCTGAGAAAACTAATTTTGTGAAAACAAAAGGAAACACTGAATTAATGAAGTCTAAAATTACTTGTTGCCATAGTTACCCAATGTTAATCCCTGCTGAAAGCATGAAAGAGGAATGCAGTGACAGAGCAGCTCTGATTGACAGCACAGCTGTGTGAAAGTAAGCCATCCTGATCCATCAGCAAATGGTTAGAACTCTCCTCTCTCAGGGTGAAAAAGGCTGCCGTCTGTACCTAAATAACCATTTTCTCATTTGGCCGCAAAGACACGTAAATGTATTTTATTAGAGAAGAATTAACTAGTCACTTGCTCTTCATTAGAACATTTGTTAACTCAGGAAGTCATGCTTTGCACTGAAAATGTTACACAACTTTACTGTTGGTTATAAACTCAGCTTAAAATAAAAGTCATGAATGAAGACAGGAGAAATGATCAAATGAGGACATTTTTACATTCATCACAAAGCATCATTTTCTGATGGGTATAGCAGTGTGTCATTGAGCTGATCTAGTTGTTCACCGATTGGTGTACTGAAAGTGGCATTTCTTTTAAATGGATGATCCTTAGTTTTAACTGCTGTCACTCCCTGTAAAAAGAAAACATTATTCGTAAACCCACTCCAGGACTGCAATAAATAAACCTCACTGAAGATGCTGACCTGAATCTTCTGATAGTTATCACTCCAAAATGTGACAGCCTGCTCAGTTGTGTAATCATGATCCTGGAGGAGACAAAAGGATTAACTTGGAAAAGAAAATGCACACACCAATACACACATATGCAAAAGTACAGTCACAGCAAAAGTATTATATTTAAAAATTATGGTGAATAGAAAGAGACCGTGGTCAGTGGTGCCCGGACAGACTTAAAGCCCTCCGCCTTGTAGTCTGCTCTGGTCACAGAGCACAACTCAGGGACTGGAGGCTCTGCGTTCATCTCTTTATGTATCTGATCACTATAAAATAGATTACAATGTTATGTTAAAAAGCTGTGTAGTTGGTTTATATTTGTAATTTAATCAAGTTTTAATATAACCAAAGAGAGATATCTGTTTATGTAAATGGCAGTTGTTCAGATGACACGTTTATCCTAGAAGTATTCTAACTGCACACTGACATCTTTGCTTCAGGCCCAATACGTTTCGAAAAAATATTTTATTCCTGTTATATTTTAGATGTTTAATAAAGTTTAAAATGTTTAAAAATTTTTATTTTTTAATATTGCAAAATACACAGTCACTATGATGTCTGGAGATGATGAAGTAATGAGTCATGACTAAGTGAAGCAGAAGGAGTCTATCTAAATCAACAGATGGTTGAAACAAAACAGATGTATGAAATATATGTAGGCACGTCTGTCTGACATTTATTCACATTGACATCGATTTGACATAGAGGAAGAGCCAACTCAGCCTTGATACGTTACAATTACATGAAAACAAGAATAGAATTAGGATGCTAAAAATTTGATTAAATATTTGTATCTATACTTATACGGTTAAGGTCTAAAGTTTACATCCCCCTTTCAGAATCTACAAAAATGTTATTTATTTTACCAAAATAAGAGGGATCATACAAAATGCATGTTTATATAGTACAGACCTGAATAAGATTCACATAAAAGCTGTTTACATATAGTGCACAAGAGAAAATTATGTTGAATTTATAAAAATGACCCCATTCAGTCCATAGCTGTGTTTTCTGGTTTAATGATAGTTGTTCATATGTTTGTCCTGAACAGTTAAACTGTCTGCTGTTCTTCAGGAAAATCTTTCATGTCCCACAAATTCTTTGGTTTTACAGCATTTTTGTGTTTTGAACCCTTTCCAACAATGACTGTATGATTTTAAAATCCATCTTTTCGCAATGACGACCACTGAGAGACTCAAATGAAACTAATATAGAAGGTTCAAATGCTCACTGATGCTCCAGAAGGAAAAACCATGCATTAAGAGCGAGGGGGTGAATTTGAATTTGGAGTAAATGTAACTTATTTTGCACTACATGAAAAAATATAATATTTAGGCAAAATAAGAATAAAGTAAGAATTCTGATCAAAAGTTTTCATAATGCATCATTTTTCCTTCTGGAGCATTAAACTTTCTGTAATAGTTGCATATGAATCCCTCAGTTGGTCTCAATGTGAAAAGATGCATTTTGTAAGATCCCTCTTATTTTGGTCAAATAATTAACATTTTGCAGATACTTAAAGGGGGATGTAAACCTTTGACCTCAACTGTATCTATACATGTTAGAATTACTTAAATAAAGTAGTACTCTCTTTAGATCCATTGACTGTTTCCCTAAAAAGGTTTAATGTGAACTTCCTGTAGATAAATGAAAATTTTCTTTGAAGTTAAGTAAAACAGTATTTGTCTCTCCATATACCCACCTATACCAGCTCTATGGGTATGAGGTCTCACTTCATAATGATATTTTTTTCAGTTTCGCTCTCTTTCTCTCTCTTTTAATTTAAAAACAATATTGCAACCACTTGTCTGGGGTCAGAGACTGTTGTCAACTGTTATGTTCAAAAGTGAAGTGGAACGTTGCATGATAAATAAAAATTAAAATGATTTAACTGAACTATGAATCTAACCATGACACAAATATTCTTACATCACTCCTCTCCCACTGTTTCCTCTACTGACACATGAAACAAGAAATGTGGGAGGACCATAAAATGTCATTCGCGTTTTACACACGATGAGGTCGTTAAACATAAAAATTTAAAATAAATGCTTGTTTATTTAGCTACCTTATTCTTTTGATGAGGTCATTTTCCAAAAGTTCAGCTCGTCTTCCTAAAACGAAAACAACAGTGAAGTTTATTAAAAAGATTTATGCAGCAGAAAGAACAGAGGGCTTTTATTTAAAATGACCTCTTTGGAGTACTAGGAATTTTGAAGTCAAATTAATTTAATAACTAAAATACATTTTTAGTCTAATTCAGTCTAATTCTGCATTTTTACTGTTACATTTGTGGATTATGCATGTTTTATATTTTTAAAACAAGTTTTTTTTTTTTTTGCTGACGTATTGAACAATGTTCTTCTAATTTACATGCATCACAGAGGTAAACTCTCCTGGCTGATATAAATGAGGTCATGGAAGCAACTGTAAAACAGCTGAAAAACAAATAAACTGTGTCGTTTTTCAGCAAATGCTTATTTATGAATCGATAAAATCCTTATTATTAAGTCCTGTATTATTTTAACTTACCTTTTTGTCGCACCCCAAGACTTTTAGGAGAATTGTAAGCAGCTTTGAATGTACTTATCCCCTCTACTGTGGCAGCCACGTCCATGGTAAGAATCCCTGTGTGCCCATACTTATGAACATATGATCTAGGCCCGGTCCTGTCTAGCAGTGCAGTAGCTCTCTGAAGTTTGTGAAAAAAAAGTGTAACGTCATTGAGAAGGTAAAGTGTGATACAAAATATAAGCGTTCATACCGTAACAATAGGTGTACCCGGATCACAAGCAAAGCTTTGCTAAGTCTCAACCTGCAGGATCATTTGAAACATGCTGTGCGAAACTCACCTCCTCAACCCAGTTTCCCAGTAAACACCTTCCACCCGGTTTATTTTTTTCATTAACCTCTGAAGTCATTGCATTCACGTTTGTTTGCGTTTCGACGCTATTTGATAAGCAACAGCCTAGGTTAGTCTGAGACTTTCAGTAAAATAATTTAATTGCACTTGTTAATTTTGTTTTGTTTACACCTTTCAACTCTGCACAGACCCTGAGAGCGCTGCCTGTGCGTTTCACCATGGTAACGTAAACAAACCCATTCCGCTTTCAATTGGACTGTCTGTATTCTTTCGAGAGAAAAAAACAACAACTTGAAACAGAGTAGCTGCATTGGGACACCATTAACTGTGTCAGATGGATCATTTTTCTTTTCTTTTAACTATAACATTTGTCTATTCTCATCTGTGTTCCATAATCTGCCTGTCTGTACTATACATGCTACATCTGTATGAGACATGCAGTCATAGGCATATGGTGGATCAGTTTCACATCACTCAGTAGGATGTCACCAGGCATTTCCCCAAACGATGGATGGACAGGACTTTCATCCAGGAATCTGGGAAACATTTGGAGAAGGCTGAACTGGTGCATTCTGTTAAGTCACTTTCAGACAGTAACTTAATGTGTACACTGTGCTGAATGTATTAGAACTTTCTCTGAACTCATCCCCAAAACCACAAGCCAGTGGGCTCCAGACTGTTGAACTGAGGTTAGACTAGTGACCAAAGTCTCAAGCTTACTGAAGAAATGCATAGACAGACTGAGACAAAGAAAACCCCAGAATCTGTAAAATTCAGATCAAATAAGCCTCTTTTTATGTTTAGACATAGGTTTTACATGAATCAGTATCTCATTCAGAACTTTTAAAGACCACAATAAAATTCTGAGCAAAATTTTATTTAAACTTGAAAATAAACTGATTTTTTTTTTTTTTTTTTTTTTTAAGAAATGTATCTTATTGTTAAGTTAAAAGTATCATTTGTATGGAAAGATTTACATTAAACATGAAATGCAAAAAATAAGCATTTTCACTAGTGATCTCAGACAATTCTGAAGATATGAACATAAAGAAACAGATTTCCAGATGACCAGACATTTAGGGTTTAGATTTTTTTTAGGCTCAATTATAATATGAAAAAAAAAAAAAAAAAAAAATCAGATCCTGCTGTGCTTTGTTGAGAAACACTGTCTGTGTTTGTCCAGAGTTTTGACAATCTTTTGCATGCTAAAGTTCCAAAGAGAAGCTTTTACCAGTAAGAGGAAACAGTATTGTGCCCTGAGGAAGCTCTTGTGGTTGTGATATAAAAAACGTCTTTTACCAGCACTTAAAAATGTATCCAAGTTAGCAATTAATCAGCAATCCAAGTTTTAAAAACAAACAAACAAACAAACAAAGAAGACCCCTTAATAATAATAATTTAATAATTTAATAATACTTGATAATTAATTGAAATAAAGGCTATAATTCATTCAAATAAATGTGATCTTACCACACTGTTTCATCTCTTTGTCTGATTTGAATTGGGCAGAATGGTAGAGCTGATGATCAAGTATACTAGCAATACTAGTTGTGACTTAGTTTTATATGCACTTCGCGGAAGCAACCATCCTCTGTTTTGCGTCAGGTGGTAATTAGCCTCCACGTCGTGCATTTAAAATCCTTTAATGCACAGCAAACCATTGATTATCCCTTACTTATGTAAATGCCAATGAAATTCGTAATGGAATGGAAACCCAAGGTGAATTGTAGTCATCAGAGGCTGTGTTTTCATTGGTCTGCACTGCAGACTGCACTGAACTCTCTCATTTAAATATCACTCATGATTTTCCTTTCTCATGAGGTCTTAAACAAGATCAAATAAGAATCCAAAAAAGTCAAAATGGATACAAAATATGTATCACAGTTTCAGCTTATTCATTGCCTTAGCAGATTATTTTTTGATCTTATTAGTGTTGTTTCCAAATTGTGATAAATTCTGGTGTTTCTTTTTTGTGTTATAGGCATTTCTAGGAGAAATGTATTGTAAAAGGAGACATCAAAATTTGTTGTCAAAATTTTTCCAAGTCTCTCTTGCCAAACACCTACTTCTGGGCCACTAAGCGGCTTCAAAATGTTGATCCTCCCAGGGACAAGGTTCTCCCAATGCACAACGCATTACTATTTGGCCCAGTTTAAAAATAGCATGTCTATTAGCCAAAGAGTATGTACAAGAATTTTTTTGAAACTGCACCATTTCTAACACTCACTGCTCCAGGAGCTTAAAACAACATTTCCCCTCCCAGAATTCACAGTGTGTCTTATGTGTGGTCATTCATACTGGCAGGATTTGGTCAGGGATCAAATTGACCTAACCTTAATTAATTCTTCCTTTGCTTTATGGACAGACAGGTCAGATGCTGATTGAGTCTCATCACCTGACCCCCTCCTCTTTTCCTGTTAGATGCTTTGTAGTTTTGAGTGTCATACATGGATAGGTATATAAGGATGCACACATACACACATAAATTCGCCACTTAAAGAGGCTGTTTTATAGTGAATTTTGTCATTCTTACATGCTGTTTTAGTCTAAGAATCTAATCCTTACTTGGTCTGTACTTATTTTGAATACATCACAGGGTCAAAGCAGTGCTTAAGCAGTCGTAAATGGTTACATTTAAAAGAATAATCCTGTAAGTTCATTTTCTGAAGATATTGTGAGTGGTGCTTGTCCAATCAAAACTCACCACCTGGCGCTAGTATGTTGTGGTTGATTACCAGGGTACTTCTACAGTTTGTGGCTGCTAAGTCTAAGCCTTAGCAAACACTACTAAAATTGTGTGGAATTAATACTGCATTACTTTAGTGACAGTGAATTTATTTATTTATTTATTTTGTTATTTTATGTATGCAAAAGCCTTAGCTTTGTCAGCTGAGGATTAAAACAATAGTTAGTTAATTAGTGCTATTGATTCAGTTGCACTAATGAGAACTGTCAGAAGAACATTTAAACTGGATTAAGCTGGATAAAGACAATAACTTTGTAACACCAACACTGTTATTGATCTGAATTGAATCACTATTGAATTGAATTGTGCTAAATAATGACAATTCTGTTTCGCAGCTTATAAAACTCGTTTTATAACTGTATAATCTATAACATTAACATTACTGTTACAATGTTTTGACACGGTCTGCACTGTATAAATACGTCATAAATTCTATATAAATAAATGTGACTTGACCTTTTTTTTTTTTTGGCTATGTTGCATCACTCAAGTTCAGACAGTGCCTTGAATCTGCCTCGAGTTTGAGTCCTAGACATTTTCATGGTCTTGGTATTGCCATGTATTCAAGAGCATTTGGACTCACTCTTAACTCGTTTTAAAGTACTACAACACTACGGATGCGTTTTGTGGTCTGCGCTGATTTGCTCTGTCCTATCGGATCTCTGTACCAAAGAACAGTATGTGTATGCATGCTCCGGAGGTTTGTGTGACAGCTTATTCATACTACATTCAGACCTTCCTCAGGTCTCAGCCTTGATTCAACCTACTCAGGTCTCAGCCTGGACTCAGAAGATGAATCAGATCAGCTGGTCTTCCACACAAAACAAGGTTTTTGTTCCAAAAATGTTCACACATCAGTTTTTTAGCGCTGACATGCCCCCACCAAACTGCAACTCATGGAACCATTATCTGTTACAGCAGCTGCAATGTAAATGATTCTGTTGCTTCCAGCTTTCAGTACATCCAGAACAATGTTTGACCAAAAGTCACAATTCACATGGTTAGCATTGACTGCTTATAATTTGATTTCTTCCTGGTAAATACATCTTAAGCTGGTACATTTGTTTTGGAACAAGATCGGTTTCTAGCTGATGAAAGCTGATACCACAATACCAACTTAAACTGGACTGCGGTTTGGTCACAGGTCTGTGCTAAATGCAAATAATAAATAATAAAATGCATTTAACCACAACATCTGTGCATGGTCGTCAAAATAAATAATCTTTTTTACTTTGTATAAACATGTTGGGGTTTAAAAAAATCAACGATTTTTGATTAATATTACAGTAAACCCAAATGTTAGGTTTGAAGCAAACCTAAGTTTGAGAAAAAATAATACATTTGAGTATTTAAGAATAAAATGTAAAATGTTGCATTAACATTTTACAAGTAAGTATCTTTTATTCCTTAGTGTATTAAGAATAGCAAAATAGGCTTATCAGCTTTTTTGTTGTTGACAGCAAAGGCCATGAGTCTAACTCTATGGTTATAATAAGTGTTAAATTAGTTACATTCCAATAAAGACAGCAGTTAACAAGGATAACAGAGAACCGTTCAATACACTTGAATTAAAATATTACTTTTAAATGTTGGATTTTTGATGTATGCAAAGATGAAAACTATATGCTGCATAATTCAATTTGTCTTATATTTTTGTCCATGGGTGTTTTCACTTATTAATAAATATTCAAGTTTTGATTATTACTGGTGCTTCTAGTAATTCTGTATTTAATTTCCAATCTATTTTTGGTTCATTTTAAGCCAGCAATAGTAATTTTCATTCAATATTTGAGTTAATTAAAACAACCCAGCATGTTGGGTCAAAGATTTAACCCAACTGGCTGGGTTAAAATAACTCAACATTTGCCCATATTTGACCCAACGTTTGGTTACCAAAATAACCCGACTGAGTTGTTTTAACCCAGCGTTTTTGTGTGTGTAATAGACTTTTCACTTATTTCCTCCATTTCTGCAGTTATCTTTCACTAGTTACATTTACTGGTTTCATCTTGAATGTCAAATTTTCAATACAACTGAAATATTTGAGAGAACATCACATAAGCCAACCTCATAAACCGATGTTGATTTTCCTAAATGTATTTATTTTTTTTTTCTAGAGATTAGTGTTCCCTTTGGTTGGACACTTGAAACTTTGCTTATGTTATTATATGTTTCTTTCTATTGATGCAGCAACGTAACATGAAATCAGAGTGATTTGATTTCAAGGGAATAAAAGTAATAAATAGGTTGCTTTTAGAACTTGACCTATCTTCTAATGAAATTATTAGCTTTTTAATGTTTATTAATGATCTTTTGCAATTTTTCGTTCAACGTAAACACCTTGAGAGGCTTTAATTAGGTTTATATAATCCTTTAATATTTGTGGTAATTTTCTTAAGTCACACACAGCCTTCAGCATTTAGGATGCAAATCACAACATTCGTAACAATTCAATTTTATTTATTTTTATTAACTGTAACAATAACAATTTTATTCACTCTTTTTGTTGTACTACTGACAAGAAAACAGATCAGTTTGTTGGCCAAAAAACCCCCCAACAACAACAGTAAAACAAAGCATAATTTAATTGCAATAACATTTGCATAATTTATTCATACCGCAATGCACCTTTAAGAGTAAGTAATTCTGAGTAGTTATACTAAAGGTGCGTTCCATTCGGCCGCAAGTGGACTGCGAAAACTTCACACGGTATTCCGCCATTTTAAGTGAGATTCCAATTTGAAGGGAGCGAACATGTTCAGTTTGAAGGGCACTGCGACTGGCATAGGGAATAAGGGAACATCGATACATCACTTCACAGGAAGTGGAGAGGGAAAATCACCCAACTGTCATTGCGTACTGTGTCACTAGTTAGAACGAACGATGGAGCAAAGCCGTTAAAAGAGATTTTTAAAGTCTCTACAATAGACCTGTTACAACAAATGTTGTTATTATACAAATTAGAGTATTTATGAATGGTAGGGGAAGAATGTTGTATTTGCATATTGTATAAATAAGTGAAACTAAGTGAAACTGGCAAGAAACTTTACTTTATTTACCACAGGACAGTTATAATATAAGGCTGTGAAAGAAAAAAGAAAATAAAAGAAATCGTACAAGATGAGACCACTACAATCTGTTAACTATCTAAACATATACATTTTGATCGTATTTATTAGATAAAGTATTGTATATGTATTTTATATGTCTTTAAATTTGAAATAAATTACAATATTTATTTATATCATAATCTGCATGATCCTGTCATTGCCTTTCTTTGATGACAGTCCAGGGCATTCCAAATGAGCAATTATTGTGAGCAAAGTCCACTTCAACAGATATACCGTGCTTAGGGAGTAGCGAGCAGTGAACACAACTAGGGAGCTGTCAAAACACATACTTCCTATAAACATAACTTTAAAAATGTTTTACATTTTCTTTCACCCTTGAAGGACACGGCTGTGTATTGTGTCTTCAGATATGATCTGACAGTGAATACAACGTGAACATAAAAAAATGAGTTTGCTCATTTCCATCCGTATTGGCTTAGTGAACTGCTGTGCACGGATCTCAGGAACATAATAGAATTTTTGACTGTTAATATGTGCTAATCATCAAACACGAAGAAGGGAGCTCTATTATTTTGCTAGCTGGAATAACACTTCAGCTCGGACGACAGTGCAGCCGGCTTCTTCGTGTTGTTTTAACAAAGTTCTGCTGCCGTGGGCCAAGTGGTGGCTCAGGTTATGTGAGAAGCACTGTCTCCTCTCCAAGTGAGGCTAAGTTGCCTTTCCTCCGGCCCCTGAGCCAGGGTCTTGTGTTTTGCTTGGCAGCTACAGGTATAGTCAGCTGGTGTGCACATTTCAGAGCAGAGTCTACGACCTCGTAGACTCTTTTCTCTGGTCGGGATGGTGAGGTGTGGCGGTAAGACTGTTAACGGGCCGATTCTATAACACACAAACACCTTCAACAGCGGTCTGTAAGTGCTCGGGGTGCCAGGGAAAGCAAAGAGTGAGAAGAACTGAGAAAGACAAACTAGTATTTGTCCAATTTAGTTGAATCCTAAAAACTGTCTGTGTTTTAGTTAAAGAAATATACTCAGCATTTAGCATGTGTTGTCATATTACCTTGGTGGACAACACAACAAGTGGATTTGGTGCCGCTAGTGACACAGACATTACTAGATGTCACTATTAAAATCTACATTATAATCAGTAACATTAAATATTCCGGTCTCTAAACAGATTGCAGAGCCCTGCTGCAGTTATGTTTAATGGAGGGAGAGTTACAGTCCAGTTGGATATAGACAAACAGAGCATGGTTAAAATTCTTCAACTGTTCCATCCTCAATTTATAGTTGTAGAAACAGCTCTGTTATGAGCATATGGCCTGCAGCTGTCCTCAAATAACCAAAAACCAACCCACAAACACCTGCCCAGGACACAAACACACATACACACAAGAAACACACTCTTTTAAACATACCAAGAGCTGTTGTGACAACAGTAACCATAACATGCCTTGATACACAGGGGTCAATACCTGTAAACCTCCACAACTAACAAATCTATTTGACAAATGAGCCATTTGAACTAGATTATTACATTTTCGGAAGAAAATGTAAATAGTGTTTGTCCCTGCAAATGACATGCAAAAGTCATTGCCAGGGTGTTGATATATGATTCCCAGGCCAGGCTGTTAGGGTGTTCTGGGTGGTTGCTATGTGGTTACATACATGCTGAAGTAAAAAGGACCTTCCCCATGTATATCTTGTCTCCTAATTATGGCTCTTTCCTTCAAAGTATGTAGTCCTAAATGACTGATGTAGTGTTAAGGTGTCGACTATTTAGTTTTCTATTTAATCTTATTTTGATGATTGAAATAATTTTAGAATTGAAATAATATAATTTTAAAGTGATTTTTACTTTAAAACATATTTGGAAACAATATTTTAAAGAAAAACTCGATAGCAGTATGAACAACTGTTGAATATAAACATTGTTTTTTATGCTGTATGTCCTTGATTGGTTATACACTACGGGTCAAAAGTTTTTGAACAGTGGGTTCTTAAATGTGTGTGTTTTTTTTTTTAAGAAGTCTCTTCTGCTTACAAAGCTTGCAGTTATTTGATCCAAATCATAGCGAAGGCAGTAATATTGTGAAATATTTTTACTATTTAAAACATATTTGAATATATTTTAAAATGTAGTTTATTCTTGTGATCAAGTCAAAATTTTCAGCATCATTACTCCAGTCTTCAGTGTCACATGATCCTTCAGAAATCATTCCAATATGCTGATCTGTTGTTCAAGAAACATTTATTATTATTATTGTTGTTATCAATATTTAAATTATTTGATGGATAGAAAGATCCAAAGATCACCATTAATTATTTAGCAAGGATGCTTTAAATTGATCAAAATGATAAAAACATTTATAATATTACAAAAGATTTCATTTCAGATAAATGCGGTTCTTCTGAACTTTCTATTAATATTCTATTAAGGGTTTTTAATATATTCAAATAGAAAACTGTATTGTAAATTGTATTGTTTTCTTTGGATCAAAGATATAATTACAATGAATATATGAAGTATATGGTTGCTAGGGTCTCCTGAGTGGTTGCTAGGTGGTAACTTAGAAGCAAAAAATTTTAGTTTTGTACACACTATGTGCTATGCCATAGACTATATGAATTTTAGGATTTTAGTGATGTCTCAGATAAATCATGAAAATTGTTGTTGTTTTTTTTCTTCCACACAGAAACATTTCCATGTGAAGAAAACTATGCTTTATATGATTTTCAAATTATATTTGTAACTGCACAACCTGCAGGGTTCAATACAAAATGACATAGAATAAGCCCAAAGTTCACCAAATGTGATGCAGGTGAGATTTTTTTCCTCCTTCACAAGCCTCACAATTTGAGATATTTACTAAGATACAGAATGAGTTACCCAAGTAACCAAGCTTGTGCTGTAATCAATGAATTCATTCTACCATTCATTTGTGAGATAATTTTCTGAAAATAGTTAATAAGCATTATTTGTACGATAGACACATTGTAAAAGGATTCAGTGCATTAGAAATTATGTTTGAAACACAGAATAATAATAATAGAGTGTTTGAGGCCAGTGCAAACCTCATCTTCAGAGACATTTTTCCATCTACTTCAAGTAAATTAAAGCCATATCATGGTGCTGCAGTTTTGTTTCTCTCTATATTGTTGCAGGTGATCTGTCATCATGATTCAGTTCCACATTTCAGGATGATTATTTTTTCCATCAACAGTCAAGGGAAGACCCATCATGTTTATCTGCTTCCTGCTTCCTTTCCCTTTCTTTTCCCATTCAGAGTTTATATTGAGCCTTATAGAGTGTGTAGTAAGATTTATTGTCAAGCCAAATCAAGTATTAATGGACAGAGGTTGTACACAGGAGATGACTGAAAGGATTTTCACTCAGGATTTTCCCCAAACAATCCCCATGCCCCATGACTCAATCAACATCTGCCACTATAACTTTAATCAGATTTGCCATTGAGTTCTGGGTAATCCAGTCAGGATCTGAAGTAATTTAAAATAATTGTTGTATAAAACTCTACCCAAACGTCAGATCTGTGCACACACTAGAGTTCTTGTGTGCTCTATGTTATGTCTTAGTAATGCTTTTGAATTACTAAGCATAAAAAATAAACATAAGAATACGTTTACGATTAAGTAAAGACTCTACAAGTAAATGTTACATACCCAAAAGACAGTTAAAAGAAAGTTAAATAAAGAGTTTTTTTATTTATTTATTTATTTTTTTATATCCTGAAGAAAATGTGAGTAATAGTTTTTCCTGTGCAAAACCTGATGTTAAGGTGTTGTGGGCGGTTGCCAGGTGAACAGCACATTCCAAACCCCTCTCTGACTGCAGCAGTGAAGAAAGGTTTGCTACATTTTGGATCTTGCTGAACTAATAAATGTCAACTAAAAAATGTCTAAAACACTATCAGAAGGATGCTAGGATAATGGCAAGAGGGCAAGAAGACCGTTGGTATCAAGCCCGTGAAGGACATGGCTTCTCATTTGGTTCACATGCGGTTTCTGACTTTCATCCATCAAGAGACTAATTCTAAAGGTTTTGGCCTAGGACCACCACAACAATTCCTCATGACCTCAGGATGCAGCAGCACTGGGTGAAATTAAGGGAGGTCGCAGTGATGCATTCAAATCCAAAAAAACTGGAATCTCCTTCTCATCAGAATTGGTATACATGTACCTTTTCAACAGACACTCCTTGTTCTGAGTCTCCAGTCTGTGTGGTGGAAGACAGTAACAGAAGCAAGAGGTCTTCATGGGTTCAACCCAAACCGATGACCCAAGGCCCGTACAGGTTTGGGTCCATAATTTTAACAGTCACCTGGGTCCAGGTCGAGTCCCAGTCTATTGCTTTGGGTTCCAGGTCTTTAACATTGTGTGAAGGAATATTCCTATTTATTGTCAAGTGTTATTGGACAGAGATTTTGTACAGGAGATGACTGTGAGGGTTTCCACTCAGGATTTTCTCCAAACAATCCTCATGACTCAATCAACACCTGACTTGCCATTACATTTTGGGTAATCCAGTCAAGCTTTTAAATAATAGACAGGTCCAGTTCGGTTCTGAGTACACTCTTAAAAATAAAGGTGCTTCACGATGCCATAGAAGAAGAACCCTTTTTGTCTAAATGGTTCCATAAAGAAACTTTAACATCTGAAGAACCTCTCTGTTTACACAAGGTTCTTTGTGGCAAAAGAGATGGTTCTTTAAAAAACTTCTGACTGAATGGTTCTTTATGGAACCAAAAATGGTTCTTCTATTGCATCGCAGTGAAGAACCTTTTAAAGAATGTTTAATTTAAAGAGTGTAGTACATTTATGGCATTTCTAAGTTTTGTATGGGTCCAGTTCCAACTTTTAAATAATAGATGAGTTCAAGTCGGTTTTGGGTAACACTTGTGGGTCCCTTATAGGCACAAATTTTAGGACCCATGTAGACCTCTAACAGAGACAGCACATTCTGGGTCTCTGACCCATGAGAGAGAGACATTAACACATACAACTACAAGTCTTCAGCATGTCCTATGTCTCAATCCCAGACAGACAAAAGCAGATTTACCTGAGTCTCTGTATCTCTAGCCAGAGTGACAGAAGACATACACTACTAGTAACAAGGTTATGCTCAGATAAGCAAACGTTCACTTCATGGTACTTTCATCTGTGTATTCCAGATTAAGGACCTTCCACACCTACTTCAGGGCCTCATCTGCATGTTCCTGATTGTAAGATTTCCCCACTGCACCCACACACAACCACTGGAAGAAGTCGCAAACGGACTGCTCACTCAATCAATGGGAACATAAATATTAATTTAAATTTAATAAATATTTAATTTATTAATTTGTTTAAGCATATTAAGCATAAGGTTCTTCACCTTATTCATTTTAGAGAATCAGCAGTTTATCCTTCCATAAGATAATGTAATTCTGCTATAGCAAAATCATATATTGAACAGCCCCTGTTGCGAGTGTTCTTATCTGTCAAATAAAAATTTCTGACTGGTGCCCTGAACGGCAAAAGGGGAGAAATGATCATCTGATATACCCATAACCACATATACCAATAATTCACGTCATCAGTGACATGAGTACCAATCACTACACCGGGTAAAATTATGTACTTGTGTTTTGATCAGTTTCAACAGCTTGATCAAAAAATAATGCACAACAAAAATATTCTGATCACAAGTGGTAACTAGTCAATGGCTAACATGAATTGTTTGGTTACCAACATTCTTCAAAATATATTCCTTTGTGCTCAACAAGAAGCAATATACTCATACAGGTTAAAATCCATTTAAGGAACTCAAGCTTTTGAAGTGCAGTATGTGCTTAAAATAAACATTGTTTTCTTGCGTTGATGTGGACATGAATAGTTACAGTTATAGAAGTTATCCTTACTGTTATCATTCTTGGTGCAAATGGGCCTTTAAGGTATCATGTACACATGTAGCAAAAACAGTATTTAAACAGTCATTTAATAAAAAAAAATGTATGGTTAAATAAGTGCATCATAGATGGTTAAAGTTAACTTTTTTCACCCTATTTATACTACAAAATTGCACATAAAAATGTATAAGTTTGCAAATGCAGATATGCATATTTTTCAAGCGAATATTGTCCTGCATCTTGAGCAGTAAGGCCATAACAGAATCTTTGTAAATTATTCCACAAAGAGCAAACCAGTCATTCAAATATCTCCTTACAGTACATCTGCACAATCAATCAACTCTACTGTGATTTTTTTTCTTCATTTATTTTGAGTGAGAAATTTCGTCATAATGCCATGTACAGAAACACCCTGTGGGAGAGGAAATGTGGTGGCAAGAAGTCCAGTCTTGTTCAAAATCCCCCAAAACAAGAGGAAAGAACATTTAGAGCCCACAGACCTTCTAGTAGTAAAATCCACCCACCTTGTTCCTGGATGCTTAACACTCACCAGATGAGCTTGTTTGCATATTACTAAAACTAGAATGCTTTCCCATTTTCAGTCTGAAACCAGCCTTTCAAACAGTATTTCCAGTATTTCCATGATTCCAAGCCTATTGTTTCACAGTTGCTCTCTCTGCTCACCTCAGTGGAAATAATTCTTTGGTAGATAGTCAAATGATACACTGTGGATACAGTACAGAGGAGGGAAATTATGAAGGAGCTGTACAGTGGTTCACTTTAAATGGACCTTTAATGTTTATACAGGAGATATGAATCATTGTGTATTTCATACATTTCATTATTGGGGAAGGCAATGTATATTGGAAAGAATAATTAATTGGCCACTAAATTATAAATTTAGATGTTCTGTGCAAAGATGTTTGAAATGTACATGGGGTATTTATAGAGACTATTATTGTTCAGGATGTTTTGTAATATTAATTGTTTGTTTCTGTAGTCCTTGATATGAAATATTTTCCTTAAAAGTGTATTTTTATTATTTTTTATCTTTCATCTTGATGAGATGAGCCCAAGACTTTGAACAGCTGAATAATCTCTTGCTTTAGATTCTCTTGTTCTGTTTTTGCCCTATTAGCAGCCTTACTTCCAATTATTTTTGACATTTCTGCTTCCGCAGTACAATGTGACTTGGCCTTTGATTATAGAAATGACTAAGCCAGTCAAAGAGATGGAAGAAGGTCTACTGTCTTATTTAAAACCAAACTGGAAAACTGGGCACAAAAATACGATTATCCTATTGAGAACAATTCTGGGACTATTGTGTTTTTAAATTAGGGATTTAAAAATAGATGTCTTTAAAATCCTTTGGATCAAACCAAAAATCAGATGACAGAAGAAGAAAAGACTGGGTACATTAGACATGGAAGATTAAATTCTGACAGATTGCATGTGCATGTTTTTTAAAATAGGGAAGTTTAAAATGGAACTTTCAAAAAAGTTTATAAAGTATTTTCTCAATTCACATCTAGCAGATTTCACAAATTCTCTGTAAAAGTCTTTGTAAACGCATTTGTTTTTTTATGGAACAAGAAAAAGTTATTAAAATATGATCTTTTCTATACAACATAACTGCTTTTGTAAACTGGTTTTGATTTTGGAATTTTAATTTATTAAAAAAGTATTTGTTATAGATTGTGATGTATAAACAGGTTAAACTAGGACTTACTCTCAAGAATTGAAATGTTTTAAAAAAAAATATGTTATTGTATGCACTAGCATATTCTGTAATAAACTGAATATATTGTATTTTTATATTTATTCAAAAGATAGGCTTCATGGGATGATTTCTTTTACTAATTTGTTAAGTACCTAGTCTTGTATGACTACCTTGGCTCAGTAAGATGTTTTATGACTTAAGGACTCTAGACATCATGCAATAAGTAGTAAACGCAACAACCAAAGTATCACCTGCTTTGCCACGATGTCAGTGAATGTTTACAATAAACAACCAATGTGGTTCATTTCAGTGAGTTTACTCAGAGTATAATGAATGTATAGATGTTCTCTATATTAAGAAGCATTTACCAGCAGGAGCCCCATTTAGGCTCCACTGACATGATGCTTGATACAAAATGAAGCACCTGCAACATTGTCATGAATCAGCAATACTTTTCAAATAAAAAAATATAAAACCTCCTGCTGGGTGTTGATCTTTATTTTGGGCTACTAGGGCTAAAGCCTCTTTTGATGACTTTGTCTTGTGATTCTAATGAGAAAACAGTTATTATTAACTTGGACTCTTCAACAGGTCTGTAATCCTCTCATATTGTTTCAAAGTATGAGGATTCTGAAATTACATCCCCTCTTACGATGTCCACTCAGTGGAACCCTGCAGTCTGCTCACTGAACACCAAGCCATGTTGCAGGAAAGCTTAATCAACTTTCCACCAAACAAAACACTTGAGCTCTGTCAGTGGTCTCATCAGGTTCTCAATGAGATTTTGTGTTTTTGTTAATAGCCACATACTCATGAGAAACCAAGACAATGATGAATCTAAAGGTAACGTGGCACACTGCAGACTATGGCCGGTAGCCCTATAAAAATGGACCAATCCGCCAGCATCATCAGACCAGCCTGCAAGACAACACAGAAGACAGCAGCTGAACCACTGCAGAAACACTCGGGATCAAGAATGAAGCTTTCCGTTGGTACCATCCTCATCACTGTTGCACTTTTGTCAGAGTGCTACTTCAGAACCGCTGCCATCCCCATGACCAAGGCTGAAGACACGGAGCCAGATCTGCAAAGCTTGAGCGAGAGCTTGGAGGAGAACGCTCTAAGATCCGCACCAGGCAACTCCAGGATCATCGTGGTGGCCGACTCCAATCTGCTGAGGACCCTAACATCTCTGAACAGAGGCGCCCCTCATCTCAGTCTCTCCGAAAGCCTTCTCAGCACAGAGCGCAGAGATGTCGGAACAGACCTGAGCCCGAGCATCGCTATCATCAAAAGGGACACCATGAGGTGCATGGTGGGAAGAGTGTATCGGCCATGCTGGGAGGTGTAGATCTTCTGGGATGACGGAAAGAATGCAATCAGATTCCTGTTCTCTAATCCAGTGTTGCTTGCAGAGAGAACGTAAAAGTTTGTGCTATTTATCTGAAATGTATCTTGCAATTAAATGCTGAAAAGATTATTCTACCAAGGTCTTTATCTGTTTTCGTCTGTTCTAATTTAGCATTTTTCTTTTTCATTCTTCTCTTCCATTTGTGTTGCATTTGAATATGGGCTCTGAGTGTGTCATGATCTGTGTTCATACCATGCATTTTTGACTAGGTAAAAGTAATTATGTTTTTAGCATAAACACAAGTCATGCTGAACTACCGTAGATGTAGATGTTTTTGTTTAAAGGATATTTTATTTGAATGAAAATATACTTTAAAATTTGTCATGCTATTCTCAGCCATACCTTAGCCAGTGTTAATGCCAGACTAAAATGCCATCTAATTTTAGTTGATGAGAAAGTGCCAAAAGAAAAACCAAACATTTTATATATTCAGATAGACATGAATCAATGTTTAACAAAAACACTGTGAAAACTATACTTGTTTTGAAATCTTGAACTCCTGAAATAATAACTCCTGAAATAGGCCTAAAATATTTCAAATTCTTTACACTTTAGCAAGTGTAATTAACATAAGCCTCTTAAATAGAATTAGCAGTTTGGAGAATGGACAGGATCTACACTCACTGTTCAAATTTTGAGTGTTTTTCACTTATCAGACAATTCACTTATCAATTCTAATATGATATCATATTTATGACGCATCTGGGTGCGTTAATAAACCCACTAACAAAGTGATTCAGTCTGTTCATTCTTTGTTCAGCTTTAGTGATGCTGCTCAAGTGGGTAAAAGCCTGACATTGTTGACTTTTATTTTCTGAAAGAATTACTTTTTTTTTTTTTTTTTTTTAAATAGCTTTAGCTGATTAAACTTTACAAAAAAAAAATAACTAAATTAACTTAATAAAATTAAGACAGCTATTTCCACAAAGTTGAACTGATTTATTTGAACTTAAATTAGGTTAATTGTACTACTGAGTAAAACATTCATGCTAATTTAATGAAATCACACCAATTTCATTTGACATATTCTGTGAATGTTCCCTGAACATAATTCACTTATGTTCACCCAACCAGTGCTTTTGCTGTCCAGACAGATGCCCTTGTGCAGAGTTGTATTTATTTATTTATTTTTTTTGGTTACCACTGTGGTAAAGAGGGGAGCTTGTGGAGGTTGTCAGTAACTGTCATACACACATAATTTTATTTACAAAATGATTACATAAACAATATTTAATTTATTCTTATGAGAACTAATAACAAACAGCTTGTTCACATGATAACCACAACTTTTATAGCACATGAATAATGATTAAGTAAATGTTCTCAACACAGTTACAGTGATTTTTACAGTAAAAACCTATTAATTTTTAACGGAAAGTTTCCCTACTATATACCATGAAAAATTGTGTTGGACATTACATGTTTATGGTAGTATACTGATTTCGGAAAAAGAAAAAGAATGTATGATTTACAGTGAATAACCGTAAATTGACATTTCCAGAATTTCCTGCGTTACATTTCACAACCATTTTTTTTTTTTAAATAACTATGTTTCTTAGTTGTATACATTAAGGTTGTATGTTACATCTAATGTTATTAAATTAATGTTTATTGCATTATTTAGTTGAATGAGTGTTAAAGTGATGGACTTTGGTTCATCATGTGACTTTCTCATCACCATCTGCTTTTGGTGGTTATCAGTGTAGACCTATGACAAAGGTACTAAACAGATTTCAGCACTTCAATAGGTTGGTATATTAACATTATATCAGTTAATGAATTTACACATTTCAACGTTTATTCTCCTGATCTATCCATATGCAAAGCATGCTGGGAACAAAAAAATCCACTGCCCAGTTTCAATCAGTGCAACGTACAGTAAATGATTCATGTATCCCAAACACAAATGGTTTAAGTTAACTTAATATTTTACAAATGTAATTTCAGTCAAGATAAGTAAACAGAGTGCCAATTACAACTGAATGTTGTTAGCTTATTTTATTTAAATAAACTGAGCAAACAACTAAAATATTTTGGTGAGAGTCTGGGGGCAGGACTGTTTGTCAGAACAATGAAGGATGGGAATTGTGAATCTTTTAACAATATTAATGCGAAAAAAACAAAACAAAAAAAACAAACAAACAAAAAAAAAAAAACAATTTGTAGTCAATGATGTGTGAAGTGATGAACTCTTTCTGTGAGTACACCTTTTGGCATGCAACCAAAGGGAAAGTTACCTTTGTCTGTGGCCTTCTACGTCATTTTGTCATTGCCAGGAATCTATTATTCTTTTTGTTCTGACTTTCCCTTCCTTCACAGGCTCTAACAGCTTTAACCTTTTGGCTTTGATCAGTGCCACACTTCTGTCCATCCAATTACTTTTCCTCCAGCCCTCACAACTCTTTAGCTAATTTGTGACCCATTTAATCTGTTCTTCCTGTCTCCTGTCATTGGTTAGCGGTCAAACACAACAGTAGAGGTGATGCATATAATTTCTCACCTGATTACCTGTTAATAACACATGGGGCATGTCATGGGAGAGGTGATGTTTATTATAAGATATCAACAAGAAAGGCAAATTAATTAAGAAGAACAACAACAACCACCAGTATTATTTATTCTGTTGTTGTAGCTCTCAGCCAATAAAATGTGATTTCACTTTTGCTAGAGAAGACAGCAGATATTTTTCATCTGTTTCATTAGTAGGAATGCAGAAATTGAACCTTGAATTAACCATGAAGTTTAGCAACAAAGCTCCATATTATATATATTACTGAACTTGTCAAATCTTTACAGACAGGGTTCAATTTATGGAGGCTACTGTTGGGGTCTATCCATAATCCAATCTACTACTTTGTAAGCCTCCCCTTTCAAAATGTCAGTGTCAAAATTAATATTTGTGTGGGGGTGTCAACCTATTAAAATTAAAATAGTTTAAAATAAAAACAGACTCACAGAGATTTCCACTTGTGTTTCACATTTTACTTTATTACAGATTCATATAACATACATATCACACTGCAAAAACAAACTGCCAGACAAACTGATACTTTCACCTCAAGCACACATAATTGGTTAGGCTAATGTTGATGACAAAAGACGATGAGCACATAATGGTCTGTTTGATTTTTAATGTTTTCTCAACAGTGGTGCTAGTAAAGGATTCCATTTTAATGGCATTATCATAAGTTTAGCAAATCATACATGGAAAAAAGCCAGCGGAGTGATCCAAAGGCACATGTTTGTTCTTCTTGATGACAGTGTCAGAACTGACCAGATAACCTCTTATATTACATCCCCTATTATAGTATGAGAAAAGGGAAGGCTTTTTGTATCCTATATCATCAACTCTCAGAACATGCCAATGTTTTTTAATGAAGTTGGACACAGATGGCCCTTTTTGACAAAGAAGATTATCAACATCCCTCTCAACCAGTTTCACAAAGGTGTCAATCGGTGCACTAGACGTTGGAGGGCAGAAAGTGCTTTTCGTTTTAAAAGAAGTATTGATCCTTTGCTGTAGGGTCCTTGACAAAAAAGTATCTCAGTTTTAAAGAATGGAAAAATGTAAACAATTCCACTTTGAGTCTGAAAGGGTTGTGTGTGTGGTATAGTAGGTGTGTTTACAATATTGTCTTCAGACTCAGACAAGATTATTACATTATTTACATTTTTACCTTTTTTTGGTCTCAGTCCAACCATTTACATGTGACCATAAATAACACATTTTTAGATTAATTGTCAAAACATTTTTTATAGTGTATTATTTTAAATAATGCTGTCCCTAATGTGGTTGCATTGAAACAAATAGTTACACCAGATAAAACATTTTAATTGTGCATGACCTTCAATCAGAGGGGGTCTACTGAAAGGGGAGTTAACCTTCTGGATCTTTCTAATTAAAACGTCTGCCATGATCAGACGAGAGCGACCCTTATCTGAATGTTGTGCTAAAATGCTAATCCTGTGATATGCAGATGGTAAAAGAGACAACAGGCAACCTTAAATGGAGGTTCACAATGCTGACTGAGAAAGAGAAAACACATTTCCATCATACATGTTTTGTGCTACAAAATTAGATCCAAAATAATGAGAACTCACAACAAACATTGTGAGATCACTTACATGCCAACATTTAATACTTAGCATTAGGGGTTTATTCAAAATGAAAGAGGTCTATAAAACTCATTAAGAAAGCTATCTGTTAGCATTCCCATTGATCTCAAGGGCATTAAAGCATCAAGGGCATCAAGCGACTAAAGAAACAACAATTCCTGGGCTCTATTCAGTTTTCTGCACCCTCCTATCTGCTGCTTCTGGTGTTGCATTATGCACACTCACTTTATGAATATCAAGCAACTAAAATCCTGGATTTGATTACAAAATCCTTGTATGTGTCAAAAGTAAAATACATGGCTGTGTTGCTCTTTTATTGTGTGACTAAATCACAGTGGAGGATGATAATGAAAATTCTTACACTGAGTATGCTAATGAACATTGTTGTTTATAGCGCATTGTTTACTGAAGATAAAAGAGGCATTTTTTCATAATTTCAAGCGCAGTCAGATGCAAACTGAAATTCCATATCATTGTGGAACAGATTGTCTGTCTGTTGATTGTATTGTGTACTTGGAAATTCGTAGCACTTGTGAAAGACATAGAGCGTTTGCACTTACATCATGATTTGGCGATATTCAGATGTAAACAATAGCATGGATTGCACAGTAAATGTACTACTGAATAAATTGTCCTGCCAATTTATGCTGTCTAAACCAGCTGCTAAATAAGCTGCTAAATCATATAAAGAAGGCAAGAAAGCACAATATTTACTAATATTAGCTAAAGTTAATAGATGCGTACAAACAGTATTATTTAAAATATGAACCTAATACTTCACCTACCTGACCGGAAATGAATGTTGTCAAGATTCTTGCCCTGGAAATCCTGCCATTGTTGTTGCTTACTGATTAGACCCTAAATGGTTTAGCTTCTGTGTGTTTAACAGATCTTTTATCACGCTACTACTACTTCCATCATACTTTGTAAAACTCTAAAGTTTTGGTAAAAGGATATTAAAGTCTACATTTTTGCATTTTGATCCTGAATATCCTTTCAAATAAGTTTTGTGGCACAGACCCACTCTCTCAGTTTAACTTTAGATTAAAGATCTCTTTAGACAATCACTTACATAACAAAAATAGTAGAAAATTTCAGTAAAGTCTGATGTCACAGTGACAGAGATCAGTGTTTGCTTTTGTTGAGCTCTTGAGCCTTGTCATTTTAAGCTTTAATTTTGTGTTTCCAAAGTCCATTCCTTAAAGCAACAAATGCAAGTCTTTTCAGATGGTTGTGGTTAATTTTATTGATGGTTTAGGGCAGGGGTGCCCAAACTCGGTCCTGGAGAGCCAGTGTCCTGCACAGTTTAGCTCCAACTTGCCTCAACACACCTGCCTGGAGGTTTTAGCATGCCTGTTAAGACCTTGATTAGCTGGTTCAGGTGTGTTTAATTAGGGTTGGAGCTAAAATTTGCAGGATACCGGCCCTCCAGGACCGAGTTTTGGCACCCCTGGTTTAGGGATCTTGGTTTAAATAAATATTCGATTAATTAACATTGCTGCAGCTTTGTTACTTTAACCAAATCATTGTCACACCAATGAGACTTTTAAGTCATTATAAAGAAAGGTTTTGAGTTGTTTTTCTAGATAGAATCTGCGTATGACTCTCAATAATGGTGACAATAAACAAAAAGCACTTTTTTGTGACTTTAGTAGCTTGATTTGGATGTTCAGAGTGGGTGTTTGTGATCTGAATATTTTGTCAACATTGTTGAGATTCATATGGTGATTCTTGATGTCTGTGTATATTTGCAAACAAATAGTCAACATAAACCAATTAGAGATTTTTCTGTATTTCTTCTGCATAGAGCTAAAGCTTTTTATTTTAGAAAGTCAAGAGCCCAACTAAGAAAAACATTGATCTCCATCACAGTAACATCAAACGATATTATGTTTGATAAAGCTTCAATATTTAAGACTTTTTGTGTTAGAAAGTCAAGAGCCCAATTAAACTGATCTCCTTCACGGTAACATCGAACTTTTTTATTTTCAATACAACTTTAATATCTAAACCTCTGTTAATTCTCAATAAAAACTTTTTTTTGAAATAAAGTCAAACTGGGGTGCGTTTCCCGAAAGCAACTATGGTCGTAAGTTCCGTCATTACCAATAGAGTTCAGTGGAACTAACGGCCATAGTTAGCTAATGATGGTTTTGGGAAACGCACCCCTGGTTACTAATGTGTGTAGCTGGAAATGCTGTTTGTGGAGTTGTTTAATCATCCTCTGCTGAGATCTTAAGAGATCTGTAAGTGTTTAATGTTTTGTTGGGATTCTGTTAATTTGTGGGTTACCATTGTGCTAAAGAGTAGCCTGAGTTTCAGTCCAGGATGAACCAAAATATTGGCAATATCTGAGTAGTCACTAAAGCAGTGATGTTTGCAATATATGTATTAGCTTGTGTGTTTTTTTGTATTTTACAGAGAAGAATAAAAAGAAATCCTATAACATAACAGTGTTTAAAAAGAAAGTGTGTTTTTTGTGCAGTGTATGTAAGTACACACCCCAAATCATCTCAGGGGTTTATAAATGTTTCTTCCTTTTTGTCACTTTTAATTACACTGTTTGCATACCTTACAGTAGTAAAGCAGAAAAACGGTGTAGGAGAGATACCTTTTTAATTGTCCGTCAAATTCTATTTAACAGAGTTTCTGCTTGTTAGACTTTGGTAAGACAAATTAGGTTTATTTGTGTAGTGCGTGTCCTACAGCTCTCGGAAAGTGTATTAAATTAATATCATTAACTTGTAAAGCAGCTACAAAGGCAAGTAGTAATATATCCAAATTCATAGTATTTTGAATGACGCATATAGACTATTGATACCTGTTGATATAGACAGAGTCTTCTCACACAGGCGTAGAACACACATGCTAGTTTACTTTGGAGAAGTAATTTTGAGAATGTACTTTGTCAAGCTATACATAATTATTAATTGTTAGCCACACTAACCGAGGGCAAAAAGTAACTATATTATTACAATAAAAAAATGAATCAAACTTACTGCTTCAGCAAGTTTCTGCTGGTTGGTAGTAAGTGTTCCTTAGGCAGCTGGTCACTCTCTGCACCTCCACTGAATAACCTCATATCCTCATTTGCATAAAATAAACTCACACTTCACACTTCCAACAGTTGCTATTGCTCATTATATTGACAATTCTCAATGTCATTTCATTAATGTTCAGTATGTTCAAAAAGGTTTTAATTCTCAAATCACTGAAGAAAAAAAAAAAAAAAAAAATCTGTGAGGATTCCTCTTATTGAAAAAAGAAAGCATGGAATAAATAAACTGTGAGTGTAAAAGTAGATTAATGATTAGCAAAAATGTCAAAAAAAAAAAAAAAAAGAACAGCAAGTTTGTGTATGGAGATAACCTAAACACCAGTGCATGTAAAATGACTGAAAATTACTTTGGAAAAGATCTCACATTTTTTCAAGTAATTATACCCTTTTTACAGTTTAAAAAAGAAAATCTGACATCTGGAAACATTTTATTCTTCTGTTATTCGTCTGTCTCCTTGAAGGAAAATGTAGAACTTTCTAGGAAAGCAATAATAAACAATTGTTAAAAATCTGGCTAATGTTAAGTGTATACTAAGTAATTATTCTAATTGGGATGGCTGTGTGCCATACCAATAACTTTGGTATTCAACAGCTTTGTGTTTAACAGAAGACTCCTAATAAGGATCTGATATGCTGGCACTACCTATAACAACATTATAAACATATTCATTATTAATGGCAAATACTGTAGAAATTATATATATATATATATATATATAACTGTACATCTGACATTTAATGTACTAAAATAAGCATTTTCACAGTTGATTGGTTATTTGTAACATTATCTTGATTTGTAATGTAATTGTACTAACACCATTCAAAAGCCATTAAACAGTAGCGTTGCCATCTATAAAGCTTCAGTGAGCATATGGCGCCATAGTACACAGCAGTCTGTAAACGGATATCCAGTTTCTCATTTAATAATTAAAAAATATAAACTCTTATTTTACTAAAAAAGTGTTCATAGCTTTTCACAAAACTGTAGACCAACCACTACAGAGAACCATGTTGTATAAATAAAATCAACATGGCTACAGCTGCTTAAGTTTCAACAGGCATTTTCTGGGATTTGCTCTGCAAATTTAGCTCATTTAGGCTGTATGGGAGACAATGATACTTAAGCATTCACCAGAAATTGTAACATTTTAAATAAACCACTGGGATAAACTCCATGTGGGGTGCACATAAAATGAAACAACTCAAAAGGTTTTCCAGGGTTTCCCGGTGATTATAAAGAACAAGAACATGGATCACTGCTCAAGCCAATAATTTGGAGGTTTTGAGCTCTTAATATCTGCCTGGCAATCCAGGGGCCCTCTGATTCAGTGGCAAAAGCTCCTGGCAAAATATTAGTCTTTTCTATGTTGATTTTCCATGTCCAAGAAGAATACTTTCAGCTGACTTCCCAGAACTCTAAGCAGACTGAGAGATACAATTCATTCTGCTCTGCTGCTGTTAACTGTTAATACTACCATCTGTCTGTCCAGCTATCTTGCAAGATCTGTTGAATGACAGTGCTCTTTGTGTTATATAGAATTATTTTGTGTAAGAGTATAGTAATACAAATGATTTTGTAGAAAACATTATTATTGTTGTTTAGATAAGTAAAAAGCAAATCATGTATTACCAAAATCTGTTTGGCAAGAGAGAGAGAGTCAATACAACCATAAAGGATCTTACACAGGTTCAAAAAAGTAGAGCCAGGACAAATTGTTAAAACATCAATTAATATGGTGATTTAAAAATAAAAATCTAGCAAATCTATCAAATTTAGCAAAATGATTAAAAGACAATAACGCCTGACAAGATGCATTGTTTCTATGTTTGTGATTGCAATAGTTTTTATTAGAAATGTATTTTCTTTGTGTTGATTCATATAGGAAAGCTACAGCAGGCTTGGAGTCCTATAGATCAGCACCCCCACAGCAGCAGTGTCAAGCTTAACATCCCACGGGACAGTGTCTGGCTCCACAGGGTTGGGTGACATCATTAATGGAGGCCTGGGCAGAAGCACGGCTCCTGAATAATTTATGTGCTCTGCATTCAGCTCTGTTATAACCTGGCAGCATTCATGCAGGCAGGGACCTTCTCCCTAAGTGCATTAGGATCAGAGTAGAGGAAACCAGCCTTTATTGACTGAATCCAATCAATAAGTGCTGCTGCTCTGTGTGTGAGGGGAAAACAAGACATTTTGGGAAATGAAGTCAAGGCTGGGGTATAACTGAATTGAATTAGCACCCATCACCCAAATGTTTGACTTGATCATTTGAGTTTGTTGTATTATTTGAGCTGCTTTAATGAAATCACGTTGGTGATAAGTGACAGAAGCTCCTGCATCAGGTTACAAGGCATATATATATATATATATATATATATATATATATAAAATGAGACAATTGGAGTGTGCAGAAATGAAATACAAGCAAGAAGAAATTTGATTCTTTTATTATGGTGTCTATTTTGAGATGGGTGTTTTACAAAGAGAGAGATTTTCTTATGGCTCATGAGAATAAACCTTGTGAGGTTGTGTCCTTCAGAAAATCAATTCATGAATTAAAGATTGCATCATTCATGCTGGCAGCTTTAGACAGAATATCCATTGATAAATAATAAATAGATCTTTTGTTTATTAAAGAGAATAATCATTTTGATGCTGAGAATCATGCACAGCACTGTCTGAAACAGCATACGACCCAGATGACAGCAGAGATGACCGAGTGACCCTGAGTGGTAATTTATTGTGTCAGCACACAAAAAAAAAGCTTCTTTCTGAAGGTTGATGAAAGTAATGCGACATGGTAAGCAAATGAAAAACAAAACAGAAAAACAAACAAACAAACAAACAAAAAAACAACTCTGCTTTTCTGGATGGTGTGTTTTTGCTTTTATGTTTTTTTAATGTCCAAGTTGCTTTAAAGTTGCTTTAAATACAAAGGATGGTCACACCAAATGTTGATTTAGTTTAGTTAATAGCAGTTAACTGATAAAGAAATAATCTATTTATAACACTATTTTTATTACAGCGTCCTCATTTTACAGCTTTTTTACACAAGTGCCTAAAACGCTTAACAGTACTGTAGCTTTGCAGGTAGGTTTATTGAAGCATGGCATGAGGTCATTAAAGAGTCAGTGGAGTCATTTAGTCATTTAGCAGATAGCATTTCGCAGTCAATACAATGCCACCCATTTAGATCTCTAAACTTTGCTGTCTTTCCCCCAAATTAAGGTTTTAGAACCGCTAGTTACATTTTGTTCAATTTTCAAGTATACCTTTACAAAAGCACCTTGGTAAACCATGTTTTATCGTCTACATTGTAGTGGTATTCTCTTGTGCATGATGCTAGGATGCTGCTATGTGGTCGATAAGGTGGTTTTACGTGTTGCTATGCAGCTGGTTCTGGATGGTTGCTAGGTGATTACATACTGGTCCAAATCAAGAGCCAACCTTTCACTCTCTTTTATCATCAAAAGGTCTGATAAGGTAAAAGCACACCTCTCCTCAGCAGTCTGCACAATTTGAGGTATCTTTTACAGTGCATGCAGTTATTTATACTGAGTGTTCAAATCAAACAAATACTAACAAGGATTAACTTTCTGTTAAATGCAAATTAACCTATATGCAAAAGATGCTGCCAGTTAATGCCAATAACATTTTAGACAAACACCTCAAACAACAGATGTCTATGGGACATAAATGCAAATAAATATATATTTCAATTTTAAACACATTTTGTATACACTGTTTTTACAAATTGAGGTATGAGTTGAAAATACATTTTTTATATGCTGTTAATAGAGATTTAACCTGGAATATTCCTTTAAGGAATGCTTTAGGAGCAAAGTTAGTGGTGATTTCTTAAAAGTCCCTCAAGCACAATAAGCAAAGCTGGGTTTGCCATTTCTCAGTCAGAAATGTCTCCTTAATTAACTTAAGACAACAAGAGACATCACAAACATAATTTGTTTGAAGAGTCACCAGTCACAGTCCTCACAGATGTCTTTCAGTAAGCATTATCGCAAGAAAAGAAAAAAAAAACACTTGCTAACAAATTAAACAAAATGAATTCTAATTTAATCTGAACTCGACAAACGTTTATTATCACATATATATATATATATATATATATATATATATATATATATATATATATAATCTGTAATCCAAGGGGGCATATGCCTTCCATTTGTCATGATGCTTCTGAACACGACAGTTTTAACATCTGTTCACACCTGAATGAAACCAAACACTGAGGCTTGGGCACAAAAGAACACTTTATTCCCTTCATGTGCCATAGAAAAGCAGAGGTCTGTAAAGTTCAGGAAGAACATTGGGCTTTTACTCGAAAATCTATAAATTGTGAAAATGAATGCCTCTGTGTTTATTTATGCATGGGGTTCCAGGCTCTGAGAGACTGCGGCCCAGTTGCCAGCTGTGCTCTTATTAGTGTCTCTCCGTCCACTCCACATGGTTGTGTCAGCACCTCATTCAAATGGGTTCCTGAGGTCTGTTTATAGATTGAGAGACAAGAAGCACAGGTAGAGTAATCAATCTCACCTGGAGACTGCAGTTCTCTGTTCACTAAAAAAAAAAAAAATCTCCTTGTTTTTCAGTAAAGACATCTAAGAATCCTTAAAAAATAGTCACAACTGCATGAAATGAAGTTACAGTTTTGAAAAGCAAGGCTGTAGTTTTGAGATATAAAGTCAGATTGTGAGATATAAATTCACAATTTTGAGAAATAATATAAAGACAAATTTATTTAAGAAGCAAATTGCATAAGACATAAGTGATTTTATTGTGATTTTATAAGTGACAGATATACACGTCTTACATTTTATTGTAAGCACTAGCTTACACTTGGCACTTGGTAACTTGCAAATGTTGTTAACTCTTATGACAAATTGTTTGCAATGTTCCTAATGTTCACTTTGTATAAAAACATTTGCTAAATGACAATGTGACTGTATGTATCTGTATGTGACTGAACATGTAACTCAATGTGTGATAATTGTTTACAATTATCAAAGTGCACTCTCTGGATGATATAAAAATGAGTTATTACTTAGCTTAATGGTACACTGAAAAGTGGATTTCATAGATTATTTAGACATTTGAGTGAGATTCCAAATTGTCGGAGGTGCTTCAGGAAGTTGGCTTAAATAAACAGTGAAAAGAAGCTGGAGAGCTGATAATCATAACATGTAAGCTGAACATGTGACACTTGAAATATAACCAAGTTCTATTTATTTTCATATTGATCATTGCAACAAACATGTATTACTAAATTTAGAGGTCTTGAGTATGAAAAATTGTATTAGTCAAAAACATGTGACCTTGGACCACAAAACAAGGCTCTAAGGCTACTTGTTTGCTATGTTTTGAATAAAATTATTTTTCATGCTCACAGTTATATTTGCTAAATATAGCAATAGTCAAAATTGTTGCTTACACCAGCAAATGAACCATTGCAAGCAAAGAAATATGACTAACAATAAGATAAAAATGTTTACTTTTATTTCTCTCCAGTAACTGCATTAGTCTGCATATTAATGGCTAAGGCCTCCATTACTCACTCTGTAATTATGTTATTTGCAGAATTAGCAAAGCAGGCTTGGGAGACAAAAGCATTTTAAGGACAAAAAAAGGACAACTATCTTGAAATAAAACAACATATAAACAATAGTTTTGAGGTTTGGTAATCACACTATAAGTCACACTTTGTGACCACAGCACCAGCTTGGTTGTGCATTATTTTTCAGCCTAAAAAGATAATTCTGGCCCTTGATTATGATTGGTTGAGCCATGTTCAAAGCTGTTCTGCCATCAGAACTACACTACTTGGCAGAAGAATAATATATATATTTTTTGCGGTGTGCCTATATTATGAATAAAATAAATATAAAAAATATATATATATTTTTATGGATTAACCATTTTTATAAACGCAAAAAGCCCTGCAAAACTGTGGTTTACAAAGGATTTAGAACAGCTAAAGGGGCTCTACTTCAGGATAAGGATATGGTTAGGACTATGTTTCTTTGCAAAAATGTTGATCCAGGACCAACAAGAAAGAAACATGTTGTACTTGACAATATTACCATTCATTGTTTGATAAAAAATGAAGGGTGATTTTTTGGAGTCTATATTGGGATTTAACAATAATAAGAGAACTGATTTCAGGGCCAAATCAATTTGTAAAGTAGAGTGTGTGCATTTCCTTTAAAATCTCATTTTGTTTTGAGAACGTTGCAATGCAGACAAACAATGGTGTGCAATAAAACATCCATTTTAGTGGTGGAGCTAAATTGTTGAACTGCTGCCCTATGGCTCTTCTTTTCATGAGGAATCTGTCTTGTAAACTGAGGCCAGTCATGACCTCAGCGTGCAAGTATGAGTTCTCAGCCCGGACCTGCATTTACCAGCGCAGCCTGCCAGAAAAACTGAGACTCATTATCACCGGTCCCTGTGGAGCACAATTGCTAAGGGTGGAGCATAGGAGATAAGCCCTTCCTTCTTAAAGAGCGAAGCCCTTATACTCAAAATGGGAAGCAGCAGCTGTGTGCAAATCCTAGTGCCTGAATAGGGGAGATTTTGAAGAGCTGTCATATGGTTATAAGTAATATTGTATCTCAGTACCTATGTGGTTTAAAGCATTTTTTAACATATATATCGTCGTTGACTGCTATTCTATACAAGAATGTCATGTCTTGTGTAGCTAAATACTGTTGTGTACCACACTGAGATTTTAGATACAGTTTTTAACAGTAATAGTTAGTGTGGAAAAGTCAATACTGTTGTACACAGAAAACGAATTTGCACATTTGTATGTATGCAGTACATGTGAAGGCATCTATAGAAAACAGAAAATTGTTTGAGTTTGGTGAGTTTGTGATTGATATTTCATTACAATAGCAGATCATTTGCCAGTTTAGCAGACATCACAAACTTTGCATATGTCAGATATTTATGGAATATATTTGTATGTCTGACAAATTTTGACAATAATGGATAATTTTGCATGTGATGGCTCACACAATGAAAGACAGTTGTTGTAAGAAGTTGTTGTAAAGAGTTTGACAGGAATCAGCTCATCAGTTTTGATCAGCAGGCCACCTGCATATTGTGCAAACCCTAGACAATTGTACTTTTTAATTAAATGATGAAACATTAAAATCTAATGTGAATAACAAATTAGTTGGTCAGAAATCTAAATGCAACAATTAAGGGACAAAAAGCTAATGTGAAAATTGAGCCAACTTTAAAAGATGGTTAAGCTGTTGGAAATGCAACCAACCCAGAGAGATAGTCACCTTATACTTGCCATTAATTTATATTTACTGGGATGTTCTTTTAATGAAATGGCTTCATACCACAGTAAGCATTTGAGGCATTGTAATGGATGAAATGATCATGGAATAAAATTGTGTTCTTGGGGTCTGTGCATTTAAGCTGCCGCTGAATATATACGGTGCGTATCATATTGCCCATTCAGCACTCCACCTACAACAGTGGGAGGGGCAATCGATGTTGTCACAATGTGTGGGTTGAATTAAACAATTTTTTTTTTTTACAACAGAAATAAACAGTAAGGGGACTTGAGTATAAGAAAGACCTATAAGCAATAAACTCTAAAAAGCAACAGTGTTCACTCAGTCACATAAAATTGTAAAAAGCCCCTTGTTTACGTCTGCGAAACGCATCTCACATGATTAAAAGTGAAGGGTCGCCGCCTACAGGCCAGTAGGTGCACTGCATTTCACCGAAGAGCTCCCTTTAGCTGTTACAAACAACCGAAATCATCCAATAGCTTCAAGTTGTAAAGCATTTTATTCTTGCTGAGTACATTTTATTTTTCAGAAACATCCTTTGCCATGAGCACTTCTATTAACATTAACGTAAAAGAAACTACTCGAACGACATGACATTTTTCATTAGGGTCATTCTACAGAAAACGTCCACTTTTCTGTCCCTATACTTTACAGAAATATTGCAATTGAAATACACAGGGTTACATTTTATTTTATTTTATTTTTATTTTAAGATGAAACAATATGTTATTTGAACAATTACACCTTCCTGAGCCATCAACGTGACATTATTTTACGTTTTTTTTTAATTATATAGAATTCCAAGTGCCATACAACTGCTTGTCCCCACAGCCATGTACAGAGGGAAAGTGCTTTATTTTGAGGATTTGAAACCATTTAAAATACAAAAGTCTATTCATAACTATCAAATATATAATATAAATGACATAAAAAAATAAATAAATAAATAAATAACAAATATTATAAAATATATAGTGAAAACAGTGGTCCCCTGAAATTGTGTCACTGGTGTTACCACTTAACAAAAGTTTTATTTTGGAATAAAAAAAAAAAAATGATGACATTATTAGACTTAATCCTTCCTATTTCTTGAATACTTATGAAGGCAGGCCCATTGTAAGTCCACTATCTCTTTTCAGTTATCAGAAATTTTAGAAAAAAGTTAGACTAGAGTACAAATGGATAAAACTACTTAAATTAGTAAGTATACCATGATTGACAACATGTGGTTTGGTACCTAGCAGCAGCCATTTTCTAAAAAGCATTTTTCATTAAAATTGTCACTGGTGTTACTTTCCTTATGAATAACACCAGTGATGATCAGAAACACCAGTGACTCCCATTTTAGATGCTTAATTCAAAGCTATTTTTTTATTATTATTATTTTTGCATAAACTAGCACTAAGATTTTGTGATTCTAACTTTTCTTCATTGTTAATCTTCCTTTGGTCAGGTATGGCTAAATTGAGTGCAGCTGAGAAGCAACGACTTTACAGACAGCGTAAGAATGTTGATCCTGAACGTAGAGCAGAATATTTGCAGAAAAGGAAACAGTGTTATTTCAGAGACATTGAAACAAAAAAGAGAAAGAGAATAAGTGATTTAAAGGATTAGTTTACTTTCAGAACAAAAATTTACAGATAATGTACTCACCCCCTTGTCTTTGTTTCTTCAGTCGTAAGGAAATTATGTTTTTTGAAGAAAACATTTCAGGATTTCTCTCCATATAGTGGACTTCTATGGTGCCCCAGAGTTTGAACTTCCAAAATGCAGTTTAAATGCAGCTTCAACAAGCTCTAAACGATCCCAGCCGAGGAAGAAGGGTCTTATCTAGCAAACGATCAGTTATTTTCGAAACAAACAGACAATTTGTATACTTTTTCCTCAAAAAGCATAATTTCTTTACAACTAAAGAAAGAAAGACATGAACATCTTGGATGACAAGGGGGTGAGTACATTATCTGTAAATGTTTGTTCTGAAAGTGAACCCTTTAAGTGAAAGGGGTAAGAGAGAAGTGAACGTAAGGCATGGAGGGTTCATCAGCAAAGATACAGGCAAAGAGTAGGAGAGAGCGCGCACGCGCACACACACACACACACACACACACACACACACACACACACACACACCCTGCCCTGACATCATCCTGCAGGTGGAAGAAAACAATGTGAAAGTTTCCAACTTAAATTTTTCAAATGCATGTTCAAATTGATAAGCGAAATGTAAAATGAGGAGTTTGAAGTTTTTACCTCTTAGTCAACCAAGTGTAAGAGCATGTCATAAAATAGCGGACAATTGCAGTTTAGTCAATGTTCTGTACTTTGTTGTACATTTTATTTATTTATTTTAGTTTAAATGTTAAAATAATGTTTATGTTCTTTTACTGTTTTCACTAGTTGGCAAATGTATGCCAAATGTAACAATTTAGTAATTATAATTAATTAATTATAGTTGAAAAATGTCTTATGAGTGTAACTGGTGTTACTGTGTGTTTTTCTCTGTCACATTCTATAAAATGTGTCACATATGACAATTTTACATCTATTCAATTCTGCTAAACTCAAGAGTTAAGATTTAAAGGATTGCATCATTACTTGTTTATAACTTATAATAAAAATAATAAATATTTTCATTGTTACAGCAAATACGTGTTGTTGCAAATAAAAATCATTTAGTCACACTTTTAACAAACCTGATTAAAATAAATAAAACACAATTACCTTATTTGTTGCATTATCATTTTTCTGTAACTGACTACTTATGCTTAAAAAAAAAAGAGACATCCATAAAAACCTTTAAAATTGCCAATGGTAACACCAGTGACAAAAAATGGGTACATATGGGCTTTAAATAAATGTACAATAAATGCACAAAAAATATAGTATATATAAAAAAATTAAATCATTAAGCTGTCATTTATGTGTATTCATAAAGTCAAAAGGTAATCTAATTATGTGGTCCAAGTTTAAATGTAACAGTTGGTAGTTAGAATTGTGCTTACAGACCCTAATAATCCATTGGGTTTGGCTAATTAAAAATAAGCATGGCCCAACAAATGTCAGCTAAAAATGCAAAGGACTATAAAACAGGAAATTCAGTGTATGTAGCAAATGACATGCATACTGACTGTTCTGTTTCTAAAATGCCATACAGGTATAAACTAATTTTAGAAACTTAAGGAAACCACAACAGTAATCAACATTTGAAGTCGATCAAGAAAAGTTCAAAGTTGTCCTAAGACAAGAATATGTAGTTTTGGTTTTAGGACAACTTTGATCCACTTTAAATGTTGACTTACTGTAGACAGACTAAGGGGCAGGGGTTCTCAGCTCTGGCCCACAAGTTCCATTTCCCAAGCTCCAGCCATTACCAAACTCACCTGCCTGTAACCCTCAGTGATCATGAAGACCTTTATTAACTTGTCCAGGTCTGTTTGATAAGGGTTGGAGCTAACCTCTGCAGGCAAATGGATCTCACATGCCAGAGTTCAGAACCCCTAGACTAGGGATTATAGGAAAACATCAAAAAAGAAAAAGCAGTTAGCCTTGGGGGGAGACTTTTTTTTTTTTTACAGGTTACATGTTAAAATAAAACAACAAAAAAACAACACACATGGTACCAATCAAAGAGACAAGAAAACTAACTTCTCTCATTAATTTGGGGGTAGGGTTACAAAAGTTATGTAAAAGAACAAGTGAGAGCAATCATTAGTGCATAATAGTCAAGTCACCTTTATTTATATAGCGCTTTTTACAATACAGATTGTGTCAAAGCAGCTTTACAGTATCAAATAGAAAGGTAGTGTATCAATAATGAAATTTTTTAAAATGTTAATCATTGAATTCAGTGATGCTATCATCCAGCTCAGTTCAATTAGTATTCAATATCACTGGAAATTAAGTGTCCCCAACTGAGCAAGCCAGAGGCGACAGCGGCAAGGAACCAAAACTCCATCGGTGACAGAAATGGACCTTGGAAGAAAACAGGCTCAGTCGGGGGTCAGTTCTCCTCTGACCAACAAACAAGCAATTTGTAATGCAGAGGTAATCTATAGGTGCTGATCCACCATCCAGATATGGACTGGATCAGGGGATTGCAGTGACCATCTGATCAGGATACAGACTGGATCTGAGTGGCAACGATGACCTCAGAATAAGCAAGAGACAGACTAATATTAGTGTAGATGCCATTCTTTTATATGATGCAATGAGTACATCAGGTGTTATGGGAAGTGTTCCCGGTTCTGGCTGAACTAATGCAGCCTAACAATCCTTTAACGGATTTGAATTATAGAAATATGTTAATGTGTTGTGTAAGCCAGGTTAAAGACATGGGTCAGTCTAGATTTAAACTGACAGTGTGTCTGCCTCCCGAACAAAGTTAGGTAGATTGTTCCAGAGTTTTGGGCGCTAAATAAGAAAATGATCTTCCGCCTGCAGTTAATTGATATTCTGGGTATCATATTGCCAGAGTTGAGAACGCAGCGGACTATGATGTGATAAAAGCTCCAAGTACTGAGGAGCTAAGCCAGTGAGGGCTTTATTAGCAAGATTTTAAAATCAATACGATGTTTAATAGGGAGCCAGTGCAGTGTTGACAGAACCAGGCTAATATAGTCATACTTTCTGGTTCTAGTAAGAACTTTAGCTGCTGCATCTTGGGCCAGCTGGAGTTTAAGTGTGCCAAACAACCACCTAATAAAGCATAACAATGATCTATCCTGGAGGTCATGAACGCATGATTTAACATTTCTGCATTTGACATTGAGAGCATAGGTTGTAATTTCATCATGTTTTCAGATGGAAAAAGCTGTTTTGCAAGTGCTAGAAATGTGGGTTTTCAAAGGAAAGATTGCCATCAAATACCACACCTAGGTTCCTAACTTGAAGTTACAGAGCAGTTACAAGTATTAGACTGTTTCAAGTTATTACTTGCAGAGGTTTTAGGCCCAATAATATCTGTTTTTTCAAAAATTTAGCAGTAAGAACTGGATGATAAATTTACATAAAATATTTAAATCAACTACGCATTCTGTCAGTTTTTCAAATCTGTATGTGTTGCCGGGCTGAGAAGAAATATATATATACAGGTCCTTCTCAAAAAATTAGCATATTGTGATAAAGTTCATTATTTTCTGTAATGTACTGATAAACATTAGACTTTCATATATTTTAGATTCATTACACACAACTGGAAGTAGTTCAAGCCTTTTATTGTTTTAATATTGATGATTTTGGCATACAGCTCATGAAAACCCAAAATTCCTATCTCAAAAAATTAGCATATTTCATCCGACAAATAAAAGAAAAGTGTTTTTAATACAAAAAAAGCCAACCTTCAAATAATTATGTTCAGTTATGCACTCAATACTTGGTCGGGAATCCTTTTGCAGAAATGACTGCTTCAATGCGGCGTGGCATGGAGGTAATCAGCCTGTGGCACTGCTGAGGTGTTATGGAGGCCCAGGATGCTTCGATAGCGGCCTTAAGCTCATCCAGAGTGTTGGGTCTTGCGTCTCTCAACTTTCTCTTCACAATATCCCACAGATTCTCTATGGGGTTCAGGTCAGGAGAGTTGGCAGGCCAATTGAGCACAGTAATACCATGGTCAGTAAACCATTTACCAGTGGTTTTGGCACTGTGAGCAGGTGCCAGGTCGTGCTGAAAAATGAAATCTTCATCTCCATAAAGCTTTTCAGCAGATGGAAGCATGAAGTGCTCCAAAATCTCCTGATAGCTAGCTGCATTGACCCTGCCCTTGATAAAACACAGTGGACCAACACCAGCAGCTGACATGGCACCCCAGACCATCACTGACTGTGGGTACTTGACACTGGACTTCAGGCATTTTGGCATTTCCCTCTCCCCAGTCTTCCTCCAGACTCTGGCACCTTGATTTCCGAATGACATGCAAAATTTGCTTTCATCCGAAAAAAAGTACTTTGGACCACTGAGCAACAGTCCAGTGCTGCTTCTCTGTAGCCCAGGTCAGGCGCTTCTGCCGCTGTTTCTGGTTCAAAAGTGGCTTGACCTGGGGAATGCGGCACCTGTAGCCCATTTCCTGCACAGTGGCTCTGGATGTTTCTACTCCAGACTCAGTCCACTGCTTCCGCAGGTCCCCCAGGGTCTGGAACCGGTCCTTCTCCACAATCTTCCTCAGGGTTTGGTCACCTCTTCTTGTTGTGCAGCGTTTTCTGCCACACTTTTTCCTTCCCACAGACCTCTTGCTTGAGGGTGTCAATGATGGCCTTCTGGACAGCAGTCAGGTCAGCAGTCTTACCCATGATTGCGGTTTTGAGTAATGAACCAGGCTGGGAGTTTTTAAAAGCCTCAGGAATCTTTTGCAGGTGTTTAGAGTTAATTAGTTGATAGCTCATTTAGAGAACCTTTTCATGATATGCTAATTTTTTGAGATAGGAATTTTGGGTTTTCATGAGCTGTATGCCAAAATCATCAATATTAAAACAATAAAAGGCTTGAACTACTTCGAGTTGTGTGTGTAATGAATCTAAAATATATGAAAGTCTAATGTTTATCAGTACATTACAGAAAATAATGAACTTTATCACATCAGCATAAGTATCAGTATCATCAGCATAACAGTGAAAGCTAACACCTGATGAAATCTAAGGGTAACATGTAAAGTGTAAAAAGTGATAGTGACTTGCTATGAAGGAAACATTGCTAAAGTTATAAAATGTTAAAATGTTTATTTGAATTCAAATGTACAAGATTTGCATAAACTTTGGGGAAAAAAAAAAAAAAAAAAAATTTATATATCCCCCATCAACATTAAAAGATCACCATTACTCAGGACATGGCAGTGCAGATGAAAAAAAAAGAAAAAAAAAAACCAACACACACACACCTTTAAAACGTCTCAAACAATAAAAAGGTTGCAACAGTAAAAGCATGCATAAGTTACAATTTTTACAAGGCAGCACACAGTGCTTGAGTCTCTTCAAAAATCCCACACTATGAGATTTGCTTGGCCAGGTCCTTGATCAAGGATGACTTGAGCTGAGAAATTGAGGCAATTCTCATCTGCTTCTGACTAGAGTACTTGTTCTTCACAGCCTGGGAAAGAACACACTTTTCAGTGGGTCACACTAACAAAACCCTCATTCTAGAGGCCAAACAGATACTTTGATCAAACAGGCCAGCTTTAAGTCAGACTGAATCCACTCACCAGATGCTTTGAAAGCCCCTCATTGACTCTCACAACATTTTTGGCAATATGGTGCATCACAGGAACCAGTGCATCTTCAGTGTAGCCCATGTAATGTTGAAGAGTAGGGGTCTGCAAGTGTCAAATGGAAAGTTCAGAATTGGAGGGAAAAAAAAAACAAAAAAAAAAAAAAAACCACACACACACACACACACACACACACACACACACACACACACACACACACACACACGACAAACTCACCCAGTCACCACAGTTGAAGACCTTCAGAGTGAGGGCATAAGCTGCGCTAGCCACTTGGGAGGGAGGAAAGTGGACCATATCATAATCAACCATGGTGAGCTCCAGAAAGTACTTGGCCAACGTGTGATGCTCTGCTGTAACCTGCAAAACATACTAAGTATTAATATGCTAGAAGATCATACAGTTTGCAGAAGCACTTTTAAACATGACAGGTAAACAAGCTTACATCTCCAATCTTGGAGGCTCTCCTAAGGAACTGTAGAGGCAGAGGTCTCCCAAAACTGAAGTTGAGGACTCTGAGGATTTTCATCTCCATCTCCCGGATCTGACCAGTAGTATAGGCACGGTCAGTCACAAAGGCAAAGTCTGCAATCTCTGGTGGGTACATCTCTTCATACTTTGAGGCAATGAACATGGCTGTTACACCAACCAGCTGGAGCTGCTTCTTTGGAACTGGATGATCCTGATTGAGGGACAAGTGGAAGGCATTGAAACATGCTCAAGACACCACACAATGAACCAAAACTACAAAGGGACCAACCTGAAGGAAGCGGTCAATGATTGCGACAGTCATGTACATGGTCTCTTGGAGCAGCCTAAACTTAATTTGGACTTGCACAAGCCAATCAATAAGGATTGCACGCATATTTCCAGTAACTTCCTTTCCTTCCAGATATTTCTGCTTAACAGCTTGCTCAGTCTACACACACACCAAAAAAAAAAAAAAGATTTTTTTATATAAGATTAACACCTTGCTAAACACAAGCTTAACATAACATAAGCAGCACCACATTCTTTGCAAACCTCAAGCTGACGGAGATACAAATAGATGTCCTTGACATATTCACTGCAAAGCATGGGGTTATCATAGTCATCTGCATCCACATCTTTGATATTAAGCAGAACATCAGAGAACGCCTGACAAAGATCATCCGAAGCACAGCCAGAGGTCTCCATGGGAACAGGAGAGGAGGGCTCGGACAAGATCTGCAATGGAAAACTCGTTTGAATCTTTGTGCATTAAAGGTAGAACACTGACACTTCCAAGAATTCTGAACATAAGCAAACATGAATACTTCATGGCCAGATACAGTGGGCACTGACCCCTGCTGGTTGATTCTAGAAATACATAGTGAGCATTACAGCCATTTAAGAGAAGGCTTATGCCAAGAACAAGCTGTAAACTAATTTAGAGAATTTACCAGTGATTGCTTACTTATAGATTGACATTTAGCTTTAACCATTTACTGAATGATAGCAGGTTATAAACAGGAAAAATGGCAGTCAGGCTCATGTACAGTGGCACCCAGAACTAGTCACAATGGCAAGTGTAAAAATGCTAAATCTACAAGAGTTTAAACCAATATGAACTAGAACAATTAAAATAAGCTATGGGAACTGATACAAGGGCATTAAAACACATGTCAGAGACACCCTTGTCTACACAAAATGGAGTCACAGAGGAGTGTGGATATTACAGAAGCTCCAGTGGATCTCACTTTGGTGTGGTTTAGTAGGCTGACCTCTCCCATGCCGAGATTTATCTACTGCTCACCTGAATGTCATGCTGAACTTTAGGAGACTCCTTTTTGGGCTGTTGAACTACAGGTGCCTTCTCAGCCACAACCTCCACCTTAGGTGCAACCTTCACCTCCTGTTTTAGTTGTACAATATGGATTAGACAAGACAGACAGTTAAAATTCAATGCCTGGAGAAGACGAACGGCAGTTACCTTCTTC
This sequence comes from Cirrhinus molitorella, assembly GCA_033026305.1. Lineage (NCBI taxonomy): Eukaryota > Metazoa > Chordata > Actinopteri > Cypriniformes > Cyprinidae > Cirrhinus > Cirrhinus molitorella. The sequence goes on from CM065119.1 coordinate 27,444,341, forward strand.
CTCAAAGCCTGTCGTGTCTGCGGATTGTTGCCAATCTCCCCCAGCGCGGCCCTGGGTCTCAGTCCGGGCTTGTTCGCTACAGCTGCTTTTCCGGGCAGAGCGCTCTGGTTTTCGCTGCTGGCCAGGCGAGTGTTCTACAAAAAAAAAAAAAAAAAAAAAAAAAAAAAACAAAAAAAAAAAAAAAAAAACAAAAACACACAAAAAAAAAAAAAAAACCCCACACACAAATGTTATGCATAAGGAGTGGACTGGTCAAACAGTTTTATGTTAAAAACAAGACACACGGCTACATTTCGCCATTTATAAATTCAGCAGGAATTATAAAATTATTAGTTATTGAAAATAATTCAAGTTTGAATTAAAGACTGAACAAACGTGATCTTACACGTACCAGTTACACGAGAATGAGAAGGACACTGCACCAACTTAAGCCAAACATGCCCTTTAAGAACGTTTTAAGTCGTTCAAGTGTTACGTCTATACAAAAACCTTGCATAGGAAGACTTTCCTAATATCATATAACGTTACTTAACTTTTAACACAAGAAAACAGCACACTAATATATTAACGTGTTAGACGGGAGACATATTTCCGGGATTATCATACCAATTAAAAAACAAAGAGGGTGAAGTTCATCGTCAAGCAATAAATTAATAGTCACTACACACAAATAACCAAAACCATTTAAAAAGCAACTTACCCTTGTGACACGGAGAGCCATTATTATTTTGTAGAAGCTTGTTGCTGCAACTCGATGAACAAACTGATTGATTGTACTCAAGCGAGCTCAATGTAACGCTGCTTCTCCACTGTGGTTTAAATTGTCGCTCTTTCGAACGTGATTCGCTGGGTTCGAAAATCATTGACATATGATTGGCTCAGTCGCAGCTGCTTTCAATGCGTTACCAGGACAACTAATGACCACGTGACGCCCAGGGGCGGGTATACCAGTTGAACATGTTCTTCTTGTAGTGTACTGTAGTTTGTGTGCTTTCCACTGCCATCTTTTGATCTGGAGCACGTCGCTGCAACTGCGTTACCTAATACACCCGTCCCCTACAAACTTTGTTTTTAAATAATTTGTATTTCTACACTATTGCTCAAACTGAGAACCCAATTCATGCTTCTCTTATGTTTATAACTACTTATGAAGAATATACATTTATAATTCCAATTAAAATGTGAATGCTAATACTATTTTACTATTTACTGCTACTATTACTAATATAATTTAATAATACAATTTACATGCACCTAAACAGCTGTACATACCACTTCAATGTATTCAGAGGCTTATACTGAAACTTTTTAAATGACAATAAGTACTGTAGATGTGTTGTTGCAGATTAAATAAACACTGACCTCACCTTATAGTTAATTTTTCATGTATTATTTTAATACTTAGGGCCATTGAAAGTGCAAAATTTGGCTCTGTAAAAACTAGTTTTGTGTGTGTGATATATCTGTATTGGTGGTTTGATACATCATGTATTCAGTGTTTGAGCTTCCCTCATGAGCTTCCTTCATGCTGCTAGAAAAATGGGATAATTAAGGAGTGTTTTTATATTTCCAGCCAACCCACATATCAGGACAAATGCCTTAACAATTAAACATAAATAAATAAATAAATAAATAAATGGGTATTATCAAAAGTTTTGTCACTGTTTTGCAGTTTATAATTAAATTTTATATTTATACACTGCTGTTCAAAAATTTAGGATCAGTAAGATTTTTTTTTGTTTGTTTTTTTAAGTTTCTTATGCTCATGAAGGGTGCATGTATTTGATCAAAAAAAAAAAAAAAAAGAGCAATATTGCCATTAGCCCAGTCTTTAGTGTCACATGATCCTTCATAAATAATTCTAATATGCTGATTTATTATCAAAGTTGGAAACATTTGTGCTTCTTAATATTTTTTGAAACCTGTGATACCTTTTGTCAGGATTCTTTGATTCAAAAGAATAGCATTTATTTGAAATCTTTAAATACAAATCTTTCGTAACAATGTACAACAGAGGTCTTCAACCCTGCTCCTGGGGACCCACTTGCCTGGAAAGTTTATTTGCAACCGGCTTCAGCACACCTGCCTGCAATTTTCAAGCAGTCTTGAGGAGCTTGATTGCCCGCTTCAGGTGTGTTTGATTAGGGTTGTAGCTAAACTCTTCAGGATAGTGGGTCCCCAGGAACAGGGTTGAAAGCCTCTGATGTACAATACTGTTAAGTTTGGGGTCAAGTATTTTTTTATTTCGTTTTCTGAAATAAATGAATACTTTTATTCCGCAAGGACGTGTTCAATTGATAAAAAAAAATGCCATAGATGCATCCGAAGTAGTAAATTGATAAAAATTGTAAATTGTAAAGACTTTGTTATTGTAAGCTGTTAGATTTCTAATGTAGTAGTAGAGACTACTACACATTCAGCTTGTATTTTAAAGTGTAATAAAACAGAAAACAATTATTTTAAATTGTAATAATAATAATTCACAATATTACTGTTTTTCCAATATTTTGGTCAAATAAATGCAGCCTTGGTGAGCATAAGAGACTTCTTTAAAAAACGTCAAAAGTCTTACTGATCCCAAATTTGTGTATGTTGCGCAAACAATAAGTGATTATTTACAGAAATGACTGAAATGTGACAAGAATGCAATATAAAATAAACACAAGATGATTTTATTATAAAAAAGAAAAAGTAAATTTGTGGTCATAATATAATAGAATATTTTATTGTGTTTATAACCGTTAAGAATAAGACAGAGTCTCTCATAGACATTATAAAATAAGTTCATTTTTTATAAAAACAAAACAAAAAAAAAAAAGTAGAAGAGAAAAATTTACACCCTAAATCCCTTTATTTCTTAATATTTATGTGTGTTAAATCAGCAGTTTACATGATACATGTGCCATCTTTATAATACTTCATGGACTCCATCTGTTGTGTCATGGTTAGAACTTCGTGGAATCCAGTGCTTAGGCCAGACATGTGCTGGAAGTAGGCTTCTTTTTCCAATTGAATAGTCAGATTATTAACACCGGCATCTTTCAACACGGCAGACACCTAAGAATTTCAGTGAAAACAATTCGAATTGGTCAGTTAGTTTTGTCCACAACAAAAAAACAAGAACAAAATATCAGAAACAGCCAAAATAAAAAAAAAAAAAAATCACATCTAATTAAATGTCTAACCCTTTGGTAAAATGGATTACAAGCTTTGGAAATCCCAAACAAAATGCTGTAAATCTGTAAACAGGCATACCTGTTGAATAACTCGCTGTTCCACTACATCAGACATGAGTTGGAGATGGATGGTTCCAGCAATGACATTGGCGGAATGTCTCCAGAAGTGTGGATCACGGTACGATAAAACACCTTCAATTTTCTGAATCTGTGACAACAAGCATTAAATAATATGTAATGTAAAGCATTCAGTTTGGTATGTTCATCAAGATTTGGTATGTTGATCAAAATACAGTACAATTGTGAAATATTATTACAATTTAAAAAAAAAGTTATTATTATTATTTTTTTAATAATTTCAAATTTCAAACAGTATTTTCACTTAATTATTTCAAACTTTTGACCGGTGGTGCATTTTCGTTCTTTCAAACCTTTTCAAGTGCAAAGTTAAGCTCCTTTTCTTGCTGAGGTGGCGTTCTCAGCAGAAGAACCTCACAGGCATCCTTTAATAAAGGAATGACACTGAGAAAAATCAGCGTGGCAATAAAGAGCGAACAAATGGGATCTGCGATCAGCCATCCAAACTGTCTGATGAGGATAGTGGATATAATCACACCGACACTGCCTAGCGTGTCAGCAAGAACATGCAGAAACACTCCTGAAAATAGGAAATAGCCAGAAAACCATCAGGATTGATGAATGATTACAGACGATTATAGACTAACCTTATCATGTATGTAATAAATGTACACGGACTCAAAATAGACCTACCTCGCATATTAGCATTCATTCCCCCTCCAGCAGACCCGTGGGAATGTCCGTGGCTATGAGAGTGACCGTGTCCACCATGACTATGTCCATGTCCTCCATGGCTGTGTTCTGCACTTCCATGCCCGTGCCCGTGGTGCGAGTGGCCATGGTCATGCCCAGAGCAGCTACCTTTGGAGGCCCCATGGGAGTGTGCATGACTGAAGGCACAGATGCCCACCAGATTAACGAGGAGTCCACCGACCGACACCGGCTTTAAGGAACAAATGGATTGAGGACATGCATAAGCATGAGGCGACAGGATTCACTTGTGAAAATTGACCTTGTGTTACTTTTGTATGTTCAACTTAGAGCAAAACCCATTTACAGACAACAACTTAATATCTATGTCAATCCTGACCTAACAATGTCTTAGAGGTTAGCTGTACATACCGTTAACATGTCTGTGTTGATGTTTGGTGGATCGATGACTCTGGTGACTGACTCCACAAACACAAAAAATGCTATAACCATGAGGAACAGGCCATTGATAAAGCCAGAGAGGATCTCCACACGACCGTACCTTAATGAGACAAGCCGTAATGTTATTACAAGGACAGAACACAACTGCATCATGTTCAGCAATCTGGGTTCCTGCACCAATGAGTTTTCACAGCTTTTCTATCAATCATGATTACAGGATAATTTGTAAAAATTATTTCTGATTCAGACTAATTTGTTAATCAATCATCCCAACTGTTATTTGTCTTTTTTACGCCATGCCAGCACCAGGGCTATCTTCATGGCGATTACAAAAATGTACAATAATAACAGAAATCCATTTACCAAAAAATTACAAAAGACATTTCAAATGAATACAAGATAAAACTTAAAATACAATCCGGTAAGACATTTTTAAATAAATTATATAAACATGTTTCTGAGTAAAACCGTTGCCTATTTATATTAAAACCAGTACAATCCAATAAAATATGCTTCACAGTCATTTGGGATTTACAAGTTAGACACACTGGTGGATCTTCACCTTTCAGTACATACTCATGAGTGAGTCTTGTGTGACCTAAAATACACCTTGTAAAAACAACTTGATCATGTCTCAATTTAAAATTAATTAAAAACTGATTTTTTATTTTAGGGTGGATTTCGTGTTTATTTCCTTGAAATTCGTCCCACTTCATCTGCCACAAATCATTTATATAAGAGTTTATTTTTGGTTTGACATCACTCACAGGGATCTGACATTCTGAAATATTCAGTTCAAGTGCTTCTTTTGCAGCGATATCAGCTTTCTCATTTCCAGAAAACCCCATATGACCTGGAACCCAACAAAAATAAATACTAAAATGCCTTTTACGCAAACACGCTACTTTGTCTAAGATCTTTATAATTATAGGATGGTCAGTCTTCATATTTTCAAGTGCTTGTAAACATGATTTTGAGTCTGTGAAAAAAACAAACTGTTTTACTTGTCCATGTTCTATATGCTCCAAAGCCATTAACAAAGCACAAGCTTCAGCAGTAAAGATAGAGCTTTGTCCTGGAATTCGCATGCCAAGATGTTGATCTCCAATTATTGCTGCTGATGATACTCCATTATCCACTTTTGATCCATCCGTGAAAACGGCTTTGTGATGAGGAAACCTACTTCTCAGCTCCGAGTATTTTTCCCGATATTCATTTGGGTGTGTTGTTGACTTTCTGTACTCACTCAAGGTCAAATCAACATATGGTTTTTCCAAATCCCACGGTGGAATAGTACAAAAATGAGTCTGAGTTAAAATGTCCAGATTAATATCCAGGTTATCCAAATAGGGTTTTATTCTCATTCCAAAAGGTTGGATATATGTTGGTTTAGCTTCATATAGGTAATTAAACTCATGACGGAAGACCGGTAGAAAAGCTGGATTATCTTTGTTTGTCCTTAGCTTTATCACATATTGCAGAGACAGTTGAAGACGTCTATGTTGAAGTGAGGGTTTCCCAACTGTTATGTGAACCAGTTTGATCAATTTATTGTAAAGAACAGAATCAAAACTACCACTTCCTTGTTCACAGATTAAACAAAGCCATGACTCCACAGCAATTATTTTCAGAAGTGATCATAGAAACACAACTCAGGATGTAGAATTAAACTTTAAAGGAGAAACTAGTCAACATGATGGCCCATGTTTTAAATTGGGTTTCGCCCACACAGAAGTCACTTTTAAACCAAGCAACTTTCTGTTGGTCAGGGAGACAGGGAGAAACTTGAAAATGAGTGAAATCTGTAAATTGTATTGTACTGTAAATTCTTATTTAAATGACTGGATTTTGTCTGCTAAATTTCACAGAGCAATTTGACCTTACCTTTAAGTCTATGATATTAATAGTTTACAAATGTATAGCAAATAAATGCCAATATGGAATTTTTCTTCAAATTAGCACATTCTTACCCATAGGAATATATCCTGGTTGCTTTCCATCTGGTCATGAGTGCAGCAAACAACCCCAGAACCAAAGCCGAGCAGTCAAACAGCATGTGGAAGCCATCAGAAATCAGCCCCAGACTATTGGTCCACACACCATAGAAGAGCTCCACAAATGTGAAGGCCTGAACCAAGATCAACATTATTGTTAATATACTGTTAAAAACGGCAACTGATTAAAATCTAGGAAAGTAAAATCAGACAGTTTAAACTAGAAGATTATGGGTTTTACAATTTCCATTAAAAGATGGGTTAAAATTCATTTCAATGCCACAATGGTGTGTAGACTATAGACCATAGATCATTCAACTACATACAACAATTTCCTGTATTATGAACAAGAACAAAAAAAAAAAAAAAAAATTATAAACTAATTTCATTAAAGTACATTGATAAAAATTTAATAAAAACATGAGCTAATGTACCAGGTTGAGACATAGGAAGTAGAAGATCTGTCGTGAATCATATTCCTCCAGGATCTGTTTGAGCGAGTCTTTGATGAAGCGAGGCAGAGACTGGGACGTGTGCTGGAGTGCATCTCCCATGAAGTTGTAAAGAGGAGTTCCTTCAGGGGAATAACCCACCAATGTTCCTTTCTGACCCTTTGAAGATGGGGCTGACAGAATGCTATCAGCTGAAGACATCAAATGATTCACTCAGTTAGGAAAAAGTAAAATGTACTGTTTCATTACAGTATATGTAGATGGTTTAACATTTAACACACTATTATAAGAATTCTTACAATTCTTTATTGTTTTTTAGCACTCAGACTGGTTCTATGATGGGAGATTTTAAAGACATTCTTTACATTAAGTCTTCTTTCAGAGAACTTACCCATGATGAAGAAGCAGGCGCTGACCAGCACTCCACCAGACAGCACATGTTCAGTGCTACTCTGCTGGGCTGGCTTACTTATGGCTCTGAGCTGGTCAGTTAGCGGGTGGGTCCAGAAGTTTGCCAGCAGCAGGCCACTAAGGAACAGGAAAATGGAGCCATATCGAGCGCAGCGTGAGGTTTCCAGCTTTGCCGTGCAGATGGACTCCACATAAAAGTCCAGTATCATCACAGAGAAGATGATCATGGCAAATGGCAAGATGAGGCCAGACCAGGATTCCACCTTACTCTGAGGATTTTCATTTTAGAAAGGTCAAGAATATACAGAACTGTCTGTATCATTCAAAATGTATTTAATAATTTTACACTTATTTATACTCTCAACTAATTGATTCCTGTTGAAATGAGAACTGAAGTTTTGTGGCTTTTAGTCCATGTAGTTTTGAGGTAACCTAAATATGATCTAACTATCTATAAAATCATATAAAAAAAATATTAGAAATAAACTTGAAACATAAAAGAAATACATTTAAAGACTGCAGTCTCTCTCATGCTGTAAACAGTCTCATTTTCACAGTGGCATAAACAAACTTGCCTAATAAAACCTTTGTAAAATGAGGATGTCTCTCCTATAAATTAGAAATACTAACTAGTAATAAGAAATCTAATTTCAATTTGACACATTCTATACATTACTGTTTGAACCTTCTGTATTACCACTGCATTATAAAGAAAGCTTCTGCTGGTCCTTACCTCAGTGGTTGCAGATAGCACTATGACCCAGGGTAGTAGAACTACAGAGGACACCAGGTTGGATAAAGCATATAGGCGTTTTGCACCCCCAATCTCCACTGATAATTTTCTAGATGCTGTGTTGAAGGCCACCTTCAGGCACAGAGCTAGAACCAGAAGAACCACTCCACCCTGCACAGAAAATGAAAGTTAATCACAGTGATCTCACTGATCCTTTATCTGAGCACAAGATCCATGAGTAAATGAGTCTGTACTGCAGTAAACAATGGCACAACACTCAAGATCAGAATTGAAGGTTTTAAAAAAGTGATCAAAAACTCACCTTGTGGTCCGCCACACCTAAAAATGCAATTCCTGTGTACAGAGCATGGGTAAGAGCACTGTCATGGTGTCCCTCGGCTATAAAAAAACAGAGTTAAGGACTATACAGTTGTAGATAATAGCACAAAGTAAAAATTGCCAAATACGTGCGTTTAAAAATATATTGCAATTTTTTTACATTTACTGTGAAGAGTGACAATCTCTCTTTCTCTTCATATATTGTGTATATTTCACAGAAAATTTTAATTTAGATAGATTTAATTTAACATTAAATATGGTAAATAAGTAAATTAAAAATAAAAAAATAACTGAATGCAATGCAAAATATACTTTTTTTTTTTAAATGCATTTAGTCATAGACAGAAAGCAAAGATATGTGTATATAATTCTGTATTTTTAGCTAAGCAGAATCATGAATATTTATATTCTGGTGTTACCATTGCCCTGTGCATGGTGAAGAAGAACCAAAGTCTAAGCATACTTAAGTTCACCCTTATGTAACACCAAATTTTGTTAACTGTTTATATATGTCTTAGAAGTAATAATTTAAATCTTAACTTTTTAACTTCATTTTAACTTTGGTTTTGTTTTTGAAATGTATTGTGAGATGAAATCATGACTTGAGTGGATTGTTACACCTACCAAATACACACTCATGATGGTTTTGTGGACAATTCTACTGTAAATGTCATTCCAAATAATAAAATGCTTATGAAAAAAAAAAAAGTAAAATGTTCCTTTTCTGTAAACAATCATTATTTTTGGCCTGCATGGTATCATAAAATTATATATTTCACCTTGATGTAATAACAGTAAACACATTACTGGTCCTTAAAGGATACGGTGCTCTGCCATCTTTGCCATGAGATCATCATTATCAAAGAGCAAAAGGCAGATCACAGCAATTATAAAGAAAGCAGCACCCCTCGTCTATAAAAAAAAAAAAAGAGCACAAAGAAATGTGTCAGCTGGTATATATGGCTCATTCCACATTTACATTTATTAATATAGCAGATGCTTTTACATAAGTGAAGGAGGTAATAAACATGAGGAATGCTATAAATACACAGTATAAGTATAAGCTAGAACAGAGAGGGATAGAGAAACAGTAAACGGGAAGATGTTTAATTTTTTTTTTTTTCAGCAGGATGAAGTGCTGACAAAAGAGGTAAGTTTTCAGCTGGTTCTTCTAAGATACAGTTCTGAATTTTCTACAGTTCTGACCTTAGAGGGTCCCCCTCCAGAGCTGGTGAAGAGAACACTGAGGAGAGAGATTGCTACCAGATCACTGTGCTCAAACAGCAAAAGGGTCCTGAAAAAAAAAACAAAAAAACACACACACACACACACACACACACACACACACACACACACACACACACACACACACACAAACAAACACAAATGCTTGTTAAATAACAGGACAGAGGGAGGAAGAGGTTTTACATTTTTCGGTTTTTAGATTTATATATTTTAGATTTAGCCCAGAGACATACCTTAGTGGTCCACAGAGTGTCAACCCAAAGAAACCCAAGAGTGAGATGACACAGCTCATGACAGCATGTTTGAGGACTTTAATCCACTGAAATCAGAGGTTAAACAGATGAAATTCCATGTTCAAAATAGACACAAATTCCACATGAAATGGCATTTTCAAATCAACATCTAATTGCATAACCCTTTGAACCAGAATGCCATTTTTGCTATAACTTTTAATATAATAAATATTAAACGGTATCAAATATTTGATATCAGTTGAAAAAAAGAAAGAAAAGCTTTTTCAGATATTTCACGACAACACATTTTTTTTTTTTTTTGGAACAACATTCATTGATGAATCATGCAGAATTATACAAGGAAACATTGCCTCTAAAGGGTTACTTAAAATATTCTGTTGTCATTTACTCATCCTCATGTTGTTCCAATCTTCAAAAAACAAATGCAGATATCTTTAATGAAACCTGAAAGATTTCTTTCCTATTGTTTCAAACAACCAAAACATTTCAAAATGTTCATAAAACATTGTAAAAGTAATACATTGCATTATGCTACTTAATATGGAATACTCTTACAATTTTTTGTACTTTTTAATGTGTGAAAGTTTGGGTTTTGTGTAGTTTCAATGGACGGACTAAAACGATGATGAGAGAATTAAAAAAATATTTTCATTTGTGATTCGAAGATCAACAAAAGAGTTACGAGGGTGAGTAAATGATGACAGTAATTTTCTTTTGGCTGAACGAACCATTTAAGCAGTAAGAACTTCAAAACTGAGAAATTGAACAATTAACCTAGAACGAGAACAACATTCTACCTGTCTCTTGGGGATAATTTTTCCAGATGAAAATGGCTTTTGAAAGAAAACCAGTATCACTGCACACCTATGCGGAAAAGAGGCGATATTACCAAATAACGCAAGCAATCATGACATTTATATTCGTTAATATATTCATTATGTGATATCATTCCTTACCCCATTTTCAAAATAAAGAGAAACTGTACAATGTGCACAACTTTGAGTAGGTCATATGACTCAAATATCCCAAAAGCCTTCAGCAGCTTGGTAAAGTAGAGTAAAACTATGTACTGGGTCAGTCTGGAAATAAAAAAAAACAAAATGTTCAGTTAAAGCAGAAAACTGAAAACTGAAAAAACAACAACAACAAAAAAAAAAAAAACAGCCATCACACTACCATCACGGTAATAACACCACTGTACAAACAAGGAAGTCAATGCATATACTTTACAATAAAGTACTGTGGCTATACCATGGTATAATATCAGTGATGCTGCATATTAAGGTACTGTGAACTCATACAATGCTGCATTACGTAATTGGTATTCCAAGTAATTTTTAAATAATACATGGCAGCATAAAACCAGCATAGTTTTTGAAGCACCCTGCCAAACAAAGTAACTTAACTTGGTATCACCACCTCATAACATCAGTATAACCTGGTACTGCCACAGTACTTCTTGTTCATGAGTATTTAGGGTGATATTTATATAGACTCTTGTCTTACCTGGAATCTGGAGCCTCAACTCGCCCCAGCTTTCCACCTGAGATGACATTACTACTGTATTTTTCATCCATGCTTCTGCTGTGTGCGTTTATTTCTTAGATCGTTCACTGTTCATCTATTTGAGAGCTCATCATTGAGAAACATAAGCTGTTGTGTCTTACTGTGTTAGCCTGTTTAGACAGCTGAAACCGATAATAACCGCAGAACTGAAGGCTCGTTGGTGTTACGGAAATCGCTCATGTACTGCTAACCCACAGCGCCGACACGTGAAATAAAAATCGTTAATTTTCGAAATACATATTTAATACAAATAATCTGTTTTCACTAGCTAGCAGCTACATTATGAAGTGATGTGGTAGTTGAAGTGACGTGAACATTTTCTCACATATGGCTTCCATCTGTGACGGTTTTCAAAATAAAAGTCTACTTCCTTGTACATTTTTTTTACATTAAATATATTCTACTAATTATGTTATTCATAAGAATCTGTTTCTAATAGTGTTTTATGTAAAGTGAACCGTGACTGGATCGTTTTTATATGTTCTCATATGAGTAGTGTTGTGATGTTATTGCCAAAATATTCTATTCTTTTTTATCTAAGTAAGAGAAATGCAAATGAGTGCCTCATGATTTTCATTGAAATATTTTTGTTTAAGTTTATATCACTCCAAGTATACAATATATAAAGTGCCAAACTGTGACTGACTGAGTGAGTGCATCAATGAATAATTTATTCAACTGATTCGCACAGTAATGTTGCTCTGAGGCTCTGATTCGGCTGCTTTGGCTTTGACTGGAACTATTTTCTTTGGCGGAGCAAAATACACGCAGTAACAGGCAATGTTGCGTGTAAATGTAAGTTTCTTAACTTCTTTTATTTAACTGTGATATATAAGCACACTCACAGTCCAGCTGTTTGGCCTAAATAACCAGCACTGCTGTGATTACCTTGTAAGATGTAGTATGAAATAACTATTATTAATATTTTAGTATGAATTATCTCAATAGGCTAATTTATACATTTTTGTCATTCAGGTTGCAGGTCATGGTTGATTGAAAGCAAGATCATGGATATTTGCTGATTTTTTATAAAATTAAAATGTAGGCCTACATTAACCCTCTGCTCACAATCTCACTGCCAAATCATCTGGTGCATAATATATTTAACATGTTTATTTTTATTCCTACAAAGTGAATCATGTGTTGAATGTGTTATTGGTTTAGTACAGGCCCCAGATGGAAGCCATGACATCAGAGGTACGTAAATTGCCATGACCTTCGCATTGCTGTTGCCTCACTCATATATCTCCATAATGTTCTCCACTGAAAAGGTCAAGTGAATAGACTGTACCCTTAATGTCTGCAATTGTCACTTGATTTTGTTGCCATGAGCAGTGGCCTTTTAGATATGGCTAGAGTTTCTAGTAAAGAGTCTGCTGCACAGGAAATAATTATTTTAAGAGATATAATGCATGTAAATGCACTAAAATACATTCAAATGAAATACACTGAAAAAAGTTAGGGTGATCATTGGAGTTCCTCACTGTGCTCTTGAGGTATCAAAAGGGGTGATTATAAAAGTATGGTTTCTTTAAATACCTTAATACCAGTAATTGCTCTTGGTGCATGTAGGCCTTTATGTTTCTTATATAAAAATGGAAGGGAGATGTGTAGTTGTCTAACCCCCCCCTCAGATACTACCTATATAATAAGTTATATAAGTTATAATAAGATAACTATACAATAAACCAAAGTTTAAACTATCAAATATGTTATATTTCACATCAATTGTTGGCTAATGTGGTTTTTCATGTATTATTTATACATTTTTGTTTATTGTATATATTTTATTTTATATAAAATTATATTTTTGAAGATTTTAGTGATTTTTTTGAATATTTGATTTAAGATATATTTTAGACATATTTTTTTTATAACAAATATATATATTTTTTATAGTTTTTTTTATATAGTTTTTATAGTTATAGTTTTATATTCATTATCATGAATCTGTTTCCTTGTCTCCTCAAAATGGACTTATGTAATCATTTTCGAAATACAACCTCTAGGTGGCAATATGGTGCTTAGTATTTTTCAGATACAAAACCAGGCTTCAAACCCCTCTCAAGAGAGCCACGTGTCAATCTGTGAAGTACTGGAGGCAAGCACGAGGCATAGTCTTAAAGTTAAAATATATTCTATAGATTACAATACCAGGAATTGCGTAGATACATTCTTACATCACGTTTACTTTCGTGAAATCAACTGCAAAATTTGCTTAGCACACAAAAGATTATTTCATTTTGTGAAATGAACATGCTGCAGCTTTTATTTATTCAGGGTTTATTCAGAGGCTTTTGAATGTTGTACCCTCATTAGTTCATGTCCCCAGTCAGCCCTTTTTGTGCATTCTTGAATGATGTGACCACAGAATTATATAAGATTGCAGTAAAACTGGTTTTTCCTGCCAGAAAGTGACGCTGGGTGGAGCAGCAATGACATCACCGAGTCTCTCAGTGTTCAGCATGCATGTAGAGGAACAGAAAGGCAAAGCACACTAGAGTGTGTCAGAGGAAATTAGTCGCTTATGGGAAGAACAGCTATATTAAGTGCACGGCAAGACTCTGCACTGAGTGTGACCATTCATGCTTCACACACATTAGCTGTGTTTGGCAAGAGTCACAACTTTCAGTGCCAAGATGGAAATGGAAAGGAAGAAAAGAAGGGAAAAGAAGCAGGGGTTGAATATGTAGTAATTAAGTTTTTCTTCCTCCCTTACCCACTTTTTCCCAGTGCTCTGCTTCTTGATTGACTTTTGGCCACTTGGAACAAACTGTTCAAGGAACAGGCGAGGCCTTTGAAGACTGGAGACAGAGCAACTGTATCAACACATTTTTCCTGCTTAGAACAACACAGAACACATGACAGTCAACTATGTTTGCTTTCTCTGGCTAGGTAAACCTTTTCCAATCTTGCGGAGATCAAACCAGATAACTGTTCAAAAACATGCTAGTTTCGAAAACATGCTGGTTCGCTCATGCCCAATTTTCAAAATACTCCTAACTAAACTTTGGCAGTTAACTTGCCACACCATTAGTCCTACAGACATGAATATTACCTTATATTGTCTTGAGTAAAGTTTTGATAATACTTTATAATAATAATTGCCACAGAACAACATGCAACAAAACCCACACACAACACATTAGCAACCATCAATAACACCCTATAAAACACCCCAAACACCCTAATAGCTGCAGAGCAATAAAAAACCTGCATTTTACTCTATAACTACCCATAGTACATTAGCAACACCCTAGCAACCACGTAACAACACACAAAACCATGACCTCAGATTATCTCGTTGTGAAGGGTTATACTATTAGTTTTGACCATTGCTGGGTAAGTTACTCTAAAAAAGTAATTACAAGTTACTAATTACATCTTCAACAGTGTAATTAGATTACTGTACAAATTACTCTCTCCAAAAAAAATGTCATTACTTATTACTAATTACTTTCTAAATCCTATATCAACTTCGACAAGTATGATACACGGATAGACTTGGATCTTTTCATTCTTTCAAACAAATAAAAGGTAACTACATAAATTATTCTGGTCTCATGTTGGATTAGGGTTCAATTCTCACTATTAACTAACTGTGACTTTTGCGTCAATATACTCCCAATTACTGCCTATTAACAACTGTAAAGTAGTTGTTAAGTTTAAGAATTGGGTAGGATTAAGGATTTAAAATAAGGTCTTGCATAATAAGACATATGTGCTCTTTCAGTAATAATAAACAGAGAATATCCCATACATAAACAAGTACATAAAAAGCTTGCATTTTAAGATTAGCCTTTACATTTTGATGTTAAATCCACTACTGTATTTTATAACAATGTTCTACAGTCTACACACAGTATTAAGTTCAATTACATAGAAGTAACTGTAATTAAATTACAGAAAAAAATAAGAGTAATCTTTTACTTTACTTTTTCAAGGGAAAAGTAATTAAATCACAGTAGCTAATTACTTAGTACCTAGTTACACGCAACACTGGTTTTGACAAGTAATTGGGCTTCTGGACCCAAACCACTCAAAACACCTTAGCAATGCCCTAAACACCCTATCCACTGTGTAGAAAATCCAAATCCAAGTGACGGACAATAAACAAAACACAATTTCTAGGGGACCCTGAATATCTCAGTTTAGGATAGGCTCTTTTGACTGACCAATAAGCATCCATCTAGGAGACCATAGCAACTACCCAGAATGCTAAGTAACTGCAAAGCAACACACTACAAAGCCGCTCTCTTAGCAACTGCATAACAACGCCCAGTAACCACTCACAACACCTAGCATAGTGGTAGTGGCTTCTGCATGAGTAAGCAAAAATCTAGATAAGCTGATATTATTATGTTTATTGCATATGTTTTGACTGCATAGACACTGACTGTCACATGGGTTTTACTTTCCTTGAGTTATATTATTTGCTCTGTTTACACAGATATGTTGCAGTGCTGCATAATGCTGGATTATGAGCTGATGTTTTTTCATGGAAAGATGGTGGGTGACTGTGATGTGGTCTGATTTCAGCTCTGTGACAGTTTAAGTATGTGACTATGTAAAGATGGCCTCAATCTGGATCCTGCTTTTACTGGTCTTCAGTGAACTTCTTTGCAGAAAGAGACAACTGACTTTAAGGATTACTCCACTTCCAGAATAAACATTTCCTGATAATTTACTCACCCCTATGCCATCCAAGATATGCATGTCTTTTTTCTTCAGTCGCAACGAAATGAACTTTTTTAAGAAAAACATTCCAGGATGTTTCTGCATATAGTGGACTTCAATGGTGCTGGTCTTATCTAGCGAAATGATTGGTTATTTTCTACAAAAATAAAAATGTATATACTAACCTCAAATGCTCGTCTGTCGACAGTTAGGATTGAGCGAAAAAGTCCCATCTAGTTTTCTCCTCCAATTTCAAAATCGTTCTACATCACTGTTTTACCTTTTTTGTAAAGGCTGTTTGACCTCCTTTGCACATTCACTCTATAAACACTGGGTTGTTATTTCTGCAGCAATGTAGGACGATTTTGAAGTTGGAGGAGATAATGAGATGGAAGTTTTTCAACATACCCTATAGCTGTCTTGAACCGGAGTGCACAGAGATCGCATGCGCATTGCAGAGCTAGAGTTTTAAAAGTATATACATTTTAATTATTGTCAGAAAATGACCAATTGTTTCGTTAGATAAGAGCCATATTCCTCGGCTGGGTGATACTGCATTTTTAACCTTCAATCCATTGAGCTCCATTGAAGTCCACTATATGGAGACAAGTCCTGGAATGTTTTTCTCAAAAAAAAAAAAAAAAAATTATATATATATATATATATATATATTTTTTTTTTTTTGCGACTGAAGACATGAACATCTTGGATGACACAGGGGTGAGTAAATTATCAGGAATTTTTTATTTTGAAAGTGGAGTAATCCTTTAAATCGAACAGATCTAACAGACTACGAGATGATTTCTAACAGAAGCTTAGTTTCAAAACTGAAGCATCATAGAAAAAAATATGAATATAAAATAATTTTTATATTTATTTTAAAGATAAAAAAGAAACATATGATTGTTTATTAAAATAGGAATTGTTTATACACTGATCTATAAAAATCAAATTCAAAATAGGAATTTGATGAGAATTGAAGTTCAACCCAATATTATGAGAGTTTGTAAATGAATCCAAATGTATATGACTTGATGCATATGAAAGCACAAAAACCTAACCTAACCCTAAAATGAGACCACAATGTAAAAATATATGAAATGTAGTTCATACATAAAATATTGTAAATTGCCCTGAGAGTTTGTTTGAAAATGTTTGCATTCACATTCAAATCTAAGAATACAGACGTTACTATCTTGTGTGTAACTCAGCAGCGTGAGACATTTTTGAGACCTCTTCTAAGAAGCTCTAAAGGAGACACATGCAAGATTAAAAAGTAGAAGATGAATAGTTACAAGAGTTACAGACAGGAGACTTCGGTAAAGTCCCTATTTGTTTTAATCGTGTTGCAAAATACCTGAAGACATTTTCAGAAGCTAAAAATGTGTGTCAAAAAAGAGTCAAAGTTCACTTTTTTAGAACCATTGGGATAAGAGTTGAGGGCAAAGTCAAGTCAAGTCAAGCAAAAAAAAAAAAAATCTACGTGCCAAGTGTCATGCTGTTGAAGTAATGATTATAATAAAGTAATGATATTTTCTCATCAACAGCTTTTTGTTTTGTGCCACAAAGTGAAGATTACAACTAATGCACTCCTTAGTCCACCAAAGCACAGAATGATGTCAGAATAATTTTAGAAAACAAAATAATTCAAAAAATGAGTGACGCCAATATGTGTAAACCTTGCTAGAGCATTGACATGGTGTTTTGTGAGCTTGGTTGCATATGTGACTTGGTAAGTTAAAAGAGCCTACCCTACTGGTTCTCAAATATGGCTTGGGTCCTTCCTTCAATTATTTTTTTGGTCATTTTATCATTCACAAGGTGAAACTTGTGAGTAAATCATAATAGCACACTCTGCTCAACAAACCACATGATTTCAGGTATCATTCATGTCTGTAGGCCTACCACAAACGATGTAGGACAAGGTTTTTTCGAATGTCTAGCCGAAAGTATGAGTTACAGCCATAGCGAAGCATGCCTTGGCAAGCACCACTAATTAAATGTTATTCTGGAATTGTGGTAAGGATGGGCTGTCCAATGTCATTTTGTAAACAATAATTTTAATTTAAAATAGGTATGTTTTTATAATATTTGGATTAAGTGTTCGAAATACTCAATCCAATAATATCTTGTTGACAATAGCTACAGATTTGAGGATTAGTGTTAATACATATATGCTATCTGAATAACTATAATTTTTGTTCTTTTTTTTTTTTTTTTTTAACAAAGCCAGTTAAATCTTGCCAAGATTTTATAAAAAATAAAATAAACTTTGGTTACTACCACACAATATAGTGCCTGGGAAATAAGGTAATTTCCAACTCAATGCTATAAAAAGTAAAGGAGCTACACATCTGTTATTTGTTGTTGTTGTGATTGCTTTGCATGAAAATGCACATGCATGTGCAGAACATTTTTTTTTCAGCTGAAGAATGATAAAAACAAAGACACTCAATTCCGACAATCTAGATGTCCTCCTTTAAAGTTTAAAGTAAATTTACAAAACACTATTCAGGTTTTACAGAAATCTAAGACAAGATAAAAAAATGTATATATAATATATATTTAATAGTTTAAAACAGCCGTGAAGCTTTTTTGTCCTTTCTTTCTTTCTTTCTTTCTTTCTTTCTTTCTTTCTTTCTTACTTACAGCGTCATGTTGACCCACATGTCTTATTCTGTCAGCTGATTTAGCGACTCAGTGGAAAGTCATGATCAATTTCTTCTCAGTATTTATAGGGTTTAAAAGAAACTCCTATCTTTACGTATGATGAATGATAACAGATATGCTTACTTAGCATGCACCACTAAATAAATTGATATGCTCCACCTTTCCACCGTTTGTCCAGATTAGCAAATGATTCATGGAACCATCAGCACACCACATTACAGTTGTCAGTGTTTGCTGTCAAATGTTATGTAATTATTTGCTCATTGAGTTTCATCCACTTTCGACAATTTGCCCTCCCGTAATGTTAACACCACTGTGGTCACCATGAAGAGTTGTGCTCTTAAGTGGCTGATGATCAGAATCAGTCTTGCCTGTGGGACTGAGAACACTGAGAATTGTTTGCTCACCAATCAAGATTCCAGTTGCATTGACAAATGAGAAATTAAGAGTAAATGCAAATCACTTAGGAAAGGTTTTCATATGTCAAGGTTTACTGATGATGTAACCATATATTGGTACATTTCTGACTGGATCAATCTATTTCACCACACAAATGTACTCACATACAAAGGTTGTGCAATTTTCAGTTTCACAGATAACTAATGCCAGTCTGCCAGTGAATTAGCATCTATTATGGAATAATCTCCACGTAAAGGCCTGTTCATACCAAAAATTATAACTATAATGATAACTATTAGCGTCCATAGCAACGTACAGTAACATTCAGTTTTTAATCAGCACACACTTCAAGTGTGCCGTCTGCTGCAAATCCTCAAGTTCTTTAAAGTTGGGTGGATTCCAATTAAAGTGATATCACTGAAAATGATTGCAATGAGATCTTTCCTGTGTTATAGTTGTTGCTGTGATTTAGACTTCCCTATGCTCATAAAATTAAAACAATTATTAAAACTTTATAGTTATACTTCATAATTACTGTCCTTGATGTGAAAAGTCTTCTGATCATTTTATTTTGCAGATGAAATAAAATAAACAAAGAATCAGACTGAATATTATATAACTGTTGTTGAAGTGCAGAGGACTTTTCTTTTCTAGTGCATTTGCTGTCAGCTGTGGTGGGCTAAACAAAGTACAAATATATTTTTAATAACCATTTGTTGTTTTGAAGGTAAGCCATGCGGTATAAAATGTTGCAGCACGTTCTGGCAGCACTTTTCTGGCCCCAATTAAATATAGAATATATTTTTATATTTGACTTATTATTTTTTAAGGTTTGCATGGGCTCACGTCCTCATCCTGAGGTCTAAAATGGGAGATAGATCATTTGCTGTGCATTGGCTGTTTTAGTGTGCATGAGTCTGACATCAGTACTTTTGGATATTATTAGAAATCTCATTTGAATTAGTTCCTTTACTATGATGATGTGCTGGTAGTATGGAGTCATGTCATGTTTTATGGTTGGGAGTAGTGTAAAATTGTTATTGTCCTTTTTATTTTTTTTATTGGTTAAGTGAACACTATGTGACAGTCGTCTAGAATAGTGCTATAAAAACGAAAGCTTATACCAAGAAAAACTATTTGGACTACGTATGTGCAATTAAGACTAGTCAAGTAAACAATACTGCCTCTGTAAGTCGACATTGAAAATTAGAGTCATGTACATTATTATTATTTTTTTTTTTTCCTGTTATATTCTATGTCAAACTGGTGTATAACAGTTAAGCTTGTTTATAGGCTTGTTAAGGTGTGTTCACACCAAGGACGATAACTATAAAGATAATGATAAAGATATAGTTCTAAAAATCATTCTCAATATTAAAGAACCGCATAGTCCACACCACAGCTATAACGATAAAGAAACGATATTGTTGGAATCACATTCAGAACATTTTTTTTCAGCTGAAGAACGATAAAAACAAAGACACTCAATTCCGAATAAATCCTGTAAACAAGAATTTAAAGCAGCAGACGAACATGCGCTTAGAATAAACAGACAGCTGCTGCTAATATAGTTATCTTTATCATTGTCGCTAACTAATAGAATACCGTTAAATAATGTGTAGTTTCAGGTGCGCAGCAAGCTTTTCTCATGATTTTGCCACCTGTCATTTGTATTTTTACAAGAGAAGCCTGGATGCACAAAGCTGTTGCCATGATAAGGAACACAATACCATGACCTGGTGACTTATGTTAACTAACTTTTATTTGAGAAATTCTGTTCTGTTGAGTTTGTACTCATTGGTCACTAGTTTTGAGTTTGACTTGACGATCGCATGAGAAATTTGCGTCTTGACCTACAGTCCAACTTCCCATGCACTGTAGAAATCATTTCTGGGCGAGGATGCGGTAGATGACGCATTTGAGCATAAAAGCTTAAGGTATGCCAACCTTGATGAAGCTGACGACAGCGATAAGGCAAAAAGCTGATAAGAAAAGAAGTGGTCAGTGTCTGTGGGTCAAAAGTAAAAATTATACCAGACCACACTGGCTTGATTAAAGATAGCCAAGCTGTTTTTTGTAATGTAGGATTTGGTTTGATTTTAACCTTGTTTTGGCACCAGCTCTGACTAGCTTGACAAAGGTCCACCAGACTCACAATCAAGATATCTAGATCCTGGTGATAAGAAAAGAAGTAGCTAGTGAATCCAGGAGAAACATCCAAGTCATTATAGCCCATATCTTAATACTAAAATACATTACACATTATACATACACATATACTAACCATACCCGTCACGTTTAAAAATTTTTCCAAATTCTGTTTTAAATTGTAATCTCAGACTGAGCAGCCACAAGATATGTATCCAAATGGAGAGCTAAATCATATCATCAGAGCTCTAAAAGTGGTTAGCAATTAACAAGGCACCTTACTTCAACGTGTAATCCAAACGTAACATTCATGTGTTTGCTAATGCATTGCCTAATTAAATAATAAACTACATCCTTGCGCTAGGATTTAAGACTTTTAGCTGTAATTAGTAAAAATGGGCTATAAACTATACGCCAGTCAAAACACTTCCAATTAGTAGTGTTGATATTAGATGACATCATAGGGACGCACATGGAAATTCTGGAAGTGTATATGAGCTTCTGCGCTAATTACATGAAATGCACAAATTCGTTTTTTCATGACAATGAATAATATATAAATGATCTATATAAATGATCTTGCACATGTTTTTTTCTATATTATGGTGTCATTACCTATAGACATTTTGATTTATACCCCTTAATGGTTTTCATGGAGTCACAGCAGAGTTATGGGGCTGCTTATTTAGTTAATAGCTCTCGTCAAATATATGCATTCTACTTCTATTGTTTCTCACACCAAGAAGCGACGCAATTTGCGCGCCCAGTTAATAGGATTTATTAGGGGGTATGTTCACAAGGGTAAGGACATCCAGATAAGGGTAAATAACTTTATGACATTTAAAGTCATTCATGTTGTCTAAGGGCAGCTAAAACACAAACAATGTTGCAATTAGGCCTTTTTTAAATCCATGCTTTTAATACAAGGCTTGCGGTTTCAGGCATATGCCCTTTTTGGTGCCCCTTTAATAAAGGCTAATGAGCTTCAGTTTATTACAATATACATTTTACAGACTTTGTGTTTATAATGTATATTTTAGTATATGACAGGTGGAATGAATAAGGCTTTTAGTTTTCTAATTTAACACTAGAGATAAGATAAATGAGAAGAGGTGTGCTGTTACTTTTCTAAGTGATCACACACATGATCACACACATTTTTGGTTAACCAAAAATTCTGAATAAGTGCTATGACATCATCCAGTGGGCCAGTCTGGGTAGTGGGGCACTTGGATTAAAACTCATTGCATAGTCAGTTTATTTTGGGACTACCAATGGATAAAAAAAGGATTAGAGCTCAGTAAATCCCCCAAAACTCTTAGTGCTAAGGTCCTCAAAGGCTGCTGCTGCGACATCTCATATTCTCAAATCTCCATCTGGGAATGATAGTCTTCTGCTAAACATAGATTTGACATCCTATCTGATGAGAAGATTTGCTGTTTTAGGTGTGATTGACAACTATACTGGCATGCTATATGGAAATCTTTAAGAACAGAGTGTTCTGCCGGTTGAAGCGTTTAGATGTTTGATGGGGAGAAGGAGGTTACTAAAAATAAGCTGATAGGCGATGACTGTAAAAGATGATCTTCAAGTTACATCCCATTAACTCGAATACACACACTGAATTTGGACTACATAAACAATGTTACCAGCAAAGTGAATTTAAATGTAGCATTTATTTATGACTTGAAGTAACAAAAGGGATCAGGTGACCTTAGTCATCTCCATAGTGATTGACTGAAGACCCTCATCAGTGCATACAAGTACATATTAGGATTTATTTAGTCATACTTATGATAAAGGTTTACGTTTACAATTATTTTTGTGCTTTGAATGTTTTAGGGCTTTGGTGGTTCAAGTGTGTGCCTTACATGTTAATCTGTGGTGCAGAGGACACATGTTTGACCTTCAACCCTTTCCATTCATTTTCCCTCTTTTGTTTTTTGTACCCTTTATTATTTATTTTATGAAAAAAAAAAAAGTAGGCAAAGGTTCAAAGAAATCTTATTTCATTGAGCACTCAAACTCAATATTCAGGTGGTACAGATGTCCTTGTGACAGCATCCGCTCAATTATTCATAGCTTATAGTGATCTCTGATAGGCTGCGCTTTTTCAGTTAGGCACAATAGCCTAGTGCTCTGAGTATTTTTTTCTGTTTAAGTGAATTAGGAACCCTACAACCTCATTTCCAGGGATATTAATCTCATAATCTCTGGAGATCATGTACAACTCAGTGTACATTTTCTGAGTCTGCTTGTCCATGTAATAAACATAGATTGAGCTCTGAAACGATTGACCTGATTTTTAATTTTTTTTGCCATATTCCCACAATGTATTTTTTTCTTGAAAATCACTAATAATTATTTAGGATGTCACTTACAGCAACAATTCCAGACACTAAGACAAACGCAACTGGAAGAAATTTTCAAATATTTTGTAAAATATATCACTAAAAGTATTATTCTGTATTTTATTTCACGGATTCAAATAAAATATCTGAATAGTTCAATAAATAGTTAGTGAATAAACAGTGCCTTGTGAAAGTATTCATACCCCTTCATTTTTTTCACATTTTGTTATGTTGCAGCCTTATGTTAAACTGCTTTAAATTACTTTTTCCCCCACATCAATCTACACTGCATACACCATAATGACTAAGCACAAAACAGGTTTGTAACAACTTTGCAAATTTGTTAGAAATAAAAAAATAAATTATTCAATTGCATAAGTATTCAGTACTTAGTTGAAGCACCTTTACAGCCTGAAGTCTTTTTGGGTATGATACAAAAAGGTTTGTACATCTGCATTTGGCAATTGTCTGCCATTCTTCTGGGACACTTGAAATTTAGCTCAGGAGCACTCATATCGCTTATAGATGTTACTGCACATCGGGTGTAGTTAAACTGTGGCAAATTCATTTGAATGAGTATGATTTGGAAAGGCACACACTTCTCAGAAAAGCTGAAAATGCACATCAGAGCAAAAACCAAGCCCTGAGGTCAAAATAACTGCCTGTAGAGCTCCAAAAACAGGCTTTCATCAAGGCACAGAACTGAGAAGTTCAGAAAAAAAACTCTGCTGACCTGAAGGTTCACAGAAGCGTGTAGCCCCCATTATCGATAATGGAAGAAGCTTGGAACAACTAGGCCTCCTAGAGTCCTAGAGCTGGCCTTCTGGCCAAACTGAGCAATTGATGGAGAAGGGAGTTGGTTATACTGGTGACCAAGGAGCCGATGGTCACTCTAGTTGAGCTCCATGATCATAAATGCAGATAGAAGAAACTTACAGAAGGACAAACATCACTGGAACACTCCACCAATGTGGTCTTTATGGCGGTGTGGCTAAACTTAATCCTCTCCTCAGTGAAGACACATGAAAACAGACTTGGAATTTGCAAAAAAGCACCTAATGGACCCTCAGACTGTGAGAACCCCCCCCCCCCCCAAAAAAGCAGCCTCATGCTGTGGGGCTGTTTTTTAGGGGCAGTTACTAAGGGACTTGTCAGAGTATAAGTAAAGCTCATTGTACCAAAATATTGAGATAGCCTTAATGAAAACCCAGTCCAGAGCTTGAGAGGTGAAGAGGTGAGATGAAGAATGGCAGATAATTGCCAAATGCAGATGTGCAAAGCTTGTTGCATCATAACCTAAAAAGACTGCAGAGTTGACATACATTTGACATTTGTTGGTCAAACCCCGGAAATTATTTAGCACTTCTGGTTTCATTATCGAAAGGTTTTTTTGAATGTGTTTTTGCTTTTAATACCTGAAATTAGGTCAGTGGTTAACACAAGCAATTCTGGCAACATACTTAAGGCTTCTTATAGTTGATTTTTCAGCTCCACACATTAAATCTAACTCCAGTCACAAATCACTTAGCATGGTGTATCAAAACTGTGTCATTGTAATTGCACATTAAAAACTGTTAATTAATGCAATATGTATTCATAACAGCATTGCTTTAAATGAAGGTTGTGTCTTATGTTACCATATCACATACAGCCAAGGCACATTGCCAAAGACAAGATGAATGATTAATCTTGAAGGGAATTACCACAACAGACAGCAGTAGGGTTTTTGAAGGGCATGATTAATAGAAAAAGCAAAGAGAATCCTTATTGAGCACTTTCTTTTTCTGTTCATGGTTCTTAGTACTAGCACTGAAGTTTTTGCGCCTGTATTATATTTGGAAGTGCATAACCTCACAGGCTAAGCAAGATTAGTGTCTTGCTCAAGCAGAAAACAGCGTCAAGCTAAATCCCTTTCCTAGAAGCTAACTTCAGCTGCACTGGTGTAATGACACACATAGAGCAGACCATGGAATGATAATCATGGCTTATTATATGAGCTGTTGGAAATACTTGACATCAGCTTATAACCTGCATAACCTATGCAGAACTGTCAATTTGTTAGCAACAGAATAAGAAGATATTCCTGATGTGTCAACTTTTCATTTACTAAAAGACAATAAGGGTGTAATGTATAGGTTCAGATAGTGTGTTATTTATTAATTCATTTGTATATTGCGTTGATGACTTTGGGTTGGTTTACACAGAATATTTGTAACACCTACAAGGAGAAATGTTGATGAATGTTCTTTTACTGTTTTTATGTTGATGAATGTTCTTAAAATAAAAGGAAATGGAGATTAAGGGTGTGAGATCCAGAATGAAATCATATATGTTTATTTTCCCAAATCTTCCTAAACCAAATGATAGCTTTTTCTCACACAAAAATATCATTTGTCTTCAGAACACTTGGAATATACTGCTAAATATTCAGCTTTCTTGCCATTTTTCAATAACTTTTGTACATTATATGGATATAAAAACATTGTTTTTAAAATCATAGTGTTTTTGGAATTACTTTGAGAGTGACCATGTTATTTAACTATTCCTTTAAGGCATTTTTTGCTTATTATCCCCTAAATATACATAAATCCTCAAATTTAGTGATTAATCCTTTCAACAAGGGCTTTTTAGATAATTCTTACAGATACTATAAAGGAGCCACACTTCAATATTATAGATATGTCTGGCAAACCATTAACAGCTTATTGCATAAGAGTAAACTAATGGTCTGAGCTCTTTCAGGTGTGCACTTTAAACCTTTATCTTATCGTCATAGCACACATAGGAACGTCAGGACCCTCAGTCGAGTCAAAAGTACCCAATCCATTCAATGCCAGTAAGAGTCAATATTAAAAAATACACTGAAGAAAAAACTAATGCATCTTAGCACTAATGCTACTAATGCTTTGACATTAGTTGCTAAATTTAGTTTGAAGTAAGTGACGACTAGTTGTAGAAGTTGGGAGTCATTAAGGCAAGCATGAATTTTAAACTGTGAATTGCTTTTTTTTTAATTAAAACATATAAACATGGTTCTCAGCATTCTAATCAGGTTTTTTATTTTAACAGAGCTTATTACTTGTAAACCCGTGGCAGGGTTATTGCCATGTAGAAGATTAGAAATGTATCTAGGCCAACAGGTGGACCAGCCAGGGCTGGCTTTTCCTACAGGCGATATGTGTAGTTGCCTGGGGGCCCTGTAGGGAGATGTAAATGTAACTGTTTTAGTATAGTCACTGCCAAGTAAATATTCTGTGTTCTCTATTAAAAAATGTGGCACAATGACCACAGACTAAATTTGCATATAAATGTAGATTACATGGACATTATTCTTTAACAACCACCAGAAAAAATACAACAAGAGACACCAAAAAAAAAAAAAAAAGTAAAAGATAAGGTTTCAGTCACCAAATGACAAATAACTGACAAATAATTTAAGTCAGTAATTAGTGACAATAATTACAGCAACAGTATAAACTGAAGGAAAAAACAAAACAAAAAAAGCATCAGTGTATTATTTACAAATTCAACGAATTCCTTTAGCAGAAGTGCTTAAGTTGTAGAAAATGTACAAAATAGGCCACACAAACGATTGTGGATGCTTTCTGTGTCAGCTCTTTTGTTTTCAAAGACTTGTTTTCTCAAGAATATTCTGGACAACAAATTCAAAAAACAACATAAAATGTGAAAAAAAAAAAATCTGACAATAAATCTATCAGACTAATCTATTAAAAGATCTACTATGGTAAGAGATGTGTGTATATAGTCATTACATATTTATTAATTCATCATATATTCACCCATTGACACTGAATTTCAAGCACTTAAGTGTCAAATTTCAAATGATCCATCATTTCTAGGAAAGGAAAGGAAAAAGGAAAGGACGTGACGTGTGGCCAAGTATGGTGACCCATACTCGGAATTTGTGCTTGCATTTAACCCACCCAAGTGCACTCCCTAACCATTAGGCCACGGCTGCCCCAAATACTTCTATACTAAAAGTATATGACATCACAATCTCTGTATGATTTATATTGTACTTTTAGTAATTATTTGTAACGCCACTACTGCTAAAAGCTGAAAGGTGATTAAAAATAGTGAAATACACACTAATAATTATACTTTTACATAGATGCTAACTTAATGTTTAAAAAAAATGCACATGGACATGTTATTTGTCAAGAATCTGTATACATATTGTATTGTATTGAATATGTATTGTAATTTTAATATCGTTAATGCCCAAAAACCCATGGGCCAGCCCTGCAAACAGCAAAGCTCTTGTAGTGGAATACTGTGTTTTATCTCATGTTGTACATGACAGGTGTAACAAAAACACAAATTATACACTCAAAAAAATAATTCAGTCTAAAAATAAACTTTATGTAATTAAATTACATGCAAATTTTCCATCCATTTAGATTACATAGTTTTAATATAAACAAATTAATGAACTTGATGTGATTGATATGCATCAGTCATATGTGAATGAAATAGGTAAGATTTATGTAAAAGTTCCCAGTGTTTAATAAGCACTGCTCAGTGTTCATGTGTTTCCACACTACAGAGTGTTCAAGTAGCACTGACACAGTGTTGGAGTTAAGGAGATAACAACTCCAACTATAAACAACTCCACAAACAGCTTTACCAGCTTCACTCATTACGAACCAGATTGACCTTATTTCTGTCAGACTTCTAGAGATGTTCTTATTGAGAATTAAGAAAGGTTTAGATGTTTTATTGAAAACATTTCTTTTGACCTAACCATCATAGCAGTCAGGGTTTATTTTAGTTGGGCTCTTGACCCTTGACTACCTTATGTTAAATTATTTTTTTTTTTGGCTGCTGTAATTGTGTTTGCGAAGCACGTTTATTACAGAAAAAATGTGCCAAAGAACAAATAAACTTGCATGTGTTTGGTTAAATATTAATGATGTGTAATCATCGTCTAGTGGCCTGATTCACTGATTTCATTGAGTGGCTAATCTATTAGTTTCATGATCTTTAGAGAGCTGTATGAGCTGTTATGAAAGTTTATCCTATGCACAAAACCTATAAATCTACAGCAGCAATCAGACACACACAGACATCAAGAAACAGGCTATGAATCTCAGCAATGGTGACAAAAGCTCCCTGCTGCAATGCATGCTGGGTACCAGCAGAGTACAAAACTCCCCCATGACTCCCAGCATGCAGTTTTTGAATGTCACCATTGCTGAGATTTATATGCTGATTCTTGATGTCTGTGTATTTCTGAAAGCTGTCATAGATTTAAATGTTTTGCGCATAGGATAAGCTTTCATACAATCATCTTAAATAACATAACTAATAGATCAGCCACTGGATGAGATTGTGATGATTACAACGTTACTAATAACTAACCAAAAATATTAAATCAAGTTTTTTTTCAGGTGGCTTTTTTTTTTTTTTTGCTGTAATAAATGTATTTCACCTTTACAGCAGCCAAAAAACCTAATATAAGGGAATCAAGGGTCAAGAGCCCAACTAATGTAAACCGTGATAGCTATGATGGTTAGGTCAAATGAAATGTTTTCAATAAAACATCTAAACCTTTCTTAATTCTCAATAAGAGCACCTCTAGAAGTCTGACAGAAATAAGGTCAATCTGGTTCGTAATGAGTGAAGCTGGTAAAGTTGTTTGTGGAGTTGTTTAACAGATCTGTTTTATTTCAGTTGATTTCATCTTGTTTGTGGCTGAAGTCATAGTTCTTGTGTTTTTCTTTCCATCAGTGATTGTGCTTGTAAACAGCAGGTGTTCATCATTAATGGTCAATCATCACATAATTATCTCCTTAACTCTAACACTGTGTCAATGCTACTTGAACACTCTGTAGTGTGGAAACACATGAACACTGAGCAGTGCTTATTAAACACTGGGAACTTTTACATAAATCTTACCTATTTCATTCACATATGACTGATGCATATCAATCACATTAAGTTCATTGATTTGTTTATATTAAAACTATGTAATCTAAATGGATGGAAAATTTGCATGTAATTTAATTACATAAAGTTTATTTTTAGACTGAATTATTTTTTTGAGTGTATGATGCATAGTTCCAGTCCTGGATGCTGATGCTATGCTAAAATATAGTGCACCGCATAAATGAGTACACCTCCTCTAAATAAATATAAAAGATGTATTTACTTAATGATCACTAATATAATTCATGGAAAGATGGCAAACTTGAAATTTATTAAACATATTCTTAATAAAAAGCAAAAAAATATATGCCAATATTTTCTGTAAAATAAGGAAATTAGCCAATTTTGTTTAAATTAAGGATTGCAGAAATGAGTACACCCTAGTTTTAATTCAGCGATTGTATAATATTCTAGTGCTTAGTATGTCCTCCGTTACTCTAAATACACTGCTTTGACCCTCCCTGGCACTGAGTGTACAAGTTCATGACAAATTGTCACATCTGTCCTGTTTAACTCCTGGAGGACGACCTCCTTAATGGGGAGTGTTGCTCAGCTCGTCTCTACAGAATGCTCAACAGCTGCTCAAGAGTGTTAAGACTGGGTGAAATACATGTCCACTAGAGGATTTTCACCTTTGGAAAATATATATCTTCATTGTCATATTGAAAAAATGGCCAAAAACTCAGGGAATGAGAAGAGGGTAGCATCTTCTGTTCCAGGTTTTTGTATTACATCACACAGTGGTGTGTGAATTAATGACAGCATTGATAAAGCACAACTCCCTCACACCTTCAGCACTCATACAACCCTATATAAGAGCTTTACTACCACTGAACATCACTGTGGGAACCAGACGCTTCTCACTGTACTCCTCCTCTAGTAACACCATAACATTTTGGATGCTGTTAGATCCAAAATGATTGACTTGGTCTCATGAGATCTCTGGACCTATGGATTCTTAGAAATCTATATTTTGTAAATATGGACCTTTGAAAAAGCTAAATGAGTTTATTGTGCTTTGGCTACAGTAGGTAGTTCTTTTGTGGACAAACAACCATGCATGTCACTTCTGCAGGCTGTATATTACTCTGAGAGATAAACAGTTACTCTTTTCATAGCTTTTGTCGGCTCTGAGACACTTTCTTGGTGTGTGTCCTGCTCTTTTTTATAGCAAAAGAGAAAAGAGTAAAGAATCTTTAAAAAAGTAAAGAATAATTGTTGAATTTGTTATGTTTTAGAGGGGGTGTACTAATTTATGCTGTGCACTGTACATTGTATAGTAACATCTAATACAACTATGACATCTGATCAATTGCAACTGTGTTAAAGCACATCACACATTAGTAACCGTCAATGTTGTATAGCACTTCAAGCTGTGCTATGTTGTGAATAAAGTTACAGATGAGCTCAACTAAAAATGAATTCTTGTTTTTGTCGCTCTCTGCTGTCATTCCCACTGTCCCCTGTGCAAGCCTGCCTGCCAATGAGCTGCCATAAGGAAAGAATTGGAAATGCTTGATAGAGTTACTGTATCAGTGCAATGTTTTCTATTGAAAGTTGACATGAAATGTCACCAAGGAACACAAAATAAACACCCATGGCTACTTACAATACACTGCGATCTTATGAAGTGGAACTATCGTTCTGTGCAAGAACCTAAACATTACTTACCTATAATCCATAGCATCATTCAACATTTATCTATAATCCATAGCATTATAATAATGATGTGAAATGTGGATGTTTTATGCCTAGCTCATCTTCAGCTTCATCAGGTCAGCTTTTTATAGAAACAATAAGAATGCATAAAACTTTAATTTCTCGCCTTCATATAAGTTCTCACATTCACTTATCACCAGTTCTTCGATCCAAGCCTGCACTGTTTCCTCAGTTCAGTGTACTGTTAAACAGCTTCACAGAATTATTTTTGTCAGTATATTGCCTTGGAGCAACTGTTGGGTACATCCAAAAGTGAGTTTTGATTGAGCAACTTGTAGATCTGTGCCAGCTTAAGCAAAACTGTTTCAAATGGTTCAGTCCAGTTTGGTAAACTGGTTCATCTAAAATTCTAAACCATTTGCCTGAGGCTATGGGTTACAGCTAATAATGTTGTGAATAGCATTCGGTTTCTTGCACAGACCAATCGTTTTGCTTCATAAGACCTCAATATATTGGTATTAAACTTGTGTTCCTTCATATGCTTTTTGCTCATGTCGTTCGAAAAAACTTCTTTTTTGTTCTTCTTTAAAAGTGAACTACGTCTTGGATATCCTGGGGGTAAGTAAATTTATGGCAAATTTTCATTTTTTTTGTAAACTATCCCTTAAAATGCCTTGGTAAAATAAGCTGATAAATACATTTGTTTCAGAGTTGGAGATACGTTTTGCTGAAATATTTCAAAAACTTTGTAAAATATAAATAAGACTTCAAATATGTTTTCTGACACTCAGTGGTGTGTTGCTAAATTAAATATTTGAGTTGGTATTAGAACCTTTTATATGCTTTGGATTGATCAGGTCATTTCAAGCTATAAGTGAAGAGCCTGCCTTCTGAAAGTAGGTTGAGAGCTACCAGGAAGTGCAAAGTCTCTAATGAATATTTAACAGTGAGAGATTACAGCTCGACACTCTGACATTCACCGCACTCATGCAGATCTGAGCCTCTCAGCCTTACTAACAGATCAACAGCTTAGTATAAGATACATTGCCGAAAATCAACCCTGCAACAAGTTAACAAATTATTATTTTAATTTCTTCTATTTTGTATTTTTCTAATTTAGTAAAATTTTTAATGACAGCTGCACTTCAATCAACCAATCAATCAAGTGGGGGTCCATTTTTTTGTCCATATAGTGTAGTCTATATGGTAAGAATGTTGTTGCAAAGGTATGATATAATGACACCAACCAAAAAGAAAAACGAGAGCCATATCCTGCTATACTGACAAACACAGTCAGGCGGCCTCCGTGTACGTGTTGCACGAGTGATGCAATCTCACAGTCTGTCCGTCATACTCCAAATATTTTCTGCGTGCCATTTAGAAACCCAGGTTACAATCTACATGCCATGGTGGCAAATGCATGGTATGCATCTATTTCTGACGACATTTTAGCTGTGTGCCTGTTTTATTGATGTGAGAACATGGTTTTACACTCTTCCCTTTTCCTGAGAACAGTGCATTTGACGCTGCTTATGACTGTGGTTTACTGTTTCCGTCTTACTTCTCTTGCTACAGAGTGGTGTGGTAAAGAACTGCATGGTCAAACAAATCCTATAGTAAGTAGGTCACAACTTTTAAAGCCACTTCTCAAGTCTTTCATTATTGACGATTTTATTTCCTTAAGCAATAGGTAACAATCACAAAAATCATTGCTGTTTTGATGTCAGTCACATTTGATATCTGGTTTTTGAAGGTACACGCTATTGTTAGAGGGGACACAAATGCAGTGGTGTGCTATATGTGTCTCTTTCTCAGAATAATCTCTCTTTCAGCAGTACATTGATGTGACTCCTGACTTCCGAGTACTTCAGTTGCGCAAGAGGTTATGTGAGACTGCTTCTGCTCTCATGCACATGTGGCATACAGTTGGGTGTTTTTTTTTTTTTAAATCTTTGAGAAGTTTAAGCAATGAGTCAATATGTCCAACGTCAAATGAGATGACATAAAGACAAAAAACATACATGAGACATTTGATGCATTCTATTGTTAATACACTCAAGAAAAAATTCAAATCATTACATTTACATTTATTCATTTGGCAGAAGCTTTTATCCAAAGCGACTTACTATTGGGGAACACAACAAGCAATTTATCCTAAAGAGGCAAGTCGACATAGGGAATGCTCATAATACTATATATCAGGCATTGTTTAGATAAGTACAAACTAGAAAGAGAAGAATAAGAAAAGAGGAGAACATTTTTTTTTTTTTTTATTGAGTCAAATAGTGTTGAAAGAGATGAAATCACTGCATAAATTGTAGTTTCTTTTTATTTTCCAACAGCAATCAATTGCAGGAGAAAAAAAAATTAATTTCTTTCTTCTGTTGAACACAAAGGTAGATATTTTGAAAAACCAAACAATTGATGCACTCTCGGAAAAAACAAGTAAAAAAGCTGACCAGTATGTACCCTCTAGGTTTCCTCTAGGTTTGATGGTACATGGCTCTGTCCATCTTTTCTTTGATGCGGTGCAATTGTCCTGTCCCCTTAGCAGAAAACACCCCCATAGCATAATGTTTCCACATCCATGTTTGAGACGGTGGGCATGGTATTCTTGGGGTCATTCTTCCTACTCCAAACACGGCGAGTTGATGCCAAAGAGCTCGATTTTGGTCTCATCTGACCACAACACTTTCACCCAGTTCTCCTCTGAATCATTCAAATGTTTACTGGCAAACTTCAGATGGGCCTGTACATGTGCTTTCTTGAGCAGAGGGACCTTGTGGGCGCTGCAGGATTTCAGTCCATCACAGCGTAGTGTGTTAGCAATTATTTTCTTCGTGACTATGGTCCTAGCTGCCTTGAGATCATTGACAAGATCCTCCCTTGTAGTTTTGGGCTGATTCCTCACTGTTCACATGATCATTGAAACTCCATGAAGTGAGATCTTGCATGGAGCCTCAGATCGAGGGAGACTGACATGTATTTTGTGTTTCTTCCCTTTGCGAATAATCGCACCAACTGTTGTCACCTTCTCACTAAGATGCTTGGCGATGGTCTTGTAGCCCATTCCAGCCTTGTGTAGGTCTACAGTCTTGCCCTTGACATCCTTGGACAGCTCTTTGGTCTTGGCCATTGGTGGAGAGTTTGGAATCTGATTGATTGCTTCTGTGGACAGGTGTCTTTAATACAGGTAACAAACTGAGATTAGGAGCACTCCCTTTAAAAGAGTGCTCCTAATCTCAGCTCGTTACCTGTATAAAAGACACCTGGGGGCCAAAAAACTTGTTGATTTGATAGGGGATCAAATACATTTCACTCATTAAAATGCAAATCAATTTATAACTTTTTTAAAAATGCGTTTTTCTGGATTATTTTGTTGTTCTCTCTCACTATTCAAATAAACCTACCATTAAAATTATAGACTGATTTTTGTCAGTGGGCAAATGTACAAAATCATTTTTATTCTTATCTTATTGTATACATGTACAGAGCCCCTGAAGGGACATTTGCAAAAAAGAAAAATGGAAACTTTTGCATACACATGAGAAACTATTGCACGCTCACAAGAAATTATTGATGTGATTCATACAAAATAAAAAGATAACTATTTTTGTGAGTGCGGATCATGGTCTCATTTACTAAATAGAACGAAATATTACACTAATAAAAAAGAGAATAGACAATAAATAAAAAATAATAGCCATATGATAATAAAAATATAGATAAAATAGAATTATGAATGTGCAAATGTTTTAAGTTATGTACGGTTGTAGAGTCCCGAGATGTTATGTATTGTTCAGGTGGAATATAGCCTGAGGGAAAAAGCTGTTCTTTTGCCACTTAGTGATGATTTATCTGTGTCGGAATGCAAGAGAAGAAACAGTGTTTTCGTATTGAAGGCCAAGTTTGCAATTAGCCATGTTTGCAAAGGTGTATTCATGCTCATCCGATTTTTTCTTCTTTATAAGATAACTGAAATGTAAATACATTTCTGAAAATCAAAGTATTGTATTGTAAGTATTGGTAAGTAAGTACGTATTGGTACTGTGTTGGATTGCCACCATTGAAATGTTGGGTTCTGAAGTAAAATAAGTTAGGCTGTAATGAAATATCTTCACAATTTAAAAAAAAATAAAAAATAAAAAGTTAATAAAAAGTAAAACTAACTCTTCAAATAAACTGGTTGCATTTCTCAATGCGAGAACATAAAGTTCTGTAACCTTCAGCCCGTTTAGTGACTGATGACATCAATGCCGCCCCATCATATCACACCACAACATTTGCATAACCTCAAAAGTCTCTGAAACGGTACATGGAGTTCAACAGTCAACTGTCAAATTCTAGAGATCTATAGAACAGACAAGAAATGATTATAAAACCCAGAGACCTTGTTTCTAAAACATCATTTTATTTATCTTAAAAAAAAGCCAATACAGATCTGAAGCATTTTTTAGAACTGGAACACACTGGTTAATCTCAATTTCAGCATTCTGGTAAACAATGTCTGTAAACCAATGCTATACAATTTCAAAAAGAAAACAAAAAACTGAATTCACAAAATGCAAGAAATTCTGAGAACAGGGGCTGCAGAAAGAGGACCATGATAATGTCAAACACGGAAGTTTGTGGCCTTTAAGTGAGAGGTAAAAAAAAAAAAGAAAAAAAAAAGTAGCACACAGATGAAGGGGTGACGAAAAGAAAAAAGCCCCAGATAAGTTACCATGAAATTTATTTTTTTCTCATTGAAATTAAGTGTGGGGTTTAGAGGGGCATTTGCAGATTCAATTTAAACAAAAAAAAAAGGAATTAGAATTTCTAAATTTTAAAATTTTAAAAAAGAATTAGCCTGTGAAGTTTAAATATTTCCCCTAAACCACGTGCTAGTTTACTCAGCAAGAAGGGGACTTAGAAAGAGTCCGTCTTATCATTTGAGAACTATGTGCTAACTCGGTGGGCAAATCAGAATAGTGTAGGACAATTGTGCGTATAGACATGGCAAACGCAAGAATTACCATTCCTCTTGAAAATCTTATAATAAAGACCTTCAAATATTCACGAAACACAAAGGTGAAATTCAGCATTACTGTCTGCTTAAAAATACATAACCGACTCATTTTTAAGGCAATCAGGCCTAGTTAAAATAGGAAGTCAAAAAAGCTAATTCAAAATATTGGGGGAAAAAAGAAGTTGACCAACAAAAGTGACATGAAAAATTACATTAATTACTGGTGTCATATTGATGTTTATTTATGCAAAACATCAAATGCAAATTAGCATTTGCCAAGTGTAACTGCAATGCAGACAAGAGGGGAAGGCAAAAGCAATACTGATGTCGCTGATGATAAAATCGCAAATACTGTAGCTAGCTTTGAATGTCAAGCTGGTAGATTCCCCTAACTTTGTCGCATCAAAGTAAAACTTTTTTTGTTTTAGAGAAAGTGGCGCAAACTTGTACTAGTCGAACTGAGCTGATCCATCTATGTTAACACTATTAAGGATTTTCTGATACAGAAAAAAATACTATGTTGACTAGGAATGAGAGGGAGTTATGTCACCGAAATGAATGTTTTCTTCCATCATTCCAGAGGATCAAATCAATACGCTCTCAATTAGGAGACAGATATCACAAAATAAACCTCTATATTGGATTGGGAACCTGCAGTATTGTGTTGTGTCGTGACATTAAATCATTCACTTGCATTTGTTTTAAACATCATGGTTTATTCGTTAATGTTTGCTCTAGTGAAAATGTTCAGATAGACAGAAGCAGCACTAATGTCCTCCAGGCTCTGCCCATGAGAAAATCAGCTCCAAGTGAAAAAGACTAATAAAATACTCTCTCTTTAATTTTACCAGCGGCTGATAAAGAAATATGTAATAAAGTACTTTTTCCTCACTTCTTCTGTAAAACTGAAGCCACCTTTCTTGGCATTTTGACACTTAAAATATCCTCTTAGATACATAAAAAAAGACTTTAAGCAATAAAAACAAGTTTATATTATGGGTAGCAACATGTAAAATAAAATCACAACTCTGCGGAGAAGACGGAAAATACAGAATTTGCATAGCAGATTAGAATACAACTGAGAAGGAACTGCGTTTTTGGTACAATATTGTTTTCTCAAATAGCTTTTGATGCTATCTGTATGTACAGCGTGAAGTCCGTTTCAGTTCCTTTCTTGCCAGTCCATAAAGCAGAAATGGATTTAGAGTCTGTCACTATAATGCTCACAAAAGAAATGCCAAGCATCTCGTTTGCTTCTCGTCGGGCTGCTCCTTTCAGCCGAGACGTGTCATATCAAAGTTTGTGTAGGAGTCCTTTACAAGAAAACTAGTACTGTTTCGAAAGTGCCATCTTGCTACATTTGATCAGCTGATTCCGTGGTCTGTTCGTGAAAGTTAAACACATCATGTTGAACATCCCGATAGCTTTCAGATACTGTGAGTTTTGGTCACATCACATTCTCTCATACACACACACACACACACACACACACACACACACACACACACACACACACACAGGGACCTGAACTGAGCAGGTCCGGGGGTAGAAGAGGTATAAAAAAAAAAAAGATGCACTCTAGAGGTTATCAATGTTCCACATTCCAGCAGCGGGTAAAGCTTTGAAATGAACAAGCACCATTTGGAAAAGGCCTCCGAAGTCCTCCAATTTGGGAGAGTGAGTTTAATTTTAGCAGTTTCCGCTCAATAAAGAAAACTACATTCAGACTGGCAGAAGTCTCAGTGGCTGAAATGTTCGTTTTGGGTTTTGCTTTCTTGTCTTTCCGACATGGTCGTTTCAAGGCAAAAAGCAGCCCTCTCGGTAGCAGCCTTACTGGAGGAATCTCCATTCGAGGGGAGGCCCTTTCTTCAACTCCCGTGTTTGTAACGAGTCCCAAGGGTGTGGTTCACGAGTCCTCACCGCCTCTGGTGTGCGTAGACTGGGTATGCTAACGTGACATTCAAAGAGTCATTGTGCTGAACCAGGGACGTATGCTGGTAGTGCAAGACCAGTTCTTTCAAAGAGTTGTAAAGGTTGTACGGCTCAGCGAAGCCATATCCTGTGGGTGTCTTGTTGATGACGCAGTGCTTGACCTCACCATCCACACTGCAAGAAGACAAAGAGATGGTTTTAGTCATCAGTGCCTTTTGCAATTTCCTATTTCAAAATGCATTCTCAAAGTCTGGCCTAGTCGTCAATGAATTGCACAGAACTCTCTAAAAAGTAATAAAGCCCTACAAGCACAACAAAAGTGATACGTACACAACACTACAGGCATAACATCCAGCTTTGCTGCTGTCCCTGACCAGGAATGTTCCGTCTCTCTTGCCCCGCAGAAGGGCCTCTGCCTGGATGCGGTTAATGTTACCCAGCTTCCAGGAGCGTTCATCGTGGTGTGGCAAATCCTCATCGTCATCCACCATTGAGTATTGACTAGCACAGAAGTGGACAGTATGATTTAGTAACCAGGAAAACTTTTAAATATTAAGTGGCCATAATGTGATAAAGCAGAATACTCACTCGTCCTGGTTGTCGTTTTTGATTCCCAACCATTCATTGAGTTTCTTCTGTCGGACCCCTTTCTGTGTCAACCACCTGTGCAGCAACAAAAAAAAAATAACCATTTGTTACATTACACTGTGCTCCATACAGTCATTTTCGAATCCAAGATTGTGTCCCATGTAATACATTTCAAGTGCAAAACCTATGGAGTATGAGCTACTTACATGAGATACTGATCCCTGGTCTTTCTGAGCTGGATGAGGTCAGGCTTAATGCTGTTCATCCGCTTGTCGATCTCTCTGTAGTCCGCCGCCTGCTTCTTCAGATCTTCCTCGAGACGTCGCTTGCTGTCCACAATTTCACTGATGCGTGATTTTAACTTCTCATAGTTGACCATAATCCTGTGTTAAAACATTGTTGCATTACACTTCTGAAATGTTCCCTAAACGACAACTTTGGAAGTTCTCAGCTCCAGGACTCACCTTTGGATTTCCTTCTCATTGCCTTCTCTCCTAAACTTCTCAATGTATTCTTTGCTGTACCGTTCTTGTGTCTGGCACTGCTCTTCAAAGATCTTTATGGTCTCATTAAAAGCTTCAATAGCAGTCCTTTTCATTTGTATTTCCTATTAAGCAGACAAAAGCATGTCAGAATGTGAGCTTTCCCTTGAAGAGCTTTTCTGGAGCTCTACATGTAGTCAATCATCTACTATAAATACATTTAAGAACACACCTGTGACGTTCTAGTGTATTCCTCATAGAGTCGGTCGTACTCTCTGTTCTTTTCTTGGTACTGCTGGTGGTATTCGTGCAACTTCTTACCAACAGCTTCAATGTTGTCCTCCTTTACCACCTGATCCTGTAAACACACACACAAAAAAACATATCCAATAAAATGTTTCCAATTGAAACGTGAGGATCTAGAGTGAAATTCTTCAGGACACTCATAGGAAATTAGAGGATTATTACCTGTTGGTGCTTGGACACAGGATACAATAGTTTCACATCTAGTTTGGGGTTGTACTGAGCGAGAGACTCGTGCCGATAGTGGTTGATCAACTCAACCACAGAGTTGAAGGTCAGGGGGTCTGAAAAGCCGTATTTTCCATCACGATGGAAGATTTTGATCAGCTTGTTGTTACCTCCTTTCCTGTACGGCCAATAAAAAGTTATATTTAGATAAATTCTTTGGAATTCAGAGCCAAGGCAATAAAAAGGCATGGGTTTTTACAAAGAGAACATACCTCAGTGTCAGTGTGTAATCCCCATGCATTTTAGTGGAGGCATCTCTGACCAAAAATGTACCATCAGCAGTGTCCCTAAGCTTTTCGTTGACTTCCTCCCTGCAACAGAAAGAGAATCAAACTTTTACATGAAGAAACATTAATAAGAACAATTCAATTTTTTTTGCATGCTTATCTGTCCAAACATTAGGTTTGACTTGCCTGGATATGTCCCCCCAGTACCATTCAGCATCTTGCAGAGCCATGTTGTTGTTCATACCGTTGTTAGTGACAGACGTTGGTTTTGGTGGCTTGGGAGGTAGTGCTGTACAGAGAAAAAGAGAGAAACTGGTTGAGACCAGAACTGCTGATGAACCAGCAGCACTCAAGGTCATTTACACAGACAACATGTGCAGGCATGCTCAAACCCTATGTGTCGATATGAAATATCAGTATAACTAAAAGATGCTTTAATCTGATGAGGCAAAATAAAAGCCCCTAAAACATCTGTTGGTGTTTTTCTGTCAAGTTAGCGATGCATATTTCCTTCCAACTGTGACAGTCATGTTTTTTAAAAGGATGCAACGGTTGCTGCAGTTTTCTAGAATTCTTGCCTCCTCCCCTTCTAGCGTTTTCCATTTCATTAAATGCAGCTGAACACATGCCTCTCGAGCACTCAGCAGGGAGTCGGATTCTTTACTCAGTGACAACGCATTTCATTGACCCTTCCAAAAAAAACCCTCATTTTCAGATCTGGCCAGCATTATACCACATAAGCTGTTCCTGAGATGCACGATCACACACACACACACACACACACACACACACACACACACACACACACACACATATGGATGTGTCATGGAGATTCAAGAAAGGGACAAGAAGCTTTTATTTGTAATTGATGATATCAGTTATTTGAAGCATCCTTTGATTTTTACAACTAGTGCTTCAGAGCAGAATTAGCACGTAAAAGCCCATTGATGGGTCTCTGCATGCTGTCAGATGTCATTGCTTCTAGATACACAGCATTGCAATATGCACATTCATGCAAGAATCCTTAACCATTGAGAACATGTTGCTTTGCTGGATAAAGGCAGAGGTTACATCTGATTGGCTGCTGGGCCGAGTGACGAGAAGCAGCGGGGGCAGTGCAGTCTCCGTGGAGCATGAGGCAGAGCTGAAGCGGTGGGCTATTTTTATCTTCCAACCACCCCCCCCACCTCATGCACACTCACTGTCTCTCCTTTGTTCACTTCAGTCACTATCGTCGCTAAGCATTTTCTGCCTAGTGCAAATCACAGAGTATGAGAAATGCACGCAAAGATTAAACCAGATACACCTCCAAGAATCTATTCAACAAATCCTCCAATGCTCTGTGATACCTAAAGCAGATGCATCCTCCATGAAGAGACACACAATCAACGCAATAACTACCGTATCTGTCACCATAAGAACAAGTCAAGAGGAAATGTTAAATCAGTTTTGAGACCAACAAATGCATCCAAGACCACAGTCACAGCTGTCACCCATCAAATGAAGCCATAAGAACGACATGTTTGCAATGCACCAACTTCAACAGTTACCTGGCGCGTCTATTTCTATGTAAAACAGCAGGTCTGATCCAGCTCCCGATCCAGTGTCAAGTCTCAGGCTCTCTAAATCTGCCATACTTAATGGTGTGTTGCATATCTGGAAGGATACGCATACAGATTTCTTGGCAAACCTCCTCTGAATGGATACTATAAATCCAGGTTCTTCTTGCTCAACGCTTTGAGATCAATTTTCAAAAAGCCTTGGAGAGTGGGGTCAGTGAAAACCATTACATCACTTACCCCAGCCAATGGTGCAGCGGGACTGTTGCTGGCCACTCCTGCCTCATCACCTGCCTCTATTTCTTCCAAGTCCTGAGTGCAGTGATGTCATTGCAACAGTGCATTGTCCATTCAAAAGTCGACAAGGAAAAATGTATCAAAAGTAAGATGTATCCACTCCGAAGTATGTGATCCAGCAATGTTTTTTTTTATCCGCGTGGAACACAAGCATCGTCT
Source organism: Cirrhinus molitorella (assembly GCA_033026305.1). NCBI lineage: Eukaryota > Metazoa > Chordata > Actinopteri > Cypriniformes > Cyprinidae > Cirrhinus > Cirrhinus molitorella. The sequence goes on from CM065119.1 coordinate 27,486,377, forward strand.
AAGCCGTTTCTATTCAGGGAGGTAAAATCACAGACAAGGTACACTGCAGCACAGCATCTTTCGAATGAGGAAAGGAACTGAAGCCTCACTGTCTTTCTCTGTCACCCCCTCCCTTCCTGTATCTATGATGCAGCTTGGCTAAGCCCCGCCTCTCTCTGAGCAGAAGCGATCAGTACGGCCCCTCTGCTGGTAGGCAGACAAAAGCAGAGCACTGATAGCTGCTGCAGCGGCACGTAGGCAGTCCCTACGTCAAAGACAAGGCCGGCTCAGGAGGCCGGCACGGCTTGCAAATACTTCTTATAATCCCCAAATGCGACTCACGGAGGACTGTAGGAGGGGAGAGATCAGCTATTTGAGCTTGAGAGGGTACCTGAAATAGCTGCAGTTTTAAGTAGGGTTAAAAATGGCCTCCAGGAACGTGGGCTATTGTCATGCTCCGCACTCAGGACAGGTCAAAAAGGCACTTCGGCTGGGGTGCTTAACAGTCTTGCAGTAGGTCAAGTGTAACTTCCGGCACATCAACGGATAAAGCAGCATATAAGAAACCCTGAAGATCTTAGTCTTAAATTTGAGTCGGCTCCTTGCGTTTCAAAGACATTCTATACCCTAACTTTTTTTGGAGCCAATAAATAATACAACACGTTCACCTTGCGTGTTTAGACATGCCAGTGTCAGTCAAACAGGTTAACCCACTTTTCATAGCAGGTTGCACTTGTGCTAGTCCTGATACACACAGGCACTAGCCAGTCACACAGTAAGAGAAGCATGGATATAGAAGCTTTAGCTAAAGAGCCAGAAAAAAAACTCCCCAAAGCATGTTGCTTTACTTTAATGCATTTCTGTTTGCCTGACTAATTTTGAGAAAAGTAACCAATCATTACACTAAACTTCCTGAGACACCAAAAACCACACACACTTACATTGCAAGTTGTGCATGTTCAGCAGAATCCAAGCAGCCTTTTGTTCAGCAAGTCCGTCCGGTAAGCATTTCTTCTTGAAATTTCTTCTTCTTGGTAAATCCAAAAGACAGTCCGTTTTTAAAAAAAAAATTAAAAAATATTCCCACTTGACAGGTGCAGGAGTCTAAAAGTCACCGTAGCAGTCTGAAGAAATTCAGCAAAATCCAAGTTGATAAAGAGAAGCTGAGTGCGACAGGTTAAAACCGTAGAGCCCGAAGAACTAAAGCAGGTCTGAGAGGGGTGGAGAATGTCTCCTGCTCCGGGACGGCCGGGTTAATGATTGCTAGGGTCGCACTGCTGCTAACCAACTCTCTCTCTCTCTGCTCATTCACTCTGTCTGGCTCCAAGGGTTCAGTCTCATGATTAACTTGCTCAGGTTCAAATATTTGCTGAGCTGTGCACCCTTATGTTTTGGGAGGGGAATGTGGCACAGGCAGGAGGGGGCTGGGGGTGGAGTAAAGTCCTCGGAAATGAACGTTTGCAAGTGTGTGAGAATGCATGCAAGACAGGACAGCCGCCGTTGCAAGTGAACAAGAGAGCTCTGTGGAGCAGACCACACTTCAATCCAACCCAATCCAAGTGGGCCTTTTGCCACCAGCTTAAAATAGCCACCCAGTAACTAGGAACATGCGCACACACGCACCCCCACGCTCAAATTAACACACACATCCGCAGCTACCCACCGCCACATGTGCAAGAATCATGTATGGGCAGGTCAGTAAGGCAACAAGTACCAGTTAAAGGTGGCACTTGTGTGATTCGTGTTTGTGTAAAATCTTGTACATAAGGTACAGGAAGAAATCAAGCTGCCTGAGCAGAAAGAAGGCAAGTGTGCATTTGAGTCTGGGCTCGCCCAACCCAGCCTCCTGCAGGTGCAAATTACTGACAGCTGAGCTCGCTCCATGCCAGGGCAAGGTATAAATAGGCCCTAACAGGTAATAAAACATTTAAACAGTCACACAGCCAGACTTGGGGCCCCTGGCAGCCTGAGAGAGATAGACGGATAAAGACAGGGAGAGAGACTTTACTACTGCTATAAAAGCCCAACTAGACAACTGGTCTGTGTTCAGGGCAGCATACACACAGAAGTGTCTCTGTGGTCTGCCCCATCTCTAAATGAACCTGACCCACAAAATCAAGGGAGTGGAACACAGATTTTTTTCGACAGAGCACTCCCAGCCATTAAAAATTCATATCAAAGTGCTATATTGCAGCCAAGATTACACACTGGTAAAGTGAAGGGGCAAAGTACTTCACATAAGAATTAAGAACATCAATGCTGTCTTCTTTTTGCTGTATAAAACATCAAAACTGGACATCTCCCTTTTTTCTGTACATTTCAGCAATTCTTTAGAGCAGTATTTGCCTTTTGTTTCGTTACACACAATTACCTCAGTTACCTGCCCTATCTTCTTCCCAATGTTGCCCACCCTCCATCTACTCCATCTTTGGACAACACTGGTTCGAATACATCAATAAATGCAGCATGTCTACGCTGTATGCAAAACCTTTTTAACTTCAACACTGCATTTGAAGATGTCAAGTTTAAAAATTTACATACTTATTTAACATTTTTATTAGGATTGTTAATATAGCTAAATTTAATTTGAAATAACTTGCTGATTAAGAACAATTGCCTTAGAGTGCTTTGTAATTAACATTACAGTATATTTACCTGGAGCCGCCTGACTGTCACTCCATTCGCTGGTCACCAGGACTTCAATTATCCTGATGTGTGCCTCTGGGCTGGGTTCACAGCTGAGAAGGGAAATTGAACATCATTTTTTTTTGCTAACAAGCTAGCTGGCAACAATGTGATTCATCAGCATATGTGTGAGGGTGTACCTGGTGGGCTGTTGTCTGAAGAGTGCTGGGCTGAAGATCTCAGCGAGGGCACGAGCACTAAGCAGGTTGGCCGCTGAGGCCTGGCATACACGGGAGAAGTGGCGCAGCAAGCTCTGCAGGGTCATCCAGTACTGCGTAGGAACTGCAGAAGAGCTGGCCACCAGCCGCAGGTGATGTGCACATTCGTCTGTACCTTGCACTTCTGAAAAGAAGAATGTAAAAAAAGGGCTCTCACACACCCATTTTTCATGTCCCATGACCTTTGTCTCAAAGGGCTATGTATTTATAGTGAGCTAAACATACCAATAATCAGCGAGGACATATGCAAAAAAAGAAAAAAAAAAGAAAAGAGTTTATATGTAGTCATGTGGAAAATTGTGCTCAGCGTGCAACTAACCGCACTAGATCTTAAGCGAGACAATGACAGAGTGAGTAAGGTACTCTGAGAGGTGATTGGTTGACAGTGTTGATGTCGCAGATAAGTTTTCAGGTTTGCTTTAGGTCTATTAACCACAGATATCCTGTTTCCAGCCACGTGACTGTACACTACCCAAAAAAGAACTGCAAAAAAAAAAAAAAAAAAAAACACAGTGTTCTCTCTTAAACTAGATACATGCTAGTTTACACCAACGAAAGTTTGTTCTGCACACAATGTTCAGCCACACAGAGAGGACTGATAAAGTTAACACCCTTAAGTCAACCACCAATACAACACCTGGAATACTTTTTGCTCTTGAATTGGCTGGGGTTTGTAGACACAAAATCAGATAAGTGTTGGAACATGTGTACTCATAAAAGCACATACTGTGACGATACAACCAAACAATCCTGCTAGATGAGTCGGCACTGCCGCTTTTAGAAGTTCATGGGACTGTGCAGAACTTTCTTCTTTTATGAGGACTCCTTGTGTTACTTTATTATCATTGTTGGAGCCTCACCATCTGGCTAACACGCATCAGAACAATAGCACCACCCTGTGGCTCTAATAATGAAATGAGATCAATGAAAAATGGTCTGATTATGCTATACATTGCTTGGTTTTAAGACCTTTAAACTTAATTTGAAGGATAACAGGACTTCTGTGTCACTTCAGAGAGTGACTATATAATAAACCAAACCACTTGTGAAAAATTAACTCTGCAATAACAGAAGGCCTATATTCTAAAATGTGCATTAGCAAGACCAGCCTGACTAAAATCCTTTAAAAATACATATTTTAGCCCATTTTGTGCAGAAGTAGCAAATTTAAAGCTACTGTTATTGTGAGATTTTATTGGTGATTTGTGATGTATTGGACCTGTCCTTGCATAGCTAGAACATAGTTTAGAAATGTCACTGAATTAATAAAAAAATGACTTAATCCACAGCATTTTAAACATTAGTTTAGGGGCAAACTGACAATTGGCAAATTATCCCAGTGTAAATTCAATGATATGTCATGACTGTATTAATATGGATTATTACTACATCACAGAAATACCCTGAGAGCTGTAAGGCTGTCGATCTAATGCTGATATGCAGTAATCCTATGGAAACCCACCTTGAGCGATGTGTATCATCTCACTGTAGACCACAGAGGGGATGACAGGCTGAGGTAGATCCTGAAGATACCTCCTTAGACCATCACACAACATCTGAAGGTCCATCTGCTCAAGATCCACCGAGGCAGGGTCTGATTTAAAGAATACAAACATCAGTAAAAGCTAGCACTGTATGCTAACAAGGCACAAAGAGACAAGCAATAAATCTTTGATCTATCAATTTTCGCCTTAACCAACTTGTGCTACGATTACCAACATTTCTATTTGTAGTATGCTGAAAATTTGTAACAATGCTAGCTTACTCCGGGTGGTTGCCAAGATGTTGAAATGTGGTTTCTAAAAGACTAGCAGTTAGAAGCTGCTACAGTACGTAGTTGCTAGGATGTCCTGGGTCACAATCCACTGCCTAGTCTATGTGACCATATGTTCAGACCTCCTTCAATATAATCTATGGAATTTTAGCTGTTTTATCATTTGCTGGTGAAAATTGTAAATCTGACAACTGACCAAACTTCTCAAGAAGAGGTGTGTCTGTACTAGCACAAATTGTGCAAGATGTGTTATGTTAATTTTATTACTTCATGTTGAATATTTTGAAAAAGCAGCAATAGTAATATCCAGCTGTGCTGGTTAAGACTGCGATTTTGACGTAGTTTTGCACTCAGCGTGAACAGAAAAGCATTTGTCGCATCGCACCAGTTTATGACAGCTAACAGTAGCAACGCCTAATGGAATGTGTCACTCACCACTATCGAAGCATTGTCTGACATCCAGCCCTCCTCCAGCAGTAAAGTTTCTGTAGAGTGTAGGGTTGTCTAGACCTGTACAGAGTTTATATGGGAGTTAATACACATAGAAAATGCAATAATTATGGTGTGCACGTATACGTGACAAAGAAATATGCGTGATGGATTCTATTCACCTTTCCTCTCGATGGCCTCAAGGAGCTTGAGCAGCATGGGCGGTGCCACCTCTGGAGGTGTGAACTGCTCCACCAGGTCTAGCAGAGTGCTCAGGCCTGGAGGAGAGAAAGTTGAACACAAACATCAAAAAGCCGCCAGGTACCTTTGAACAACTACTAGCTTTTCATTAAGCACCAAACGCCATCATTTCAAAGCCTCCAAGGAAAACACGAACTTTACACCATGACCCACTCCACAGTCACGGCACGCTTAGATCAATAATCGTCCTCATGTATTTATGTGGTGCAGCGAGAAGCACATTTGGACGGCACATCTAAGCGTGGCCGGGGATGGGGGGGGGGTTAGGGCTGGTGCTGACCGGTAGGATATGATTAAGTGTGTAGCGAAGGTGGACGAGAGGCTAAAGCAAACAGACCGCAATATGTAGCCGTTAGTGTAGGGTGGAGGTTTACTGAGATCTACAAGTCCAGGTGCGGGCATGAAAGGGCTGCGGGACTGGCTTGAGCTTTATTTGGATTCGCTGCACAGCATTTTAAAAGGCTTGGATTTCTAAAAGACTTGACTGTTAGCAGCGTCCGAGGCCGCAGATCCAAACACAGCAGATTATGAATGAATTCCCTTTACAGAGACCCTTTTTTATAGAGATATCAAGAGTATATTTACAGTTTGCAGAGTTTCTTAGAAGGAATGGCTCAAATTAAAAGAGGAAATGGGGGTTTAAGCCATTAGAAATAATAGTCTTGTTTAGTCCCATGGCTCTGGGACTTTTTTTTGTTTGCTAGCCTGCGAGATAAGCAAAGAAAGTTGTAGATATTACACAGCTTCTCTTGAATTTAACTTTAAAAGACAACAGCCATCTGGAATCCATTACTGGCAAAGCAACATCGAGCTTAAGGAGAGTTATTCATTTTCTGAGAACTGCTGAACTCGAGGCAGGGACAGTGAACGACAGATTCCTCATTTAGAAATTTGGAGTGTAGTGTCACTTTGGTACGCCGCGCTGAGTGGTAACCTTGTGCCCAGACAGACACCTTATCCAGCCCACTGCTTCTTAGAATCCAGATTCAAAGCAATGGGCTAATTTTACCTTAGCTCAAAATGTCCTGGTCAAAAGCGACAAATATGGTCTCGGAATTGAACAGATGCCTACACTTTGGCAAAATTGCTAAGTCACTATGTTGTCATGAGATTGAAACTGGCTCAATGATAACACCATGGTGGTCTGGAATCACAAAATTAAATAAACCAAAATAAACAAATGTCACAACGCACACCCCATTTCACAGTAGAACTGTATATTCCAAGAGTCTTGTGTTTATTTACATGTGTTGGACGGGCATTTCCACGGAGACGCGAGATTGAGAGGGGAAGGGGGATTGAATTGCTTCTAAGTAACTCAGGGTGACCTGATAGTACTGGCCTTCTACACGGCTAGATTGAATGACATTCAGGATTGATGATAGTGGAATAGTCCAAATGTTTTGGTTCAAGGTTCCACTAGGTCCCCGGGATACCATCTCCAGGGTCTTTAAGTAGCCAAAGAGGACTTCTTTGGTTATGACCATGCAAGTGAAGTCAAGTCAAAAGAGCCCATCCCAAAGTTTTCGGCCTGGGTCGGTTCTTTAGTGTAATTCAATGAGAATTTTGACTCTCCAAAGCAATGTACATGACATGTTGCATGCCAAGTATAAGCAAGCGACACTAAGAACTGGGCAGTGCGGCAAGAGTGGATGCACTGTGCCGTGAACTCACGCAATGTTATGCTCACGCCAAGCTCATCAACCCACTGTGAGTAGCAATAGTGGAAACTTGAATGAGTGTTTCTGTGAACAATGCTCTAGATCCACATGAAAACACCTTCTGTTTTCAACTACCAGGCTTAATTTATCCAAGCTGTGGAGTTAAGATCACGCAATCAACCGGGCAATGGAAACAATTAAAGATGCATTCACGGTGAAGTCCAAGTTCTGTAAGACTTTACGGGCAAAGGGTAAACATTAGCAATATTGGTGCGTGAAAAACAGCTTAAAATGCCTGTAGTTCTGTGTGAGCAAATTAAACAAACAGAAAACAGGCAGAAAGCAGCCCAGCTCAGATTCAGACAGCCAATCAGGTTGGCTGCAGATTCCGGTTGCCGTAGCAACTCTTGGAAGAGGGAGTCAGTGTGCAAGTCTGAACATGCGTAGCCTCTGAATGTGTGGTGGTCCTGTTGTTTCTATGCCGTGGGATGCATAGAAAGGGACCCCAGATAAGGAGGGGAATGCAGCTGCCAGTGTTTTGTAGAACAAACTCAGCACGCCTGAACCACAAACTAAGATCAAAGAAAGCGCATAGAGTGCTAAAGACAGTTTCTTTAGAAGCTAATTTTAGGGGTCTTCTCACATATCTAGTATTTCCATTACTGACTAGTTCTTTGAAATGTCGTTCCAGGAAATGACATGATCATCATATTTCCCCCAGGGATCAATAAGGGACATTTAAGTGCCTAAACCTGCTTTTGAGGAACCATCAATTGTCAAGGTGTAGTAGAAAGCGGCGTTTACATTGGAGTCATCAGCTGCTCTGGTTACTGCGAATATTTGTGCATGTGTATGTAAAAATGGTCCTCTTGGTAGCTTGACAGACTTGTTTTCTTGAAAGAACTCTTTTTAAAAATCTCTCCATTTAGGGTTTTTGACACTCCACATTTAATGTCTCCTATACAACATCTTTAAGTAATTTATTTTATTAATTAAATATTCAGTAACATGCAATGAAAAAATTAAGCTACCAAAATAGGCTATTTTATTACAGTTTTATAAATGAGGAAAACTGTGTTGCCCAATTGGTTAACAGTATAAAAGCTCAAATCAACAGAAGAAACAGGTTTTTAAACAACACACTTTACCAATTTGAGACAATACAATAATGAAACATTGAGTGAAAATCCTTTTTTTTTTCTCTTGATGAATTTAGTGTTTATGGTTTAGTTTGCATGCAGGGTTTAGCTGTTCTCACTGCATGCTCGCTGATGGCAAATCAATATTATTTCAGATAACGCAACACACTCCCTGCTGGAGACCAGCTGGAAATAATGAAATCAACTACAGATCAAAGATCAAACCTTACACTACTTAATTATATAATTTGGAACAGATCTATTAAAAGTGGTTCAATCCATAAATCAGTTTTTCATAATTATGGTTTAAAACCAATCAACTCGCAAAGTGTTTGTAAATTACCATATTGTAAGGGAAAACTTAGATTTTGAGTAGATGCATGGTTGCAATATATCAGAATTATAATCAATGCAGTTGAACCAAAAAAAAAAAAAAAATAACCGTGAGTTTGCTGAAACAAAAGTGCATTTTACGTCAACTACCATTAAAAACCTGTACGGAAAAAAAAGGTACTGACTTTTCAATCCAATTAGTAAAATGAACTCCAAGTTGGACTTCATCATGCCAACTACATGGGCATGGAAAAAGGCTCTACATCTGCTGTGTTCTCTCTCACTACTGGTGTTTAGTTCGTATTATATACAAACACTTCCATGTCTTTTCACATAACCAACATGCACACCAACGATAAATGGGGGATGGGGAAGTACCAAAACTCAGTTATCCCTTTGTGCTTTTTTCAGTTCTGCTTTTTTTTCCTGCTGCTCTTGCTCCACCTTCTGCAACGTGTTTCTAATCCGCCGAGCAGACATGCTTGTCCTTCAGTAAGAAGATTTGCCAATTCAGCCCCATGTCTCTGGAGGCGATCATTAATGAAGACCACATGCATACACTCTCACGCACATCCCAATAAACACCAGCTTTCACCACGGTACCACCTCTACTGCACTCCAGATCACATCACAACCCTCTACTGGAGTCTAGTCCTTTCAGTTTGACAAAATTTTTTTTTTGCTTCCTAGTTTTGCATGTTACCGCTGGTAACATTATACAACTGCAATACACTTTTGACCCACACGCTTCAACAGATACGATCTCTTATGAAACGCAGCACTTTATCCTACAGAAAGAGAGGCAGAGAGTTTTTCTTGCTTTACCTGGGCTCAGAGAACCCATCGATTTAAAACAGCGTATGTGTAATGGCCATTTCATACCCGGGCAAACGCAGTCAACTGGACCAGCACAAACTTTCTTTTTGCTAGAGCACTTTTCTGCCGCCTACTGCACCAGCACTTAGAGACGATTGTACTGATTCATCATGATGCTAAATACGGAGACCGGGCACAAGCTGTTCAAGCTAAGCCACAGGAACGTGCACCATTACGCCCACGGCCACAAACCAGTCCTGCCCCGGTTACAACCACTATGATCTAATGAGCGCCATTACTCTGCATAGGAACGACATATTTAGCAGATAAATAACCCTAAAGAAACAGCAAGATGCACCTCACAAAGTTGTTTGAGAAAACGTCCTGTGCAGCATTATAGACAAAATTGGTGACTTTGTTTGGTCACGTTATACTTTTGATGACTATACAGTACAGTAACAGTAATAGTAATTTACTATAATGCTAAACGTGGACAATAAGGAATATATATTTACATGTATTATCATCTAAATCATTGTATTTCAAGGTAGCTAAAACGACATATAAAAGTTAACAAATGCATTACTGAATATTGAAATAAATGTATTAACTATTCATTTTTTTATTGCTACTTTGCCATAAATTGATTTACCGTTTGGCTAGAGGAAAGTGCCCGTTCTTTACAAAAACCCAGCAACAATTTTTTGTCAAAGAGCTGCTCCATGCAGCAGATGTTCAATAGAGTACTGAAGAGGCCCAGAAAAGGAAAGAAGCACATTATCTGAAACACCAGCAATGCCCCCCCCCCAACTAGCTCACACTTTCAGTTAACTGCCACAGCTCTCCCTGTCACTTTTCACATTTACTTTTTAGTTTAGTTTTTTGTAGTTAATTCATGTCATGCCCTGTATTCTTCAAATACATGCTCAGTGCATAACATGAACACAACAACCACAAGAGACCTGTAAATATGAGGAGATAAAATTAAAAGAACAGACAATAAGGAGATAACATCTCTAAACTAAATGCACAGCATCACCTTGGCAAACTCGTATGCTAAAAGACTGCCATATCTCATGAAGCACAGGAATGTGGGCCTTGCATGGACTTGTATGTACTAACCAGTTTTTGTTCAACCATGCACAAAGTTTGATCACATCTACTCTAATTAGCCATGGAAATAGAGAATCCTGAACTCCAGAATACCGGGACAAAGAACATTTAGTGGCGTTACTAAATGTTGTACTTCTAAACCATGCTTAAGGCAACACAAGATCTTATGTTTTCATTGTTGTTGTTTTAACTTGAGTCTTATACATAATGCTTGTGATGGGACACTCAAACGTTCAGGAGGAATATTAAAATTAACAAAATGATTACTTTTAACAATGTAAACCATTTAACATCTTTAGGCACAACACACTAACTAAAGCACTGCTAAAAATGTCAAAGCTAAAATAAAAATAATCATTTTTGGATGATTAGTCCACTATTGTGACCACTGTAGCTCTAATTTATTTAGCTCTTTCTTCATATTTATTATAGGGATGCACCGAAATGAAAACTCTTGGCCGAAGCCGAACAAATGAAACACTGGGCCGATTACCAAATACGTTTTTTCAGTTTTTTTCCCCCATGTATTTTGCCAAATTTTTTCACCACTGCATAAAATTAAAAAGCCAAAATGTGCTTTTTACAGTTGTCTTGCTTTAAAAAAAAAAAAAAAACAACAAAAAAAAAACAACAAAGCACAATTTAACTTAAAACAAATAAGTTAGTAAAATAATATCTTTGGCCATTTTTAAGACCCCCTTCTTGAATCAGGCATGTTTTTTTTTTTTTTTAAATGTACAAATGACTTCTTTTAAAACATTAGAAAATATTACAGATCCCAATTTTAACACTATGTGTGAATGTTATAATACATTTATTAATAGAGCTGTTGTAATCATTATTATCATTATTTTTGCCTTACTTTTTTATTTTATTTTACAGAACAACAGTAAAATTACAGTACTGACATTTATGAATGCTGACTTTTATTTTGGCGGAAACCTGCATAAGACGTCTGTACTTCTTTTTGTTGATTTATGAATGATTCTCCAATTAAGCTGTTTCAGCGCAGATTTTCCTTGCGCTTTGGACTTTGAACCTTGGCTAACGAGCTCATGCAGCGCTGTCAGAATACATACAATTTGTGCGTGTATTAGAAAAAAAATAACGTTCTGTAGTTTATTTCCTAATGGTTTAAGGCCATTTCACGATTTCAGTCATCATACAGTAACCAGCAACACCACCCGTTCCACTTCTCATTGAAGACATACAATGCAGTGTTAAACAGTCTTTCGCTGTTAGTGCTTGTAATGTCTTTCTCGGACAGTTTTAAATGCTTCCACACTATGGACATGTTTGCTGCATTAGTGCGCACCTCTATTTGATCGCGTCACATTATTGTTCAGTATAATTTATTCGGTCTTTCCACTTATTTTTGACCAAATAATTTTGGTTGCCAAACATTTGTGCATTGGTGCCTAATTTATTATATGATTGTATATTGGCCATTTAAAAAAAAAAAAGCATTCTATCGCTTTCTAAGTCAACACTCAACATTTAACATTAACATTAAGTCTACATTAAATAGAAGTTGCAATCATCTTTTCTATTATGAGGTATATCTGAGTGAAACAGTCTCTTGAATGAGAGGAAAAAAAAAAAAATGTAGGGCAGATTTAATTTGGTCCTTCAGGAATTGATTTGATCATTTGATTGTTGTCGTTTGCCAAGATTGTCCCACCTTCGCACCACATGTTATCAGAGAAAAGATGTCAATGGAAGAGGGAGGGGAAGTTACTTTGAATTTTATTGCAAGTGCACATTAATTCTTTTTAAAAACTAACACGGATAAATTATTTATAATAAACTGCAGTATTATATAAATAAAAATGGTCAATTTTGATTTAATGTTAACCAAGCATGTTGGAAAGTATTCATAAACATATCGTATGTTTATCAGCTCAGATCTATCATTCTGCATGCAATAAAACACAACAGTGGTGGATAAAGAGGAACTCTAATTTCCATAGTATAGAAGAAGTTAAAGCCATAAAAGATCTCATTCCCTGTTTGGAGTCACGCACAGAAAAAGTCAATGTCCAACTTGGAACTCAAGTGAAGGAAAAACTGAGCAATACATTTTGAGCATCCAGAATGCAGTTGAAAGAAAGCTTTAGCAAGAATGGGTTAACAAATAAAACAAGAATTTTACAAAGAGTTGGGCTGGGCACATACGGATCCTCTCACTCCAGAGGCCCACAGAAAGGAGCATGTTAGTGTTATATAAAAAAAAAAAAAAAAAAGCCTGGGAGCCAGAACGAACTGGAATTCCACATCTGCTGTTCTCTGAAGCAAGCCCCTGTGGCTCAGAGAGAGCAAGAGCGAGCGAGAGACAGAGAGAGACAGACAGAGAGAGAGAGAATGCTAGAGGCCCCAAGCTGAACACTCCCCCTTAATCTCCTCTGTTAGGTCCAACCCCAGAAGAATAATCCAAAAATTCATAGAGGAAGATGGAGAAATGAGAGAGCTAGGGAGGAGAGAGAATGAAAAAGAAAAAAAAAAAAAAATCTGGAAGACCATTCAGTGGCGGCTAATAAATCTGAAACACAGCGAGGCAATAAGAAGCGAAACCTGGCTGCCTTAAATACACAATACATTCACACTGATCTCTCAGTATTGCAGTTTAACAGTATATATGGCACACTGTTTAGAGAGAAGGGGAATCAAAATTAAATTTACAGTAAAAAAATAAAAATAAATAAACAAAAAGGCAGCTGTGGTTGCCAGAACTACTGTGCCATAATAACACTAAAATAATGACATTTAACAAACATGGGCTGTCATGCAAAGAACTTCCCCTGTAAATTGTATGTTTTTTAGGCCTAAAAAGAGAACATTTAAGAGTTTCTGGGAGTCAGTATGCAGGGGTTTTTCTATTACACATCAAATCACAGCCTAGGCTATTATAATGATGCAAGTCTTTGTGACTTGTGAAACTACACATTTTATTTGGCAATTCATTTTTTTTTTTTTCAGTTTTAAAGAAAAAGGAGAAAATACTTTTTCTAAATGAGCTCAGCTGGCTCTGGAGTTTCACCAGAAATTACATGTCACAATGACAAAAACCTCAAGCATCAATATTGAGAATCATTTTCTGTCATTTCACTTCCCTCTTTACTGATTCTTTATGCAACAGTAATGCAAATAGATTGACTAGCGGAAATTCAAGAAAAAATGTATATGTTAGTCATTTCAATTGAGGAAGAAAAACCAGAGATTTTCAAGTAAGACTAAAATCATCCCCCTAAGAGTGTGCAGTGTAAAACAGCTTAGGGTTTTAGTCATTTAAATGGTCACTACCAAGTCAAAAGTGCTTAGGTTTTAGACCTGGAATTTTATCTAGAATTTTATGTGGTTTTAGTGGTGGTGTGGGGGATCAGGGTACGAGTCCTGTTCCAAGTGTGTGAGAAGCATAATGCAATGATCTCTGGCCATCATCCAGATCTGCTTCTGGTTTACATTCCGCAAAACTCCATTCTCTATTCCTCTCCCTTCCGTTAACATCGAAATAGTCATTCAGAACAAAAAGAGGCCATAGTGCCACTTCATCCACAGTCATGCTGCTTAAGCAATCTTGACCTCCGGGAAAAGTTAGTTGGGTTTCGTTAAACAAGAAATGGCTTTCACCCAAAAAAAAAAAAAAAGGGTATGTGCTTGTGTTTTTATGCATCAAACCACATAGGACGAGGAAGTAGCAAATAAGTTTGCCACTGCTTTTCAACAGCAATGATTTTGAGTGGCATATCTCACTTATGATCTAAGTTCCATAACCTGCTAACATGAAAAACACATCTCTAACTTAGCTGCCACCATGATAATTGAGGCATACAAGGAATAAACGTAATAAGAATACTGGCTGTGTATGAGAATCTGCGTTCAATACACTTAGTTTAAATCCTAAATACTTTCTGTGCCATTAGCATCACCAAACACTAGAGCAAAGATACTGACTCTGCTGACAAACATTTCCACACAAACTAAAGTCAAATGAATCTTACGATAACTAATCAAATGGGTCCACCAAAACTTAAGTGTGAAAGCGCCCTTAGAATCTGTATTGTATCTTGTACAATAAATATACAGATCAAGCCTTTTTAGATGCTGCATCAAGAAAAGAAAAGAAACAATTTGCACAAAAAGACAGCGTAAAGCAAAACTACAGATTAAGAGAACTAGCTGATATGTTAAAGGAGCCATAGGGGGCTCTAAATGCTCATACTGTGGCTGTGCGAAAGATGCAGCCACGCCAGACAATTACAAACTACTGTGAGCAGGCCTTCATCCAGATCTGGGCTTCCTGCCATGTTTGCAATTACGGACCATAGCCCAGTGCAAACCTAAAACAGCCTTAAATATTCAGGGGACATTTGTGTGCTGCAGCTATAAATCCAATCTCTTGATGAAATGGTGGTGTAAAATCTGGTCACTAGTTACGAAAATGGAATAAGTGGCGAGTGGGTATTTTGAGAGAGCCACGTGGGTTTGGCATCAGCATGAATGGATCTAGTTAAGAGGAAAGAGGGTTCATTAAAATTATGCACCCTGAGATCCAACGAAACCAAGCTAAAATGGTTGACAACAATTTTTATATTGCAAATAAAAGAAGATCTGCTTTGTGACCACTGGTTAAGGTCAACTCTGGTGACCAAATATTAATCTAAAGGTTAACTATAGACAGCTTCTGTGGAATTTAGCAACTATCTAAACATCAGCTCAAAATGGTAGACAGGTAGAGGGTTGAGACATAAATATTTTGAATTCACAAGCTCATTCGCATCATAGTGCACTTGCAAGTTGTGGTGCTTATGCAGCTCAATGTGGCAAAAAGGCTGAAAATAACATTCATTAAAAAATAAAAATATGGCTCACTCACTTTGCTCAGAGTCCGAGTCTGGCCTTGTAGGCCCTGGGGCCACTGGTAAAGGCCTCGGGGGTCTTGGCTTGGGAGTTGGTGGAGAAATCTTCTTCTTGCCGATGAACTCCACGTACGTACCAGGAAAGTCCCCTGTTTCCTGAGTGGTTTCATTAAAGCCAGGCAGCCATCCAATTTCATCTGGTCTCTCCTCCATCCCTTCAGTGTATCCAACTGTAAGTAGCGCAGCTTTATTGACTGTAAGAATGTCCCCTACATGCAGGTCGATATCCTCCTCCCTCTCTTTCTTATAGTCATACAGCGCTCTGTACTGATATCCTTCTGCGCTCATTTTGATGGTGTCGTCTCAAACTTCTGGTGTCACAAAAATGATAATTATCACTTACAAAGGTTCTTGGAACCAGTATTTGGATTAGAGACAAGTGTCAAAAAAGTTCTTTTTCCAAAGACTTTATGCCTGTATTATCATCATCCACATTGGATAGTCTGTAAGGATGAGTGGATTATGTAAAACTAATAGTCCAATGATTGGGTGCACCTTCAAGGTGCTTTTTACACACTCTTCCCATCTGTGTGAGGCCTTATCCTGTGAATCTCACAGAGTAACTCGAACCTGAAACACAAAAGAGAAGCCATTTTACACACGCCACACAAAAAGCACTTCAACTAGACTCAACTTCCATGGTGAACATACTGTAAATCTACTTGTTACACATTATGTGCTCAAACAAAAACAAATGATATAAACAAATAATACCAAAACGGCAAACTAAAACGCATGTAGCCGTTAATTTTTCATAGTAGCTTAATAGTTATTATAAATATGCTGCAGTTTAGAGTAAATGCTTGATGTTTTAACAAAATGCTTTCTGCAGTTTATATTATTTAGTATACTGAAATGATTTATGGAACGCTTATTTTTCTTTCTCTGTCACGAAACAATAACTTCCTTACAAATTATAAAAAAAAAATAAATAAAAAAAAAAACACCATTTGTCTAAAAAAAAAAACCCCCAGCAAATGACAAACTGACCGAGAAAGCATCAAAAGAATAAAACAACATACAAATGAAGACACACACTTTAGACAAGTGCGAATAAAAGAACAAATGGCGCAGAAAACCCCCCCCCCAAAGAGTCGCAATGCTGACCGTGCAAAACTCTCGATTGAGTTTCACGTAACAGATTACGATTAATAATCGGCGCTACATTACGATGTAATGTAAACAAATGTAAACAATTTAGCCAACGAACTCAGTGCAATTAAAGTGCAACTTCGTTGTATTAAAGTGCACTAGTAAGACTGAAAACCACAGTCAAATCAGATACAAATCTCATACTGTGGATGCATTAAAATCGAACTGACTGTGTAACGTTAATCTCATGCCATTAATCTGAGACGCTTTTATTTACAGATTTATATTAATTTTGCGTAGTCGGGGTTAGCATATTTGCTAATGTTAGCCTTAAATAATATAGCATATTATAGTTAGAGGAAAAAATATCGATTTACACGCAAAATAACCATAGAAAGGTTACAACATCAATTACACCGCTAAAACGCACAGTAGCGGGTAAAAAAAAATCGTCAGTGTCAATGTGAGGTAAGTGGAGAGCCTGTAATAGGATGCAGTTGGGACACGCCGTACTGGAACAATCGACACAGTAAAGCGATCCTGCTGAACCTTCCATAATCTCAACATTACAGTACATACCAATCCAAAATACATTACATGTTTCATAAAACAAGCATACGTACCGGGGAATTGTGAAAATAGAGAGAACAAGTTTATCTGCGAACTTTAGTAAGTTGTAAGGGGCCCGTTCATGAAAACCAGGGCCGAGAAAATCTCCTTCGCTTCCCGTAACTCCAGTTAACGTAGTTCTTCCAACAAATCCACCCACCACAACCGCTACAAAACACACCTAATACGACGCGTCTTCGGGGAAGTAACATCCAGTAGTATGATACATTTCAACATGCTAATTGAGTGTTTTTTTGAAATACTTTAACTTAATGATTGAGCTCGTTTCCCGACAGTAAAGCCGACTCCGCCCGAGTCACCGCACACTGAATCCTCTCAATGGCAGGAACACCAGAATACAAGCCACGCCTTCTGGGCTACGTCTGCTACAGTCCCCCTTTCAGGCCCAGCCTATCTAGTTAATATGTATATATTCTTATGCCAAACGGCTGGACATGCCTGGTTGCGCCCGCGCCAGTCGGTTGTAGTGGAGTTACATAATTTCCGCATGCGGGGTATTTCTAGAGCAAGTATTTAGCCGCCATAACCTGCAAATTAAACAATAGCTGTTATCTTAATTATAATGTAACAAGCATAATGTAGCTAATGTGGATCTTCTGACAAAAAATTACTTGATTGGTCTACAAAATATAAATCAGTGATATATCAGATGATAATGTCACATTGATACTGCGGTACTGAATAACACAAAATTATGCTGAAATAATAATAATTATAAAATAATAATAATAATAATAATAATAACCCATGACACTGTAAGACCTTGTTTTCTCTCCATAATTTAGCAATAATACGTCTGATTGCCAATTAATGTCCAATGTAAAATCTAGCTTGTGAACTACAACCAGATGAGAACCACTTGGTAATCCAGCATATACCAAGGTAATGGTACGGTATTTTATGTTCTTGAAATAAATAAAACGGTGCATGAATATGGAAATCATCCACTGTCATAGTAAAAATTAAAGAGACATAACTTTGGCGCTTTTTTGTGTGTTATCAAAAAAAGCCATTCCACATGGCTTTTAAAATTGTTTATTTTCTGACGGCTTTGTTAGAATCTTCTCTACATTCTTGCAATCTCTGGTGCATAAAAAAGATTGTAAGCATAAGAGTCTCATGCAACATTTTCTCTCTAACTCCCTGTTCCGTTTGCCTAATTAAATCAAGCTGAATTTCTTCCACAGTCACCCTGTTTCTTAGTACTGGAACACGTAGTCTTCTCAGAATAGAGCAGAAAACGTCCTCAGTGTATCACTGTGCAAGGAGGACACTGTGAACAAGTGATATTGCAAAAAAAAAAAAAATTAACTGGGGCACATTCATCTTAATTTAGTCACATTTTCCTCATAAAATACACAGTAATGAATTTCAAGGAAAGACAAGAAATTCAATTAAAGTGCAATAAGATTTAATATACCATGCTGTGTCTTTGATAAAAGATACATGCAATGTGGTCTTATTCACATTTCCTTTCTAGAAGAAAATACTTCTTTTTCTTTCTTTTTTTGCATAAACCTAGAGCAAAATAAATGACAATAAATGTAAATAAAATGTAATTCATTAAATTAAATTAAATACCTTTGTAACCAATAACTAATAAACAATCATTTTACATTTTACATTTATTATCTACATTTAGACAACTTCCACCTGATTATAAATGATAAGAAATTTGATTTCCTTTAGTCTTTTAAAGGGCAGGTTTTGTTCAACATCCACAAAATCTATAGCACTCCAAGATAACTTTAGTGGTCATATTCAAAGCAGGGGCCATTTCCTGTGTTCCATTATTCCCTGTCAGTCAGGATTCAATATGGAGTACACTGGACTCATTTAGAATGGCCAATCCCAGGCACATGACTCTGAATGTGGGTGGCCTGATCATGGGGGAGGATAACTTGCAGAAATCCCCTGGTGTGAGTAGCTTACCATCCAAAGGATACAGAGAGAGCTCAAGTTATATAGTGAAAGAATTGCAACCAGCAATACTGTGACATTAAAATGTAAAGCAATATAATGTTTAGATAATATACTGATGTGAAAGAAAGTTCTAAAATTCTTATCTGACCATAATTGTTAACGATGCACTTAATATTGTTTTCTGTGTAAACGATTTGAAACCACATGCATGTGAAAAAAACTGCACATCTTTGGATGAATGTTTCAGAAATATTGACTGTAGGGTTCTGTTTGGATAGCTGGTGAATTCCCATGCACATCACCTTTCTACATAGTTTTCTGAAAGATGAATTAATGGACACTTATGTTAACTAAGATGAGAAATGCCAGAACAATCTATTGGATTATTATACTGATTATTCTTTTTGAGTTACTTATATTCATATTCCTTTTGAGTTACCTAA
The DNA here is from genome assembly GCA_033026305.1 of Cirrhinus molitorella. NCBI lineage: Eukaryota > Metazoa > Chordata > Actinopteri > Cypriniformes > Cyprinidae > Cirrhinus > Cirrhinus molitorella. Next base: position 27,505,789 of record CM065119.1, read on the forward strand.
TTAAGAAAATTCAAAACCATTGCTAATCTTCTATGTTTAGATAAGCAATGGTTTTGAATTTCCTTAATTTGTGAATATTCTAAGTGACCAGGGTTGTATGGAAACCGCTTTTTCAATAAGGGCCTGAAAAAATCTTAGGACTTACTGTAAGTATATGTACTTTTTATAATTATTTCTAATGTATGCAATATATGGTTATTAAAAAAAGTGTGCTTAAGTGTGTTAAGAAACATATTCATGAAACTCCTTTTAAGTACATTTAAGTGACATTTATTCAATAATAAAAATAATAATAATAAATATACAAGTACAGTATTGAAAAAAAAAAAGATTTCAGGTAGACAAGTGCACTTTTTTTCCAAAAGGGTATTGTTAGGTCTGATGTGCACACTGTGCTTTTCAGTGCACAGCTAGAGAAGACACTCCACTCATATTGCATATATTCATAAATTAGCCAAACTCATTGTGACATACGAGTATCCCTCAGAAGCAGTGGCGAGCGGTGACTATTTTTTACCGGGTATGCTGAGTGCTAAGACCCCCCTCCCAACCTGCTTTTAGGACAAACTTAACGAGGAAAACACTGTGGCATGTGTCGATTTAAAAGTATGCACATTTCCTACCTTATTTGTGTATCGTTTCAGGTTTATCCATAGTTATTTTCATGCTAGAAAAACATAGCTGCTTTTCCAAATAAAAACCGCCAAACGACGTTTACACGTATTCCTTAATGATACGTAATATTCAGGGTGGGGTGGTGGAGGATTCCCCCGTTCTATATCTCTGCTTCGACTAAATTATTTTATTATTAATCACCAGTGAATATAACTCCCACCCAGGTGATACTACGACCATGCAAAATGCAAATAATAATATATTTAGAATATTGCCAAAACAACAATAAAATAAAGAAAGAAATCAGATTTTATTATTTCCTCTTTTCCCCCTATTTGTTAATATTCAAAAAATAAAAATAAAAACATTTTTATATACTTTTATATTAAATTATACTATATTTTTATTTAAACCACTTAGGCATGTTGACAATAACATCTTCAACACGGTCTATAGTTTTCAGTGGACTTTAAAATTTTGAATTGCTTGAGAAATTAGGACAATATACAGTTAAGATGTTTTTTTTATTTGATTTAGTCAAGTCAGTTGTGCATAAAACACATTGTGATTTTCGGCAATCGAGACGCGCATCTATCCTGAGGAGTCAAAGCAAAAGAGCGGAGGCTAGTAAGCTGCGGAGAGTCCGCTTGCCCGGAAGCTTCCGCATGTAACATTTACGGAGAATTACCGTTGTTTGGTAAATAAATAATTTGATGTACTTATTCCCAACTCTTTATTACGCTTTAAGTTACATCACAAACGACAAGGGATCAACTGATAACCATGTTTATATTAATTAACCCGTGATCGCATTCTCTCAGACGGCCTGGGTATGCGGAACATTAGCAGCTTATATGGACGGAACGCCACTGCTCAGAACCAGACCAAAAGAGTACAGCTTTCTCCCTAATGGAAGTGTGTTGAGGTTGGCTGCATTCCAGCCCATCAGCTGCAGGCTTTCAATTCCACACTGCAAATCCAGACCTTAGGTCGCCCAGAAGCATCGCCCGCTGATAGAGGCTGTTTATGACTTGTGGAACAGTTTGTCCTGAAATGCTGCTGCTTTGTTTTGCATTTTCACCTATACCACTCTATATAGAGATGAATTACGCAATGTTAAATAGGAGTTACAAGGAGTTACTGTAGTTCACAAAACTTGAGCAACAACATTCACACAGTGCCTGCACTTTACAGCCGAGCAGACAGACCTGCAGGCAATATACAATTTCAGGTAATTACACCACTATCATCCTATCCACGGCTCTGGGCTTCAGGGCTGTAGCATAATGATTTGAATTATTTCTGCTTATTAGCGTTATTAGCTGTTTTACTACCAGCTCACCTTTTTCATGATTTACCATGTTCTTGCAAAACAGTAATGTAGTGGTTATCATTTATGGTTTATTTTTATATATACCATTTCACAAATAATGATGTTTTTTATGGTCCTCCAAGGTACTTTTAAACAATACCATGCAAGTTGTAATGGTACTTTTATGTGTGCAGAATGACTAAGCATTGTCAAACTTCTATAGGCTTTGATCACAAACTCTATCCTGTGTTCTTTTTCTTTCTTTTTTTCCAAATTGTTAAAAAACTCAACTATTTTCAACTATTTCTTTATTGCCTTTATTATTAGATATTTGTAATATCTCATAATCTTAAAAAAATCTCAATTTTTGGCCTTGAAACACTTGAAATACTGAACATGTGCATTATTAATGAGAACACTGAACTCCACTGAAATGTGCCATGAGTGCTTTAAAACAAGTTCAGACATGCCTAAAAAGAAAACCCTCATGTCGCTAGCTTCAGTGCCTCTTTCGCTCTACTTTCACCTTTTCACCATCTGCATAGACATTAGCACCCTATGCATTTTTACATCGGATGGATCATTACAGTTTTGAAAAAAACTGAATCTCATTATTAAAATTATGTAGAAGAAACTTCCCATGCTATCCAAACTAAAGAACACCTCCCCTAGTTCACCCATATTTTTCTCACAGGCTGAAAGCAAAGCAAATCCGTCCTGTCTGCCAACTGTTGCTTTTGGCTTTTGTAAGTTAGCGTAGATTTTAAATGCATTATATTAGCGCCTGTACATGACCACAGAGGGGTGTACCATAACATTCAGTGTATGCATGTTTGACACTTAAATAATATACAGAACATGCAGTGTACTTTTGACAGGATTTTGGATGTGGGTGAGTGAACTGTTCCAAAGCCTAACCAATTTTGACTGGAACTGTCAGCTGGTCTTTTGTTCTTGCTGTAGATTAGTTATGCTGAGGCTCCAAACCTGTGTGTGACCATCTCATAAAACCAGGGGGCCACCAAACCAGGAAACTCTGCAGCGATGGCTTTTATCATGCTAATCAAATATGGATATCAAAGCAGAGGTCCTCACAGACCACCAACTGCCATATAGAGATGGAGATGGGAAGTAGGGCAAAGAAAGGGTGATACCTTAAAGAAGCGAAGTATGTTCTAGACTCAAAGAGCTCAAAGACCAAATTTCTTAGCATATACTTTTATAGTTTTTAAATATAGTTTTCTTTAATGATAACAATGCCTATATTTAAAATGATGTGGTTGTTGAGGAAAGGTATACTATTACCAGTGTTGGGGAAAGTTACTTTTAAAAGTACTGTATTACAATATTGCGTTACTCCCTAAAAAAGTAACTAATTACGTTACTTAGTTACTTTTTATGGAATGTAATGTGTTACATTACTTTTGCGTCACTTTTGCATTACTTTTTAAATCTGGACAGGGCTTGCTTGTTTGTTTTTAATACAAAAACATTTGATTCTTAGCAAATGTAAAAGCCCTTTCACACCAAAATGAATTTAAGTGAATAAACCTAAAGGAAGCCTATAAGCCTGTAAGGCTAAAGGAAAATTAAATTGACGTCTGTACAGTAGAACTGTAGGAAAAGGAAGTTCAACACTCTTCAGCAATGAGAAAAAAAGCACAAATGTTAGTTAATCTAAAGTAAGTTTTGCTTATTATTACACTGCAAAAAATACTTTTCTTACTTAGATGTTTTGTCTTGTTTCCAGCCAAAATATCCAAAAATTCTTAAACCAAGAAGGATTTTCTAGTAAAATTGTAAAATTGTAAATTGTAAAAAGTAAAAATTGTCTTGTTTTTTTCTGAAAACAAGTGAAAATTAAGTGTGTTTTTCTTGAAACAAGAAAAATAATCTCCCAGTGGGGTAAGCAAAATAATCTTGTTTTCTGTTTGAAATAAGATTTTTTTGCTTACCCCATTGGCAGATTATTTTGCTTGTTCTAAGCAAAAACTTGATTAATTTTGACTAGTTTTTTTCTGAAAACAAGAAAATAGTTATTTACTTGTCTAGAAAATCCTTCTTAATTAAAAGAATTTTTTGATATTTTGGCTGGAAACAAGACTAAAAAATCTAAGTAAGAAAAGTATTTTTGCAGTGTACGGTTGAATTGGATCAAATAAAGGTCAGCAACAAAGTCATTGGTTAATAAAATGGGATTAAATACATAAAGGAAATAAAAAGTAACAGATATTTTTTTTGGAAATGAAAAAGTAATGTGTTACTTCACTAGTTACTTGAAAAAAGTAATATTATTACGTAACTTGCATTACTTGTAATGCGTTACCCGCAACACTGACTATTACTCTTCTAAGCAATCAAATTTGTAATTTCTGCCTGATTGATTATAAAATGGCAAAATCCCATAGTTTTGCAGAATAGAGATTTGATGGGGCCACATGCAACCACCTAAATATGACAAAGAACATCCTGATTTGAACAACCTAAACTGAAGCCACTGCGGTACGATAATTGCAATTTCAGCTGAACAGTAAGTACATGTGTTAATTTATGACTCATTCCTAGAAGTTGCAAGGTATAGCATGTGTCTTCTGGACTCATTAGTTCTGAGAAACGAGAGCTCAGTTCTATATCTGCCCTCGAGGGTAGTACAAACCTTTTGCACATTTGTTTTTCTTTCTAGGTTTGACTGAGCGCTGCAGGTAGGCAACAGAAGGTCTCTCTACACCCCCTCAGTGAAAGTCTAATCTACCTTTTAAAAAATTCACTTTGCACAAACTGGGGCCCCTAAACCATCAATTGGACCCATTTACTGCTTATTCCACTGCTGCAGTGACGGCTCTTTTGACTCTGTCCCTTCATTTTGCCTCTCATTCATTGATTCTCCCACTTTTGTGAGCAAGCTGAGAATTCTCACACAGTCTATCCCATAATACCCAGTGACATAAGAGGAACCTGTGAAATGCATCACCTACCAACACTTATTTAAACAAAACTGGATAAGAGCCCTCTTTCTTGCTTTGCATCTATTTTTTTTCTTTCTCCCCATCAACCACTGCTTTACTGAACATTATACATGCATGCCAAAGCTTCCATAAGTCCCATAATTCATGCATGTCAGCGCTCCCCCACACAGACGTTAAAAGATCCATCCTTCTTGCAAGACAACACCTCGGTTGTCAACTTAATATAGTGAAGAATATATCATAAGTTGACATTTATATAGGCAAATATGTGAAACAGGGCATTGAAGACACCAAACTTATCTTAAATAACATTACCGGCGGCTAAGTTCACAGCACAGTATTTATTCCTATAAAACCTTTGTAGGTTTTTTTTTTCTATAACTCCAGACACTTTTAAGTTTAAGGGGTTCAATTATGTACATACATATTATGTACAGTATTGTTCCATACCAAGACTTTCAATCTTTAAAATCCATAATAAAATTATTAAATACATTTTAAAATCTCTTCTAAACAAAGAGTCTACATGATTCTGTCTAGAATTAATGTACTTCCCAGCACTACAAATGATATAGTTTGATTGTGCATTTGATTATTTATATTTGCAGTAAGATATAAAAACAGCTTGTAACATTTAGCAACGAAATGTGTTAGAAAGGATATCTTGTTATTGGAAAAGCTACACTGTTGTAGTCAAAATGGCAGTTATGACTTTTTCTTAGTTTCTCCCTAGCACTGATTGGCCCTCAATACACAGCATTATTTGCAACAGCATTTCCCTTATTCAGGCTGGTAATTGAATGACGCAGTCTAGTTTCATTGCTCTTCAGTGTGCAGTGTGAACATAATACTTTAAACCAAATATCACTAATGCTTTGGACAAAAACCTTTAAAAGCAGAAAAGTACAGTGTTTTAAAAAGGCTCAGAGCAACAGACTGTGAGACGCTGTGTTTAAACAGACTCGTTGGGAGGCGACAGTCTGGTGGGAACTATGACTGATGGATCTTCTGTCTGTTCTGCTGCCCAACAGTTTTCTTTGACAACTGAGGAGGGAGAAAGAGAATTTGCATCCTTGATTGATGTAGATAACCGTGGCTGCCATAATTTAAATAACTGTAAGTCCTAAACTCTTAATCCTGTGTGGGGAAAAGATAAAAAGGGGAGATCCAAATACTTTCAGATTTTTTTTTCTTAAGTTTTAATTCTGAATGTTACAGTGGGTTTGTGTATTTAAATATGAATGTTACAGTGACTAATGACTTATAATAATCAGTTGCTCAGTTTTACTTTCCAAATTCATTGTATAGTTCTATTCTCTCTGATTTTATATGAGCATTTGTTTTATGTTTCTCTTAAACAATTAGGTGAGACTTACTAAGAGACAAAGTTCTTCCATCTCAAGTTCTCCTGAGGTAATAAAGAGCAACTTCTAAGCAATATTCATGTTAGAGAAGAGAAGAGAGAAAAAAGGTTTAAGCTAAAGGCTAAAACTAAACCCCTATAGAATTGTTCTAAGCCATGATTTATGCTGTCCTCTGCTTCACCTTTTACTTTTTTTTTCTTTTAATCACACTTCATTTGACCTTTGACTTCAACTGTAATTCTAAAAGCTGGATTTTACCGGCATGCACAGATCAATCGGATAACAAACCATTGCTCTAAATGACATAAACAAGTGCAAGAACTCAATAAAGAATAACCAATTCTACAAGTAATAGAGGAAAACTTAGAAACATAAAAATGTTCACAGAACTTTCCTGTGCAATTAATATAGGCCTTTTCAACTATATATATACATAGTCTGAACAACTGCCTATTGAATTTTTTTTTTTCATTTTACAGGCAGACAACAAGAAATAAGGAAATAAAACATTAAATAATGCATAAAATAACATTTACTTCCATTTGTTATGCTAAAAGACAAAACTTTAAACTGACTACACGCATTAAATAAATAAATTAATTAAAACAAAAATGTATTTTGTATTACTTCCCTACACTGGATATGGTCGCTGACAGAACAGCTATTCACATAAACAGTGGGCCTATTCTAGGCTTGAACATAAAATCCTTGAATGTCACAGATATTGCTCTAAGAACAGGCTCCAAGAACATTTATTCATACTTAATTTTCATACTTTGTATATTAATTCTTAGAAAACCTTTATTTATGCTTCATAAAGGATTGTATGGCCAAAATTTGAGTTCACACTATTAGACCATCATGTCATCATATAAAAATATTTGTTCAATAAATGACAATTAATTTTTGATTGTTAAAATAGTAATTTAGGACAATTAGAGAATTATAATTATCAAGGTGGAAGATGTGACCTGCTTAGACTTACCAAATTCACATATGTAACTGTGTGATTTTGATATGTGAGACTTTATAATAAAGCAATCATGACAAAAGATCAGTGTGGCAATACAAAAGATTATCAAGAGGTAGTCAAAAATATTTTTTACCTCAGTTGAAATGCCTGTTCATCCAGTAATGACATACAAGCCTTTCTGAGCTGAATGTGTGGGTACATAATGTACCTTACGGTGTACCAAGCAGATCTGGCTTATATAAACCTGCATTTGTACAAATAAGTATAAGTGTACTTAATCAAAACACAACCGCCTGAAGCTAATACATGTACTTTTTACTTTTCTAATACTACTAAATGAAAATATGGAAGGATCTAAATGGAAGGAATAAAAAAAAACAACAAAAAAAACTTGTTTTGAATACTGTTCCTGTACTGTTCTCATCTTAGGTTTCTTAAAGCCAACTCCTGATGGTTTTGTTTGGCTTCAGCGGAAAAAAAGATTTAACTTTGTTACACACACATTCAGGCAGGATTTACAGAAGAATCATAAGCATTATTCATGAACTTGTGCAATTCTGTTAAAAGATTTAGGCCCACAATTGGAACCTATTAGCTTCTGAAAATTGGGAGGCACAGAGGAAAATCAGGTTGTTTTATGTTTTGTTTTTTTCCCCCGCATCATGAGAAATGTTAAATCATCAGTTTAAAACTCAGTCAGATGTGTCCAAACTTTAGTAATGTAAAAGGACACTTTACAAATGTTTGTATGAAATTACAGTTATGTCATCATTTATTCAACTATATTATTATGTCATCAAAACAAATATGGTTTTCTTTCTCCTGTGAACCAAATAAGAAATATCTGGTTTACTAAATATCCATACTTCTGTTTTCTGTACAATGAAAGAGAATGACCATAAAACAAAGAAATGATCAAAAACAAACAAACAAGCAAAAAAGACAAAACAAACAAGCAAAAAACAAACATAAATATTAATTAATTTTATGTATATTTCTGTTAACCCACGGTGCAAGTAAGTACAAAATTCATGTGAAAATCCTATTAAAAATCAATAATAATTATTTTATCAATAATAATAATTAATACAGAAATAATACAGTGTATTGTTCCCTATTTACTGACTTTTCTTTTACTGTGTACTTCCAGAATCCATTTCTTTACAGAACTAATAAGGAAATTGAAATGTAAGATGATTAAAAGTAACCATGTCAAAACAAAACACTCTTGTTAAGTCCACTACAACCACAGCTGCTTGTGTCAGGTTTGAGCCCATGTTTTTTTCCATTTTCTCCCTCTTTGCTCTGTAATGTCAAACCGTTCACAACCTTTCTGGCCTCTTACTTTGCAGGCAGAGCAAATGCTAAAATGCAACAAAAGGAATGGTAGCAATGAAGTTAAGGTTATGCACACACACATATTTTGTGCAGGGAATGAATACAAGGATATATAGGCAAGGGAAGGACAAAGGGGGTAGTGAAGGGGTTGGGGGCTGAGTAAGACCCTGGAGAATAGAGCAGCAGTTTCACAAGCACACTGAAGTGATCTGGATGATCCATGAAAGGAAGGGTTGACCTAGTTTTACTCTGACATGGTTATGGGTGATGGGCACAGACTAGTGAATTCTCTAGCAGACAGGACAGTATTGCTTGAGGCATTCTTCTCAGTTCCAACAGCTATGCCTTCAAAAAAGACACTGAGATGACAAAATCTTTTGGTCACATGGAAGGACTTCAGCTTCATGGACATGGCAGTTCAGATTATACTCTGAGGTCATATATATATAAACACCTTTCAATGTTAGAGAGTCTTTAATTATAGAGTAATTTTTTTTCTCATATTTTTAACATTTCCGTGGACAATGTAACACTGAAAATGGTAAGCACCACTCGTTTACAGTGTTTCATTGCTGCATGATTTGTGAAATATTAGCAATGACAACAGTTAGCAAGCGTCTTACTGCCAGGTCATTAAGTAATATTTCACACATACAATGCTGAAAGAAATTAACTCAGTAGAATGTATTTTTCCAGTGCATCTCCTGCATACTGAAAGTACTTTCAAACTGAGATGCTTTTGCATGTTTGGTGTGCCTAATTAAAACTCTCATGTGGAGCTAATAATTCTAGTCTAAGTGGCTAAAACACTGCTGACGTAAAACCTTGTGAGTGACCTCCAAAGACCTTGTTTTTCCTAAAATGTCAATTGCAATTCATGGAAATGGTCAAGACAGAAACCAATGTAATTTATTTTAGTCATAAGGTTTGTGAGCTGTAAGCGTTGTGCTGTTCAGGTTATATTATTAATGGTGCACATTCAGTGTCTGATGTGGCCTAAAGGGGTCATCGCATGCAAAACTCACTTTTACAGTTTGAACATATATGTGTGTTGGCAGTGTGTGTACACAACCTATAATGATAAAAATCTACCCAGTGGTATATTTTTAATCCCTGTAAGTTATATTAACCCTCTGATGCATCATGGTCACTACAGTAGACAGCTATTTGGAAGCCATTTTGAACCATTTAAGATGTAACATCATGTCCCAACCACCAACTGGCGAACCCCGAATGTCTTGTCTATGATTCCTTTTAATTGTTGCCTTTGTATCTTTTTTTTTTCTTTTGAGATATTACATAATATATTCAAAATGGCGGCAAGAAAAGGGGATGCACCATGTGCCTCAGGAATAAGGTATTCAATTATTTTCTTCTCAGAAAACCAGACAGGTACAACAAATATTTATCAGCTAAATAGGATGTCAGAAATAATTTCATCCAGATTTTAAATATATATGTCTTTTACATTTTTTTTCTGTGACAGAAAACATATCTGTCCACTACAGTTGACGTCATGAACCAAAGATTATAATTCTGCCTATGGGCCTATATATAGATTATTTCTTATTTTGTATATTTTATTAAATGTTGATATAATTTAAACTTGAATGGTTTTATTGAACAGAAATGTTAATATTTAATGTAATTATTTATTTCAATGCTTACAGTCTATATTTACTAATTAGGTCATATAATAGTGTAAGCATGTATACATGTATGCTGTATGAGTGCAGATATATGTGTGCATAATTGTGTTTGAGTGTGTGGTGGGAATGTGTGTGTGCTTACATGTGTATGAACAGACCACCACCCCTGCCCCCACCCCACACACCCCAACAGCCCCCCACAAACCTCTGCCCCCTACGCACACACTCTTACCATTTGTTTGTTACACTTTGTTTACTGTGACATCATGACATAGCTTGTTGTTATTATGTATATGTATACCATTTACTGTTAGTCAATGATTTAAAAACATGTGTTTTTAGACCAGTCAGTGACTTCCATTGACTTACTATGTATACCGTTAATGCATGGTGTCCACTACAGTAGACGGATATGTATCTCCCTCAAAAATATATATATATTGAAAAAAAAAAAAAAATTGGGCATGATTTTTCACTTGTTTAAAAGTAAAACTAAACATGTAGAAAAAATACTAATTTGTGATTTAATAATTCATGCATCAGAGGGTTAAATCAAAATCAAGCCATACTCAGCCTCTTGGCTGTGTGACGTCACACAGACCAAGGATGCTCCCACGATAGTTGATTGACAAGGCTGTCGTACCTTAAACCCGTCCTAAGCAGTCATATCATAGCAGCATGATCATAGCAGGTCATCATTTACTTCCCACATCTGAGATGCTAAAGACAAAGAGGATTAAAGTTATTTATATTTTTGAATGGAATGCACTCTCCAATCTACATAAATGCATCTATGTTTGCGTAAATCATTTGTGATCCAACTTCACCTACAGAAGATGTGAGTATAAGGGTTTTTTAATGAAACTTAATATTGTGCTAGTTAGCAAGTTTCATGGCTAAATGTGGCTAAAATAAACAGGACGGCTCGTCACCCCACAGGTGGACTGAGCAGAGCTTATTAGCATTTAATGAGACATGATGACCCCTTTAATAAATCAGCCTTGCAAATACTAAATGTGCTTTAAAATGAGGAACCACTTCTTAAAAAAGTCCCTGAATATACTGTTTGACAGGGATTTTCTACACAAAAATAATTTTCCTGATCTGTACTCTTCCCTTATTGTATTCCAGTAAATCGAATCTTTAAAACAAATTGAGCAATAAGCTAAATTTCTGAGAATATACTTTGAATTAATTATACTTTTAATTGTTAGGACTTTAAAATAGGATTTTTCTTCAAACTGCCTTTTCAGGAAATTAATATCAATACACTTATGATGCTACTTCTAAAGTTTTACTGTATAATTTTAAAAGAACATGCAGAACACATACACTGCTAGGGTGTTCTGGGTAGGTGCAATTATTTACTAAGTGAAAAGAGTGCACCCTCAAGTCCGCCAGGTGATACAGTGACCTTCGATTAAGTCATTGCTTAGAAAATAACAGCACACCATCCGAGTTGAGAAGTACAAGTTTTTTCAAAATGCTGACAGAGTGATGGTTGCTTTAGGAAACCAAAAATTTGGCAGATTTAACTTCCCCAGATTAAAGCCAGCATGATAAATCACTTTGTAATTATAGGCAACTGCAGAGCCATCCACTGTGTTCATTATGTCACCAAGGAAACAAGGAATCAAATGGTTTCTGATGGGAGGTGGTAAATATAGTTCCCCCTGTTTACTGGAATCCTTGTATCATGAGTGTATCATCACGACTGAGATCTCTCCATGAGTTACTTACTACTATGAAGAGGCTGGATAAAAGCTCCATACCACATGAAACCATACTCCTATTCACACTGTCGTGACTCATCCACTCCAAAGGCTTATAATAATGTCCATCTCCATTTCATTAAAGTACTCATCGCCATTGCTTCCCTCTTTAGTTTGAACTTGTTTTTGTGAATGTACAATATAGTTGTTATCATGTGTTTTAATTCTATTCAACAGTGTCTATTTCAGAATTCTATCTTTATGTTACATTAAAAGGCTAGTTCACCCAAACAACATGTGACAAAGTAATTAAATTTATTCAATTGAAATTTTCATTTCATTTTTGAGTGACTACGAAATATCTTTACTTCTGGCATCTCTCTGATAATCTCCGATAAATGTCTCTGATAATCTGACCACAAGTGGTCAGGCTAGACACGTGTCCATTCACACCTGTCATGTGTCTCAAATGTATCTCCTCTGACCACTTGTGATTTCTTAAAGTTAACTTAAGTGTTGATAAAAACATGAAAAGAATTTATAAGTTACAGAAAGAAGATAAAGCAAGTGGGAGATCTCACCAAAAGTGCACAATTTCTCCCACACGCACTTGGATTTTCAAGTGTTATTTTAATAGAATACAAGTAACTTAAACTTTAGGTTGATGATACACGGGGCAACTTTTTGAGCAATGTTGCCGGGAAACTTTTTGGCAATGTTGCCAAATGTCAAGTCAAGTCAAGTCAAGTCAAGTCAAGTCAAGTCAAGTCAAGTCATCTTTATTTCTTTTTTGTGAACAATTATTTATTGATATACAGTGCAGGATTATACAAAAAATGGCATATCAATTTGAATCTGTCATACCCCCCCCCCCCCCCCCCCTGTATTTTAGGAAATACAAAACACTGCAGTGGAGAAAATACAGAATACAATACTAAATCAAAGGAGAGAAAGAAAATAAATAAATAAAATTAACAAATAAATCATACATCAAAAAGAGGAAATAAAAGATTTAACAGTGTAAAAAATGGCACTCCACAACTTCAAAGTTTTTGTCTTTGCTCCATGAATGCGAGCTGTAGACAGTTCCATGGAAACAATGTCCAGCAAAGATAAGCCCCATACACATCTGGTCATTGAATGAGGAGGAACCCAGCGACTGACTAACATTTTCTTTGCAGCAGTAAAAGCAGCTAAGAGTAAGTTTCTCTGTTGCAGAGACAAAACCAATTCAGAAAAATCATTTAAGAAGAAAAGATCTGGAGACCAGAAAAGAGAAAGCGAAGAGCATTCCCCCAAAAAATGTAAATATGTACCAAGTGCCCCCTGCGGACATAGATTGCAATTTGGGGAAGGTGACATATGCATATAGAAGCCTTTTAAAGGGGACAAATAAACTCTATGTAGTAATTTCCAATGGATCATCTGATGATTTGGGTTTTTTGAGGCTGATTTGATTGTCTCCCAAATTTGATCAGAGAATAAAGTTTGTAAATCACCACTGATATCCTTAGACCAGATAGTTATTATGGATAATGGTTTATATGATTGTTTAAGGAGAAAAGAGTAAATAGATGAAGCAGAGATAAAATAATTATCAGTGGGGAGAATTACTTTTCGCAAAGGATGTACAGGTAATTGTGCATCCCAGGCAACTCCATATGCACGGAACGCCGACCTAATACGAAGATACATGAAAGAGGAGGTTCCTGGTAGGTTAAAAGCAGCTTTAATATCTTGAAACGATTTCAGGCCTTTGTCATCAAAAATGTCACCAAAGGAATTTACTTTACATTTATTCCATTGTGGGCAATAAAATGGGGTTTTACCCGATAAAAAATTATTATAATGGAACAAAGGTGAATGACGATGCAATCTCAAGTTTGGTTCTATCTTCCTGGTCACAGATCTCCAAGTAGAAATGAAATGTGTTATGATAGGGCCAAAATGAAGTTTACATTGTCTAAGTGTGACACCAGCAGAAACCAAATGCTCTAGGTTGTGTGGAGAAACAAGAGATTCTTCGATGGCCCACCATAAGGTTAACACATTTGGTTTAATTCAGGCTGACAGTGCACGAGTCAGTGTATAATTTAAAATTTGGGAAGGACCAGCCACCATCTGATCTGTTTAGTTGTAAAGTGGATAATTTAATTCGGGGGCATTTACCATTCCAAATGTATTGCGAGATTACTGAATCCAGTTTTTTCCAATATCCTGCTGGTGGGGGCAGAGGAATCATAGATGAATAGAAATTAACACGAGGAAGGATGTTCATTTTAACAACAGATATTCTTGCATGAAAAGAAGTAGGAAGATACGTCCAATTTGCCAGATCTGAGGTGACTTTAGCCAGGTTTTTATTCCAATTTTTTGAGACAATATCCTGCATAGAAGGATAGATATCTACACCTAAGTATGTAAAAGATTGCACCACTGGAATGAAATCAGAAAAAGTAGTAGACCCAACACAAAAATTGAGAGGGAGCAGATATGACTTTGTCCAATTGATTTTATACCCTGATAGATTACCAAACTGATCAATTTAAAACGTGAGGGATTGATAAAACTGGATTGTCCAAAAATAGCAATATATCATCTGCAAATAAAGATATGTGATGTGAAGTATTCTTAACAGATATAGGCAGTATAAGTTCTGACTGACGTACAGCTTGAGCAAGAGGTTCTAAAGGTAAAGCAAACAGTAAAGGTGAAAGAGGTGAAATCTGGCCCGTAAGCATAGTGGCTGAGGGATTAGCATAGAGGATTTTAATCATATTTATAAAATTAGAGCTAAAACCTAGGTGATCTAGCATTGCCCATAAATAGTTCCACTCCAAATGGTCGAATGCTTTCATTGCATCTAAAGAGAGTATAACAGTGGGAGAAATCAATTGTTCAGATGAGGAGATTATGTGAAGTAGTCTTCACAGATTATCTGAAGCAGAACGAGATTTAATAAACCCTGTTTGATCATGATTAACAAGTTTGGTCATAAAAACTTCTAGGCGGCAGGCTAAAACTTTTGCATAGATTTTAACATCTGTACCAATTAGAGAAAGTGGGTGGTAACTTGAACATAAAGTAGAGTCTTTATCTTTTTTTAGTAGAAGAGATATAATGGCCATGTTCATATTTTGTGGAAAGGATCCTTGATCAATCGAATATTGCATCATATCCAACGTAAGTGGCCCCAAATCAGACCAAACGGTCAAGAAAAACTCCAATGGTATGCTATCTAGGCCAGGGGATTTATTTTTGCTCATAACTTTAATCGATGATTCTAATTCAATAAGTGATAAAGGTCTATCCAAAGACTCAGAGTCAGATTCTGACAGATGTGGAAGGTGAAGAGAAGATCAAAAAGAAGTGAAAGATGTAGGTTCACATTTAGAGTTGAAACTATAAAGATCACAATAAAAGGAATGAAAAGTGTCATTTATACTCTTCTGATCAGTCAGAACCTCGCCAGTTTGAGATTTCACCGCTGTAATATTACCTAATTTTTCACTATTACGTAGTCTTAGCGCCAGTAAATGGCTAGGTCTACTACCTTGAAAATAATCGTTTTGTCTGATTATTATCTTATCTTTGAATCAGAAATTCGGCTCTCTCCCTATATAACAAATTAAGTTCTTTCCTAACAGTTTCAATTTTAGCTGCTGTATTGTCAGAAAAAGTGTATTGATTTGCCTGTTCTAGTGATTGAAGATTGGATTCCAGGTCAGAGACTTTCTTGCGGTGGATTTTCTGACGAAAGAAAGCAAATGATATTGAAAAATTCCTCATGAACCCCTTTGTCACCTCCCAGAATCCGTGGGTCATCTACCGAGCCTTTGTTGATGTCAATAAATTCACGTAGCTTACTTCTGAATTGATCACAAAAAAATGTGTCTTTTAATAAATTAGAATTAAAATCGGAGGGATCGGATCACTGGGTGATTGAAAGCTTCAAAAAATTACTGCTATGGTCAGAGAGAGCAATGGGAAAGATGTCGACTTCAAGTAGCATTGAGGTCGAGGAAGAGGAAGCAAAAATGTAGTCAATCCGTGAATATGCTGAGAAAAATGTGTAAGATTTTTGGGATGGATTGAATAATTGCCATGCATCTACTGCATCCTGGCTTGCATGAAGAAAACTGCCAGTAAATGATTAGTAAATCAGAATTACTTGGTATTATCAAACCCTTATGCCACGTCCATCTCAGGAGAATGAGTAGCGGGTATGGAACTCAGGAATCGACGCACTTCGTCCGGTGAGTGCTTTAGTCTTGCTGTGTTTCATGACGATCTTCAGCGTGGCAGGATACTGAAGGAAGGTCTGGAGGCCTGCCTCTTTCAATTCCTTCCTTATTATACTGAAGGAGCTCCACTTCTTTGCCGTTGCGGGAGAAAAGTTGGGGAAAAAGCTCAACATCGCACCGTCATTTGCTTTCACAGGACTGTGGGGTCTTCCTGTCGTTGTAACGTAACAGTTTGAAGAGAAACACTCTCGGCTTGGAGTGATCAGTTGAAGCTCTGGAGTGAACTTGCTGCGTCTGCTGCAGTCTTGTAGGTCTATCACTTGTTGCTCGAGGGCATCCAGACGCCCGGTGTGTTTGTTGATCACTTTTTTCTGCTCTCTCTGTTCCCCGATTAAGTCAACTTTAGAGCACATATTTTGAACCGTAGTCATGTGAGAGGAGAATTCGGAGCGCATTGCTGCTAGTTCAGTTTTCAGAATGTCCTCAAATCGTTTTATAGTGATCGCCATATTGTCTTCCATGTCTGCTCGGCCCGCTGCGGTTGCGGATTTATTTTTCTTCTTGATTGGCAAAGATGATTGTGAAAAATCAGCAAGTTTCCGACTGTGTGATATCTACAAATCAAAAGCAAATGAAAAAACTACCCCAAATGAAAGAAAATAAGTAAAATAACAGAAAAAATGGGCTACATATGTGGAGGTCAGCTAATGTGTGTCTTGCTGCATGAAAGCGTCACGTGATCTCCTCCAAGTCATCTTTACTTCTATAGTTTTTTTAAAATACAAATTGTGTCAAAGCAGTTTTACAGAATCAAATAGGAAAATAGTGTGGAAAAATAATGCAAAAGGACAATAGTAAACACTCAATTTTCAGTTAAAATCAGTTCATCATTGATTCAGTGATGTCATTATTCAGCTCAGTTTAGTTCAAATAGTATCTGTGCAATCAAGTCGACGATATTGCTGGAGATTAAGTGTTCCCAACTAAGCAAGCCAGAGACAACAGTAGCAACCAAAACTCCATCTCTGACAGAAATAGAGAAAAAAAAAACCTTGGGAGAAACCAGGCTCTGTCCGGGGCCAGTTCTCCTCTGGCCAGACAAAATCAATAGTTTATTCCAGGCTGCAGCAAAGTCAGATTGTGCAGAGGACTCATCTGGTCTTGTGCCGATGGCCATCTAGGTGACAAAGCCTTCACTGGGGATCTGGGGTCTTTAATCTAGATTTAACCTGATAGAGTGTGTCTGCCTCCCGAACAATGTTAGGTTGATGGTTCTAGAGTTTGGGCACTAAATAAGAAAATGATCTGCCTCCCGCAGTTGGTTTTGATATTCTAGGTGTTAAATTTACAGTTTTGAGAACGCAGCAGACATGAAAGACTACAATGCAATAAGAACTCAAGTACTGAGGTGCTAAACCATTCAGGGCTTTATAAGTAATTAGAAAGATATTAAAATCTATGCAATGTTTAATAGGGAGCCAGTGCAGTGTCGACAGGGCTAATGTGGTCAAACTTCTTGGTTCTAGTAAGAACAGAGCAACCACCCAATAAAGCGTTACAATAATCTATCCTTGAGGTCATGAATGCATGAATTTACATTTCTGCATTTGTCATTGAGAGCATAGGTCGCAATTTAAATATATTTTTGAGATGTAAAAATGCAGTTTACAAATGCTAGAAACATGGCTTTCGAAGGAAAGATTGCTATGAAATCCGATAATTAACACCTCTGTTTTTTTCTTCTTCAAAATTTAGTAGTAAAAAATTACTAGTCATCCAGTTTTTTATATCAACTATGCATTCCGTAAGTTTTTCAAATTGGTATGTTTCTTCAGGCCGCAAAGGAATATAGAGCTGAGTATTGTCAGCATAACAGTGAAAGCTAACACCAAGGGTACCTCTCCCAAGGGTAACATAAAAAATAGAAAAGTAACGGTCCTAGTACTGAGCCTTGAGGTACTCTACACTGCACTTGTGATCGATATGATACCTCTTCATTCACTGCTTTGAATTGATGGCGGTCAAATAAGTACAATTTGAACCATGCCAATGCACTTCTACTAATGCCAACAAAATTTTCTAGTCTATTCAAAAGAATGTTGTGGTCAATAGTATTGAATGCAGCACTAATAAAGAGATACAACCACGATCAGATGATAAGAGAGGGTCATTTGTAATTCTAATGAGAGCAGTCTCAGTACTATGATACAGTCTAAATCCTGACTGGAAATCCTCACAGATACCATTTTTTCTCTAAGAAGGAACATAGCTGTGATGATACTACCTTTTCTAGTATCTTTGAAAGAAAAGGGAGATTCATGTAATGAATCAGAGTCTGTAATGAATTTGGTCTGAACTAGTTCTTTGTGGTCAAGTTGTTTTTTTTTTTTGTGAGAGTCTTAATAACAGCCAGTTTGAAGGTTTTGGGGACATATCCTAATGACAATGACAAATTAATAATAGTCAGAAGAGGATTTATGACATCTGGAAGCGTCTTTTTTAGCAGCTTAGATGGAATAGGGTCTAACATACATGTTTATAAGTTTATACAATTCTTCCTCTCCTATAGTAGAGTATGAGTGGAATTGTGTATATGTTTACTTAAGCCCTGCAATTTGACACTACAGTGTATTCATTCTTTAACTAATTTCTGACCTTGATAGACTGAGTAAAGAATTGAACCTGATTAGATTTTATGTTAAAATCCCCATGCTCATTATCTATTACATAATCATCATGGACTACCAATGGCAGTCTGAAAGGGTTTAACAACCAGCACCCATACTCGGAATTTGTGCTCTGCATTTAACCTATCCAAGTGCACACACACAGTAGTGAACACACACACACTGTGAACATATACCCAGAGCAGTGGGCAGCCATATTGCTATCGCTGCGGCGCCCGGGGATACAATTTGGGGTTCGGTGCCTTGCTCAAGGGTCTCACCTCATGAGATTGAGGTGTCGTGGTATTGAGGGAGGAGAGAGCCCTGATTTATCACTCCCCCCACCGACAATCCCTGCCGGACCTGGGACTCGAACTCGCAACTTTCGGTTACAAGTCCGACTCCCTAACCATTAGGCCACGGCTGCCCCAGTGTGTATTAATACGAGCTCCTTCATGTTCTAAACAAGTGCATTGAGTGATATTATTTTAAGCAATTAGAAAGTAACCGTACTGTCAGATGTTGGTGCAAGCATCTAGTTAAACATGATAGAACACAGGAGACAGAACAGCCTCAGGCTGCAGGGCTTAAAGGGACAAGGCACATACCACACTGATCCGCTAAACCTAAAGTTGGAGAAACAGCCAAGGTATTTTTCACCTTGTCCTCAACAACGTCATGAACCTAGTGCACAACACTGTAGGCATGCATCCAGTGTAAGGTCGGATACTGTTGGAGCAGTGTCCTAGCTGTTAGCACACATGCTCCAGACATATTAAGCAGTGGAGCTCATGCAGGAAATACAGGTTTGAATCTGGTGTTGCAATGAAAATAATGATTTCAGACAGAAACACATAGTCCTGTCCAAAGTCAAGCCATTAGCTGAATCATCTTCCAATGGACTCAAGGGGTCAAGGTTGTGCATGGCCTGTAAGCCCCTACAGGCAGATGTTGCAACTATATCACTAGGCTGCAAAATGAAAGAAAGTCATACAGGTTTAGACCAATAAGAGTGAAAAATATTTTTTTTTATTTTTAGGCAAACAATCTCTTTAATGATAATTAAACTTACCCCTCATCTCTACAGGCAAACATCTGGATGTTGTTCACAGAAATAAGAATATAATTACAAAAAGTATTTTCCCTGCAGTGCTGCTCACATTACATTATATGATTACTGTCACTATGAACATTATTACAGAATAAACTTTTGTGACAAGAAGCATGATTCTTATTAGTCTTGGGCTTTTTCATAGGAAATACTAGCGTAAGAAACAGTAAAAATACTTACACACTTAATAGGTACTTGCATTTGAACTTAACTCTGAATACTTATTGAGGCTTTTTTCCCCCTGAACTGGAACAACCAAATGACCTGCATGTCACAGTGAAATATTTGTGTTATATTAATACAGAGAAGAGTGTACTGAATGTAGAGCAGCACATTACATTCTCTGTCTGTGCATGTTCTGCCAAGAGAGCATTGGCAGAAGCACCACTGTTGTTAATGGAAAAAACAAACGGTGGCTTTTTCAGTCCCCCAAGGTTCTCTACACTTCCTAGTGGTGAAATTACATAAATTCAAAGCCTACTCAACAAGCTCATGTTTCTCATGAAACAATAAGTTAAATAGGTTACATACAGAGAGATCTGAGTGATAGCTGTAAAGCAATAGTTCACCTAAAACTCATAATTCATATGATTTTCATGTTTTGAAGAACGTCCCAATACAATGAAAACATAGTATGACCATGGATTGTCATGCTCCAAAAAGGACCAAAAAAAGCACCATTCCACTCAAGTCATGTAATATTATGATACTTTTTCTTGAATTTGAAAATCTCTGGTCAAAAGTTTAAAATAATTAAGATTTTTAAAAATGAGTCTCATGCTCAACAAGGCTGCTTTTATTTAATCAAAAATACAGTATAAACTGTTTTTGCTGTTTAATATTTTTGTGCAAACCATGAAACTGAATTTTCTGAATTTAATGAAGAACAGCATTTATTTGAAAGATAAGTCTTCTGTAACATCAGAAATATCTTCACTGTTATTTTTGTTCAATTCAGTTCTTTTTTAATGCCGTCATTTGTATGGAAAAGAAAAAGGAAATTCTTCAAAACATTTTATTTTACATAGACAAAATATAAAACAGTCATTATTGGTTTGAACAAACATTAAAGTGAATAAGAAGTCTTGCCAGGGTACAGCATAACATTTAGATACAAGAACAAAGGAACAGGTCACTCTGCAGCCACCAACCCATTAGCTTCTTTCATAGATTCTGACATCAAGAATTTATCTTCTCTATGTACATATTGTTGTTTTTCCACCTTCATGGGATGGGAAGTGGAATCAAAGGTGCTGGTGTCACACAACACAGGGAATAAACCAAAGACGGGGATGAGCGTAACAATGCATTGGTAGATTTATTGACAACAGTATGATTTGCAATAGTAAGCAGATGGGTCAATGGTAATGATAGCTTATCTGACTGTCCTTGGTGAGTAATGATGATATAAGTCCATATATTAGAGTCGGGAACCAGAGTCCAAATATGTAGAGAAGCGGGGAGCATAAAGAGGTCGGAAGCCAGCATAGAGGGGTGTGAACGGTAGATCCAACGAGAGTGAACTGAGGGAGTGAGGCTTATATAGGGTGGAGCCGGATTGGAAACAGGTGGGGGTGATTAGAATTTTGGCAATGATGATCTGGTGGGTGGTGCTTCAGAGCGAGGTGGCTGTGGTGAATGCCTGACATTACCCCCTCCCCCAAGGGTGGCTCCCGACACCCTATTCCGGCGCAGAGGGCAGCCGCGACCGTGAGGGGCCGGACGATCCAAGTGGCTGTGGTGGAATTCCAGCAGGAGCGTGGGATCAGAATGTCCTCTCGTGGCACCCAGAATCATTCTTCTGGTCCATATCCCTCCCAGTTGACAAGGTATTCCAGGTGGCCCCCTTGACGCTGAGAGTCCAGGATCTCGTGGATGGTGTAAATGGAGGGTTGATCCAGGACTTCCGGAGGAGGGGGTCCAGCTTCAGCTCCAGCAGTGTCTGTGGCAGAGGGAAAGGAGGGTTTAAGAAGGGAGACGTGGAACGTGGGATGAATGCGGTACCTGGGAGGGAGCTGAAGCTGGTATGTCACATCGTTGATCTGCCTCAGGATCTTGAAGGGACCAATGTAGCGGGCAGTCGTAGGCGCATGTTCTGGGTGGAGAGCCATACCCTATCCCCTGGTTGGTACAAGGGCGCTGTCCTACGCCGGGCATCAGCGAAGCTCTTGTGACGGCGGACTGCCCGCTGGAGATGGTGATGAGCTGAGTCCCACACTCTCTCGCTTTCTCGAAACCAGTGGTCAACAGCTGGAACATTCGATGGTTCCTCCGTCCAGGGAAACAGCGGAGGCTGAAAACAGAGTACGCACTAGAAAGGTGTTAGTCCGGTGGTATCTTGGCGTAGGGAGTTCTGTGCTTACTCAGCCCACGGGAGGAACCTGCTCCAGCGGTGTTAGTTGTTGGAGCAGTATGACCGGAGGTAATGTCCAAGCTCTTGGATCTTTCTCTCAGTCTGGCCATTCGTCTGTGGATGATGAATTGAGGACCCCGGTCCGACACAATCTCCTCCGGGAGGCCAAAATGGCGAAACACTTGTTGGAACAGGTGTTCTGCCGTCTCCAGAGCTGTGGGTAACCCTTTCAGAGGAATGAGTTTGCAGGGTTTAGAGAAACGATCAACAATAACCAGGATGCAAGTGTTACCTTCGGAGTTGGGGAGATCCGTGATGAAGTCCACCCCGAGGTAGGACCAGGGCCTCTGAGGGATGGGTAATGGTACCAGTTTTCCTGCGGGGAGTTGACAAGAAGTGTTAGACGTGGCACAGACTGAGCAGCTTTGGACGTACCTGATGGTATCTCGGTGCATACTGGGCCACCAGTAATGAGACTGTAGAAGCGAGAGGGTCCTTCTGCTGCCTGGATGTCCAGAGCCCGGAGACTGGTGAGCTGTGTCCAGAAGGGGTTGACGTTGGGAGCAGGGTACGTAGATCTTCCCTTCTGGCTTGTTGGATTCGTTGATCCAATTCCCATATGATGGGACTGACAATTAGGTTGGTGGGAATGATGGGTTCCGGTTCGGTGGGGGTGTCCATGGCATATTGACGTGACAGCGCATCAGCAGGGATGTTTTTGGAGCCGGGTCGATAGGTGATCTTGAAGTTGAAATGTGTAAGGAAGAGGGCCCAGCGTGCTTGATGGGGATTGAGTCTTTTTGCTTCACGGATGTATTGCAGGTTCTTATGGTCGGTAATGATGGTAAATAGATGAATGGCCCCCTCCAGCCAATGTCGCCACTCCTCCAGGGCCAATTTGATGGCTAGCAGCTCTCGATTTCCCACATCGTCGTTCTGCTCCGCCGGAGACAGCTTGCGGGAGTAGAAGGCACAGGGATGGAGGAGTGAGGAATCGCCGACTGCTTGAGAAAACACCGCCCCTACTCCGATGGTGGAGGCGTCCACTTCCACGAAGAAAGGGCGTTCGGGATCAGGATGGTGTAGTAAAGGGGCAGTGCTAAAGATGTTCTTCAGCCGATGAAACACTTCGTGGGCAGAGGGGCACCAGGTCAGGTGTTTGGGTTTGACCTCCCTCCTGAGAGGCAACGGGGCCGTGATGGAACTGTAGTTCTTGATGATGCGACAATAGAAGTTCGCAAAACCCAGGAAACGTTGAAGTTCTTTGATGCTGGTGGGTTGTGGCCAGTTGATGGCTACATCGACTTTATCTTGATCCATCTGCACACCCTCGGCACTGATGTTGTATCCAAGGAACTGTACAGATGGTTGGTGGAACTCACATTTCTCCAGCTTGAGGAACAGATGATGACGGAGCTTGTGGAGGGAGTAGATGAGGATATCATTGATGTAGACTACGACAAACTTATGAAGGAACTCCCGAAACACCTCATTCATAAACGTTTGGAAAACTGAGGGACTGATGGATAAAGGCGGTCTTCCACTAGTCTCCCTCACGAATACGAACAAGGTTATAAGCACTCCGCAGGTCCAGCTTCGTGAAGACCTGGGATCCACAAAGCTCTTCGAGGGTGGCAGGGACTAAGGGGAACGGATAGGGTTGCTGGATGATCTGGGAGTTCAGCTGCCGGTAGTCGATGCAGGGCCGAAGACCTCCATCCTTCTTGCCCACGAAGAAGCTGGAAGCGGCCGGCGAGGTAGATGGATGAATGAACCATTTTCAAAGCTTCCTTGAAATACTCCTCCATCGCCTGGCGCTCCGGGATGGACAAGGGGTAAACGCGTCCCTTTGGAAGTTGAGCGCCAGGCAGCAGATTGATGGCACAGTCCCATGGCCGATGAGGTGGAAGTTGGGTGGCAGCTTACTTGCTGAAAACATCCTGGAATGCCAAATACTTCGCTGGGATTTCCACAGGGATTTCTGGTTCTGGACTTTCAACCGGAGTAGATGCGAGGGGAACAGAGACAGAACATGGAAGGGGCAGATTAGACAATGTTGATGGCAATGCTCACTCCAACGACTGATGTCACAGGGATCCCAGCGGAGTTCCGGGTGATGTATTTGAAGCCACGGCCATCCCAGGATGATGTTGACGGTGGAATCCTCCAGTACCAGAAACTGAATTTCCTCCTTATGAAATAAGCCGATCTGCAGGATGACGGATGGAGATTTGTGACGAACTTTCCCCACGCCCCAGTGGCTTTCCTTGAATAGTGGTTACAGCATATACGGTGGAATGGCATTGACTTTTGAACTGTAGTGGTCTTAAACAGTCAGAGGAGATGAAGTTTCCTGACGAGCCTGAATCAACCAGGGCAGAGACAGATAGCGAGAGTTCAGCAGGATGCAATGTTAAAGGTATTAATGTTAAAGAAGCTGGGTTGATCTCAGAGTGGATAGTACTCACCACGGGGTGTGGGGGTAGAACGGGACAGTTGCGAAAGAGATGACCTGGGTTGCCACAATATAAACAAAGTCCAGAGGTGAGTCGACGAGTGCGTTCAGTTCGTGAGAGACGGTTTGAATCCACTTGCATGGGTTCTGGTACTGGAGGCCTAGCTGCCACCGAAGCCGACTGAGGAGCGGGATTTGAGGGCTGGCAGGCTGCAAGTTGCTGGGTAATTCAGGTGGTTTGTTGTAGAAAGGCCTCCAAACCAATGGAGTCATTGTAAAACGCCATGGCAGCTTTGATGTCGGGATTGAGTCCATGCTGATAAGCGCAAACAACAACGCAACTTCATCCCAGCCAATAGCCGTTGCCAGCGTGCGGAAATGGAGGGTGTAGTCGTGGATCGAAGAACCACCTTGCTGTAGACGGAACAACTGATCAGAAACGGTTAGTGGTCCTGTAGCCGTACTGAACACCTCGGAGAAATGAATGACAAACTGATCAAAGGAGTGAATAATGGGATTATTGTTGGTCCAGAAGGCCTTCGCCCATTGTAACGCCTTACCGGTGAGTAGTGAAATAAGAAATGCTACCTTGGCGTTCTCTGAGGTGAACTGTTGTGGTTGCATTTGAATGAATAGTTTAACTTGGAGGAACCCGCTACACTCATCCGCCTCGCCTGCAAAGGAAGCAGGCATGGCCATGGGACATCCGACGCCGCCATCAGGGCATTCACCAATTCCGGGTTCATGTTTGGTTGTGGTCGGATCTTCTGTCACACAACACAGGGAATAAACCAAAGACGGGGATGAGAGTAACAATGCATAGGTAGATTTATTGACAATAGTATGATTTGCAATAGCAAGCAGATGGGTCAATGGTAATGATAGCTTATCTGACTGTCCTTGGTGAGTAATGATGATATAAGTCCATATATTAGAGCCGGGAACCAGAGTCCAAATATGTAGAGACGCAGGGAGCATAAAGAGGTCGGAAGCCAGCATAGAGGGGTGTGAACAGTAGATCCGACGAGAGTGAACTGAGGGAGTGAGGCTTATATAGGGTGGAGCCGGATTGGAAACAGGTGGGGGTGATTAGAACTCTGGTGATGATGATCTGGTGGGTGGTGCTTCAGAGGGAGGTGGCTGTGGTGAATGCCTGACAGCTGGTTTATGAGGCAATCAGCCCCTCCTTTGTGTGAGGAGCAAAAGTCCACAATTCAGTTTAATTGCACATGAAATGGATAGATAAATCCATCCTTTATTTAAACCTCTTCCACTAGAATAAGTATATTTACATAAATTATTTGGCTGTGTTGGAGTACAAAAAGATATTGCCCCAAAGGTCAAGAGCAGATTTTAACCAATCACTGAACTACGATAAAGCAAACAGCTTTTTTATAAATTTATGTTATATTATAATACTGTACTTGATATATTTGACTGTCCACCATAAAAGTGCTCCATTGCTCGATTCACAATAGATGACACAAATTAAAAAGCAAATACTGGCTCTGTACTTCTGTTTGCAGGTGCTCCATAAAGCTTCCTGGCACACCACAAACAATTTGTGGAGGATAAGTGATGCTATGCAATGCTAGCATTTGTTCTGCAGGTGTGTGATTATCAACAAAGAGGACAATTTTTACACACCTGCAGTTGTACAAATGTTTGCTAAACTGATTTCATTATCATGCAACGAAAGAAGGTTTATTCCTTGCTGCACTTTATTTACTTGAAACTGAATGTCCAATAAGCGTATCAGTAAGTGTGTATACTGGGAGGGTGCTGCCGCCTCATTTGTGTTACATCATACATCTGCATTGCTGTGGTGTTAGAGTAAATGTCTGGATGAGTTTCCAAGCTCGAGGTATAACATCAAGTGCCATTCAATTGATCTTTTCCAAGTAAGAAGTTGGAAATTCCGAAGTTAAATGGAATGCAGCACAAGTCCAGAAGACAAACATAGAGTTGTGAGACTGTCATTAAGGCAGCTAAATGCATTCTTTCTGAGACTGGAATGTTTCAATTTCAGAGTTAAAAAAGGATTGAGGAGAAATTCTTGGGTTTGTGTTTGCCACTACTACATTCAGGTAAAACATGTGATGTATGTAGCTACTCTAGTTTAAATTGATGCGCTATGGCATTCCGAAATGTTGAGAACACTGTTCATACACAAGTCTGCAATGCATTTTCAGCTTTGCCACACAGAGTAATAAACTGTTTTCTTCTGTGAATTCAGTTTTGGGGTTTGCAGTACATTCTGTATCACTTAATTCCAGTTAAATAGATAGATAGATATATAGATTTTTCCATTGTTTTCGGTGAAATCTTTGTTTTTTTGGTGTGTTATCCCATTAAATTGTCACAACTGAAACAGTAATGACTGAAACATGTCATCATTGTTTTGGTAGTGACAAAAGAGAACACATACAGTCATGACCAAAAATATTGGCACCCTTGCAATTCTGTCAGAAAATGCAAAAAGAACACAGTCCCTACAGCCAAACATGATGGAGGTTCAAAGATATTATGGGGTTGCTTTGCTGCTTCTGGCACTGACTTGACAGTGTGAATGGTATCATGAAATCTGATGATTACCAAAGAATTTTGGGGCGCAACGTAGTGGCCAGTGTCAGAAAGACAGATCTGAATCCCATAGAACACCTGTGGTGAGATCTCAAGACAGCAGTTGGAGAAAGGCATTCTTTAAATCTGAATGAACAGTTTGCAAAAGAAAAGTGGTCCAAAATTCCAGTAGAGAGGTATAAGAAACTCATTCATGGTTACAGGAAGCGATTGATTTTAGTTATTATTTCCAACGGGGGTGCTACCAAATATTAAGTTAAGGGTGCCAATAATTTCGACCAATGCATTTTTTGGGGTTCTGTGTGGAATTGAATCCAATTTGACTTTTCTTTTGTTTTCATTTTTTTGTGTTGTTCCAATGCAAAAACATTTTTTACATCTATTTTCTGAGAGGAGGGTTGCATTTTCTGACAGAATTGCAAGAGTGCCAATATTTCTGGCCATGACTGTAATCCTTTATTGTAAACAACTTTTTAGTACAATTATGCAATTTTTTTTTTACATTTTTGTATTTAGTTTGCAAGTTAAAATTCTGTAATGTGATGTAATGTGACTTTGAAATCAGTATGATCAACTTTTTGCCTTTTACAAAGAAAAATTGAATTAAAAATACAACAAATCTCATAAATTACATTTGACATATTGTTAAAAGTGTCATTGTTATTGATTTACCTCTGAAATAATGTTAATAAAATAGCAAAAAATATATTTAAAATGTAGATGTAAGCAAAATCTAACAAGGTCAATATAGCCCTACTAATTAAATTATTATTACTGTATTTTGGTAGTGACAAATTCGGGGAGAGAGGTCGAATATTTTAAAACTTTCTGAAAATACAATATGAGAATTAACTGCACAATTATTAGAAATGTGTACCTTGGATATTATACAATTTGCATATATATATATATATATATATATATATAAAATTTTTATTTATTTATTTTTTTTTTCAAGAATTTTCCAACTTTGACTTTGGACTAATTCTGTAGAATGGCCCATGTACATTTAATCTAAAATTTCAGCATGTCAACAATCAACTTTTTGAAGAACACATGTGCATATATGCACAAAGGAAACCCTAGAGTATGACATAAGTAAGAGGGAACCCACAATGAATCAAACATCCAACAAAGCAAAATGACTGGAAACCAAAAAAATTGTAAATTTAAGTAAGTTATGTAAGTTATTCAGCAAGCTGTGTGGAAATGCTTTAATGCTTTTGGCTTTTAGTGTATTGAGTATCTGGCACAACTCTAAACGACTTTTGCAACAACTGCACAAACATGTCCACAACTCCCCAATTTGACCCATTTAATTTTGGAATTATTTTACTTATGCATTACATGCATGCACTGCTATGATGGGTGAATTTTTACACTATAGGGTTAAACCAAAGAAACCACACAGCATCTGGTCTCAACATGTAGAATGGTTAAAAATTTTTACAAAATGTGCTAATATTCTAAGGTATTATCTTCCGTCCTGTGTCATAATGTCGTAGCAAATTCAAGATAAATATCGTTGTAGGTCAATGGGGGTTGTCAAAATATGTTAAATAAGTACATGCTTCATTCTATTACATTTGTATTTTAAGTTGGATGCTAAACGTTTAAAAATACCACAGCTTGGTCTAAATGGACAGTACCCCTGTAATAGATCATTGAGTATTGTATAAAAGCAGTGGAATGGCTATATTCAGTGCAGATTTCATTACTGCAGTGGAACAAGTTCTACTGGGAACAATGCAGAGATAAAGCAAGCAATTATTTAATCTTGGAACAATCTGATAGCAGACTTTCAGTGACATTGTGACATTTTCAGTGACAAAGGCAAACATATGTATCACAGTAACTAGAGTAAAAATGACCAGTATTCATTCAGCTGAAACTAATCTCATTCCTCTGTTGGTTTGTAATGTGAGAGTTCACAGTCTTGACAGTGTCCTGCTTCCTGACCTGCAGCACAGATGAAATCAAACACATGGCTGAACACCATTCATACATTCTGAGCCCAGCAGGAGTGCAGATGGGGGAACTTAGACTGAAACGGCAGGCTGAAACTTAAATTTTTCAAAGGCAAAGTTCTCTTGAAGCTTGTTTAGCTATTTTAGCTACATCTTGTCTATACTGCAAGCATCTTTGTTAACTTTAGAAAAATAAAAATACAAATGTTCATTGTTAGTTTATGACCATTAACTAATATACTATAACTTTTGATTTTAAAGTAATATATATTACTATAAGAATATATTGACTTGAATATATTTTTGTAATTTGTGTGTTTAAACAATCTTTTGAATTAAAAAAATAAACAAATTACATCACAGCATTTATTTGAAATTTTGCCAAGATAAAAACATGTCGTATGGGACATATTATTTTATTTAGTTATTTTATCATTTTATTTTATTTATTTTGTATTCATTTATTTACTTTTTTAAATAATAAGTAGCACACTCCCATCTGAACATGGTGTACACAAGTTTGCTGTTGTGAGCCACTGCAACTCTGTTTCTTAGGAAGGGCTGCGGTGGCTGGCAGACTTAATGCATTTCTCACGAGGGAGTAGCAGCCTGAAAGGGCAACACTGGTGCCTGCTGGCTCCCCCACCTCCTCCACTTTCACAAGAAAGCTAAAAACTGAACATACACCAGGATTTTGGAGGGTGATATATAAATTAAATAAGAATTTAAGATGAGACGTTTTAAGAGAGAAATATAAAAATGGCCATCTGGCCCCATCAAAGACGAAAATTAGCAACAGAAAGACGGAAGCACAGAGTGTAGTCACCAGTGAACCGACTAGCTGTGGTCATTATCGCGTGCTACACAAGCAAAGGCGGTCAAACTCCAACTGCTGTGGTGTGTGATTCATCCCTCTCATAAAATATTTAAGCATCCGTGCTCTTTTTTATTTTCTTCCAAGCAAACCATCTAGTATAAATAACTTTAAAGCAATCGCTGTTTGAATCTTTAAAGCATTTTTTAGACATTTAAGGAGTTTGATAGAACAGAAAAGGGGGCACAAAATTTGCGGTGGGGCCATGGTGGAGTTTTCACAGGCTTTTCATTAATGTTTGATAAATTGTGTATGCTGGCTTTTAGCTGCATCTTTCCGTTTTCATATATGCTGCTATATCTGTTTTTGTACATTAACTATTAGCAAGTTTATTTAATACATATTTTTTTTACATAATGATTCAAAGTTTTATATTATAATGTAAAGCAGTTTGAACATTTAAATTTAGTAATTTAGCAGATGTTCACAGTTTGTTGATATATTATGGCTTATAGATTGTGACTGACATGTTTGGCTTTAACCTGCACTCCTTTCATAGAGAAAGTACCTAAAAAATCCATTACATCTCTTGTCTTCATACCAATGGAAAAATTATTGACACCTACATATATTATTCACTGTGTTTCTATTATGGAAATCTAGCTACAAAAGCTATGGATAAAGAATTAAAAACATTGTGCTTTCATTTCTTCATTTACAGTGGAAAATGGATTTGCATGTCTGCTGCACAGTGAGCATAACTGCTTATGTCAAACAATCTGAAATGGAAGGTTCCCATCATAAACATGACATTATACAATTTCCCACACTGCCATTTCATGTTATAGATCACCATTGCATGTGTGCCAGTTTGAAACATAAACACAGCAACTATGCAGCTGTCTCACTATGTGAATATATGCAAGTGGCCCACCAAAAAAGGTAAACGTTTAAATTTTAAAGAGAATTCAATTTAACACAAACATTTTTTATCCTAACATTTTACAAAAAACAAACAAACATTTTTTTTTTTTAAACTCTGAACATGTTGTTCATAAGTAATGATAAGTAATGTAATTACTTATCTGTGATAACTCTGTGGTAACTCTGCTCCACACTCTCCAAAACACCATTGCAAAAATGATTCAGAACAACCTGAAGTTCATTCTGAGAAAGTTCAAACATTTATATACAGAAGACACTTGGTTTAATAATGATCTCTAATCTAATGCCATTTCAATTTTTTTTTCTGAATTTGAAACACTTTTTGGGCCACTGCAGATGCTAAATAATGTTGAAACTGTGAAATACAATGACAACTTCAAATAGGCTGCCACTGGAAAACGAAAACTGATGTTGTTCTCCTTAGCAGATGATTGTGGGAGGTATTTTATGGCTTCTGATGAAACACTCTGTGATTGGCTGCTCGAGACACACCCACCCTTCTATGCTCCTCCACATCTGAAATGAGCACTGACCTGCTAACACTATTCAAAGGGTGCATTCACAAAACCACAGGAAAAGAACACAGAAAAAATAAAACACCCAGTCACTCAAACACAAACAACAGTCTTATCAAATGACTGTTTTTTTTTTTTTCATGTTCCCACTGCAGAAAAGAACTGACAGATGCTTTTACCTCCTGTTATTTAAAGACCTAGTGTAAGAGGAGAGTACATTGGGAAAGTGGTTTGTTTATATTGTGACTTGTTGATGTGTGCATGTGAGATTGAATAACTCTCTGAGACATCCTCATTTGACATTCAAGTTACTCTATTATCAAGTAACAAAGTCTTACATAAGGACTGCGTTTATGTAGCCTGAGCAAACTTTTCAATTTTAATAGCCTACAGTTGTATAAAAGTCTAAAAAACCTTTTGGCAGTCCAATCAAATAAAGTGTCAATAAGGTCAAGTTGAAAAGTAAACCGTATAGTGGAATATATTTGGGAACATTTTGTAGGTCATCTATATATCATGCATGCTGCAGAAATTCTGAACATGGACTTATCAAATTAACAAGGGCATTTTATTTTAATTAAAGTTGCAGTCTGTAACCCCAGTACCTGCGTGACTTGTCATAGACATAAACAGAAAGAAGTAGCTCCAGATACAATGTTCTTCCACAAGAAGCATGCAGTTCTGTTTAGTTTCTACTAAAGCGCCAAAAGTTATGGACTGCAGCTTTAATTAAATAGTTCATTTTCTGAGAAAATGTTGACAATAGAATTTAGGTTCTAGATGTCTAAATGTTCAGGGGCCAGTTTCATAAATATAGCCACTGTCAATACTGTGTCTTAAGAACTATTTTGGCCAATTAGCAGTTAGCAAAGAGATAATCTGTCCTGCTTTTCTGATTCAGATTGGGCCAATCTACCTTTTTGTAACTGATTTTAAACAGTTCTGACTAAATGTGATAATTCAGTTTTTAAGACTAGTCTAAGTAGTTTATGCAAATGGCCCAAGTAAATAAATAAATATATAAATAAAAAGTCCCATTACGATCATCATGAATCATTCCAGTTGATTGTGAATAATGTTGACATTCATGTACACTCCATTTACCCATCATCTAATTATTAAGTTGTACAGTGATTGAGTGTTTGTGTGTCAGTTACACTTCCACTTTACCCAGAAGTAAATAACATCTGCTAGCACAGATTTGTGACACTAATTAATATTTATTAATATACTCCAAAGGAACATAAATGCACTCAGAATCAGATCCAGCAAATGGATTTTACTCTCCTAGGCTCTAACTGGAAGAAAAAGGGTGCAAATAAACTAGTCTGCTCACATCAAGTGATAAAGCAAGAACAAAAATATCAGAATCTTAGTAAAAATGTGTGTTTTAACTTTTATTTAAATACTTTCATTCTTTAAATGATGCATAGTGTTCTGCAATCATATAGTGTAACACATACATTTAACAAATAATACATTTGTATCTTTTTAAAAACAAGTTTCCAAGGAATTTGAATAGCATGTACTAACGCTGAGTTCGCCTTGTTCTTTTCTCAGGCTCAACCCTGCAAGTATCATTTCTGAAAAAAAAAAAAAAAGATAGTTATGTTTCTGCAATAAGTGAAGGAAATACAAATCCTCACACTCATCTATTAGTTATACTGTGCAACTTCAGCGAACTGCTCTTTTTTGTCTCCAACAGAACAAGACTTGTTTTTAACTGTCTGCACATTACATCTGCCACAAAGCCCCATGCATACTAAGTAGCCCATCAGGTTGGAGCGGGGCCCTGTATGCTATGATCGGAGATGGAAGGCTTCAGATTGCTAACACAGAGCTTGTGTGGGCGGGCTTTTGAGAAGCAAAACAAGGTCGCTTGGGAACATTTGGTACGCTGCATGTTCTTGTCAACTAGTGGTAATAGAGTGAGTTGAGTCATCATGCAAAATATATAATTGTCCATCATGGAGAACTCTTCTGTGCAGAAAAAGAGAAATTTGGAAGGTAAACACTGACTGAGATCAAATGTAATTATGAACATCTGATATGCATAATGCAGGAGACACATATTTCGGCACGCACAGCTTCAGTATAGGGTTTTGGCCCATCTTATGTTATGACATGTTTATTGACTAGGACAGTGGTCATCAGTACAAAGTATTTATTATTATCCACTTTTTTGAGGGAATATATATAGTCAAATGTTGTTCACTAAGAGTTATTAAAGCACCATGTTCATATTGTTCATTTTAGCTTGTTTTAGTCTTGCCTTTTAAACAGTCGTTTGGTTTCTGTCAACTTGTTTGGGATATTTTATTTTTATCCCTGTATCCCTTTATTTTATTTTTATCCCTGTAAACATTTGTCCCCCCCCCCCCCCCCAAATAAACATTCTCTTTGGAATAAGTTTAAACGCAACTGTTTTCGGAAGACAAATACTAGCTAACGTCTTAATAAAAACTGTGCAGTTAAATTCATCTTGATAATGTCAGATAACTTTGATAAAAAGGTATGTAATGGATTACAATCAACCAAAACCATTTGGACAACTATTATTATGACAATATTTACACAACAATCAACATTTTGTTGACCAATTACACTGCCCGGCCAAAAAAAAAAGTTGCTGTTTGGATTTTAATAGGCAAATACTTAAAGAGTCTATGAATGGATCATTATTACAATGATTATTATGTTTATAGCATGTTATATGTTTGGCAACGGCTCCTTTAACCTTAAAAGATGGAATGTGTGGCTTTTCATTTTTTCAAACAACCATGTCAGAAGATGTATCATGGCCACATATTCTAGGATGACAATGCCTAGATTCATCAGAATTAAAACTGTGCAAGAGTGGTTCAGAGAGCATAAAGAATAATTTTCACATGAACTAGCTTTTTTTTTGGCCGGGACTATACTATGGCATTGTATGTCATTTATTAGAAATAAATACAGTTACAGTTGTATTTGATTTCAATTTTGTGTACAAAAATGTATATTGTATTTAATCTGTAATTACTTTCTGTTCATTTGTCACAGTGGAAAAGGTTTAAGTCAACTTTGCATTGTAGGATACAGTTTTTTTTTTTGTAGTATACTTTTTGTGTCCTGTGCATCAGTAGTATCAAATATTGTAGGCCATAGGCATTCTGAGCATATATATGCATACAGAAAATTACCACTATATATATGCTGCACAAATAGTAAGAGTATTGTTAGTAATGAATTCCAAACATAAAAAGCTGCACATATATAGAACGTTTTTTGAGTCAAAACCCTCAATCTTAAGCTTGTTTTACTGATCAAACAAGAAATTAGACTACAGTTTAGTCAATAAGACCAACGGAGCAGCTAAATCTGAGATCATCCACTGGGGTTCAACATCTGTTTTCCTAATAAACTCACAATGTTACTTTGTACTTTCTCTCTTGCTCCACTACACTGGTCACTTCCCTCCCATGCTACTTCAACTCTTCTCTGACCTGGGACTGGTTCTGTCAGAGAAGCAAAAATAGCAGTAATGGTTCCAACAGACATTCCCTGCCATATGTCTGAACGTTGCAAATCAATAAATCAGTTTTTTACTATTTTGTTGATAAGTATGACAAATTTCAATGACTGATTCTTTAACTTAATGCCCACAGAAAAGATTTTTATTTCAGATATCAATGACATCAAGAGCACCATTCTTGAAAAATTAAATAATCTGGACTGTACTAAGTCTGTACTATTGCTCTACAGCAACCATTGCCTCATTTATGTATATTTTTATTGCTAATATGGGTATTTTAAGAGAAACTTCTGAGACAAAGTTATTAAAACCATTCAGGGGATAGCTCCAGAGAAGTCTTCTGAGCTATGATAAAGCAACCTTTGGGCAATAAAGGTTTTCTTAGGACTAACATATGACAGCAAATCCTTGGCAAATGCAATGAAATTTTTTTCACATGAGTGAATACTGAGTAAATGAAAACTCTTGACTGTTCCTCTACTGATCTTATTTGAAGTTTGAGACCCTGCCAGGTCACTCCAGTCCCATGACTAACGCAGAGCAAATCATTTAAATTTGACACAGAATTTCTGTGAATTGCACAAAACATTTTTAGCCATCCTGCATATTGGTGCCATGTCCTTAATTTCTATACATTTTTGATATTTTTTGGGGTTTTTTGTTTTTGTTTTTGTTTTTCCTTGGTTATGCTTATAACCACAAACCAAAAGAGTACTTTACAGGAAGATTGGTTTTAACATTTCTCAGATTTACACAATTAGCAGTAAAGCAGTTAGCAGTTCTGTGTTATCCTCCCATCCAGGATCCAATCTTGTCACGATGATGATGATGCAATGTTTTCCAATGTCATTCAAAAATGTCGGTGGGTGGGTGTGTTAGGGATGATGAATAAAGACCAATTGGGGAGTGTTTTAAGGTGGGAGTGTGCTTGGATTCGACTGATCACGTGTATTGAATCTTATTACTTACTATTTACTCTTTATTGCACTGGACTTCATTGCATGCATTTTCCTGTGAGGCTTTGAGCCCATATAAGAGTATTGTAAACATCCCAGAGTAAAAGTATATATAGCAATCAGTGTAAATATATGTTCATAACATGGACATACCAAGGAGAGGTCTTTACATAAGTGGTGTACTGAAATGTTTGTAGTCCTTGGCATTGCTCCATGCATATGGTTCAAAGATACCCTGTATGCTGCGTTCCATCCTGTGTCCTGTACATGTCATTGCATGTAAATCAAAAATATGATGCTGCCCCAGTTACCAGGCCTAGAGGTAATTGAATCTTCTGGTTTCAGAGAACTGAAAACAGCTGCGGAGGAAAGATTTTAAATATTCTATGAATGCAAAACTCAACATAACCTTCACAGCTCTCTTCTTGCTGAGCAACACCGAACAAACACATAGGAGAGACCAGGGCTGGTTGGCTTTAAAACATTCTCACCGCCATAATAATACAGATGGCCATATACAACAGAAGACAACTTGATAACAACATATATATATACATATATACATATATATATATATATATATATATATATATATATATATATATATATATACATACATATATATATATAGCAACATAAACCACTCTACTGCACAAAACTGGAAACTAAAGTAAGAGGAACTATTACTATTTAAATAAAATATAATAAAATATGATGCATCACATAGTGAGACACATCTCACTGGAACACCCTTTATGTTTTCACAATAAATTTTAAGGTAATTTGTAAAAACAAACTTTATAAAAACAACATTTCAGTGAAAAGGTACAGTACATGTACTGTCCTATTAAATATTTCACTGTAAATTATACTGAGTGATAACTGATAGTTATAAAAGGCTTGTATTTTGTGTTTTTCTGTGCTTTGATTCCATACTTTATTTTGTACATCTTTTCTGTTTTTGGCTACTATAAAGCTATATACTTACTTTTATTTAATTTCATTTCACAGTTTTACTGACTTAATGATTTTAATGACTATTTACTTATCCAAAATTTAACTGGTTTTAGTACATTTAGTGTACATATTTTTGCTTATGAGATGCTGGTCTTTCATCCTATGTCTACACTGCAAGATAAAACAGTTGACATAAAACATACAGCCATACTGCTATTTATGTCCTTTCCATGTTCATGTGCTTTTGCTGCCTGACAAATACATTCTGTATGTAAAGTGATCTTTAGGAACGTTTCCTGTAATAGTGAAAAAGAGGTCATGTGTTGCTTCCTGAGAATCACAAAAACTAAAACTGTGATCCTGCCTATAGAATAATAAGAAATTTCCATTTCATCATCATAACCCACTAGACCTCACTACTGGGAACTCTGGGTGACCCTTACTACATAATATTTTTTATTTCATAATGAAAACATGTGTCAAAAGCAGGGTGGGCTGAAGAAGGACCTCAAAACTGATACCAGTCTGCTTAGTGTTTAAAAATATCATCTCTTAACAACTTTAACCCCTTAACTGTAACCCGTCCCCTTAGTGGGACGCCTAAGTTTACTTTGCCATTTTACAAATAAATCCTAATCTAATCATGACAAACTGTATATCATTGGAAAGTTCTAAGACTCCTAAATAGATATTTTACAACTTTTTTTATTACAAATCATGTAGCAAAAGTAATAGATCAATTTATGACAAGAGTGCACCTCAAAAATCTACTTCATAACATCAGTTCTGACCTTTGTCACAAAAAAGACTTTATCT
Source organism: Cirrhinus molitorella (assembly GCA_033026305.1). Classification (NCBI taxonomy): domain Eukaryota; kingdom Metazoa; phylum Chordata; class Actinopteri; order Cypriniformes; family Cyprinidae; genus Cirrhinus; species Cirrhinus molitorella. The sequence goes on from CM065119.1 coordinate 27,543,614, forward strand.
GTTGCCTTTTTCCCTCACGCATTAGAAATCATAAGAAATTAAATATCACTTGAAAACTTACAATTTCAAAATTCACCCTTTGAAAACAATTTTAAAACCAGACATTGAATTACAAAATGTTTTCATTCATGAATTATAAAAATTTAAGTTTGAATAATGCATTTTCACGTCTATGTTCAAAAATGTGAGTTACAGTTAAAGGGTTAAAACATACGTTCTTAATGTTCTGAATTCAAGCTGATTTCTGTAACATTATGTGGAAAAGAAAAAAAAAGACCTTTGAATTTATAAAAGCATACACAAATCATTTAGAGAGCAATGCACTTGAAATATAAGTATTTTTTGTAGATACAGTTTCTTGTGTAAACCTTTATTAGATTTTTTTTTCTCGATTTATGTAGCCTAACAACTAAAAATAAGTTAGGTTACAAAGACATGTCTTTTTTAACCTTTGTCACTTTGTGACTTACAGCAAATCTTGACTTAACAGGTCAGCAGTGCTTAGCATGGCTGAACCATGTGGATTTCACACATATGGTGTGTTTACATGGATAAAGCAGAGGATAAGGTAAAGGAGAGGTTAGATGAGAATTAACACAGCTCATCTCCTCACCTGTAAACCTGCTTCCACTCACTGACCCCACTCTCCACAGACGTGTACACAGATGGTCGGCTGATGCTACAGACCACACGCAAACCCTGAGCTGGAGGTGGAAGATGTAAACTTCAGCTGAATGCTTTGGCACAGAATATAAAGGAAGATTGAAATGTTTATGCTAACTCAGCCTTGAAGTTTCTGACGTCAAACGTCTGTTGAAGAATGGTGGTGTGAGAGGAATAGCCCATGGCGAGGAAAAAAAATATAAATTCATCCAGTCATATCCAGCCAAATGAATAGGGGAAATAGTTTGACTTTAGATAGTTTATTACATTCATTGCATACACTAGCAGACATACTTTTGGACACATCTCATACTGGAATTATGCGTTAAGTAACCAGATTTTATTTTTTTCAACAGTCAAAAACTATGTACATCTCAGTTTTGCAAAAGACATATAAACATTGATCTACTGCTCATATGTCCCTGACAACAATTTAACGAAAACAAATGTAACATTTATCATATTTTTGCACATTTTTACAAGACTGAAGCTAAAAATACACAAACTGTGTGTCTATGGTCTCTTTATTTTTGAAAAAAAAAAAAAAAAAAAAGTATAAAAAATATGCTTCCCGATATTATTTCGAAAATATTAATGTGACAAGGTGTGACAGTGTTTAAGTCTGTAACACATTTAAAGGGATTCATTGCTTCAGTTTTAATTTTTGGTTGTGTTTCTCTCTCATTGTTACGGAAGCAGACGGACAACCAAGGTAAGTGATGAGTAATAGGTATTTATTTCAACAGCAGAGCAAATAGAAGAACAATGACGTGCAGAGATAGGTGAGTATGGATAATTCAGAGAGAATGTTTGCTTGAGGATTGTCCGGGGTGATGACGTATCCGTATTCCTTTGCAGGATCGACAGGAGGAGAAGAGCTGACCAAATGCACACACCAGATGCAGACTTGAGCGGACGAACTGACGGCACACACACCGCTGACTGGAGACGTGGGAAACTGAGCAGACTGGAATCAAACGGAGATCAGGTAAGTAACAACAGGTAAGTATACAAAGGGAATAATGGTGAGTCCGCTTCGTAGAAACGAGCCCGGACAATGACTGGTGAGAGGTGTGTGTTTTTATGGTGTGCAGAGTAATTAGGTGCAGCTGTGCATGATTAGTATTCAGGTGATTGGGATCGCTGTGTGAGAGTGGTGGAAGAGCCTGGCCAATCCGTGACATTACCCCCCTCCCCAGGGCCCACTCCTGAGGGCCTAAACCTCCGACGCCGTGGTGGTCTACCTCGTCCACGAGGTGCCGGGAATTCTGGGTGATTGGAGTGGAATTCTTCCATGAGTGTCGGATCTAATATGTCGGATCTGGAGACCCACGATCTCTCCTCTGGTCCATATCCCTCCCAGTCCACGAGGTACTCCAGCTGACCACCACGGCGTCGGGACCGCAAGATCTCCTTGACGGCGTAGATGGAGCCTTCCTCCAGCATCAGTGGTGGAGGGGGTTCCTCTTCGTGGCCAGGCTCTGTGGAGGGAATCAGAGGGTCGTGAAAGGGTTTCAGGAGTGATACGTGAAATGTGGGATGGATTCTGTACTGAGATGGTAGCTGAAGTTTATAGGTGACAGGGTTGACTTGTTCAAGGATGGTGAAGGGGCCAACAAATCTGGGACTAAGTTTTCTGGAGGGCAGTCGCAAGCGGATGTCTCTGGTGGAGAGCCAAACCTTTTGTCCAGGAGCGTAGACGGGACCTGCGATCCTCCTCCGGTCTGACATATCTTTAGCTTTGCGAACTGCCCTCTGGAGATGGTGATGAGCCTCGTCCCAGACCCTCTCGCTCTCCCGAAACCAATGATCCACTGCAGGCACATCCGAGGGTTCCCCATCCCAAGGGAAGAGTGGAGGTTGGAATCCTAAGACGCACTGGAATGGCGTAAGTCTGGTGGTGGGTTGCCGCAGTGAATTCTGGGCGTATTCCGCCCAGCCCAGAAACTGGTTCCAGGAGTTTTGGTGGCCGTGACAGAAGGTCCTGAGGAACCGTCCCACTTCCTGGATCTTCCTCTCCGTCTGGCCATTGGTCTGCGGATGATAGCCAGAGGAGAGGCTAACGGTCACACCTAGGAGTTTGAAGAAGGCTTTCCATAGTCTGGAGATAAATTGGGGCCCTCTATCCGAGACTATATCTTCAGGTAGGCCAAAACATCGGAAGACATGGTTGAAGAGATTCTCAGCTGTTTCCAGGGCCGTAGGCAGACCTTTCAAGGGAATCAGACGACAGAATTTAGAGAATCTATCTATGATTACAAGAATGCAGGTATTACCATCCGAAGAGGGAAGATCCGTCATGAAGTCTACTCCTAGGTGTGACCAGGGACGGTTCGGGATAGGCAAGGGATGGAGTTTACCCGCAGGTAGATGACGTGGACTCTTTGATATAGCACACTCTCTACAGCCTTGTACATACCTTCTCACATCCCTTGCCATGTCCGGCCACCAAAAGCGTTGGGATAGCAGCGAGAGAGTATTGTTGGCCCCGGGATGCCCAGTGCCCAGGGAGGTGTGCGTGGAGTGGATGAGATCTACCCGTTGATTTGTTGGAATAAACTGCCGATTAGGTGGACAGCCCGGCGGAGGTCTGGGTTCAGGAGTGGCGACGGCTGGAGGGGCAGACCATTCAATGGGACAGACAGTAATGTGATCTGGTAGAATCTTGGCTGGTGTTTCAATGGTTTCTTGATGATCGTGAAGTCTGGATAGTGCGTCTGCTCGGATATTCTTGGATCCTGGCCGGTAAGATATGGAGAAGTGAAATCTGGAAAAGAATAGGGACCAGCGGGCCTGTCGAGGGCAGAGTCGTTTAGCATCTCTGAGATATTGTAAATTTTTATGGTCTGTGATTACCTGGAAAGGATGTGTTGCACCCTCCAACCAATGTCGCCACTCCTCCAGGGCGAGCTTGATGGCCAAAAGTTCTCGATTCCCGATGTCATAATTCCTCTCCGCCGGGCTGAGCTTCCGGGAGAAATAGGCGCATGGATGGAGTAACTTGGGAGTGCCGTGGTATTGGGAGAGTACCGCGCCCACTCCCGTGGTCGAGGCATCCACTTCGACCACGAAAGGGATGTCTGGATCAGGGTGAGTCAGGAGTGGGGCTTGAGTGAATGCCTCTTTCAGGGCCTGGAAGGCTGCGACGGCTTCGGGAGACCAGGAAAGATCTTTGGGCTTGTTCTTGAGAAGGTTGGTGAGTGGAGCTGTGATGCTGCTGTAATCCTGAATGAAACGTCTGTAGAAATTTGCAAATCCGAGAAATCTTTGAAGCTCTTTGATAGTTGTGGGTTCTGGCCAGGAGACAACGGAAGTGACCTTCCCCTCGTCCATACGAACCCCATGATGATCAATGATGTAACCCAGGAACTGAACGGATGGAAGATGGAATGAGCATTTCTCAGCTTTGAGAAAGAGCTTATGTTTCCGGAGGGTTTGCAGGACCTCCGCAACGTGGTGGCGATGTTCGGCTTCACTCCGGGAGTAAATCAATATGTCATCAATGTAAACAATGACGAAGTGGTGGAGGAACTCCCGGAGTACTTCATGGATGAAGTTCTGAAATACGGAGGGGGCGTTGACCAGACCATAGGGCATCACCCGATATTCATAATGACCAGTAGGGGTCACAAAAGCAGTTTTCCATTCATCCCCCTCACGTATTCTCACCAGATTGTATGCGCTGCGGAGGTCCAGCTTCGTGAAGATGGTGGCGGATCGAAGTTGTTCCAGGGCCGCAGGGACGAGAGGAAGGGGATAACGGAATTTCACTGTTCCTTGGTTGAGAGTCCGATAATCAATGCACGGCCGCAGCCCTCCATCCTTCTTTGCCACGAAGAAGAAGCTGGATGCTGCGGGTGAAGTGGAAGGACGGATATACCCCTGACTCAGAGCCTCCTGAATGTACTCCTCCATGGCCTTAGTCTCCGGAAGCGACAACGGGTAGATTTTCCCTCTGGGCAATGGAGCATCCGGTAACAGGTCTATGGCACAGTCCCATGGCCGATGTGGAGGTAGCTGGGAAGCTCTCTTGGGGCAAAAGACGTCCTTGAAAGAAGTGTAGATGTCAGGTATCTGGACAGATCGTTTCTCGACGGGGCTTTCAACTGACGTGACGCAGACAGGTAGGGGCTTTCGAATCTGCAACGGAAGATCGGGAAAACAGTCTGGTGTGCATCCATCACCCCATTTCTTGATCTCTCCTGTGCCCCAAGAGAGGATGGGATCATGCTTCACCAGCCACGGGCGTCCTAAAATAATGTCCATATTGGCCCCCTCCAGAACCAGAAATTGAATCTCCTCTTTATGGAATAACCCGATCTGTAGCATAATGGATTCACATTTACGATGAATACGTGCCTGTGACTTGATGTTAAAGGTTATGGGTTGAATGTGGTAGATGTTCGACGAGGCTTCGGTGCGGAGATGGAGCTGGCGACAGAGGGCATGCGAGATGAAATTCCCTGCTGACCCGGAGTCGATAAGGGCGGTAGCTGAAACAGAGAGTGAGTGGGTAGTTAACTGAACATTGGTAGTGAGAGGAGGCATCTTCTCAATGTCCGAATTGAATACACTCACCGAGGAGGTCACTGGACGGAGCGGACAGTTCAGCCTGACATGTCCGCTTGCACCACAGTACATACAAAGACCCCGGGTCAGCCTCCTCTGTCGCTCATCAGCCGTGAGCCTGCCAGACTCGATGATCATGGGTTCTGGAGGGGTGACTGGCTCAGACGGGCGGAGGAGTGCTTGAGTGAATAGATCAGGATCCGACTGATAAGCCTTCATCCTATCCGAACAGTGAAGAGATTGCTGTATAAACTTTTCCAAACCAATGTTGTCGTCCAGGGTTGCCAACTGCAGACGGAGTTTGGGTTCCAAACCGAGCCGGTAGGTGGTAAGGAGGGATCGCTCATTCCATCCACTGGCAGCAGCTAACGTGTGGAAACGAAGAGCATAGTCCTGTGTGGACATCGTTCCTTGCTTGAGATGATATAGTTGCTCTCCAGCGGATACCCCTCCATCCGAACAACCAAACACCTCCTTAAAGTGATTTACAAATGTCTGCAGAGAGTGAGTTACCGGCCCGGCTTGCTGCCAGATGGTCTCAGCCCACCGGAGGGCCGATCCAGTAAGGAGCGATATGATGAAGGCAATCTTCGACTGATCTGTAGGATACAAAGCAGGTTGCATGGTGAATATGAGAGAACATTGTAACAGGAATCCGTTGCACTCCTCCGCCCTGCCAGAGTAGGGCGCCGGTCGAGCCATGGGACTGGAAGGAATGTTGGCCGAAGAAGTGCTCGGTGCTGGTGGTGCATCGGGAAGTGGTGCAGATGGTAGATTTGGTGAGGTAGATTGTAGCAAAACTTTCCGCAATGAATCCACCAGCTCCTGGAACGGATCGGGATTGCTCATGCTGGTACTGTAATGGTCCGGGCTTCTGTTACGGAAGCAGACGGACAACCAAGGTAAGTGATGAGTAATAGGTATTTATTTCAACAGCAGAGCAAATAGAAGAACAATGACGTGCAGAGATAGGTGAGTATGGATAATTCAGAGAGAATGTTTGCTTGAGGATTGTCTGGGGTGATGACGTATCCGTATTCCTTTGCAGGATCGACAGGAGGAGAAGAGCTGACCAAATGCACACACCAGATGCAGACTTGAGCGGACGAACTGACGGCACACACACCGCTGACTGGAGACGTGGGAAACTGAGCAGACTGGAATCAAACGGAGATCAACAGAACAACAGGTAAGTATACAAAGGGAATAATGGTGAGTCCGCTTCGTAGAAACGAGCCCGGACAATGACTGGTGAGAGGTGTGTGTTTTTATGGTGTGCAGAGTAATTAGGTGCAGCTGTGCATGATTAGTATTCAGGTGATTGGGATCGCTGTGTGAGAGTGGTGGAAGAGCCTGGCCAATCCGTGACACTCATATTGTCCCCTTATTTCTGGGTTAACATATCTGCACGGCCAACACTGTCTTTCTGCTGTAAATGCGGGTGCAATTTCTGATTTAGGATGCTTGTCAAAGTTTAAGTTGACATAATATATAAAAAATTCTATTCATAACAAAATTATGAGTTCTCATGATTTTGGTAAGTATATATCAAAGACTATAGAAATACAAAGATGGTTCAGTCCTATATTTATGAATGGGAGAAACTGCAACATGCAATACGGCAGAATAGTCTCGCCTTCTAAATGACAGAGCCAATCACTGATTGGTAAAGTCACTGCCAGAGCTGGGAAGAGTACTTACAAATTGTAATCAGTTTCTGATTCCAGATTACATGACAATAATTTTAGTCAGTAATGTATTCAGTTACATTACATATTTTAGGTAATATAATCAGATTACTTTTAGATTACTTTTGACTTACTTCGTTTATTACATTGATTTAAATAGGATGATCTTGTAGCATAATAATGTAAAAAATGCAAAGAGTAAGAAAATATGTTCCATTCACTGTTATTTATAACACGAAGTGCATTAAATAAATCAATCAATAATAAAATAAATAAAATAAATAAATAAATAAAATATAAAAAAAATCATTTTAAAACAAAGTCCTTTACAAGGAAAGTCTGTTTACTTGGTGGCCATATTTGCAACGCCTCCAGGCAACTCAAGACCAAATCCTTAATGAATGGGGGAATCCTAAAATCTCAAAAACTGCTTGCTGAATTCACAATTAAATTACATATATCAAATCAGCAACAAGAATCTTAAATTAATTGCCCCATGAATGTTGTTTCTTATGTTCAAATAGTGTTTAAAAAGAATATTTTTTCAGGCTAGACCAGCCAATGCGCATGCGCAGTCATAACGTACTTATGACTGCGCATGTTCATTGGCTGGTCTAGCCTCAGGTTTCTATGGGAAATTTGGTTCTTTTATTTAGAAGGTGGGACTATTCCTCCATATTGCGCATTGCAGTTTCTCTCATTCATAAGTATAGGAGTTAACCTTCATTGTGTTTCATTAGTCTTTGTTTTAAAATACCAATTAAAATAAAACACTTACTAAAAAAGATGAAATATTTTTATTTACCTACATGCCATGTGACCATTAATCAACATCAAAGAAACCGTGAACATGCAAATGTGAAACTTAATTATTGAAATATTTCTCTTAAAATCTCAGGGGTACTTAAAGTAAATATATTGGGTGAATAAGGTTTAGACAACAAAAAGTTTGGGAATGCCTGCATTGCATGTAAATAAGAAATAACATTGCATTTTAATGAGTATGAAAGACAAAAGCCTTCCAAAGACACAATAATTCATGGTTAAAAAAAACATACAGAGTGATAAATCAAATAAAAATGAATGTGTTCATCAGTAGCTGATGCAATGTTAAAACTCTTTTGTAAATCCAGTGGTCAAATGCTGTGTTGCCACCCGACTTATGACTAGTCTATGTGTGAATGTCCGCAAAACTCTGAATGTATATAGGCTATTTTAGAAAGGAAAATTTAAAAGATGAAAAAGATAATTTAGGGGCAATCAATGAATTATGAATAATTTATTGCTATTGTGTGAATAATATGTAATCAAGTAATCCATAAAAATGTAACTGTAGTCTGATTACGAGTGCTTTAAAATGTAACTTACTCTAATTACAAGTACTTCATTTTTGGAATCTGATTACGTAATCCAGATTACATGTAATCAGTTACTACCAGCTCTGGTGAGTCACTGCGCCACTGTAGCGTTTATGGAGCAGTTAATTTCAGATTTTGTTGCTGATTTGAAATATGTAATTTAATTGGGAGTTCAGCAAGACGTTTTTGAAATTTCAGGATTCCCCCATTCATTTAGATAGGACTTGGTCTTGGATGAGCTGCCTGGAGGCATTGCAAATTTCTTTGAAAGGGACTTTGGTATATATTTGCCGAAGCCATGACTATTTTATATATTTTTTTAATTAAAATGATTGATAAATTAAATAAATAACTCAACCCCGTCGCAAGTTTACAACCCGTAACAATGAGAAATACATATATTTGTGACAGGTTTGAGTGCGACAGCGTTGAGGTTTTTCACTCAAAATGGCCACTGTAGTTAGGAAAGTATACCATTTATGGCAGCAATAAAAGTACATTGTATATACTTTGAACTAAAATAAAAATAAAATGATGAAAAAGAAAATAATTTTCGATCTTAATTTTATTTGACAGGGTTGAATTGTTAAGATTGACAGTACCCTCCTTGACTTAAATATGATACTACTAACCATTTTCTGCACCACTATGAAAGAGACCTGAATGATGATTATTTTATGTAAAAATATATTTTTTATTCATTATATTGGGCATACCAAAGTATTGTGAAAAGCTTCTAACAATTATTTTTGGTGTATATTGGTCTTACAAAATTATTTTCAAGCATAAACCTTTAGATAGATAGTCCTTAAAGATCACAAATGCACTGTGGCCAAATTTTAGACTGCTAGTGTAATATTTGAGTGTGTTTCATTGTGTTTTGAAGTGCAAGACTCAGAAGCAGTGGCATAATTGGTGATATAATCAACAAATAACCTGCAATGCTGTGAAAGCCCCTTAAGTAGCTCAGCAGCCCTGTCTGTGCCCCTAGACAGGATTTGCATTATCATTCAGGTTAAAGAACGTTAAGAGTTTGGCTGGACTGTACAGGATTACTCACGCCCTGTCACCTATGAGCTTTGAAAGGGTTAATGACCAACCCACTATTCTATTTCAGCTGGTTGGGTGGGTTGGGAGCAGAAGGGGGGCTACTGAACCCTGGGTGAACCCATTGTGCTATGATAGCCATCAGCTTGGGTAAGGGAACATCCAGCAAATGTATTATTAAAAGACCATCTGCTGAGTTTCACACAATACGATAGCCATCAGACCGCCTCCACCTGTGTCTGAACACTACAGTATACTCATCACTGCCTGTCTGTTCTAACCCATTTTGGATAATGCCTTTTTGGTAATTTTTTTTTTAGTTCCACATCTAAATTGTTTGGTTAAAAAGAAACCTAAATCCATCAAGTTCAAAATGGTACACTGAATGAATAAGCATCTGGACTGAAATGAAGTTACATAAACCAGCTTCTCTTTAAAGCTAAAGTGTGTAATTTCCGCACATTAGAACCTAACATCAAATTAAAATAGGTATTGTGATATTTGTGATGGTTGTTTGTGATACAAAAAGCAGATATTATTTACACTGAAAGTGAAAATAGTAGCATTTTCTTTCCACAAATAGTGCAAATAGTAGTTAGATTTTATTTGCAAGTGTAAATAGTGTTAGACAGTGTTGGGGAAAGTTACTTTTAAAAGTAATGCATTACAGTATTGTGTTACTCTCTAAAACCATCTGGTTCAGCTTAGCTACTATTTCTGATTTCAGAAGACTGCGTAGGATAGTCCAGACTGCTGAGTGAATCATTGGTACAACCCTCCCCACTCTCCAAGATCTGTACTTATCCAAAGTGCAGAAAAGGGCTGGTAAAATCACTCTGGACCCCTCACATCCAGCACACTCCCTCTTTGAACTGTTGCCATCTGGTCGACGCTACAGAGCAGTGAGCACCAGAACGACCAGGCACAGGAACAGTTTCTTTTCTCAGGCAATCCATCTCATGAACACTTGACAATAAACGTGAAACACACAACACTATACATCCATTTATTCACTTAATCACTTATTTATTTAACACACACGCTTATTTACATTTCTAATTTGGACCTAACATACCTGTAAATTGTTTATTTTAATTTGTATATTGTGTCTTTGCTATTTTGCACATTGTCTGTATATTTGTATAATTCCTAGTATGTGCAAACATACCTGGCAATAAAGCTCATTCTTATTCTGATTCTTGATTATTGTTACTTTTTATGCAAAGTAATGCATTATGTTACTTTTGCATCACTTTTTAAATCTGGGATGGCTTGCTTGTTTGTTTTAATATAAAAAGTTATGTTCTTGGCAAAAAGCCTCTTCACACCAAAAGTGAAATGAATAAGCCTCAGAATGAAAGAAATGTGATTTCACATATGTACAGTAGAACACAGGAGAATAAAGTTCAACACACTTCAGCAATAAAATGAAGCACAAATGTTAGTTTTAATGTTAGTCTAAAGTCATTTTTACGTATTAGTATGGTTGAATTGGGTCATTGAAGGTCAGAAGCAAAACCATTAGTTAATACGGTGGGATTAAATACATAAAGGATAAATGTGATATTTAACATATTTAACTATTGCAGGTTTGCGGCATATTCTGAGTTCACCTATGCACTCCAGATTTCCTTCAACATGGGGACAGGAGAGCTGTCAATCAGTCAAAGGTAAAATAAAGTAACTGCTGTTACTTATTTGGAAAAAGTAAATTTAAAAGTAATGAATTACTTGTTACTTGAAAGTAATCTGAGTACGTAACTCATGTTACTTGTAATGTGTTACCCCCAACACTGGTGTTAGATTCTATATTTATAGTCCAAATAATGTAAGATTCTATTGCACCTCAGTGCCTTGTAGTACATGTAAAACAATATGCAATAATAATAAATATTCAGTGATCCACGAAGGGAGTCACAGTTTTCAGCATGGTAACCGTATGAGCTGTAGCCTTTGTGAATGTGCAAACCCATCAATGCAAGGACACCACAGCAAATTTCAATTATATGCCAACTTTATTTCCATTATTTGAATAGTTTATCTTTTTTTTTTAAATAACCCTAGCTGAGGGAGGGAGAGGAATGGAATAAGAAAAGGGCATCTGAATTTAGGTCAGTCACATTGAATGCTAAATATTCTTTCCTTACTCTCTACACCACTGTTTCAGTTACCAGATAGTTTTCTTTTGTAATTTTGTCTGGCTCAAACAGACAATGGTGGTCGGAACTAGTGGCCCTTGCCAATAAGATTGGCTATCTGCTCTTACTATAAATAGACACTTTGATTAGGGCAACTTGATTTTTTAAAGAAAATGTGGCTTGTGATGTCATGTGCAAAACTTGCTGTCATGATGCCAGTAGGTTTCTCTGTTGTTAAGGTGGTCTGGATGGATTTTAGTGTGTTGCTATGCTGGTTCCTAAAGTCTCTATGATATTCTTGTCTCCGGATACAGCTCCAGTCTCCAAATTTAATATAAGTCATACTATCATTCATCAAGAGGGCTCATTTGTAGACTGATGCAAATGTAATTGCCCTATTTTTGTCAAAAATGTTTATGGAAATGTTTGTGGACTCTCAGGACACTGCATGTCATGGGCGCAGGATCATGTTATGTGAGCTGTAGCCAGAGAGGAATGACAATGGAAATGAACCCCTTATTCAGGAACGGGCACGCTAAATTCTCCAAAGCATGTCCAATTTAGAATAGATCAGTTCATCTGAGGGTTCATATCTCTTGGCGACTCAGAGAAACCTGAGTGGTCGGGGGGCACACAGGCAGCACAGCTGGGCTGAAGTGTTGGCCTCTGGGTCACAGTTTGCACTGTTTCTCATAAGGGGCGTACAACCTGGGAAAACCCTGGTGGAAAGAATTGGCATGCACTGCAATTTGATCCTCTGTGGTAGTATTTATGAGCAGTCCTCATAGTGTAACTGGAAGATTGGATTAGTTTTATATTTAGATACTGCAATTAACATGATTGACATTGCATACTGCATGAAGTAGGTAAGTCATGTTATTTCCATACATATAATTATGCTTATACTTCATGTCCAGTGCTTTGTTTTTCTGTGCAAACAGACACATATTGTAATGGTTGTTTTCATGGGACCATGAGAAAAAGGCCAAAATGGGACCAAAATAAAAATGTAGTGAGAAACTTCAGAAGTGAACTACTTCAGATAAAACATTTGTTCAAGATAAGAGTAACTGGAAGAACATTTTAAGCAATGTTCTTTTTTTTCTTTTTTTTAACTTGAACCGCTCAGATTAATGTGATTCATGGCTTCCTGTGTGAATGTTCTCCCTTGATCTGTATCTCAATTAGGGTAAGTGGATGCAACTCCAAAGAGCTCTTTTCAGAGTTTGTTTAATGTCTAGCACATAAATCTAATTCATGTTGAGAAAGAAATTTAAAGGGCATAATTTTACATGTTAAAAGGGAAAGTTTACAACTGAATACAAATCCAGTTGCAGTTGCCAGTATGTCGTAAAATTATATTATACTAAATTAATTTACAATAAGACTACAGTCAAAATTTGATCAGGCCTACAAATTCTTCATGTTAAAGCCATCAAAATGATGGAATAGCCTAATACAGAAGTAATTATGTAGTGACAAATTATTATTTGAGCTTCTCTAATGCAGCTCTGAAAACTAAACTCAAGCATTTAAAAGCAAGCACAAAGAGTTAAGTATGAGGTTTTACAATCATGAAATACAGTCAAGTCTGCTCAAGCTTTTTGATTGCGAGTGCTGATACTGTTGTGAAATGTGTAAGTGAGACTGGACTACAGAGTACAGAGTGCATATCTATACATCTTTAATTGTGACAGATGCAATACTATAGAAAAGAAAAAATGTTCTTCAGTTAATGTACTATGATGCTCTAAAGCTATTTTGTTAATTTCTTAAGAACATCATATTTTTCACATGAAGATATCTACCATGCATTATGCTGGATGTAAAATCCATGATGATAATTCTTACACATACTGTTAGTGATGTCATTACTTTAAGTTCTCCCTAACATTGATTGTGATACATCAGTGTGAGTGCCAGAATACATTTGCGAACGTGTCAGTATGAAATTCTCATGTAATAAAAAAACATCCTATTATAAAAACGTAATATTTGACACAGGTCAAGTGGAAGATAGAAAGAGATAATGAGAGTGACAGGCTGAAGAGAAGGAAAGCACATTTTCCCCTCAAGCTGATTAGAGCACAAGCCCATAATTACAGAACATCTGCACCCCGTGGCTTCTGTCAGCTCAGTCCCTCTCTCTAAACCAGCAGAGCTTCCAACAGAGGGCCAGACTACTTTCAATTTTTCAAGGGTTTGTTCTTATCAAGACACACATCTGAGGTCCAAACTATTTCAAGTATACACATACCAGGGGATTACACGGGGACATGCTTAACAGAATGCTTGGCCTGACATGTCCAAGCAAGGAAAAATATACACAAAGTTAAGTTAACAATAGACGGGTCTCCACTCTGTGTGCCAGCTCTGGGAAAAGGACATGGTCATTGCCTCTAGAATGTTTTAACATTGTAGATGGAGTATGGCAGGTGACAGCTGTAATTCCTTGCTGTTAAGCTTAAATGTACTAATAACACCTGTTGTCCTCTGTCACAATGTCTGATGAAAAACTTTTATGTGCCGGAGTCATATGTCTGGACTAGCAAGAGAATTTCTGGCTGATATATTTTATCTCCTTTCTATTTCTGAAATCATAAACAACTATGGTTATTGTTTGCATGAGCCCTGACTTGAACGTAACAGATAGCCTGGAATGAAAATACTTTTGGAATAAAAACCACGTTGTTCTGTTTTATATATAAACATGTTGAGTGATTCTACCACATAATTTTTTATTTTATTTTATTTTTTTAATTAAACAATTCAGTCCCAAATATCATTTAATTTCAAATACAACAAGCTATGGATTCAGTTTTATGAAATGTTTGTTTTAATAAGTTATTAGTGTTTCTTGAACAAAATGTGTCCTGGGATCTGTGGTTTAGAATGCAAAAATGTAAATATAGTTGCATATGTTGCATCAGAGTTTGAATTTTTAGTAAGAGCTTGGCCGCCAGCTAAATGTCATGTTATTTAATACAGCCCTCCAAAACTGCAACAATATCATTCAATAAAACATAAGATTCAATATTTTTCTCCACAAATATGTGCTGTTGAAACAAATATGGTAACAACCAATCATTTATGCTTCAAAACTGAATCCAATCCTATACAGATTTGGCCCGGTGAAATAAAAAATAAACCATCAAGCAAAAAATAAAAAAGAAGTGGTTTGAATTTTCCTGAAATGTTCCATCATTACTTCCAAGATGGATTATATATATATATATATATATATATATATATATATATTACTAATATGTCACATATAATAAAATGTGACCCTGAGCCACAAAACCAGTCGCAAGTTGAACAGATATATTTGTAGCAATAGCCAGCAATACACTGCATGGGTCAAAATAATCATTTTGTCTTTTATGCCAAAAACCATTAGGATATTAACCCTTTAATGTCACTCCCATTTTTGAGCATATACGTGAAAATGCAGTATTCAAACGTACATTTTTATAATTCATGAACGAAAACATTTTGTAATATGATTTTGATGTACATTTTCTTTGGTAATGCAATGTCTGATTTAGGAGTCTTAGACCTTTCCTATGATATATAGTTTGTAATGATAAGATTAGGATTTATTCGTAAAATGATGAAGTAAACTTTAATTTAGGGTTAGGCAGGTTAACTTAGGGGACGGGTGACAGTAAAGACCATGTTCCATGAAGATATTTTGTAAATTTCTTACTGTAAATATATAAAAACTTAATTTTTGATTAGTATTATGCATTGCTAAGAACTTCATTTGGACAACTTTAAAGGCGATTTTCTCAATATTTTGATTTGTTTGCACCCTTAGATTCCAGATTTTCAAATAGTATCTCGACCAAAATATTGTCCTGTCCTAACAAACCATACATCAATGGAAAGCTTATTTATTCAGTATATAAAAAATTATGTATAAATCTCAATTTCAAAAAAAATATCTTTTATGTTTTGTGGTTCAGTATCACATATAGTATTAGTAACATATATTATAAAATAGATAGTTCTTGGATTGATTGGTTGAGTCATGTTTGGAGCCTGACAGCCCTTAGCTGTTCTACATTTACTGTAAACCACGTCTTATTGAGGCTTATTGCTTGAACATGTAATATATTATTAATAATACTCACTGTAGAAAATTAATGCCTACTCTAGTTTATTGCTTTTTTGCTTTTTGTCTGCAAGGATTAATGCTAACTTATGTACACTGTTAGGAATCTTTTAGACATTAAAAAAATCGCTATAATGGCCTTTCAGTTTTAGTCATATTAGTAACCAGTGTCTTACAAATAAGTCTTAGTGAAAAGTGGGGAAAAAATGAGTGGTCAGCATTTTATTAAGAGAGATAACTTAATGCACATGAAAATGAGTGATGGTGTTTGACGGTTCCATTAAAACGGACTGTCCTTTTAATTAACAACACACTAACTCTGTGTCATAATGCTGGGAGGTTAAGCTTTTTTGACCTCAATGGGCCAACAAATCATCCATACCCTCCACCTCTGCATCCTCCATTTGACAATGGCTTATTAGTGTTGAGGGTATCAAAGCCTCTTTCACTAATGGCTCAGATGGAGGCTGATGAAATGCACAGCTGTGGCCCACGTGTCCTAAAGCCAACCCTAGTTATTCACTTTCTGACGTAGATCAGCAAATCCAATGTATTACTATAATACACTATACGCACTTAACACCACTTACCAGAGTAAGTGCATTAGCAGCATCTGATCAGTGCCTGTCTGTGCTTGTTAGCACATCACCTCTTCTTGCTGGCAGGCATGGGCTCAGTGTAGTCACCCATCAGAGCATGTAGTTTATATACAGTACAACTTATGTATTCAGAATCCTAATTATGGCTGCTAGATCGAAGCAGTGGACCATGATGTGCTGAACATTAACAAAAGGATTTCATTTACATTAACTACTTCCCTTCAAAGGGTAGAAAATGTTTGTCATCATGGTGGTGATTAAGGAAACCCAAAAATTACAATTCTAAATTTCTTGTGTTGCCATTTCTGCTGTGGAATAAAAATAGAAATGCAGCTCCAAACATATCATGATACAGCTCATGCAAAAATGTCCATATCGCTCAAGACTAACTGATATAAAAATTGTAATTAAACTTTATTTAGAGTACTTCTTGTGCACAATGCACATTTTCTTAATATTAAGCTTAAAATATGTTTTAATTGATGAGGATTATGATCTTTAAATAATATCATCTTTAAATGCAAAATATTTAAGTGTACCTCAAGTACAGCGGGGAAAATAAGTATTTGATACATCAGCATTTTTATCAGTAAGGGGATTTCTAAGTGGGCTATTGACACAAAATTTCCACCAGATGTAGCCATCAAGCCAAATATTGAATTCATACAAAGAAATCAGAACATTTAAGTATACAAGTTGAGTCATAATAAATAAAGTGAAATGACACAGGGAATAAGTATTGAACACACTTTATTTAATACTTTGTAGAAAAGCCTTTGTTGGTGATTACAGCTTCTAGACGCCTCTTGTATGGAGAGACCAGTCGTCTGCATTGCTCAGGAGTGATTCTGGCCCATTCTTCCACACAAACGGTCTTTAAATCTTGAAGGTTCCTTGGGCCTCTTTTATGGTCTTTGATCTTCAGTTCTCTCCATAGATTTTCAATGGGATTTAGGTCAGGTGATTGACTGGGCCATTCAAGCAACTTGATTTTCCTTCTTTGAAACAACTTCATTGTTTCCTTGGCCTTGTGTTTGAGATCATTCAGCTTTCTGGTAGATGGCAGCAGATTTTTATACAGAATGTCCCGGTACATTTCTTCATTCATCCTGCCTTCAATAATATGAAGTCTGCCAGTACCCCTTGCTGAAAAGCAGCCCCAAACCATGATGCTTCCACCCCCAAACTTAACTGTTGGTATAGTGTTCTTGGGGTGGTGGGCAGTGCCATTTCTTCTCCAAACATAGTGTGTAGAATGACTGCCAAAAAGTTCAATTTTGCTTTCATCTGACCATACTATTGTCTCCCAATAATCCACAGGCTTCTCCAAATGCTGTTTCGCAAACTTTAACCGAGCCTCAACATGCTTTTTGTTCAGCAATGGAGTCTTGCGTGGTGAGCGTGTATGGATGCCATGGTGGTTCAGTGCATTGCTTATAGTTTTCTTTGAAACAACAGTACCTGCTGATGCAAGGTCTTCCTGAAGTTCTGCCCGAGTGGTTCTTGGCTCTTGGAGAACTCTCCTGATTATTCTTTGGACTCCTCGGACAGGGATCTTACGCGGAGCACCTGATCGTGGGCGGTTTGTGGTGAACTGATGCTCTTTCCATTTCCGGATAATGGCCCCCACAGTGCTCACAGGAACATTCAGCATTCTGGAAATGCGCCTATAACCATTCCCATCAAAATGCTTGAATGAGAATGAGAGTTCTTTGCTTTTACCCATCATGAAGTCTTTCCTGTGCACCTCCTGGGTAATGAGAAGCCTTTATAGGCCATCAATTAGGACTAAAGCAGCTGATATCAATTAGTACTGATAGGGGGCAGGGTTTCTCTCTCAATACTGACAGATTTCAGGTGATCTCCTGGCTTTCTATGCCATTTTGCACCTTGTTATCTTCATGTGTTCAATACTTATTCCCTGTGTCATTTCACTTTATTTATTATGACTCAACTTGTATACTTAAATGTTCTGATTTCTTTGTATGAATTCAATATTTGGTTTGATGGCTACATCTGGTGGAAATTTTGTGTCAATAGCCCACTTAGAAATCCCCTTACTGATAAAAATGCTGATGTGTCAAATACTTATTTTACCCGCTGTATACTTGCAATAGTTCCACTTTAGCACAATCAAATATACTTCAGTATATCTTTAGTTGGACTTCAGCACAATTAAAGTGCATTAAGTACAAAATTTTAGATTTAGCAGAATTTTAAATATACCAGTGTTTTGTAGTGTACTTCGCATAAAATAATGGATTTTAAATAGATTTTAGTATATTTATTTTTCATTAGGGCATGTTTCACTGAAAAAAAGCATATAGAAAGTACAATATTTAACAATAAATAGAAAGAAAGAAAGAAAGAAAGAAAGAAAGAAAGAAAGAAAGAAAGAAAGAAAAAGCTAAATTTCTTTAATCTCAACCTGTAAGTGAGTACATGTAGTACCCTGTATTAATGGCTGGCTGTATAATGACTCAAGTCTAAAACCTAAAACTTCTGATCAAGTTGAGACCATATCCTTGCTTTTTAGTAGATCTGTGCACAGCCTTCTACTTTTGTTATGTGGGGTAAAAGGTAATAGAAAAAGTGAAAATAAAATGTGTCCATAATACCAAATCCAAAAGTAGCACAGCCATTTAGAGGATTCACTCGAAATTTTGCAGGATTGATTTTTAACAATTATTTTCTATTGAGAGCAGATAGTTAAGGCCGTAAAGTGGTGTATTAAGGATTAATTCATTTTCCAGCAGACATAATGTAGTACTTTGACCCAGGTATTACATACACACATTTTTTATGAACTGAGCTTTAAATCTGAGCGATCTCTGTCTGTCCCATAATTTACAGAAATCCAGGACAGCAAACTTAATCAGGGCTAATCCACTCTGGGCAGTGGCAGGCGATATCACTGCCTGGGAAAGCTTGGGAAGGCATTAGATTGGCAGTGCTCGCTCTCACCACTTGACATTCTCTGACTCTTATGCAAGACATACCAGCTGTGGCCAGTGCATGTTGGGATTGGCTTTACATAACAGTCCTTGGGCTTCTTTCCTTTCTCCCAAACACAGACCACAGTGCAAAGAATAACAGAGGTACTGAAAAAGACAAGAAGGGGTTGTGAATGGACAAAAGAAGCATTGTTATACATGTCCTTGGCTATTATATTGAGAAGAAGGTCAGATTTGCTGTCATATTTCCCTCATTCTCCCTTCTGGAAAAAAATGTGTGGGCAACAATTCAGCTAGAGTCACTCTTAAATGCCATCTTTATTATGCCTCCCATGCATTTTTTTTTTTTTGTCATATAGCTTATCTATTATATACTTGGATGGGAATTGACCAAAATTGGCAAAACCACTTGTCAAGTATATGCTTTAATAACATGGGTTTGAATATGCCTGCAGATGTCGCATGACAATGCCAAATTAAAGTATGCTTTTTTCACAATGCACAGAATCACTGAAATATACTTTAAAGTTATTTCTATTGAAACTTGTATATATTTGAAATTACATATTTGTAATTATGATGCTGAAATAGGTCTAATAGTCTCTCCTCCTCTGCTGTGTATTTAAAGCTGGGACAGCTGAGTGCAACATTCCACACTTTGTTTTATTTGGTTAATTAAGTGCATCATCCAGGCATTTCAAATGGAAATTATAACACACTATGAAACTAATCACACTATTTATACTAAAAAAAAGGTTTCTGCATAGGTATGCAAACTGTGATTTTTTTTTTTTTTTTGAGTTGTGTAATATTTTTACAAACGTAGCACCTACTCTGACAATATTTCAAATGTAGCAAATATATCAAATCAACTATAAAATCTGAACACAGTGGTATCATATATCATTTGAATCAGTCTCCCGGCACTCTTAAAGGAACACTCCACTGTTTTTGAAAACAAGCTAATTTTCCAACTCCCCTAGAGGTAAACAGATGAGTTTACCATTTTTCAATCTATTCAGCCAATCTCTGGGTATGCCGGTAGCACTTTTAGCATAGCTTAGCATAAATCATTGAATCTGATTGGACCATTAGCATATCGTTTAAAAATGACCAAATATTTTTTCTAACTTGACTCTTCTGTAGTTACATTGTGTACTAAGACCGACAGAAAATGAAGAGTTGCGATTTTCCAGGCTGATATGGATAGGAACTATACTCTTATTCTGGCGTAATAATCAGGGAACTTTGCTGCCGTATCATGGGTGCAGCAGGCGCAATGATATTACACAGCGCCTGAAAATAGTCCCCAGCTAGGTAACTTCTAACGTGACCAGCACTAAGCCACTAAGGTAATAGTAAAATAGCTGGGGACTATATTCAGGTGCTACGTAAAGATCATTGCGCCTGCTGCACCCATGGTACGGCAGCAAAGTTCGATTATTACGCTTGAATGAGAGTATAGTTCCATATCAGCTTGGAAAATCACAACTTTTCATTTTCTATTGGCCTTTGTACACAAAGTAACTATAGAAGTGTTCAGTTTTAAACAGGACAAATATCGAAAATCTTTGGTCATTTTTGAACAAGATGCTAATGGTTTATTCTGATTCAGTGATTTATGCTAAGCTATGCTAAAAGTGCTAACGGCAGACCCGGAGACCGGCTGAATGGATTCAAAAACGGTAAAACTCACCTGTTTAACTGTAAAAAAGTGGAGTGTTCCTTTAAAGACCTTATATAATTGTACATACTGCAGTAACTTCAAATATATTTATATTTGACATTTATACTTGATTCAGTGACTGCAAGTCATGAATAAAAACCACTACAATGCATTATGGGAATAGTACAGTCTTGTATTTTATCTTTGTCTGACTTAAGGTGCTTTGACTTTGACCTTATTAAATGAGCTATATTTCAGCTCTATATTCATGAAATGGTTTAAAAACGAAGCCTTGTTACTAATAATTTACTCGCTCAGTCTTGTCCAAATAATATTTTCTTTGGAGTCCATCCTGAGGGTGCTGTCTATCATTGGGGAACTCTCTCATGTCATCTCGCTTTTCTCTGACCATGTTTTAGCCTTACTAATCACATCCTATGCAGTGACCTTAATAACACACCGGGTGACTCCCCTGTCATGGTCGTGTAATTGCATCTGCAGAATGCTGTCCTGATCTGTGCTAAGCTTCAGACCTAAATCCTCCTCAGTCTGTCTATATGTACTTGCTGTGGGCCCACATTGGACGTTTGGTGCTCCTCTGGGCTAAAGGTCTTGGCCTAGTGTCTGAGAGGGGATTTCCCCTCCTTCTTCCTTTCCTGAGCCTTTCTTCACTCTAGCACTGGGCTCTTTTCTGAAAAAAAAAAAAAAAAAAAAAAAAAACCTAAGCACCACTTCATCTTCACAAGCTTTGAAGAATTAACTTAAAGCCCATTAATTAACACAATAATGCGCAGCTGGTGACTAATACATCATTACAAAATTAAGTGTAGTAATGATGAAATGAGGGCTGGCATTGGCACAGCGCAATTGTATCATTAAAATCTCAAGAAAATAGAAATGACTCTGTGAACTCTGCCTATTATTAGTTTAGGAGCCAAGCAGTATTTTGAAATGAAAAGTTTTGGGTTGGTTTTGGGTTTGTAAAGCTATGCCCACATTGTTGAAGCCAAACACACACACCACAGTTTCATTAAATTTCCTCTGCTTCCCAGGACAGAGCTGGTCATTGGCAGGTCAATGCATGGCTTCCAAGGCTTAGATAAACAGCCATTATTATTGTTATATTTGGCCCTTACCGCAAGACCCTGAAGAAGACTATGTGTACAGCTGCACCAAAGGCATGGCCTAAGAATGATGTTGAACTTATGTCATAAGTAGTCATTTATAAGCTTTAAAACAATACTGTATTTAGAGTAGCATCAGTGTTATGTTTGATCACACTTCGGATTAGGTTTATAGAGATATATAGAGACCAGAGGATCAATGAGTTAGTACTGTAAACGCTGAGTTTTTAATAAATTTTAATTTCTATAAAATACAATTTTATTTTCAGTTAGCATTTTTTTGGTTTAGTTTAATGTTAGTTTAGTTAAGTTTTCTACCCTCAGTGGTCACACATTTCAGTTTGGGGATTATTAACTACAACTTTTGCCTCAATAAAATCCTTCATTTGCTGTGTATTAATAGTAAGGTAGTTGTAGGTAGGATTAATAAGAATAAGGCCTTAATGTGATTTATAAGTAGAAATAAACAGCCAATATGCTAGTAATATGCATGCTAGTTAATAGTGAAATTTGATCCTTAAAATAAAGTGTTACCCTACCTGTTTATTTTATTTTTCATTAAGAATATTCATTTTCGCACCACAGTACAGTGCTGTTGCTATCAAGTGGAATTTTCATCTTTAAAGGCCAAGTTTTTTTTTTTCAAATAATCTGTTAGACTTGGATATACATCACTATATGGGAGAAAAGACGTATCACTACTTTTTTTCATCTACAATGCAGAAAGGTATAAAAGTAAAACTTAAACATTTTACATTTATTTGTTTATAAAACTTAAAATTTATTTGTGGCTGTTTTTAATATTATAACTTTAGTTAGTTTTAGAATTCATGAAAATAAACATTTAGTTTATGTTTTTTTTTTTGTTGTTTTTTTTTTTCTCAGTTAACAGATGTTTCGATTTAGCTTTTTTTTTTTTTTTAGTTTTTGTTACAAATGCAACACGGCACAGAGCACCTTAATAACTCCACTCTTAAAAATAATGGTCATTTACTGGCATCAGTGGTTGAATTTTCTATGAAGAACCTTGAACATCCATAGAACCTTCAAGATGGGAACTGTTCACCAAAAGGTCCTTTAGGGAACCAAAAATGGTTCTTCTATGGCATCACTGTAAAAACACCCTTTTGGTACTTTTCTTTTTAAGAGTGTGTACTGAAATTTTTTTTACAGGCAGGTGTAAACATCTGGTTTAAGAGACAGTCCTTCTGAAGCAACCAATGGGTTAAGTGCCTGGTGTGTCATACCTCACTCCTTGTGACAATCAAACCATTGATTGTCACAAGGAGTGCATTTATGGTAAATATGATGATATCAGACAAATTATTCTCTCAAACAAAGTTTGTAGCAAGAGGTTCCTGCCAGTTCCTGTTCTCCTATTGTAAGTCAAATGAGCCAGATTACTGAGACTCACACCTTTTGTAATGGCTCTTGGTTCCTCTGCCCCAGTCTTTGAGTAGTTAGGATGATTGGATTAGGACTGGTGTTAATAGAGCAAGTTGCTATATCTGAATACTTCATTTGCATGCTTTGTTTAAGGTTGTCACCCAGGTGCTTTGTCTTCATTTCTAAGCACTGCCCCCTAAATGTATATAAAGTACAATGTATCACTACCTTAGTTAAACTTTTGATGACTGCAGCACCACGCCGCGCATTCTCAATAAAGAAGTCTGCTAAAGATGCCCAAGTGTCTCCTGGTTTTCGCTTCTGAGATTTCAACAGTTTAGGGAGAGGTTTGGGTGGTATGGGTGGGTTTAGGGCTGGGCTAAGGTGTAAGGGATGGTGTAATTAACAACAGTGTAATTACAAATGTAAATACAGAAATTAATTACAGATGCAATTACATGCAGGTATTTTTAAAATTTAAGTACAATGCAAAAACATGTATGTACACAATAAGTACATTGTAATAAATTATTAATGTAAATGTAAGTCATAGTAGTTAAGGCCACCTAATATAAAGTGGGACCTAAACCAGTAACCAGTGCCCTTCTGATGATCTCTCTTGAGTGCCTCACAGACTGCAGTTCACTCATAAGTTCTGGCAATTCACAGAAAACCAACTTGATAATATGTTACTACCACCTGGTCAAGGGCATAATTGGGGAGTGTTGTTTTGCACGCTGAAATATATGGTCAATGGTTTTGTGCAAAGTCTAAGAAGAGAAAATAATGAAGACCTTTCGTCTGCATTGTGGAAATTCTGCTTAAGCCCAGTAGGTCAAAGGTTTTCTCTGGCTGGCACTGCCATAACCGGTTTCATTTCTTAAGTGCATGACACCATTCCAGTGCTCTGATAACAGGGCGCTCATCATGTGACTGGTATAGCATTTAAGATTTGTCTTTAGGAATCTGCAGCAATCAACATTATTTCATGCACGTTTGATGTGCAATGAATGAGATGATCTACTGTGAGCCCATTCCACACTGAGGTATACGTCATATTGCGACTTTCCTGATAGACAGCCAAATGATATGATGAAATGCACAAGTGTCATCTAGCACCTGGTCTAAAAGATCACAGATGAAACATATCCCAGTGGCCATGGAACCCTATGAATTCAAACACTCAGAATGAAATTTAAACACAACCACTTTGATCACTTTATAAACTTGATGACAAGCCCTTTCTCAGAGCTATAATGAAGGTTTTGCTCAACAAAGGAAAAAAATGTTCCACGTACATTAGTCTTATCAGTACAACATAACCTTGGGCAACAGGTTGCATAACCTTGTTGAAATAAAAAGGTGTTTTCCTAAATAGGCTATAAAAAGAACAAACTAGAGGCCAGGAAAGTATGAGTGAAGAAGGAATTTGGTAAAATGCCATTAGCCCCAAAGGTAAATTCTAAATGTTTGTATTAGAAACTGGTAGCGAGAACAAACTGATGTTAAGTGACAATCTCTGGCTCTTAGATATGTTTTCATGGCATTACTTTCCAAAACAAACTCTTCAGATGTTGTCACTTGAACTATTTTTGAAGTTAAAATGGCCACACATACGCCACATAGAAACGTGTTCTCCGTGTGGCAGGTGTCATATTGTTAAGCAACATCCATCCTGTCAGTCAAAAGGCAAGAGGCTGTTATAAAAGGTGTGACTACAGTTGTGCAATTCCAGATCCACATGCTGTATTTATTTTTTTGTCTATTAAATGCATATTGTTATGTATTACATGGCATTATTATGACTCATCTATTTTATTGGAAAGTCATATCAGTGTTCATAAGTGTTTTGAGCGCATTGTGTTATATCAAACCTGTCATGTAGATGCATGGTTTATTTGTGTATATTTTCTCATAAGTCTTTAAATTCAGAGTTCTGGCTTGAAACTCTAAATAACGCAGTCTGATAGGTATAACTCAGTTTGATGTTATGACATAATCATCACATGGCACAGCTGATTGGTTCTCTTCTGTATCAGTAGCCAATGAGCTCGCTGCTCAACATTTAAATATATGACTAGTGCTTGCTATATCAGTAAGCAGCGTGCTCAAAAACCTTCTACCTACCCCAGCTTCACCTGTATAGATCTGCTACGAGGTGATTAGTGTATGCTATATGGGAGTTATTTTATATACATTATATGTGCAGCAGCAGTATTTCTTACATGCTCACAGCAACATGTTGTGGATGTATTGACAGTAGCAAGTCTTGGTACTTGCTCTGCCGCAGCAACAGCAGTAGCAGTAGCTGCATAGCAGATCTATTCCACCAAGACCAAATACATTCACATTGTACATTACCATGCAATCCCTCCGAGTGCTTGCTATGGGAAGCATCACTATTACTATTACTTTTTTCAAAACTTTTAACAAATATCAATGGTACCACAAATAATCAGACAATGTGCCTTTTTGAGTATAGAAGAGGCAAGAGTGATCACTTGCTAATGTTATGTAAAATGCTTCTGTTTTACATACTGTCAATATGCAAAATGTACGTTTGCTAAAATCACCCTTTGCATATGAATACTTACAACTTACAAAGAACATGCTGGGATTTGGCCATTTCAAAACTAGTTTGCAACAGCCCATTTTCAAATACATTTTATTTAATTGTAATTAACCAGAAGCTAGGTAATTTTTGTCATGTATCCATGAAATTGGCATCAGTTTAATTCAAAACATTTATGTGATGGGAAGTCTGCCAGCTCCAAATCCAAGAGCAAACATTGGATGAATGGCCGGGATGAGTGCTGGAAACTCTTCCCCATATGCATCTGGAATGTTTTTTGTGCTTTTCCAGCCAACTCAACACACATCAATCTCAGACTATTCTACACACTGCTATTCCTGATGTTAACATTGCAATGTGTTTTTCTTTCAAATCTCTCATGTAACAAATTGTCTCAGATTGATGTTTATTCTTGTCTTTTAGTACAAGCAGCCAGCGTTTCCATTTTTAAGACTGGAGCTTTGACTGTTAATTGCAACATAGGACTGTTGGGCTGAAGCTTGGCTTGTTCCCAGTTCACAAAATGTTCTTGAACTAATTCCATCTAAAGTTAATACAGGCGGAGGATTTATCTGTCTCTCAGATTGCTGTGTATACAACCGGTCTGTGCCGAGGTTAAGCGCTGCCTACTCTGTTACCAAATGTGCTGCATTTTAAAAATGCTTGTATACATAACCATGATATTTATTTAACCAGTGGCAGAGAGAGAGGGAAGTGAAAGTT
Source organism: Cirrhinus molitorella (assembly GCA_033026305.1). NCBI lineage: Eukaryota > Metazoa > Chordata > Actinopteri > Cypriniformes > Cyprinidae > Cirrhinus > Cirrhinus molitorella. The sequence goes on from CM065119.1 coordinate 27,570,218, forward strand.
TCTTTAGACCACTTCATCCTATGAAAAACAAAACACAGTTGATTCAAAACTGCATACATAAAAGAGATATTTATAGTGTAAGACTTAAACTACAGTGCAAATAGTTTTTTTTTCTTGTTTGTCATAATTTTAAGGGGCTTTTGAAATTTTTATTAGCTTGACATCCTTTGATCACTGTTTACTTTTTTATTGTATGGAAAACAGTAGTTCAAACATTCTGCTAAACATCTGCTTTTGTGTTTCAAAGAGTTAAGAACAACGTAAGGGTGAAAAATTAGGACATTTTATTTTAGGTTACAAAAAGAAGTCCAAAGAGCTCTAAATATTTAGCATACAGTGCTCAAAAAGTTCTGTTTGTTGAGTTATCTGTCTCTACTGGTAATAGTTTGCAAGGACAATGACAGAATTTACATATCACTGAATAGGCGTTGTAACCTGCAGCACAATGCAACAAAGACAAATATTGTTGTCTTAATAATAAGGCCACTGTGTTGAGTCTCGCAAGTGTCCTTGTCCACAACAATAACTTGTTTGATAGCTATTTGCTAAATAAATGTGCATTTTTGCTCCATTTTACTCAGCATTTTTTGCTTTGCCAATGGACATCTGTTGTGTATCACGCGTTTGCATCGGCAGATTACATAAAGTCAACTATTTGGAACATAGATTTACTCCTGGCAGGCTTGTGAAATGTGTTATGACTTCAGTGTGTGAAATGCTGGCCGTTCTATCTGATATACTGAGTGTGCACTCGCCTGTTCCATTTGCCAAGATGGTGTGACTGTTTTTTAACCCCCAAACTGATTATTCATTACTGCTTTGCTCAAAGCTGATATGTAATTTTTTGGATGGTAAAGTCTCCTATCCCAGCTTGATTTGACAACATTATGTGAGCAATTCTTAGGTTGAATCCTGTTTTGCTATCAAAACAAGATTTTGTTTGTTTAAACATTCTAACCAGGGGAGCATTTCACAAACAATGACGTAACTACTACTTGACTATGATGATATGAATTTTCTGAGAAACAAATTAGCTAATCATTATAGTGTAGAAAACTTTGTTGCACATCTGTTGTTCGAACAATATTGATTAGAACTGTCGTTAATGTTGTCAAGCATGTTGTGGAGTGATAATTTCTGCTAAGGAATCAGTTCAAGACCAAATTAATGTCAGATTGTTGGTATGAATAACAAACATGGCATCTGAGGACTACCAGGCTACTTTTCTTCATTTTAGCGGTTACTAGAGCACATATGCACATGTGCACTATTTAAAAATGGTGCTTTACACTCACCGGCCACTTGTTGCAGCTTGTTGCATATACTGTGTCAGGCCCTCTTTTGCCTTAAGAACTGCCATTGAAAATACATGCCTCTATATACATTTCTGCAACACCATAATTACGTACCTTACTGCACATTTCACAGCCGTTTAAAATGTTTAGAGAGTGGCACTAACAAACATGTTCAAAACGTGACCATGTCACATTTTTATTATGTTGGTACAGGAACGTATTGTTGCATTTTTATTACGCTACTTGTAGTACGTATTGCGGCTGTTTTTAATCAAAATGGTGTGTAAATCATACTTTGTGTGAAAAAGAATAAAACTTGTCTAAGATTTACTGCCTCTAGTGTTCATTTCAACTGGAAACTGCAGTGATTCGTAAATATAGGTATGTTTTTTTAAGTTTTGCAGAAATGTATATAGAGCCACGTATTTCCAATGAGCCAATACTGGAACTTCTTTAATTCTTCATAGCATAGATTCAACAAGCTAGAAATATACATGATAGCACCACACAGTTGCTGCAAATTTGTCAGCTTAAACATCCATGATGTGAATCTTCTTCCAGCCCACCCCAAAAAAGTGCTCTGTTGGATTGAGATCTGGTGACTGTGGAGGCCATTTGAGAATAGTAAACTCTGCCATGCTCAAGAAACCAGTCTGAGATCATTTGAGCTTTGTGACATGGTGTGCCATCCTGCTAGAAATAGGCATCACAAAATGGGTACACTGTGGTCAAAAAGGAATGGACATGGTCAGAAACGTAGGTAGGCTGACCCATTACACCGTCAGCTGCGGTCTGAATCATTGATACAAGGCAGGATAGAACCATGTTTTCATGATGTTTACTCCAAATTGACACTGCCATTAAATATTGTAGCAGAAATCAAGACTTATCAGACCGGCAATCTTTTTCCAATCTGCTATTGTCCAAATTTGTTTATCCTATTTGAACTGTAAACTCATTTTCCCAACATGTCCTCCAATTTATACGACCGACGTAAGTCGTTTTCACAAATCCTCAAATACGTCTCTATAGAGCATTTTCAACATCAAATACGTCTCTATAGAGCGTTTTCAACATCAAATACGTCTCTATAGAGTGTATTCAACATTTGCTCCCTTATCAGTAACAGGTATCTAATTCAACCTTAGCATTATGTGTAGGTCAATTAGTAGCGTGTTACACTGAGAAGTGGTATAATCATATGAACACAGGTTCGATACCAGAGAACGCATATGTTTTCATTGTATGTTTTTTTTTGGAATATGCACTAGAAATCATGATTTTGCACTATTTCTGTAAGGGGTAGGTTTAGGGTGGGGTTAGGTGTGGTCATATATACGAATTACACCTAGTAAAACACGTTTAAATTACCGTGAAATCGGTATAAAAACTCATACGTCATTCCATGACGTCAGATCCAACGCGACACTGTCATTATTTTTACGACCGCTAGAGGGCGCTTAACTTTAAAACGTAAACATGGGTCGTATTTGGTCGATTAAAAAACGTACAACTGGGTCGTATTTTCTTTGAGGACAGTCTCCATTTTCCTGTTCTTAGCATCCAGTGTTTGTTTTGTGCTGCTGTAGCTCATCTGCTTCAAGGTTCAACATCTTGTGCTTTAAAGGACAAAAATTTACCGATAATTTACTCACCCCCTTGTCATCCAAGATGTTCATATCTGTCTTTCTTCAGTCAGAAAGAAATTATGTTTTTTTTCATAACACATTATGTTTCTTCATTTTCGCATTTCAGGAATGTTCTCCATATAGTGGACTTCTATGGTGCCCACGAGCCCAAAATGCAGTTTAAATGCAGCTTTGAAGGCCTCTAAATGATCCCAGCTGAGGAATAAGGGTCTTATCTAGCAAACTAATTGGTTACTTTGTAAAAAAAAATTACAATTTATATATATATATATATATATTTTTCCCTCAAATGCTCATCTTGTCTAGCTCTGTGATGTGCATGCGTAATCTGTGTACTCCGGTTCCATACAGTTAGGGTAGGTTGAAAAACTCCCATCTCATTTTCTCTTCCAACTTTTTTACATTTTTTTAGCCAAATAGCCAATCGTTTCACTAGATAAGACCCTTCCTCCTCAGCTGGGACTGTTTAGAGCCCTTTGAAGCTGCATTTAAACTGCATTTTGGAAATTCTTAAATTTGCGGGCACCATAGAAGTCCACTATATGGAGAAAAATCCTGAAATGTTTTTTTTTTTTTTTTTTTTTTTTTTATGACTGAAGAAAGAAAGACATGAACATCTTGGATGACAAGGGGGTAGATAAATAATTTTTATATTTGTACATTTTTGTTCTGGAAATGAACTTCTCCTTTAAGAGATGTTCTTCTGCATACCATTGGTTGTAGCAAGTGGTTACTGTCATGAGCTGATACTGTTCTATCAGCTCATAAACCAGTCTGGTCATTCTCCTCTGACCTCTGGCATCAACAAGAACTGTTGCTCACTGGATTTTTTCTCTTTTTTTTTTCCTTTTTGGACTAGAGTCAGAAAGTCCAAAAAATTCAGAAACATTTCAGAAAGTCTCAGACAAGCCTCTGGCACCAAATCACCTTTCTTCACCATTCTGAAGAAAGGTGAACATTTGAACTTCAGCAGATCACCATGACCACATCTACATGCACTTTTCATATTTTTTGCACTTTTTGCACTTGTTTTATGGCATCATATTTGAGCATTGAATAATAGATTGTTTGAAGAGATATAATCCTGGCATATCACCATGTGTGTGGATCTTGATTTTTACTAGCTCTATGTTTTGTTGGAGCTATGCACTGGACTAACTTGGTGATTTGATATTGGACATTTGGCGCTGCTCCTCTCCTGTGACTTTATATCTACATGCTAAAATGCATTTAGTTACTGTGATTGGATGATTAGATATTTGCTTTAATAGGCAGTTAAAGAGGTGTACCTATAAATTGGCCAGTAAATGTAATTATCAACAAACTTAAAAGACCAACTAAATAAAGAATTAAACATACGGAATGAAAGATATAGTTTGTATTATATGCTAGCTGGCTTGTTTTGCTCAAGTGCATGATCTGTGTATATCCACATACACATACAGACAAAAGTATTGGCACCAATAGGGACTTTAATGACATCACATACATGCATACACATTCATTTTGGAGTTGGTCCCCCTTTTGCAGCTATAACAGCTTCCAGTCATCTAGGAAGACTTTCCACAAGATTTTGAAGGGATTCTGTGGGAATTTTTGCCCATTCATCCAGCAGAGCATTTGTGATTTCGGGCACTGATGTTGAATAGGAAAGCTTGGCTTGCATGGGGTTAAGGTCAGGGTTCTGTGCAGGCCAGCCAAGCTCTTCCACAAGAATTTCATCCAACCATGTCTTTATGGACCTTGGTTTTGGGGTACAGTCATGCTGGAATAGAAAAGGGTCTTCCTCAAACTGTTCCCAATTGAAAGCATTGAACTATCCAAAATTTCTTGTTATGTTGAAGCATTAAGATTTCCCTTCACTGGAGTACAGTACTGGGCCTAGCCCAACCCCTGAATAGCAGCTCCACACTATTAGCCCTCCTCCACCCAGTTATAGTTCGAACAGTGCAATGGCGCAGGTAACATTGTCCTGACATTCAGCAAACCCAAATTTACCCATCAAATTGCCAAACAGAGAAGCGTGATTTGTTACTCTACAGAACATGCCATCTGATGCCTGGCATTGTACTTGGTGATGTGAGGCTTGCATGCAGCTGCTTGGCCATGGAACCCCATTCCATGAAGTGGTATTTGTGGTTGACACTAATTTGTGTATTTGTGTTGATATTAATGACAGTAGAAGTTTGGAACTCTTCAGCTATGGAATCAATGTTGGTGACTTTTAAATACATTAGTAAAAATTAACAAGCACATTTTTTCATATTTCTATATGTGAATATATATTAATGAACTGTAATCATTATATGTTTGTTAATGATTTATTAATGAAGTTATTATAAAGTGTTTCCTACATTTGGTCTAAATAATGTACTGGGGTAAGTTACTTTTAAAAGTAATGCATTACAGTATTGCGTTATTCCCTAAAAAGTAACTAATTACATTACATTACTATTGCATTACTTTTTTCATCTGGGCAGAGTTAAAAAGCTAAAAAGTTTGATTTTTAGCAAATGTAAATGCCCTTTCACACCAAAAAGTGAAATGAATATGCCTAAGGCTGAAGGAAAAGTAAATTCACATCTGTACAGTAGAAAAGAAATTCAACACTCTTCAGCAATGAGAAAAATGAAACACAAATGTTAGTTAATCTAAAGTTTTGCTTATTAGTATGGTTGAATTGGATCAACAAAGGTCAACAGCAAAGACAGTGGTTAATAAAATGGGATTAAATACACAAAGGAAACAAAACATAACTGGCGTTACTTTGTTGAAAAAGTAAATAAGTATATTTTCTTGAAAATATAAAAGTAATGCGTTACTTTATTAGTTACTTGAAAAAAGTAATCTGATTACGTAACTTGTGTTACTTGTACTATGTTAACCCCAACACTGCAAGGAACTATGCTTCTAACCACAGGTGAAGAGCTGTTCCAACCACACAACTTTGTAATGCTCCACCAAATCAAGTCATGTAATTGGGTGGAGGAGGGTTAATGGTGTGAGACTGTTATTCAGGGGTTGGTCTAGGCCCAGTACTGTACCTCCAGTGAAGGGAAAACTTAATGTGTCAATCACATATCAAGACATTTGGATAATTCAATGCTTTCAACTATGTGGGAACAGTTTGGGGAAGACCCTTTTCTATCCCAGCATGACTGTTGTTAACTATGTTAGAACTTGTGATCATTGTATAACTATGCTTTTTGAAAATGTGCCCCAGTCCAAAACAGCAACAGCAACAACTTTACCAATAGGAGATAAAGAGGGTGTTCAGAAAACCTGTTTCTCAGATTTTTTCTTGAGGAAAAAAGATACTAAATCCCACATGCGTCTCATTTAAAGTTTTATAAGATATCTCAATAGTCTCAGATCTGTGCTTAGATTTGCCAAAATACCAGTACCAATTAAATAAAATTAAATGAACGCCAACATTTCTCATCTAATGCATTTTTATTATTTTTTTTTTTTCCCACACAAAAAATGTAAAGTACATTCTTGATCTGACTGGCTGGCTTTATACAACTTCTGGGAGTACGAACACACAGGGTTCTTCATCAGTCCATCTGGTAAGAAAGTTGTGTTTGCAATGTTGCAAGCTGATACATCTAGCATGGATGACATTATCACTTGATTTGTGGAAGTATATCAGACTAGTTGCATAAAATATTTGAAAGACATTCAAGGATTTGTTTGGGGCAATTAGTAGGAACTGTTTGTTGCATCAGAATAGACTGTCCTCATTACCTTTGCAGATTATACAGCCCCTATATTGTGCAACCATTCACAATGTTTCCACACTGTTTATTGGTATCATCTTTTTTTAGATAAACCTGACCATAAATGAGATGTAAAACAAAACAATGATCGATTGTTTTACATGTCTCTTGCTGTAGTTGGTGGTTCTTGGCTGAAATAAACTGTAATGTTAGACCTCATGCTGTTTAATAGCTCATTAATTTCTAGTTAATAAAGCATTTTAGGAGAGCCATGAGAGACAAAATTGGGTCACACTTTATTTTAATGTGTCCTTGTTAAAGTGTAATTCCACAAATGAATACTTAGTAAAACGAATTAACAACATGCATTTATTATAGATTGAGGGTAGGTTTAATGTGCTTGTTAAAGGGACGATTCTGAATAGAAGCATTTGCTTACACTTTTTTTTAAGGTGTCATTACTCTGTCATTATATATTTGAGTAATGAGTAATATTAACAACATGCACTTACTATAGGGTAAAGGGTTAGGATTAGGGTTTGATTCAGGGTAAGTTGCATGTAATTATTCATAATTCATTATTATTAAAGTACAGTTAGTAACAAGGACAATTTAAAATAAAGTGTTACCAAGCCTTTTTTTTTCCTCTGAGGAGACAAAACAGTTTGATATTCATTCGAGACTCAGACAATGTGTTTGGTTGCACTTTATTTTGCATGTATTTACAGTGTATTATGATAACTATAAAAATTAGATAGTATGTACATGAAGAACAACACTGTAAAATATAGTGCTACCATGTGTTTTTATTAATATTTTTAGCAATTTATTCCAAAACTACTATTTTCTCATTTCTCCTTAAATATTCAGCACCTGGCTGCAGTAAATAACTTGTATAATACAAATGAAACACACGTCCTCCAAAAGCCTTGACCTGCTTAAAGAACGAGAATCTCACAGATTCTTTGCCTTCAAGATTGTGATTTCTGAAACAAACTTCAAGGCTATAGGAAAGATTTTTCTTCCTAAAATCACATATTTGACCTTGGACCACAAAACCAGTCATAAGGGTAAATTTTTTGAAATTGAGATTTATACATCATCTGAAAGCTGAATAAATTGTTAGAATATGACAATATTTAACTGAGATCTGAGAATCTGAGTGCAGAAGAATCAAAATATTGAGGAAAATCACCTTTAAATTTGTCCAAATGAAGTTCTTAGCAATGCATATTACTAATCAAAAATTATGTTTTAATATATTTATGGTAGGAAATGTACAAAATATCTTCATGGAACATGATCTTTACTTAACATTCAAATGATTTTTGACAAAGAAAAATTTATAATTTTGACCCATACAATGTTATTTTTTTGCTATTACTACTAATATACCCATGCTACTTAAAACTAGTTTCGTGGCCCAGGGTCAAATATGATAGGCCTGAAGAGCAGCATATGATAACACCTGATTATAATTACAGTTTTTCATTGGTTGATGCTATTTTTTGCAATCACCTTAATTTATATGTGTAAATGTGTGTTTGAAGAACAGTGGAGTGTGGAGTGATACAAAATACACCATGAACAATTAATAAAAAGGGAGGGAGGAATGGCCACCTCTTTCTTTCTGCATTCACTTCTGACGAGGGGCTGTCAGAAAGATTTCAGTTTAGTCGGGTGAGATCAAGGGTTACTCATTGATGTCTAATTTAGCGATTTGGGTCAGAGGAGGCCTGCTGTCTGCTCTTTGTGCGCCGCTCCACTCGTACGAGACATCTGATTCATGTAGCTATGACAGTTGCCACAATTGTCCTCAATGCCCAGTGCCGTTTTCTGCCCCATTTCACTGAAGCTCATTTTAAAGGGGAGGGAGAGCAGGGGGCATTAAAATCTCTAAGAGGATTATGGTCTGGGAGGAAGGATTTTTTTTTCTGCTTAGTAATATCTGCGAGTGGGCACAAGTGCATCTGCAGTATCACGACTGAGAACAGCTGATGTGGGTGGTGGGCTGAATAGGCCCTCCAGTAATTTTGTTTCTGTGTCACGATGTGGGGGTGTAATTTCAGTGTGCTATTATGCTTCAGCATGAGGCTATGGCAGATTTTATCAATTTCTAATCCTTTATTACTGGCAGCATTAATACAAGAATTAAAAAGTGGTAGTGGCAAGTATATTAAATGTGCAATAACATGATTTTAATCAAATTGCAGCTTCACCCACCAAACCAAAAAGACAAAAAGTGTGATCACTTTTCACTTCTCAGTGTTTGAGAAGAAAATAGCTCTTGTTTCACAGATATATAAAATAAATGTCACAGTTGTGGCTTTTATGAACATGTATTACGTAACTCAATCTACATGAATGACCTGAACAGCATATAATAATCTATAAAAATTTGTAAATCAGTTACTACAGACTACAAAACATTCTCTGCCTTCAGAGTGAATATATATTCATGCAGCTACAGTACAGATTTTGTCAAAATACCACCGATAATTCACTAAATATTAGGATCTTCAAACTGTGTAAGTTTTTTTTTTGTTTTTTTTTTTTGCAAAAACAGCAAAGATGTAACAAAAATAACTATGGAATTTCCATAAGTTTGGTGGAAATTCTGGTTATTATGGATTTTTTTAAGACTCATGTGGTTTTACTGACACATTCCAAAATCCGCTGTTTTTCCCAATACTTGAAATCAGCCGACGTGATACTAAACAAAAGTGACTTGGGGAAATTTTCAAAATCACCGCTTTTGCTGAAACTGTGCCATGCATATTGACCAAGTGATCTTATGAGTCAAATGTCATAATGCAGATGATCATCAGTGCATAACTTCCACAGTTCCCCTTTTTTTCTAGCTTCCTTGAAATTTTTAGTAACTTGGTGACACCTTCAACCTTAACTTTTAAAATGACTGTCCACAATATTCATTTAACAGCATTACTACTGGAATGTCTTTAAAGGTATTTTTGATCAACTAGTAAGGAAACCCAGGTAGATATTTTGTAAACCTGTAATAGAGATGACAAATACATGTGTACAGAGAAATTAGCAATTCTATAAATTAGATATGTGAAGATAATCCAAAAAGACATGAATTGTGTCATATGCATTACCATTATATAATGCACATATCAATATAATCCATTAAAAGAATTGGTGGTCCACACTAGACATACAGGAAGTCATTAAATCCTATCTGGAGTCATGTCCTGTGTATTAACATTTGGATTTGAAAACAGAGTAATCCTCTGGCCCCACTGAGACACTATAATCTGAAAAAGATTTATTTCTATTTATACGTACATTTTAATGAGTGGCGCCTTTATCTCTCAATTGGATGTAAGGATTGCATAACCTCCAACATCACAATTTTTCACCCTATTACAGAGGAGAGCAACGACAGCAAAATAACACCCCCTACAGGAAAACTGTTTCTATTACAAGGCTTTGAAAGGGACATTGGATTGGCCGTGTGTTCAATATTAATATGATTCCACAAGTCAGTGCCCAGTTCCAACAAAGTTAATAAATCTTAGGCCTAATAATATATAGTAAAATGTGTTTACTTTTATCAAATAGATAACAAGTTTCCGTGGTCCTGAATGTTACTGTGTTCACGGCCGTCTGTGCGAGTGACAGTTGTGCGAAATTAAGGCAGCACATTCATTTAGAACGGTGATTAAACTGACTAGAAGTACCTGTGCTTTTAACAGAATACACACCTTCTAGCCAATCAAAATAGAGTATTTAAGCAGACCATGGTATAAGGCAAATACAAAGTAGACACACTCAAAATATCTGATTTCTAAGATTTAGCTTTCTGCACACTCTGAGGGTATAATGCAGCTAAAGGTCACTGCAAATAATGACCTGGCCGCCAGGACATCATTTTCCTCTTGAACACTAATAGTCAGTGTTTGTAAAAGTTACTTTTAAAAGTAATGCATTACAATATTCCATTACTCACTAAAATAACACATTAAGTTTTTATGGAAAACAATGTGTTACATTACTTTTGTGTTACTTCTAAAATCTGGTCAGGGTTTGTTTGTTTGTTTTTAATATAAAAAGTTCTATCTTTGGCAAATGTAAAAGCTCTTTCACACCAAAAGCCTCAGGCTGAAGGCTGTATTGTGTGTCACATTTTACTGCATAATGAAGCAACACCATTGACTAGGAGGCAGTGTCAACAGGTACATTTTATGGTGGTTTATTTTGCATGATTTTCAACATTATAGACAAAAGAGAGCCATGAATTAATATACTATTTTTGGTTTAGGTTTAACTATTTAGGTTTTAGTGTTAAAACTTTGGTTAAATACTTTTCTCAAAATTTTCTCCAACTCAAAAAAAAAAAATTCTGAAAAATTCTGAAATTTGTGGTACAATACCAGCAGCTATTGTTGCAAGAACCATACCATAAACAGTGCACTGTGTCATTTGCACAAATACTAAACACCATCATGGTAACAAACATGATACTAAAATAATGCAATAAACATGAATTTAACTGCATAACCCTAATGTAAAGAAAGAAAGAAAGAAAGAAAGAAAGAACTGTGTCTCTGTGGGTACACTGCAGGTGCCCCTGGATATGGGGGCCTATTATGGAGTGTCTTCTTACCAGTTTACAAGAGATCATATTTAAGGGAAGATCTATATTCAAATAAGCATTTCTTTTCACTGAACTAGTTTACTTATACTGTAAGAGATTGAACTGGCTGAGAGGCAAATAGTTGCGTGACAACATACACAGTACACATACAGTATATTATACAAACATATGACATAACAAAATACATACGCATAAATCATTCAACAGTCCTTTTCAAATTACCCCTCTGTACAATTAATGCTGTTATATTTACAATATATTCCATAAAATTTAATCCTTAGAAATGTATGTGAAAGCAATGTGAAACCCCAAAGTAACAGGTTTAACAGTCCTCAGATAGGAAAGCTTCATGATATTACATATAGACAAAAATTATGTTTACATCCTCATAGTCTTTTTAACAGTCAATACTCTTGGCAACTACAATACAATACAATACATCACTTTTTACACGTTAACCCACTTGTCCTTTGTTTGTTTAGAACTGACTTGTCAGAGTCTCTGAGGTTAGTTTTAGGTGCTGATAATGTATCTTGAGTAGGTTCCTTTCTCTTCTTTTCCACTTGCTCTTTTTAGTTGAATGAAATCTGTTTGTCAGTCACATTTAACTCACTGGAGGCATGTTAAGGTTTAGGACTGGATGTAGTTGTCCCTATGGGATGCTTAAGTCAAATCAAGGATATCTATTGCTTTTTTTTTTTTTTTTTTTTAAAAAAGGTTGACTCCACTCTGAGGGCAAGTTAATTCAACAAGATTTTTTAATTTTTTTTTTGTCAAGTTAACAGACATTTTTAAGGCAACAGGGTAACTTTTTTTTAGCAGACTCAACAACTAATTCCAATTGATGTTTTGTAAACCAAGAATAGATCAATTTTTTTTTTATGAGATATTTGAAGATAATCCATAAAGACATGAATTGTGTCAAATACATCATAATTATATAATATAACACAAATCCAGGAAGGTATTAATATATATCTGGAGACATATACTGTGTATTACCATTTGAATTTTTCACCCTATTACAGAGGAGAGCAATGACAGCAAAATAACACCCCCTGCAGGAAAGCTGTTTTTATTGCAAGGTTGTGTAAGATTGTTCATATTTTCAGTTTCAATATGACACCACAAATTAGTGCACAGGTCCAAAGTTAATAAAGCTTAGGCCTAATAATATATAGTCAATATTGCTTTTATCACTTAGTTTCTGTGATCCTGAATTTTACTGTATTAATGGTCATCTGTACAAGTGACAGTACATTTGTGTGAAGTAAATAAAATAGATTTATATTTAGAACAGTGATTAAACTGACTGGAACTACCTTTGCATTTAACACTTTAAATGCACACCTTTGAGCCAAACAAAATAGAGTATTCAAGCAGACCATGGTAAAGCAAACATAAAGTAGTCACACCGCTTGTACTTCAATATTTTGAACACCAGCTTCATTCATTTTTGGTTTTGGAAGTAGTGACATTATGTGATTATTATTATTATTATTATTATTATTATTATTATTATAAAATAACTAAATTTAGTGTTTTAATTGTGGTATTTGCAGTTCACATTTGAACTATATTTTAACATTTAACTCTCTTTTATTTTTGCCTTTCAGAATGCTAAATCTTTTAATCAATTCGACAAATATTTGATTTCTAAGTTTTAGCCTTCCACACATACTGTTTTCTTTGCAGCTAAAGGTCACTACAAAAAATTTCCTGGCCCCGGGACATAATTTGCCTCTTGAACACTGTATTACCTCAACAAATACTTTGGCATAAGATAATTTTGTTGAAACTGATATGTGAAATGTACACATATTGGGCCAAGTCATAATCTTAGATAAAAAAGTATTTCATGTTTGCCAAAGTACTTTTCTTTTCACACAAATTGTTACTCCATATTTATTTAATGTTTTTTTTTTCTTGTACTACTCTTTAAGATGAAAACAAAGCAAAAAACAAAACCCCATATTTCCCCACATTTAGTGGTAATTTCTTTGTATCTGTTGTGATGCTAAGCAAAAATTCATTTTTTTTTTCTGTTCTGATGTATTTTACCACAGTGAAAGAGGTAAATAAAAATTTCCAAAACTGAGAATTGCATGTTTGCTTTCTGTACCTCATCACTAAGTCATCCTGTGGGCCTCTAAACATACTGAAAACCATTGCTGACATGAAGGGAAGTTATAGCTGAACACTTCTTGTTTTACCTATATATTTGAATGAAGAAGATACACTGTTCTCTTCTGTCCTATACACTATGGAGAAGCATTTTGTTTTCTACGTATTATGTTACACACTATTCTGTTTCACTTTTTACCACTTAACGAGTTCACCCTTACATCTAATCTAATTGAACAAAATAGAAAAGCATATTTTGGTGTGCTGTCCTGGGGGAGGGCTCTGGGCCCGGAATATAGACTGAACCCAGAGAACTCCCCCTATCCCTAGTATGGGATGAAAACAGATTAGGAGTGAGGAGTTGGGGTGGAGAAGGGATGCCGAAAAAACTGTCAAAGGACAGAGGTCAGTGGCTGCCTATATGTATACGTGTGTGCTAGTTAGGATGGTTAGCTGAACGAGTTACACCTGTACCAAATTGGCTGATTATCTGAGTGTGTTCTTCCCTAACCTTGTTAATAAAACATCATATAATGAAGCAATAGAGGGTATGCACGTGACGTCACCATCAGCTGGAGTGAGTTCGGCTCCGCCCACGGAGTGGCAAAAAGAATGCGTGGCAGCATTGGTTTTAGTATAAATAATGCGACAGAACACACAAAACACCTCTAAAACCAGAACGAGCTTTGCGATTGACTTATTTGACAAGAAACCTAAGGTTTATTTTTACGGGCTGCCGAAAGTTACAAAAAAGAAAAGCAAATGGATTACTGCAATTCAAAGAAACAAATGGACTCCAGTCTGTGAAACACGGATTTGTAGTTATCACTTCATGTTTATATATTCAATTTTGCAGTAAAAGCATGCCCTATATATTGTATTGTCATATCATATTGACAACCCATCAATTAAATATTTACCATCTTAAATTATGCACACCTGGTTGTTTTTAAATAAACACTTACAGAAAACTATATAAGATTTTGGGCTGGATGATATAACCATATACATAACATTGATATAAGCGATCACCGGGGTTTAGGCCAACCTATTTTGTATTCACCAAATGTGTTCACGGGCAAATCTGCTTTGTTTATTTCCCCGGCGTGGAAATCGCACATACAAATGTCAGGAAACATGATTCCTGAATGCAAATCAATATCCATGGACCACTTGATATTTGGAGGAAGGGACATTATATCAAGTCCAGCAAAAGGATTATCGTTCTGTTTTACTCGTGTTTTTGCAGCGTCCCTTTTTTAAATCCATTCACGTAGCTGTTTTTTTTGCCACTCAGTCTGGCTGAGGGGGCGTGTTCCGGTGGGAAAATTACATCAGTGCATGCCCTCTATACCATGGGCAAGGAGACAGTGTCAACAGGTATGGTACTTTAATTTGCATGATTTTCAACATTATAGACAAAAGTGAGCTGTAATGATTGTAATATGGAGCTACAAGTCATTCCAGATGAGATACCAAGTTATGTCAATAAATTTAAATTATAGCTTCAACTATCTTCCTGCCTTATACATGCCAGTATTATGTACAGTTAAAGACAAAATTATTAGCCCCTTATAAAATATTTCATTATTTTTCAAATAGCTCCCAAGTGTTGTTAACAGAAAGACGATTTTATCAACACAGCATTTTTAAACATAATACTTTATTCAGGAAGCTTTTAGGGTTTGTAATACAAACAGAAATAAATGTATAAACAAGAATTTTAAAAAGTCTACTGGTCAAAATTATTAGCCCTCTGATGTTAATAGTATCCCTTTTGCTTGATAACAGCCGTTAGTCGCTTGCTGTAGTTCTCAACAAGTTTCAAGCATGTCTCCTGAGGAATGACAGCCCATTCTTCCTTAGCAAATCTCTCAAGCTCCTCCAGATTTGTTGGTCTTCTGGCACAAACTCTGGACTTTAGCGTACCCCACAGATTTTCTATTGGATTCAAGACTGGGCTTTGTGCAGGCCAGTCAAGTACACTCACTTTGCTCATTTGGAGGTATTTCTTCACTAGAAGTGAGGTATGCTTTGGGTCGTTATCATGCTGGAAGACAAAATGTCAACCCAAACCAAGTTTTCTTGCAGACTGTCTGAGGTTGTCTTTCAAAATCTTCTTACAGTCTTCCTTTTTCATGTTTCCTTCAACCCTGACGAGCTTCCCAGTTCCAACCACACTGAAACATCCCCACAGCATTATACTCCCACCACCATGTTTCACTGTGGGAACGGTGTTCTTGGGGTTGAATGCCTCTCCCTTCTTTCTCCAAACATAGGCCACATCTCTATGGCCAGAATGCTCTAGTTGTGTCTCATCTGACCAAAGGACACGTTTCCAGTATGCATCACATTCCCCCAGGTTGTCCTTAGCAAACTTCATTCTAGCTTGGAGGTGTCTCTTCTTCAGAAGTGGAGTCTTTCTTGGTCGGCAACCTTACAGTTCATTTCTGTGCAGGGCTCTAGTGACTGTCTTCGTTAAGACATCAATTCCAGACTTGGCTAGGTCATTCACTAGTGTCTTGGCAGTTGTTCTTGGGTCTTTAGAAACCTCTCTCACTAGTTTTCTTTCCAAAGTTTTTGAAATCTTTTGCATCCTGCCTCTGTCCGTCTTGTTCTCCACTGTGTTAGTCTCTTTAAACTTCTTGATAATGCATCTCACTGCAGTTCTTGACACTTGAAAACACTTTGATAAACGTGTGTATCCTTCTCCATCTTTATGAGCATTAACAATTCTTTCTCTCAAGTCCAAACTAATTTCTTTTGTTTTTGCCATGATGACAGTGCATATTATTTTACTAGTTGTTTCACAAGATACTAATCCTCAGCTTAAAGAGCAATTTAAAGGCTTAACTAGGTTAATTAGGTTAATCAGACAAATTAGATTAATTTGGCAAGTCATTGGACAACAGTGGTTTGTTCTATAGCCAATAAGACTAATAATTTCTTAAGGGGGCTAATAATATTGACCTTTGATTGAGTTTTTTATTTATTTTTATTTTTTTCAACCTGTGCGGGAATGGAAGGGACAGAAACACAAAACTCACACTTACACTCACAATCTTCCAGACTCTCTCTTTCACACACAAACACACATAAACACATCTACACATACTAAAAACATGCCCAGACAATAGGAGGACAGAGTAAAGGTGTGCAGGACCTAAAAAATCCACTCTTTTAACACCAGCTTATATAATAGTCTAGTATCAGATAAAAGACAAATGTAATCAGTGGTGACATTGCTTAACTGAATAGTGTTGAAAAGTGATGCAATGTTTTATAGAACTATATTTTAACATTAAACCATCTTTCACTTTGACCTTTTAGCATGCCAAATCTTTGAATCAAATTTTGAAAAAGATTTAGCCTTCCATACTGTTTTCGTTGAAGGTATAATGCAGCTAAAGTTCACTACAACTAATGTCCTGGCCCCGGGACATCATTGTAAGGGAGGTGAGGTGGAAGCCAGAGAAGAATCCATTTGTGGAAGTTTATTAAAACAGATAAATCCAAACTGAGAGTCAGATAAACAGGTGATGAGGTCAAAAACACATAGAGGCAGTCCAACCAGGCAAACAGGCAAAAAGGGGTAATTCCAAAAAAGTAGTCAAAGCAAACAGTTGAAAAGGTCATACACGTGGCAATAGAACAATGAAATGAATGCTCAGTAAAGCAGGAGAAACTGGCAATACTTTGCAAAGATGCACATGTGGTGGCCCAGTTAATATGGCCACCCAAACAGGAAATAGCTGCAGAAGGAAGCGCTAACTGTCAATACACGGGTGAGAGCTCCCTCTGCTGGTGTGGTGTTACAGAACCCCCTTTCAGGTGAGCCATAGATTTGGAAGACATGGTGGAATAGAGCTTGAGCCATTTCCATGGCAGTTGGCAGACCTTTGAGGGGAATGAGGTGGCAAGAGTTGGAGAATCTGTCTATGATGACAAGGATTGTTGTAAATTCTTCGGAAGGTGGAAGATCAGTAACAAAGTCAATTGACAAGTGGGACCAAGGACGTTGAGGAATTGCTAGCGGTTGCAGAAGACCAGCTGGCAGTTCCTTGGCAGTCTTAGACTGTGCACAAACTTGGCAAGCTTTCACGTAATCAGCTACATCTTTATTGATCGTTGACCACCAGAAAGCATTGTGAATTAATTTAGTGGTGCGTGAGATACCTGGATGACCAGAGTTGGGGGAGGTATGTACCCATTGCATGACCCTTTGTTGTAGTTCCTGGGGGAGATATTGTTTGTTCAGGAGGCACGTAGCAGGTGGAGGCTCTTGCTGTGTGACTCTTTGGATCTCCTCCATAATGTCCCAGTTTACAGGTGCGATGATTACAGAAGGAGGAAGAATGGGTTCAGGTGAATGATCTTGGAGAGGAGGATCATGGCGTTTGGAGAGGGCTTCCGCCTTGCTGTTCTTACTTCATTGGTGATATGTGACAGTAAATTGGAACCTTGAAAAAAACAGTGACCATCTGACCTGGCGTGGGTTGTCTCCTGGCACTCTTTACATACTCGAGATTCTTGTGGTCAGTAATCACCTGGAATGGAAGGATGGCTCCCTCTAACCAGTGTCTCCACTCCTCTATTGCTGCTTTCATGGACAGTAACTCCTTATTACCAACATCATAGTTTCTTTCGCCAGAAGTGAATTTCCTTGAAAAGAATGCACAAGGATATAACTTAGCCAGTTGACCATGACGCTGTGACAGGACAGCCCCAATTCCACAGTCTGAAGCATCCATCTCCACTACAAATGGGAGGTTAGGGTCAGGGTGTTTCAGGATAGGTGCCGAAGTGAAACTTGACTTTAGTTTTGTGAAGGTGGTGGTGGCTTCGTTTGTCCATTTTAACTTGGATGGTTTCCCTTTCAAAAGAGATATCAAAGGGGAGGCGATCATGCTGTAGTTCCTGATGAAATACCCATAGAAATTGGCAAATCCTAGAAATCTTTGAAGTTCCTTGATTGTGAATGTTTGGGTCCATTCTGTTACTGCCTGGATCTTGGATGTGTCCATCTTGACTCCTTTATGACTTATGTGATATCCCAAGATCGTGGCCTTCTGGACATGGAACTCACATTTCTCAGCATAAACGTGGTGCTGAAGGAGACGAGAGAATGGTTCAGACATGTTCGATTCAAGATGTCTCTGAAGATCTCATTAATGAATGACTGGAACACATCTGGAGCATTGGCTAGCCCAAACGGCATGACCAGGTACTCATAGTGACCTCTGGTGGTGAGGAATGCAGTCTTTCACTCATCACTCATCATCAATGATGTAGAGTGAGATGCTTTCACTATGGAACAGTCCAATCTATAGCTGAACAGGTGCTGTTTGTTGAGTGATACCTCCCTTGATGGGTTTATTGTTGACATCACTGATGCAGATGGTGGGCACACAAGGTAGCGTAGGTAGACTGTATTTTTTGACAATATCTTTGTTGATCAGGTTCAGAGCAGCACCGGAGTCGAACAACACTGTCAAGGTAATGGGACCATTTTTAGTAGTCAGGAATCAAAAACGATTTTGAGATTTGAAAAGCGAATTGATCAACACAATTTCCGGGTCATTTGTGGGCACCCTGCGTTACGTTGGCCTGTAGCACCGCAGTAAAAACACAGATTATTTTGGCGACATTGAGTTCTCTCTTCATCAGATAGGTGTGCGTAGCTTATTTGCATGGGCTCTTGGTGTATGGTTGGCATGGTGAGGAATGTTGAATGAGGCAGACGAACAGATTTCCTTTTTTGGAGTGTTTCTCAACAGGTTATCAATCTTAATAGCCATAGCCATAGTCATAGCCATACAAACTCAAAATACATCAGGTCTTCATCCTTGCAAGCTAGTTCAGTTTAAAGCTCAAGGTTTAAACTCTATTTGAAAACAGCTTTCAGAGAAACATCATTCCACCCACTCTGTGCGGCGAGAGTTCTAAATTCAGTGGCGAAATCTACAGCAGTGCGGTTGCCTTGAGACATGTGTAGCAATTGCGTGGAAATGTCCCTGCCCCCCTCGGGATATTCAAACACATCTCTATGTTGTTGCAGAAAATATTCAAAGGAGGAATGAAATTGTGGGTCCGTCTCCCAAACTGCTGCAGCCCAATCAATTGCTTTCCCAGATAACAGTGACATCAGAAACGTGCATTTACTTTCCTTAGATTGAAACTGATCTCTCTGGCTTTCAACATAAAGGCGAGCTTGACGAATAAAACCACAACATTGTCCTGCAGAGCCATTAAACTTATTTGGCAATGCCAGTCTTACCGTTGGTGGTGTGGTTGAGGGAAGCGATCGAATATAGTGGGTCAAGTGATCATTTGCCGACTGCAAATTGTTAAGCTGCTTTTGGTAGTTCTTCAGCAGTTCGCACTGATAAGCGAATGCCACTTGGAGCTGAGAAACTTCCGCTGGGTTCATTGGTGGCAAAGTATTCTATAAGGGAGGTGAGGCGGAAGCCGAAGAAGATTCCATTTAGGGAAGTTTATTAAAACAGATAAACAAATCCGAACTCAGAGTCAGTTAAACAAGCGATGAGGTCAAAAACACAGAGAGGCAGTCCAACCAGGCAAACAGGCAAAAAGGGGTAATTCCAAAAGAGTAGTCAAACCAAACAGTCGAAAAGGTCATACAGATGGCAATAGAACAATGAAACAAACGTTCAGTAAGGCAGGAAAAACTTGCAATACTTCGCAAAGATGCACATGTGGTGGCCCAGTTATTATGGCTGCCCAAACAGGAAGTAGGTAACAGTCAATACAAGGTTGAGAGCTCCCTCTGCTGGTGTGGTATTACAATCATTTCCCTCTTGAACACTCTATTACCTCAACAAATACTTTGGCATAAGATCATTTTGTTGAAACTGATGTGCAAAATGTATATTGGGTCAAGTTAGAATCTTAGATAAAAAGTATTTCTTGCTTTGCCCAGTATTTCATGTTCAAGTTGTACTTTTCTTTTCACACAAATTATTACTCCATATTTAATTATTTTTTTTATTGTATTGTAGGAGGAAAACAGAACAAAAAAAAAAAAAAAAAAACCCGCATTTTGTGGAAATTTCTTTGTATCTGTTTGTGTCGGTAAGCAAAATTTCAGTTTGTTTTTCAACCTGATCAGGATCAGCATCCCATCTAAACTACTAAAAGAGGTGCTTCCGAATATCCTAGATCCTCTTCTGAATATTATAAACTCATCACTGTCATTAAGATATGTCCCCAAAACCTTCAAACAGGCTGTTATTAAGCCTCTCATTAAAAAAACACAACTTGACCCTAATCAATTGATTAATTACAGACCGATCTCAAATCGCCCTTTTCTATCAAAAATACTAGAGAAGGTAGTATCCTCACAATTATGTTCCTTTTTAGAGAAAAATAATATCTGTGAGGATTTCCAGTCAGGATTTCGACCTTATCACAGTACTGAAACTGCTCTCATTAGAGTAACAAATGACCTGCTCTTATCATCCGACCGTGGTTGTATCTCTCTTTTAGTGCTACTGGATCTTAGTGCTGCGTTTGATACTATTGACCACAACATTCTTTTGAATGATTCTTTTGACCGCTATCATTTTGTAGCAATAAATGAAGAGGTATCGTATTGATCACAATTTCAGTATGGAGTACCTCAAGTCTCAGTACTAGGACCATTACTTTTTACGCTTTATATGTTACCCTTAGGAGATATCATCAGGAAACATGGTGTTAGCTTTCACTGTTACGCTGATGATACTCAGCTCTATATTTCTTCAAGGCCTGGCGAAACATACAAAGTTGAAAAACTAATGGAATGCATAGTTGATATTAAAAACTGGATGACAAGTAATTTCTTATTGCTAAATTCTGAAAAAACAGAGGTGTTAATTATTGGGCCAAAAACCTCAGTAAGTAATAACTTAAAACACAGCATAATATATGATGGCTGCTCTGTAAATTCATCATCATCAGTTAGGAACCTAGGTGTGTTATTTGATAGCAATCTTTCCTTCGAACACCACATTTCTAGCATTTGTAAAACAGCATTTTTCCATCTTAAAAACATAGCAAAATTACGACCTATGCTCTCAAAGTCAAATGCAGAAATATTAATTCATGCCTTCATGACCTCCAGGATAGATTATTGTAATGCTTTATTGGGTGGTTGTTCTGCACGCTTAATAAACAAACTCCAGCTTGTCCAAAATGCAGCAGCTAGAGTTCTTACTAGAACCAAAAAGTATGAGCATATTAGCCCGATTCTGTTAACACTGCACTGGCTTCCTATTAAACATCGTATTGATTTTAAAATCTTGCTAATTACTTATAAAGCCCTCAATGGTTTAGCTCCTAGGGAGCTCTTATCACATTATAGTCCCTCACGCCCGCTGCGTTCTCAAAACTCTGGCAATCTGATAATACCCAGAATATCAAAATCAACTGCGGGTGGCAGATAATTTTCTTACTTAGCACCGAAACTATGGAACAATCTACCTAATTCTGTTCGGGAGGCATACACACTCAGTCAGTTTAAATCTACACTAAAGACCCATCTCTTTAACCTGGCATACACTTAACACATTTAAATATTTCTAATATTCAAATCCGTTAAAGGATTGTTAGGCTACATTAATTAGGTCAACCGGAACCGGGAACACTTCCCATAACACCTGATGCACGAAAAATGGAATCTATGCTAATATTGTCTGTCTCCTGCTTATTCCGAGGTCAAATCCAGTATGAATCCTGAACAGTTGGCCACTGCAGTTTTCCTTGATCCAGTTTGTATCCAGATGGTGGGTCAGTACATATAGACCACCTCTACAGGTCTGTATGGGAGTATAAACTACTTGTTTATTGGTCAGAGGAGAACTGACCCCCCAACTGAGCCTAGTTTCTCCCAAGGTTTTTTTTTCTCCATCAGTGTCACAGATGGAGTTTTGGTTCCTTGCCACTGTCGCCTATGGCTTGCTCAGTTGGGGACAACAACTAAATTGGGGAAAACTAAAAAAAATTGGGGACAAACAATTTATTAATTTGGAACTATTGATTAATTTTCTCAAACTAAAATAGTTTAAAGTTTTTTTTGAATTATTGATATATTACTTTCCCATTTGATACTGTAAAGTTGCTTTGACACAATTTGTATTGTAAAAAGCACTATATAAATAAAGCTGACTTGACTTGACTTGACTATTGACCTAATAAGTGTGGAAGATTTAATACCACTTCAAAATGTGCACGGGATAAGCATCAGCTTTAAAGGAAACTATTTTGTCTATATAGAACCAGGTGCGTTTAAAACGAACTGAATCGTTTTCAGTATAGTATTATCCTTTGCTGAAGGCGTGCCTCTTGACGAGTTTTTGCGGTTAGTTTTAGGTGCTGATGATGTATCTTAAGCAGATTCCTTTCTCTTCTTTTCCATTTGCCCTTACAGTTGAATGAAATCTGTTTGTCAGTCACGTCTGACTCACTGGAGACATGTTTAGGTTTTTTTTTATTTTTTATTTTTATTTCCAACGTTTTTTCGTATAACAGTAGAGATACATTTTTTGAAATTAGATATTTGAAGATAATCCATAAAGACATGATTTGTGTCAAATACATCATAATTATATAATGCATATATCAACAAAAATCCAGGAAGTCATTAATTTCTATCTGGAGACATGTACTATGTAGAATTTACAGAGGAGAACAACTACAGCAAAATAACACCCCCTGCAGGAAAGCTGTTTCTATTGCAAGGTTTTGTAAGGGCATTAGATTGGCAATATTTTCAGTTTCAATCTGACACGACAGGTCCAACAAAGTTAATAAATCTTAGGCCTAATAAAATATAGCCAAGCCTGTTTGCTTTTATCACATAGTTTCCTTGATCCTGAATTTTACTGTGTTCATGGTCGTTTTAAAACAAAGACTAATGAAACACAATGAAGGTTAACTCCTATACTTATAAATGGGAGAAACTGCAACATGCAATATGGAGGAATAGTCCCACCTTCTAAATGAAAGAGACAAATTTCCCAACCTGAGAAACCTGAGGCTAGACCAGCAAATGAGCATGTGCAGTTGTAAGATGTTATGACCGCGCATGCTAATTTTCTGGTATAGCCTGAAAAATAAGCCTTTTAAACCCTTTGAGCAACAAACAAAAAAAATAAATAAATAAAATAAAAAAAAACAACAACATTCATGGGGCGATTCATTTAAGATTTTTGTTGCTGGTTTGATATATGTAATTTAATTGTGAGTTCAGCGAGCAGTTTTTGAGATTTCAGGATTCCCCCATTCATTAAGATAGGACTTGGTCTTTGTATGAGCTGCCTGAAGGCATTGCAAATATGGCCACCAAGTAAAGAGACATTCCTTAAAAAGGACTTTGTTTTAAATTTTTTTTTTTTTTTTTTTTTTTTAATGATTTAATTAATTGTTATCTTTTCATTAAACCCACAAACCCTCTGCAGTTCCTGTTCAAACCCTTGGAAATCTTGATGTAATAAAAATGTTTAATGCACTTCATGTTGTAAATTACAATGAATGGAACATATTTTCTTACTCTTTGCATTTTTTACATCATTATGCTACGAGATAATCCTATTTAAATCAATGTGATAAATGAGTTAAGTCAAAAGTAATCTAAAAGTAATCTAAAAGTAATCAGATTAGATTACCTAAAATATGTAATGTAACTGATTACAATACTGACTACAATTTTTGTCATGTAATCTGGAATCAGTAACTGATTACAATTTGCAAGTACTCTTCCCAGCTCTGGTCATCTGTGCGAGTGACAGTACATTTGTGTGAAGTAAAGAATACATTTAGAACAGTGATTAAACTGACTGGAACTACATTTGCATTTAACAGTTTAAATGCACACCTTCCAGCCAAGCAGAATAGAGTATTCAAGCAGACCATGGTTTAAAGCAAATATAAAGTAGCACCCCTTGTACTTCAATATTTTGATCAGGTAATAAACACCAGCTTCTGGTTTCACCAACTTATATAATAGTCTAGTATCAGATAAAAGACAAATGCAGTCAGTGGTGACATTGCTTTACTAAATAGTGTTGAAAAGTGATGCAATGTTTTATACACAAAAAACAGTACAAATTTTTGGTTTTGGAAGTAATGACATATTATCATTATTATTACTATTTTAATGAAATAACTAAATCGAGTGTTTTAACTGTGGTATTTGCAGTTCACATTTGAACTATATTTTAACATTAAACAATCTTTCACTTTGGACTTTCAGCATGCCAAATCATTGAATCATATTTTTAAAAAGATTTAGCCTTCCACACTTTTTTCTTTGAGGGTATAATGCAGCTACAGGTCACTACAAATAATGTCCTGGCCCCGAGACATAATTTCCCTTTTGAACACTGTATTATCTCAACAAATACTTTGGCATAAGATAATTTTATTGAAACTGATGTGCAAAATGTACACAATATTGGGTCAAGTCATAATCTTAGATAAAAAAGTATTTCTTGCTTTGCCCAGTATTTCATGTTTGCCCAAGTATTGTATTGTAATGTATTGTACTACTCTTTAGGATGAAAACAGAACAAAAAACAAAACAAAACCCCACATTTTGTGGAAATTTCTTTGTATCTGTTTGTCACCAAGCAAAATTTCAAATTGTTTTTTTAACCTGTTTAGGATCAGCAGATATTTTTTTGGAAAGTTCTGATGTATTTCACCAAAGTGAAAGAGGTATATATAAAAAAAAAAAAAATCATAAAAAAATTCCCAAAACTACGAATGGCATGTTTGCTTTCTGTACCTCATCACAATGACATCCTGTGGGCCTTTAAACATACTGAAAACCATTGTTAACATGAAGGGAAGTTAGAGCTGAACACTTCTTGTTTTACGTGAGGTTCCTCTATTTTACCTATATATTAGAATAAAGAAGAGACACTGTTCTCTTCTGTCCTGTACACTATGGAGAAGCATTTTGTTTTCTACGTATTATGTTACACTATTCTGTTTCACTTTTTATCGCATAATGTAGCAACACCATGGGCAAGAAGACAGTGTCAACAGGTACATTTTATGGTAGTTTATTATTAGGTTAGTGTTCAATGTATATTTAAACTTTTTTTTTTTCTCCCCAGATAGCTGATGGCTATGATTGCAGTGATATGGAGCTACAAGTAATTCCAGATGAGATACCAAGTTTTGTCAAAAAATTGAAATTTAGCTTCAACTATCTCCCTGCCTTATACAACTTCACTTTTCAGAGGCTAAGGAGCTTGAATTATCTAGACCTGACAAGGTGAGCAAAGCAACTTTGTTTTTCAAGATAAATTGTGTAAAATTGTGCATCAGACAATCTGTTTCTTCTTCTCACATCTAACCCTATAACTCACAGATGTGGCATCACGTTCATGTATGAAGACGTTTTTAAATATCAGTCTGGCTTGGTGGTCCTTATCCTAATTGGAAACCCACTTGTGTTCATCGCAGAAAGAGCTTTTTATGGACCTCTAGCGCTGAAATATCTAAGCCTTGCTCAGTCAAAGATCCAAAGCCTATCAGACATCCCAACAGATAATCTTGCATATTTGGAGGTTCTAGACCTTGGGGGAAGTGAAATTCACTCATTAGATGGACTAAGCAGTTTCCACTGTCAAAACTTGCGCAGTCTGCAGTTGGACATGAACTCTATTGACCGGATAAGTGTGGAAGATTTAGTACCACTCCAAAATGTGCATGGGATAAGCATCAGCTTTAAAGGAAACGATTTTGTCTATATAGAACCAGGTGCGTTTAAGTCACTAAACTTGAGTAGTCTTGATTTCAGTGGATGCCTTAGCAAGATGGACTTCTCATCCTTACTGAAAGGGCTTGAAGGCCTTAAAACCAACAGACTGAACCTGGGACTGTATGAAACTGACCCAACGGTGCACATACCATCAGCAGCACTACAATCTTTTTGCAAGATCTTTGTTACTGACCTGGATTTCCAGCTTCAGCATTTCTTAGACCTAAATAATTCCACCTTTTATTGCCTTGATGAATTGAAAAAGCTTGATCTTACTAGAGCCCACCTGGATTCATTGCAATTTAACATGACTGGCCTATCCACATTGTCACATCTGGTGCTAGATGAGAACCGCTTTAAAGATATCTGTCACATCAACACCAGAAACTTTCCCTTGCTTACACACTTGTCAGTAAGCGGGAATTCGAAGCCATTAATTTTTAGCAGTAAATGCTTGAAGAGTCTCAGAGTCCTAGAGGAGCTGGATCTCAGTCTTAGTTTAGTAAATCCCATGGGACCTTGTTGTAATGACCAGCTATTTGGTCTGAGTGAACTGAAGCTCCTCAATCTCAGCTATGGCTCACAAATATTCTTGAGTTCACAACCTTTTAATGCAACTCCACAGTTGAAGCACTTGGACATCAGCCATTTAAACTACACTCTAAATGACAGCTCACCTTTTAGTAATCTACAGAATCTCAAAACTCTAAATCTTTCCTGGTCAAATACCAATCTGACAAACATGCACATCTTTAAAGGCTTGAAGAACTTGCAACTCCTCAATTTGAAGGGAAACGCTGTTCAAGGTGGGGTTCTCACCCAGACAGAGCTCTTTAAATACGTCCCTTTTTTGGAAACCCTCATTCTTTCTTCATGCAAAATAACTGCTTTTGAAGAGAACTTGTTTAAAGGTCTCACACATCTCAGGCAAATAGACCTGAGTCAAAACAAGTTGGTCAAACTGAGCACATCTGGATTTTACTCCCTGGATTTTCTCCAACTTAACTTTGCCAGTAATGCCATTATAACAGTGAATGTTGGAAGTGTTATGGATCTGGGAAAAGAAAGTACTGTTGATCTGAGCTACAATCCACTGGTATGCAACTGTAGCAACTTTGAGTTCATCAACTGGGTTAAAAAAAATAAAATCAAAGTAAAACACTTAATGGAGACCCTTTGTAATGCCACAGGAACAAGGATTATTGATGCAGAACTTCATTGTGAATTTTCTGTAGGTGTACTTGCATGTGTTATAATTGTAATTGCAATTGTAATTGCATTTGGCATTTTCTGCCTTGTCAGGAGAATTAGAAAATATTCAAGTTATTCACAACTGTAAAGTAAGAAGAGTTTGTTTGGTCTCCCTCCAAATGCAGACTACATTAACATATAACATGAACATCTGCTTTAAGTTGGAGATCGAAGTTGGCTAGAATATGTTGAAAAACTGGAAAAGAAACACAATATCAATGAACAATGTCAATGTATTGAAAAAGCTATTCAAAATATGGACTAAAATCTTGTTCTTAGATTTTAGATAATGAGGTCTGTATATAGTAAAAAGACAATAAAATGCAGTAAAAGTTCATTTTGACATGCCTTTTTATTTTCAGTATTATACAACTTTAGAAGTATAAATATTTGTATAGTATACAACATCTATGACATCCATAGAGCTTTCTGTGGGTGATGTACAAAACTCAAAACCACATCTCTTATTGCACAGATCCTAAAAGACAATGATAAGCAGAGTCATCTACATAAACACTGTTTTCACACATAGAGAGAGGAAAGAAATCTCCAGAAAACAAGCAAGAACATACTGAACTGGAAAGACAACAAACAATTAGGCTACCACACCAACGGTCTTCAACAGCAAGTGTCCGCTAGGAGGAACTCACACACGCACACACACACATTGATCATAGCTTAACTGCTTGTGACGTAGCACATTAATTTGGCAAATAACACAAATGTACAAAATATACATCCATGAAGTAGTTGTAAACGAACATTTAATGTGCTTCTTTAAGGATTTAAACATTAATTGTAAGAAAAGGGAAGAGTGAAAGGGAAGGAAAGCAAAACACCAACAACATAATCATGTGGGGTTCATTCGTGGCAATACAATTGATATTTGAGAACAGACAATGCATATGTCCTAAAAAACATTCACGTTATCATTAAAGTTTCTATTGTGTTTGCTTAGAATCTCTTCCCCAAATTCCCAATAAGCGTTGTTTTTAATCTTAAGGTGCCTTGTACGTATCACTTTAGACCTCCTAAACTACATTTGTAAAGTCTATAAGGAACAAAAACTTCAGTCTGCTAATACACTTTGAAATCTCTAGATTCTCTTTACATGGTGCATTCTGTTTAGTTACTTATGCACATTTGTGTGTTTAGCTCAGATATATGCCCTGTTTGCGTAAAACATTAATTACAAATACTTCAATATCATACTGTAATATAGCCTAGATGTTTCACAATATAAGTATACTGAAATTGGCCTAGATACACAGTCGCTTTAGTTTAAGTTGGTACGTGAGGTATACATACCAGCAGAGCTACAGCAGTTTTAAAGTTAAATCCAAATATCAAAAGACACAATGATTCATCCTCTTCTCCGTTCTGATGCCAACCTTCAGTGGTCACTATGCAACTGCCTAAAGGTCAATTCAAGCACAACTAATGACAAATATGCTTTTTTAACATTTGGGTACAACCTTTAAAAAAAAAAAAGGAATAAGGTCTCCAAAGGTAAAAAGTGCAGGGAATGCGCTTAGCAGTCCTATTGTGTGACTACAGATGTTAATAGCACAAATGCATTTAGTAAAGTATTACACAGTCCCCATTTATAAATGTTGTACTTTGCATATGAATATGTAAGAAGCATCAATATGATTGGACACGAAGAACGAACATGCAGTGAAACTCCTGACATTTACCACAAGCCCTGGCATACCACAAGTGTTGCTAAAGCACGTTTGATTATCCCTGTATGAGCCCTTTTAACCAAACCAGGGGAAATGCATCATGTTCCTGTTTGCCAAATGGTAGCCCTAAAAGCTTGACATTTTCTTTTTTGAAAAACAGATTGTATATAATCTACACAGTAGCAAACTTTAATCATTGGGTAATCCTTCAGTCTGAAACGTGCCTTTTATATAATGTGCTACATCTGCCTTGTCCCTGTTTTTAAGTAAATGCATGACTTCCTTGTTAGCGGCATTAAGTATGATGAACATTCAGAAAGCAATTCTGCTGCGCCACTTAAAATACATATCAAAAAATGCATGTGGTTAACCCCTACATACCTTAGTGAAACTTCAAGTACACTTCATTTCAGAGCGAGACTATCATTTTTCTGCTAGTTTAGACTCTATATCAGCGCAATTACTGAGCAGATAACATCACCAGGAGACTAACATTACTAAGTACAGTATACAAACATATGACATAGCAAAATATATACATATAAAACATACAACACTCGTTTTCAATCAACCCCTCTGTACAATTAATGCTGCTCTATTTACAATATATTGCATAAAAATTAATCCTTAGAAATGTATGTGAAAGGAATGTGAATTTCACCATGACCTGCTAAGAACAGCAAGTCATATTTCCCCAAAAAACTCTAAGGCCCCTTCCACTACGATTCCAGAACCATAAGATGATTCCAATATAAAATAGTTCCAGGTGAGAAGCACAGGACAAAGTGCTTTCCCTCTGTGCACCACTACCCAAAACAAAACTTTGCTGATAAGGTCAAAGAAAAAAAAAAAAAAAAAAAACAATAAGTGGAAAAAAAAAGAAATAAAATAAGCGATCTGTTCTGCTTGCAGAGTCTAAGCCACATTAATAGCACCATTGCTACATATATTTTCCTAGTGGTTTTTAAATACATCAAAAACCAGTATAATACATGATAACGCTAGCCTGAATAATCATGAAGCATTTTTTTTTTTTTAACACAGTTAACATGCACCTTCAGCTCTAAATTTGAGGTGCTTTTTGTTTGGTACAATTACACTCAACCAGGATTGGCACAGTTCATTTATCCTTAACAAAGGCATCTACACTCCGTCTCCCCAATTATTGCACACGCCACTCGTTACATCACACCGCAACACAATACAATGACTAATTTTGGCGCTTTTGCAAGATCTAAAACAAGACCACAAATCAGCAGCAAAACAAGTCAACATTCAGCCTACATTTTTTGACATAATATTAACGGAGCATCATAGATCACAACACAAACAAACAAATTCATCTCTGGTTTCCTATGAAAACCCAAAGTAACAGCTTTACCGGTCCTCAGATAGGAAGGCTTCATGATATTACATATAGACAAAAATTATGTTTACATCCTCATAGTCTTTTTAAAATTCAATACGCTTGGCAACTACAATACAATACAATATATCACTTTTTACAAGTTAACCCACGTTGCGTATCCTTTGTTTGTTTAGAACGGCCTGAATCTTTTTCAATAGTAGTATTATCCTTTGCCAAAGGCGTGCCTCTTGACGAGTCTTTGCGGTTAGTTTTAGGTGCTGACGATGTATCTTGAGTAGGTTCCTTTCTCTTCTTTTCCACTTGCTCTTTTCGGTTGGATGAAACCTGTTTGTCAGTCAACTTTGACTCACCAGAGGCATGTTTAGGGTCAGAACTGGATGTAGTAGTAGTAGTTTTCCCTATGGGATCACTTGTGCTGGAGCCCTTGAGGGACTCTGATCTTGGAACATCAGTTTTGGACTTCACTTGTTCCTTTAAGGAAGGCCCAGATAATTCAACTGCAGCAGTGCTGCCCTTACCAAGAGGAAGCCCACTAGACACATGGATTTTAACAGCTGGTACAGGCAACACCGGCACTGAGCCACCTTGGGAACCAGTGCGGGTCTCTTTATGAGGCTGAGATTTAGGCGTAGACAAGACTGACTCTCTTAGGTCCTTTGGTTTTACTATGTTGTCTTTGAGCTGTGCTGTGTTTTCCTGCTTTCCCTTATCTTCAACTGCCTTCCCAGTGGACTGCGTAACAAGTGGAGAGTCTACTCTGGGCTTGTTTTTGGAGCTCAAAGGGGTTTGTTTTAGTATAGCGCTATCAGGTGGTTGTGTCTGTTTTATTGCAGTCTGAGCTGGACTTGTCTCTGTCATGGACATGTCCTTAACTTGCTTATTGGGCTTCTCGGTGTCTACATCAAGAACACTCTTGATTTTCTGCTTTACTTCTGTTTTAACTGCAGACTGCACATGCACAGTGTCTTTTGTTGAAGTGTCACAACTTCTAGTCTTTGGTGGGCTTGCACCACTGTCCTTTGATGTGATATTCATGTTTACTTGGCTTTTGAAGATGGCTTCCTGCTTTTCACAGTTTTCTGAAACTTCAGCTTTGACTGAAGGGTTAGGGTTAGAGGCACAAGTAATCTTTTCATTCACACTGCATTTGAAGTCCTTTTTAGGGGCCTTTTTATCTCCTGAGTCCATTTTGTCTCCACATGCTGGCAAGGTTTTAAGTTCCTTCACCATTAAACTGGATTGGCTAATTGCCTCCTCTGCATTTATTTTGTCTGCATGTTGATTTTTGTTTAAACCCTGTTGAGACTGATGGGTTTGCACACAGAATTCTTTGCTACAACTTGATGCACTGGAATTTTGTGTCCTGTCTGAGATTTGTTTGGAGAGCTGAACTGAAATACTTGCTGTCTGTCCATTTGCCAAGCCAACAGAGCCTGAAATTTTGGCACAATTCTCATCAGACTGAGGAGGGTGGATGGTGGTTGTTTTTACTTCAGCCAACTCAGAAGGTTGTGGGGTGGTGCTTGCACTGGCCTGGGATATTGAATCAGTAGCGGGCATGTCCTTCAGTGGGGCAGCAATGGCAGATGGAGTGTCTTTTCTTTGAAGAGTAGACAATGAGCTTTCAATAATAGGGGTCTCAGGTGCATCTGCTGGTGCTGAAGCAGAAGACACAATGGATGTTGTGACTGGGGAAGCTAAAGATAGACTCTGCAGGATGGGTGCCGTTTCTTTGACGGATATCTCTGGTTTAGCCTGCCCTGAGGTTGGCGTACCATCAGACTCTATGCTTTTATCCAAACTTTTTACTTTGCTAGATGTAGATGTTTTGCTTTCCTTCAAATCTTGAAGATGCTCTGGATTGATGTCAAGATGGTCTTTGGTGCTACCAGCCCTATCCTTTCTATCCATCACAGTCTTGGTTGTAGCCAAAGTTGAGTTTAATTTCGCACCTGCACTGTCCATAACATCTTCTGATGAATGGACCTGTTTTTTTGCAGTCATCATTGTATCAGCTGGTTTGTCTTTATTTAGGCCATCTTTATCTGTAGACATTGCTGAACTGCGTGAACTAACTGGTGTCTCACTCAGCCTGCTATTATTTTGGCCAGAATTTGCTTCTGGGATTTTCTGGACAGAGCTGAGTTGAACAAGAACAGCAGAAGACACTGGGAGTTCCTCAGGTTGATTTGTTTTACTTGGGACCGGTTGTTTCTTCTGAGTTTCATTTTGCTTTGGAGATGTAGACACTGCAGAACTGTGTAAACTAATTGGTATCTCACTCAGCCTACTATTATTTTTGCCAGATTTTGCTTCTGGGATTTTCTGGACAGAGTTGAGTTGAACAAGAACAGCAGAAGACACTGGGACTTCCTCAGGTTGATTTGTTTTACTTGGGACCGGTTGTTTCTTCTGAGTTTCATTTTGCTTTGGACATGTAGACATTGCTGAACTGTGTAAACTAACTGGTGTCTCACTCAGCCTACTATTATTTTTGCCAGATTTTGCTTCTGGGATTTTCTGGACAGAGATGAGTTGAACACGAACAGCAGAAGACACTGGGAATTCGTCAGGTTGATTTGTTTTACTTGGGACCGGTTGTATCTTTTGGTTTGGATATGTATCCTCTATATTTTCCATGTCGTCTTCCTGGTCTTCATTGCTGACTTCCCTTATGGAGGGTGTTTTTCCACATGCAAAGTGAGCATTGTGTCGTGCAGCTCTCATCTCCTTTAGCCTAGTCTCCGATTTCACACTTGTGTCTATGGACTCCACTTTACTGGCTGTAATCTGCAACTTCGCCCCATCATTGGATTTATTTCTATCATGCAAGGTCTCACTGCAAGCAGGACTTATTGTAGAGTCCTTGTTGGAAATGGACTCTTCTTTTGTAATGGTTTTACTGCTCAAATGCACATTGTCCTTATGGTTAAGTGTCCCAGTAATCCCTGCATGTGTACTTTTCGGTTTCTCTCTGGTTTTCTGTTGAACTGGCTGTTTTCCACATAGATCATCTGCCAACAAAGTACTTTCACCATGGCTGTCTGCCATTTTGGAAAGACACGTGTCAGTCTTGGATACCCGAGGCCCAGAAAGCAGACCAATGTCCAGGGTGCCCTCTAGTGGCTTTAAAGAAGACACAAGCCGTCCCTCCAATTTGTACTCAGAGGAGGTCTTCCTAATAGGACCATCAGAAGCAATCATCTGAAGTTTTTCTACTGCACTCTCACCTCTCCCACTAAAAAGCTTAGGACCCAAAGTTTCAGAAGTGCCATGAATGTTGCACATGCCCCCTTTAACATGTTCTAAAGCCAACGCGGAATCCAGCTGAAGACTTTTGGACCTGGTGGTGTTGAAATGAATGCTTTCATGAACACCAGAGGATATTCTACACAAGGAGTCCTCCCTATCCTCAAAGGACTGTCTCTTTCTGGCTAATTCTATGTTGGAGGCTTTGAAATCTATTCTCTCAGGTTTATTACTTTCCTTCATTGACCGAGAAAGTTGTCGATCTGACTGACAAGACCTCACATTCTCACTTAAAAGTGATACACAGTCCCCACTGGTGACAGACTCAGCTATGCTCTCACAGACTCTTGGGTTTAATTTTTTGTAGAGGACATCCTTCAAAGTAGCATTTGTAGACTTGTCCAGGGATCCAGATTCAGAACCCTGGGGTCTTACGCTGGGACGGGTAAGGACACCCCACTCCTTATCTTCAGCAGCAGCAGCACCTTCCACATCTTGCACAGTGTCCTGTTTTTGCGTAGACTCTCGTCTCTCAGCCCAGTCCTGCCTCTTCACCACCACTTTAGCCTTCAGCTTTTCCCTATCTAGCTCCTCTACTGACTCCTGTCGACCAACTTTGCGAGTGACTGGCCGCTTTAGGCAACCCTGCTCAGCAGGCCTCACCCGAGTAATGGTGGGTGGCTCACAGGAAGTGCTCTCCTCTATGCATGGTGGGATATGCTCTCCTCTAGACGAAGCCTCCCCTTGAGACTCCTCTTGGGTGACCTCCAAACTGTGCTTTCGGGTGCATAAATGCTTTTTGTCACCAGCGTAAGAGGGGGAAAGCTTCTCCTCGGATTGAACTCGCTTCAAGAGTGGGGACCGAGGAGGCTCTGCGCTTTTAGGTCGCACCATATGGCGTACAATAGTGGGAGGTGAGTGCATTTTGGCAGGGAAGGCCTGAGAAGTTTTGGAGCTTCCCACAGTGTGAGTCAGCAAGGGAGATGGGGACCGCTGAGGAGAAGTCGGCTGAGGCTGAGGGGTCGGGGAGGGTGTGCGAGCCAGTGGTGAGAGGGGAATGCTCCCTGCTGATTTACGTCGACCCTGACGTAACCGTCCAGGTAGTTTGGGACCCAGGCCATGCAGAGTACTGGGTCGGATATGGCCAGAGCCTGCAGGTGAGTTAGGTGCACTGGAACTGGGGGAGCTACTCTGTGATGAATTGCCACCTGGAAAAAAAAGTGGATGTTAAAAAATTAAGAAAAGTGCCACCTTGTTTCATTCAGATAATAGAATTCCACTCTGATCTGAATAGGATGTGCACAGAACACAAAAACAGCGTATATTTACACCTCTTGACCCATGACAGGCAACACCATTAAAACATAGATTTTTTTTTTTAATTGGGTCAGGTAAGGCACATACCTGACTGGTTGAAGTCAGGTGTTGGGCGAAAGGCAGCTGTGGGGGAGCGTGGTGAGAGGCTGTGTGTGGGAGATCCAGGTAGACTCTCTCCTGAAGACAGTGAGCGGTTTAATGAGGTGAAACTACGGCTGGTGTGTAAGAGTGGAGAGGGCTGCATGGCAAAACGTTTGAATACTGAACGCCGTCTAGAGAGGAAATAAAAGCTTGAGCTGAAAAAACAGATTGGAATATTCAAAAAGACAAACCATACAATTTATATTACACTTCTGCTGTGTACAATATGCATGCAAAAACTGTCAAATATATATTGAAAGCACAATGCATGGAATAGCATCTCATAATGCAAAGCACTAAGCAATTTTAAAAGTCATTCTATTTTTTTTTTCTTTTTGATTTATGTCATCAGATGCCCAAAATGTAAGACATTTTTACAAAATAAATAAATAAGACAGTTAGCATATAGCAGAAGGTACATTACAATGCAGTAACAGCTACATCTAGTGGCAGTATATGGCTGTTGAGGTGTAGGTAGTTTATCCAAATGTGTGTGATTATGTAAACAAACATTTATAAAACCTGAAATGGACAAGAATAATGAAATTCTTGTTTTCTTACCTTTCTTGAGTTTTCTCTTTCTTAGGCTTCTTGGTTCTTCTCACCATTTTGCTTCTGTAACTATTTCTTCTAGCTGGACCAGTTTTGATAGAAGTGTTTTCAAAAGGGGTAGTAGATATCGTGACTTTACTTCCACTCTGCAAAAATCATCAACAACAACAACATTTAAGTGTCACTTACAGACATATTGTAATACAAAATTAAATGGACAACAAGCAGTGAAAATAGTGTTGTGGTTATCACATTGGTTGGTTTTTGCACCTTTAGCAATAGCTCCACCACCTCAGTGTGAAGTAGCCCATGAACTGTTTCTCCATTCACATGAGTGATCAGGTCGCCAGCCTTCAGACCAGCCTTGTGAGCAGGGCCACCATCCTCTACATTCTATTCCCAAACAATACAATATACATAGTAAATAATACAAAGTTTGAAAGATTTTATTAATATCCTTTATCAATATAATATCTTATATTGTAACTATGTGAAAAATCTATTCCATGTTTTTTTGTCAGCTGTTTGGGTTCTATAGTGGCTATACTGGACAGCCCTGCCACACTTACCCAGACCATGTGATAAACTGTATAAACATCACTGTCACAGGCGTAGACCCTGATCGCTCTCAGAGTGAAGCCAAACTTCTTCCCTGAGCTGTGGATGATGATTGGCTGACGACAGATGACACCACTGAGGGAGGAGTCTCGGCTGGGGGAGGAATCTCTAGAGGATGGGTCTGAAGACAGCGAGTATGGAGAAATGGGACTTGCCAGTGGTGAAACACCAAAAACATCTGGGGAAACAAAGAAGAGAGGTCAAATCCTACATGAATATATCTGTCTGTCGCTGTGCAACAGAAGGTAACCACCTTTCAAAAAACCCCTAACATAGACAATAACAAAAACCTGGTCATGCATGTACAGATATCCCAACATATTCTTTCACATACACATACTGTACACTCACCTCCAGGAATCATGAGTGACAGGGCGCTGGTAGACACTGATTTTGTGACTTTGCTGACTACACACTGCTTTTCTGTGGCCTCAGGTTTGGGAGCTGTCAGGAAGGAGCCTGTATCAGAGGAAGGTTTACAGGAGCTGTCTAGACTCTCAATTCCATCTCCACGTGATGGAGCCTGATCCAGGTGCTCAGAGAAACTGCCTACTCAACAAAAAAAAAAAAAAAGAGAGAGAGAGAGAGAGAAAAAAAAGTTAGTTATAACAGTTTTGCAATGTACATATTTCCCTTAAAATATTTTTTAAAATTTAATTTCTTATGTTCCTCTAATCTAATCAAAATCCATTAGATAATGTAGCTGTTTAAATACAACAAATCACTTTTTTCAGTTAAACTGGGGGTCAACTTTACCATGGCAAAAAATAAAAATAAAAATAAAAAAATAAATAAAAAAATCATCAACATAAAAAACAGCAAATACATTGCAGGACTTTACTGCCTTTAGTACATAATGTACACCAATATCATGTGGAAATTATATGCATTTATTCATGTTTTAAACAGGAAGTCTTTTGAGACATTAAACATATGTAAACATATGTATTTATTCATTCATTCATTCATTCATTCATGTACATTCCTATCTCCTGTAAATCACCCCTGTACCTGAGAGGGTGGAGTTACTGATGGTGCTACAGGGTGTGGTGGGATCAGGCTCATCCTGAGGCAACTCCCCAATACTAAAGGTTACTTTACTGGGGTCTTCCAGAGCCAGGGAGCCCTCACTGTCTTCCACTTCTGCAGAGATGGCAAACTTAGGAAGAAGACCGGAACACCTGCTCAAGCTGGTGCTCTCAGTGTCAGATGAATGAGAGAGAGAAGGGCTGGAGAACAGAAACAAGGTAAAATGACACAATCCACCTGGAAAAAAGTTATCTACAAATTTAAGGTATTTTTAGTAACATAGAAGCTGTTTTGTTGTGGCCCAGAGAGGTCTACCAGCTCTAACCAGCTTTATTTATTAAGAGGTTGGCCTTGACCCTACTAACTGCTTGTCCAATCTGATCAACCATCTGGACAAACGTGGTCCAGCTAATGACCATAAACCAACCTGGACAATGTAAAATCAGAAGTTGGATTTTCCAGTCAAATTTGACTTGATGTTAAAGATATCTTAAATGTTAATATCAAAATGAATACTTCATTAAAAAAATAAATATTTTGTGCAAGTGTGCAAGATGTGTATTTATTTTATTACAAAGTCTTCATCTCTGATTTTTACACCTTGATTTTATATCTAAGCTCTGTTTATGAAAAGGGTGTGTGGGTAACGTACATCTCAGTGAAGTCTGGAGTCCAGCTCAGTGAGTCAACAGTGAGAGGACTGTCTGTTGTCTTCTCTGGCTGTTCTCCTTTCTCTTCCAGCTGTCCTCGAGACAGATCCAGACTACTGTAAACCTACACACACACACACACACACACCACAAACATCATATATTTATTAATAATTTCCATTAAATCTTGGAGTAAACATAGGCATGTGCCACAGCATATAACCATGAGAATAAGACAATCAATCCTGGAGCGAAGAAATGCAACTTGAAACTGGGTAATTGCTAGGTGGTTGCTTTCTCTCCCAAGGCAAATTCATATGAATTTATACAATCTCATTCATAGTTGTTTTTTAAACTCACACCCCACTTAGGTTTAGGTTTGGGGTGGGGTAGAAGATGCAGCTTCATGCTTGCAACTGTATAAATTACTGTATGAATTTAGTATAGAACAGTCAATTCATTAAATGGCAATAACCAATCACCACCAAAAATAACAATTGAAGATGCCTGAAAAATAAAATCCGTCTAATACAGATCCACTAGGGGGCCTCAGCAAACTTCCAAGGGGGCTGCAGAATGACATTTTATATTGATATTACTATTATTAATACATTTAAATAATTAAAAAGCTAAAGAATACAAAATCAATAAATCTTATCTTCCCTCCTTCCCTCAATAGCTATTGTTTCTGTTTTAGTTTGTTTATAAAAAAAAAAAAAAAAAAAAAAAAAAAAAAAAAAAAAGATTAAAAACAAGCAGCAATCTCATAATTCTAGCAGATATTTATAAAACACAGCCTTCACCAGATTTCTTCACTGCAAGCATGATTTCTGGAAGCAATGGATGCTGCAATGCACCAAAGCCTTGCATGCCTAAGAATAAGGATGCGCATAAGTATTTGTTGTGTGCAAGACTGTTCCCTGACCTACAAAAATATATCCCTCTAACAAAAGCAAATGCATGTAAATATATAAGCTGAGCCCTATGGCAGAGACAGTGCTGACCATAGTTTCCACATCTCTACTTAAGCATACACTGGGGTCAGGATCCTTATCATCTGACACATGAATTAAGCAGTGTGTGAGAAAAATGTGACAACTCACTTTGGAGAATCGGTGTGAGGATGAGGAAAACTGCCGCAGTTCCACATTGAAATCTTCATCATTGGTATCATCCTCCTCCTCAGTTTCCAAGTGATGGTACCTATCGGATCGTGCTGCGATTGAAAGAGAAAATGTGTCACAAGTCCGTTATTTCAAGATTCTATTATTCTAAGAAATTCATTTTTCTAAGAAGTTCATTTAAAAAAACAACATTCTGTCATCTTTGTCATTATACAATACACAGAAAGAGAAAAAAAAGCAGCATGCTTACTTAAATCAATATTGTTATTACTGTCCACACACATTATATATATATATATATATATATATATATATATATATATATATATTCCAAAGCACTGTAAAATTAAGCTAGAGCAAACTGTTGACATTTTTTCAAACAAATGACAAAGATTCATATCATCAACCAACTGTGCTATACTAATATATGACTAATCTATCAGTCTGGGAACATCTGACCATCCCTTAAGACATAAAACCAGACATGGGCACTGGCTTTCAGCCCTGCACTGCTTGCATGGACCGTGAAGGACAATGACTGCACTCCTGCTGTCACTCACTGTCAAAGTAGCTGGTGTCATCCTCAGACTCCAGCTGGGGGATGAACTCTGCCTTCTGCCTCAGCAGGCTGTTCCAGTCCAGACTGTGAAAGAACTGATGGTGCTTGACTTCATACGCCCCTCCTGCTTAAAGATACGCATCTAATCAAATTTCAGAAACACTCAACCACCTTATCATGTGATAAAGCAACAAGTGGTAAATTCAATTTATTCCAGTTTGTGTATTAAATATCTTGGCTTTTGCGTCGTTGTCGTTTTTTTTTTTTTTTTTTGTAGTATTGTTAGTGGTTGTGGTTTTGTTGGGTTTCACAGTATTTTCACTTTCAGTGATGGCAAAAATGTTCTTAACTTTCGTAATATAAACTTTCACTAAAAATGAAAACAACTTTCACTAGCAAAGTAGTGACGTTAGGCTTTTTAAGTGCTAAGAAAAAATGCAATTAAAAGAAATGTACTTGGAGGCTAGGCAAATTTGCTGTCTGACTCTACTAAAAGAGAGGAAAATTGCTGCACTTTGCCTTTTTATATGGTTGGGTGCATATAAGTGACATCAAAGAGAAAGATTATGCAGTGCAAGTTCCTGTGAGTGAACTATGAGTGAGCCTGTACATGTTTTAATGGCTAAAAGGTGAACTGGGCATTTCTGATGAAAATACCCTACTTATTTTATTGATTTTACTGGCAGTGTGAGATATATTATGATATATAATAAATACATATTTATTTACATAGTTTTAATAATTCTTTTTTTGAATTATTGTTTATTGTAAGAATTTTCATAGGAATATGTCATCTGAACAAGTAACAAACATGTCTGCCATTTTCATTCTGACCATCGGAGGAAAAAAAGCATTACAATGCATTGTGCTACCAATGGTGATTAAATCTAAAGATCGCTTAGCTCATATCACACCAAATCACGCAAATTATTAATACTGTTATACTTTGTTCTCAAAATGTTGCAATGTGATGTAATGACGCAAAGGCGCCATGCTTGCATTTCCCACTCAAGTTAAAAAAAACAACAAAACATTATATCATTATATCTTGTAGTATGTGATGTGCCATGATTTTATTACGATATCTTGTAGTGTGTGCATGTTTAAGATTTGAGGGAAGATAATCTGCAAAGATTCTTCTTATGTGTGTGCTGCAACCAGATTTTATAAAAACTTTTTAAAACTGTAGTGTAAGCCCAGCTTTACTGGACAACAAGACATTTGTTTACGTGCCAACAGCAATTTTTACTCACTTTTGTTGTTTGGCAAGTATTATCACAAACATTTTGGACCCTTACCAGTGCCGAGGCGCTCCAGAGGGTTCTGTCTGAGCAGTAGGGTGATCAGCTCCTGAGCATCAGCTGGTGGCGCATCCTCTCCCTCCGGCCAGTTTATTTCATCTAAGACGAGAAGCAGCAAACAGATTCATCCTCATTAACAGAATGGAACAAAACCAACATCTTTTCCAAAAATCATTACTTTTCATTCAACATGAAAGCTCCTCTCTGGTTTTGCTGCCTTTTTATTTTAACACAAAACCATTCACTTATGCACAGCACCAGACTAAAGAATACAGAGAATATTTTTACATATGAATCAAACATTATTAAAATGCCTACTACACATAAACAGGCATCAATTCAAGGAACGTGCATGGGTTTCCAGTATCTAGAGGTTATTTGGCATTTTTCACTAATCAAAGAATAGGGCCCCTGACACAATCATAACACACACGATTGCAGAGGAACAACAAAACTGAGCTTAGATCAGAAAGAAAAGGACAGGGACTTTGGCATAAAGGCTAGGGGGGTGAAATAAATGAAGAGCTGTGCTTTGTTTGTTTTCCGACTGTCTCTACAGCAACACGAGCCCCGTGTTTGAATCATATTAAGAAGCATGAATATGCATCCAAGCCCAGGGCAATAGCAGATAGCTGGGCTCATTATTTAAGACTCACACCTATGCCAACCCCATAACCAGGGAGTTAAATTGGGATTTGTTATGTGCGTGTGTGCGTGTTGGGGCTCCATGGTTTCAGGCTTTGAAGGAAGCACATGTACATGTGAAGCCTACAAAATTTGATCAAATATTAAATGACAAACAGCTAAATATAACAAGTTATGTCAGTCCTGTGCTATGAACACTACAATTCTGATCAAAATCATTCTACATGCTGGCGTTGTGCAAACCTAATAACAATAAAACCAGTGCTTTAAATTTTCAGGTATGTCTGACGGTAATATTCAGGCACAGAAACACTACTGAATTTTAAGGAATCAAATGTAAAATGACACCCCATAGTCTTCACTGTAAAAATAAACAGCAGAAACCTTACAATTAAAGTTACAAAGGTCAGTCAAGAGCACTAAGTGATTTTCTCTGTCTTTTGTTGTTAGATTAACAAACAGCAATCAGTTTAATAGACTGCTGTATCTTTAAGACCAACTGCAAAGATCTAACATACTGTTACACATGCATTTTCTTTCTTAGTTGTTTGTGCACACTGAAGATATAACCAGTATTAGGTAAGTTACTCTAAAAAGTAATGAATTACTAGTTACTAATTACATATTTAACAGTGTAATTAGATTACTGTACCAATTACTCTCTAACTTTAATTGCTTAAATCCTATAAACCTTAACAAGTTAATAATACAAAGATAGACATGAAACTGTTCTTTTAATTCTTTCAAATAAATAATACATAACTACATAAATTATTCTGGTCACACTTTAGATTACGGTCCAGTTCTACTATTTACTAACTATAAACTAATTACTGCTTAATAATACTCAGTAAAGTAGTTGTTAAGCTTAAGAATTGGATATGAATTTGGTAGAATTAAGAAATTAGAATTAGAATTAAATATTTAGAATAAGGTCTTGCAGAACAAGACATTAATATTTGCTTTTTAGGTAATAGTAAGTCAATACCCCAGTAATATTCATGCTAATAACCAACTAGTTAATATTGAGAATTAGACACCAAAAGTATTAAAAAAAGTGAGAAGGGCACATAAAAAGCATGCATAGGTTAGACTTTAAATTTTAAAGTTAAATCCACCGTTGTATTGTATATAAATGTTCTACAGCCTATACACGGTATTAAGTTAAATTACATAAGAAGTAACTGTAATTAAATTAGAGAAAAAAATAAGAGTAATTGCTTACTTTTTTAAGAGAAAAGTAATTAATTACAGTAACTAATCACCCAACACTGGATATAAATAACTGTGGTAACATGAATAGTCGCCAAGATGGGCATTTTGACAATTTTGTATGTATCAGAACATTTACACAATAATCCATGAAAAATAATTGATTTTGTACTCGCACACTGTCTGAGAAACTGCTCCATGTGTGCACATTTTGGGTGTATTATATTATATTATATAATATATATATATATATATACACACACACACACACACACACACACACACACACTCACACGTAAGCCATCTCGATGAGATAATGATACTGAATTCTCTCAACACATACTATACATCCATCAAATACTTTTACTTCAAACTTGCTAAAATCCCAGCCTCAGCCCAATCAGAAGTACTGGTACTTAGGTAGAAACCTATACATCGGAGCCTGATAAAAATGCATTTTTTGAAGAAAGACGTCAGATGGATTTAGAGGCTTTTGCATCTGAACTCTTCATATATATATGTATTTTTTTTTATTAGGGGTGTAACAATGCACGTATTCGTATTGAACCGTTCGGTACAAGGCATTCGGTTTGGTACGCATTACAAATCAAACCATTTGATTCGTTGGACTAATCCTATTACATTTGGAAAATAAAAGAGCTTACAGTGTGTGAAATATAATGTTCTCAGTGCCACTGTACTCAACAAGGCAGATCAAACGATGTAACAGACAAATTGATATCTGCCTATCCCACTCCCAAAGAAAAACACAATACTCCAGTAGGTATTGTGAGGTGGTTTGTTACAGTTTTCCCTCTTTCCCTCGCTTTTATTTGCTTTTAAATAGCTTGTAAATGCCTGTGCGCATTTTACTTTCACTTTTGAATTAGCGCCAATTCGACGTCAATTGATTGAATTGACAATAACAAATTAGTACAACAAACTCACTTACAGTGGGTACGGAAAGTATTCAGACCCCCTTACATTTTTTCACTCTTTGTTATATTGCAGCCATTTGCTAAAATCATTTAAGATATTTTTTTTTTCCTCATTAATGTACACACAGCACTCCATATTGACACAAAAACACAGAATTGTTGACATTTTTGCAGATTTATTAAAAAATAAAAACTGAAATATCACATGGTCTTAAGTATTCAGACCCTTTGCTCAGTATTTAGTATTTTCAGTATTTTGATCTAATACAGCCATGAGTCTTTTTGGGAAAGACGCAACAAGTTTTTCACACCTGGATTTGGGGATCCTCTGCCATTCCTCCTTGCAGATCCTCTCCAGTTCTGTCAGGTTGGATGGTAAACGTTGGTGGACAGCCATTTTCAGGTCTCTCCAGAGATGCTCAATTGGGTTTAAGTCAGGGCTCTGGCTGGGTCATTCAAGAACAGTCACGGAGTTGTTGTGAAGCCACTCCTTCATTATTTTAGCTGTGTGCTTAGGGTCATTGTCTTGTTGGAAGGTGAACCTTCTGCCTAGTCTGAGGTCCTGAGCACTCTGGAGAAGGTTTTCATCCAGGATATCCCTGTACTTGGCCGCATTCATCTTTCCCTCAATTGCAACCAGTCGTCCTGTCCCTGTGGCTGAAAAACACCCCCACGGCATGATGCTGCCACCACCATGCTTCACTGTTGGGACTGTATTGGACAGGAGATGAGCAGTGCCTGGTTTTCTCCACACATACTGCTTAGAATTAAGGCCAAAAAGTACTATCTTGGTCTCATCAGACCAGAGAATCTTATTTCTCACCATCTTGGAGTCCTTCA
This sequence comes from Cirrhinus molitorella, assembly GCA_033026305.1. Lineage (NCBI taxonomy): Eukaryota > Metazoa > Chordata > Actinopteri > Cypriniformes > Cyprinidae > Cirrhinus > Cirrhinus molitorella. The sequence continues at coordinate 27,614,875 of CM065119.1, forward strand.
TGCGGGCTTTCATGTCTTGCACTGAGGAGAGGCTTCCGTCGGGCCACTCTGCCATAAAGCCCTGACTGGTGGAGGGCTGCAGTGATGGTTGACTTTTTACAACTTTCTCCCATCTCCTGACTGCATCTCTGGAGCTCAGCCACAGTGATCTTTGGGTTCTTCTTTACCTCTCTCACCAAGGCTCTTCTCCCCTGATAGCTCAGTTGGGCCGGACGGCCAGCTCTAGGAAGAGTTCTGGTCGTCCCAAACGTCTTCCATTTAAGGATTATGGAGACCACTGTGCTCTTAGGAACCTTAAGTGCAGCAGAATTTATTTTGTAACCTTGGCCAGATCTGTGCCTTGCCACAATTCTGTCTCTGAGCTCTTCAGGCAGTTCCTTTGATCTCATGATTCTCATTTGCTCTGAAATGCACTGTGAGCTGTAAGGTCTTATATAGACAGGTGTGTGGCTTTCCTAATCAAGTCCAGTCAGTATAATCAAACACAGCTGGACTCAAATGAAGGTGTAGAACCATCTCAAGGATGATCAGAAGAAATGGACAGCACCCAAGTTAAATATATGAGTGTCACAGCAAAGGGTCTGAATACTTGGGACCATGTGATATTTCAGTTTTTCTATTTTTTAATAAATCTGCAAAAATCTCAACAATTCTGTGTTTTTCTGTCAATATGGGGTGCTGTGTGTACATCAATGAGGAAAAAAAATGAACTTAAATGATTTTAGCAAATGGCTGCAATGTAACAAAGAGTGAAAAATTTAAGGGGGTCTGAATACTTTCCGTACCCACTGTATATTAAACACAGAATGATTAATTTATAAACAAAACGAACAAATACATGCTATAGGCCTAATATAAAGTAACAAATAACTGGAGATCAGCAAACACGGTGGAACCAAAAAAAAAGAAAAGAATGTTAAAAAAAACTTCCAAAATCATCTTAGATAAACAGCAAAAGTCAAAAGGCATTCCAAAGTCTAAAATATTTTTAAAGCAGTCTTTTGTATTTCCTTTTGAAACTAAGTCTTTCGCCAACTTCTTGTTTTTCTTACCTCACTCGTCAGCTCGACTCCTGAAATCCGACTCCTGCCGCTGATCTGAGATGCACGCTTTATGATGTTAGTTTTAATAAATGAACCATTTGTAAAAATTAAGGAAGATTTTATTGCCATTTCTTTCTTTTTGCTGTTTCAAAAACGTACCGAACTGTAAGACCACAGCGTCATATCGAACCGAACCGTGAATTTTGTGAACCGCTACACCCCTAATATATATACTGACATATACTATATGCTTTGTACTGTGTACACCTAATTTAAAAATGTAAAACTTGCTTGCTGGTGTTAAAGTTTGCTTGATTGCTTGATTTAAGGTACATACATTATTAATATTTGTGAGAGACAAGCTATGTGGCAATGTTTAATATTTAAAGTCTTTTGTTTGGCTAAATGAACATTTTGTTAGACAACTCGCACTTTGATTCTTCTTATAAAATCAGAATAATGTGTGATTTCATTTCCATAAGACAGCAATGAATAAATCCAGAGAGATACAGGTTTGCAAAACAACAGGTGGAGGATAAGAACAGGAGACCCACATGCCTTGCAGGGGTCTTTTGCTGATCCTATGAGATACTGATATGCATTAATAAAAAGCAGAGACGAGATTACGCAACACAGTCTGCTAAAGCTCTTGCTGAATGATGCATGTTTTTATTGCGTAACAGGAATTCAGAATGTGACTAACCGCTGATGACCTGGCCGAACAGTTCTTCTGGAGTGTCTCCAAAGAATGGTACACAGCCCACCAGAAACTCATAGAGGATGATGCCCATTGCCCACCAGTCCACTGGCTTCCCATAGCCTTGCCTTAGGATTACTTCTGGAGCAATGTATTCAGGAGTCCCACACACCTGTTAGGAAAAATGTATGCAGATGTTACAGTCCTTAAGATAAACAAAGCTGGTCATTAGTAGATTGGGATGCTGGTGTCAGGTCTGCTTAAAAGCACGGCTATGCTAGTCCTAGATCAACACCAAACCAGCACTAACCAGGATAAACCAGCCTAGGCAAGCATGGAAATTGACTGCTTCTCTAAAGACCAGATCTTCAGAGAAGATATCAAACACTGAGGTCATGACAACGACTATGAAATTCAAATGAAATATCAAGTAGTAGTAGAATTTTACCTGTTTATCAGAGAACTCTCTAGCGTCCTTCTCAATGTGACCCTCATAAAGGTTAGTGGTCATGTTCATCAGCCCCACTTTTGATAGGCCAAAGTCTGTCAGCTTGATGTGTCCCATTGAAGTCACCAACAGACTGTTATAATGTAACAACACAGAGCATGAAAATAAACAATTAATGGGAAACAGAACTGTTTTTGCCAGTACTGGCAAAAGCTCTAACAAGCTTAACAAATACCGCTTTCCAAACTGAAACCGGGACCACCTGGTGGTACGCCAGCTTGGACCAACTAGCACTACAAATCACTAGCTAGAAAGCATGTTAGATCAGCTTGGATTTTACACTGTTCATGGTCATTTCACTTTCATTACTTATACTATGTGGTAGTTCACACACAGCTTACTTGTCTGGTTTGAGATCTCGATGGACGATTCCATAGTTGTGGAGATATTCCAGTGCTAACACAGTCTCGGCAAAGTACATTCTAGCCATGTCCACAGGAAGAGGACCCATGTTCTTCAGCAACGTGGCACAATCCCCTCCTGTCAGAAAAGAAAACATATAAATTAATGCCGCATAAATATATAAATATATTGTTTATTTGTTGATTCAATCAGTTGTTTTTAATTTGTTGGTAAATCTGAGACATTAAATATTTTTCCCTAAAATTTGATTCTGAAGTTATGTGAATAACCAGTACATAGCTTCCTGAAATATCTGAACAAATGAGCTGATATAAAAACATCTGGTTGGACTAAAACGTACTTGGTGGTTACAAAATGTTAAATCTAGCATCATTAGATTTATCATTCAGGTCACTGATTTATCAGTCCCTGGACATTACTACCCATAAAATCTGATCATGCATGAATTACTTTTATAAGCAGAATAATGAAACACACTATAAGTAACATTCCCCCACACTGTAAATGTGCTGCAGCATACCTTCAACGTATTCCATAACCATGCAAAGATGTCTGCGAGTCTCAAAGGAACAGTACATGCTGACCACAAAAGGATTCTCAGCAAAAGTCAGGATGTCTCTCTCCACAAAGGCCTGTTGGATCTGGTTTCTCAGCATCAGGTTCTGCTTGTTAATCTTTTTCATGGCAAAACGTTGCTTTGTCTCTTTGTGTCTGACTAAATACACCGCACTGTGGGAAAAAATTCTGGATTAAATTATCAATGTATCACAATTTAACACACAGTAACAACGATTTGAGAGAAAACTCGTTTAAAAGACTAAACTGCATGTTTTAGTGACTTACCCATAAGCCCCATTACTGATCAGTTTGATCATCTCAAAGTCGAGCTCACGGGGTTTACGCCGGGACCGCAATGCTGCACTCAAACTGTGGGACTGGACATACAATTTTAATAACATTTTTGTTATGTTGACTACTTTACTAAAAAAATAATGAAAATACTGTAGTAATTTTCATATATTTCATCCTTAAACTTAATTTTTGTCTAGAAAATGTACATTTTTTGTTCGTCTTTTTTTGTTCATCAGTTGTTCATCCTGTTTCATATATTTCTGAACAACATTTGTGCTCTACAGTAGTGTACTATTTTGCTGTCTGGTTTACAGTAATTAAAACTACTTACACTGACAGACTCATCCGTCTCAGGAGTTTCTGCAATCCCGCTGTCATAGCTAGTTAGCTGGGCAATTTCTGCAAGACAATGACAATTAATTAAAAAAAAAGAATCTAAGAATACAAACAAGCACAACTATTGCCCTTTAATTTTTTATTCTTGCTCAACATCAATATAATATTTATTTCCAAATCACTGGACATAATGTTTTGACTACAGTTGGTCTTTCATTTAGATTTACATATTTGTGAGGGTGTCTTCTGTGCAGAATGTTTTTCATCATTTAAAGAACCCAAAATGACTTATGTTGAAATAGTCAAAACTATTGTTCTGGCATTGTTGTTTTTTTGACTGAAAGAAAACAAACAAGTGAACATACAAAGAATCAAGTCACTTTTTCCAAAAGAGTAACTTTGTACAGCTGACTGCTGTGGTTTCTAAATGAGTTAAATGGTGTGGAAATCAATGGTAAAATCTACACACATCATGAAACATTTACTCAGAAAAACTGCTACTCCAAACAAATCCCGGTGAGGCAGTTCTCAGGAGGCTCCAAAAGTAACTGATGAACAGCAGGAGGTAATGAACCGGAGGGTCATTCGGCTGCCTCGAAAGACAACTAAGCCCATCAGAAAGCCCTCACAACAGCTGCCTATCTCCATTTCCAATCATCACACCAAATGATTTGGATGTTCTCCGAGGATTAGAAAGCCTTGGAGGGCTTTGTAACCAACACTGCTTTGGCAGAGATGGCAAGACAGAGGCATCACGGTCTACGAGCGTATTCTGTTCTCATTACCGATAATGATAGTCTTGAGTACAAATTCATAGCTTCGTTACAATATGTTGTGTCTGTAAGAGGCTTTCAGCTAACATGACAAGAAATAAAACTCAAAAGAAAGAATAGAAATTATTTTCTGCACCTAGGCTCCTGATTAAAAAGATTGTGAGCAATACATTTAAAGCTTTTAAAGCTTTCTGGTGTGGCAATTTTACCCATATTTTTATGCACAGCTGTGAAAACTTTGTTATATTTTACAACACTGAACCACAGAAGTTTTCTATCCAACTGGAACATTTCCTAGTGTTTCTGACAAAGGCTCCAATCAGTCCATGACTGACTGACAATATGCGTTCAATAAACAATCAAGTCAAATATACATATTCATATAAACTGGGTATTCTCTGCATATCCAAGCCATTTGAGGAAATCGGTTCACAGATTGGCTAATATAAACATGATTTTAGCTTAAAGCTTACATACAGAAATGTTGGGAATAGGGCTGCACGATTTGGGAAATTTTTCAGATTGCGATTATTGAGGTCAATATTGCGATATGCGATTGCGATTATAATTAATGGTATTGGGGGCACAAAATGGGGGTTCATGAATTATGAGCTTCTAGAACATTTGACCTCTTAACTGAAGTTCTTTTCACAAAATGAACAAATTAAAACAGTATAAATAACCTAAAAAATAAATAAAAATAAATAGACAACAGTTCTTTCTTAGTCTTATTAAGTGCAAACAATAAATGCAGCCATAATCAAAGTAGGCTACTCTCTTAATATTCAAAGTGCCAATAGAGACCGACTTTTTCAAGCATGATACAGAGCTATAGACAACTACACAACCTATTATAGCTTACATGCTAATAACAGCCAAGCGCGCATCGCTATCTAAAAGCGGGGTATTAAAATTGCTTTAACTTTAAATTGCGTTTACTTTCGGTTTTGGTTAAACTGTCGCGGAAAGCTCTCGACGGTGCTAAGCGTGTATTCTACAATACAAGACATTAATTTAAAAGTGTCACCCCTGTCCACAATGGAAATTATGCCCCTGTGTATGGGCATCATGTCTTTTACCATGCAGTGCGTTATGGAGTCTGTGATTTCTTTATGTCTAAACGAAGACTTATAATTTGGCGTGAGGTTTACAAACACATCTGGAATTATGCTATGTTTTGATATAAATATGTTGTATTGTCACATGATGTAGCAACTTTAATTTTGCACAATACCTCTCTCTGCTCAATGTCAGTAATCTCAAATCCAAAATATCATCATATAACAAAGTTTTTTGGCTACTAGATCAGTCTCCTCGGCACTCACCTTCGTTCTGGTCTCTCAGCGCTGCGCCCTCAAGTGAACGTGCACGCATGCACGCCACACGTGCACTGCCTATACTGGCAGACTGTCAGATATTTGTATTTTTATTTTATTCATTTATTTATTTTGATGTTTTGTTTTGTTCGCAGCACGGCAAATAGCCAACTGTTCTCAGAAAGCATGTGTTCTCAAGTGCACACAATTAATATAAAATAATATAATCGCAACATTTTCCTGTCATATAATCGCACAGACTGACATCGCGATTGCATTGCGATACGATTAATCGTGCAGTTGGGAATAATGTCAATTATTTATTTGGTGGTAAGTTTCTAGAAATTTGTGCGAGTTACGTATGCATCATGTTGTGTTTGATGCAAAACTTGACTAAATGAATAAAAATACACAAGCAAATGTAATTTTGAAAGCACACTAAACATATCTCCTGACATTTTTGCCATACACAATCTATGCTAAAGATATACATTATTTAGCAACATGCTTGACAGTCAGCATACCTAGTTTAAAAAAAGTCACCGCTCACTGCTGATACAGTGCAATACAGATCGTTTCAAAGCAACGTCACAATCAATAAAAAATACAAGTAAAATTAATCAATTATGAAACTAAATTTCAGCTGTAAAATAGCTCTACACATGATAGTAGAGTCATTATTCAGCTCAATTTGGTTAAATGTTGATTCAATTAAACTCAATAACCGTGTCAGTGTTGCACAGTAAGTGTCATTATCCAGCTCAATTAAGTTCAAAGTCTGTACATCCGATGCAGCACCATTAAATCAATATTACTAAAAAAAACAATTGTCTTTAACAAACTAAAACCGGAGACGACAGTAGCAAGGTACCAAAGTTACAATGAAAAAACAAAAAAAAATCTTGAATTTAACTCAATACATACTAAATATTCATGCTAAAAATTATTTTATATTTAATAACTGTGATACATTTTGACCAGATTGTGGATTTTGTTATAAAAGAATATTTTTTATTGACCAGTCATAAAAAGCCTTATTAAATCCTTTGTTTTAATGTTTTAAAACATTAAATAAATTAAATTCCCAGCTGAGTGATTCATTTTATAGGCAATGAACTCATCTTCTCGTTTAAAGATTTGACACAACCAGGGGCAAACTAGGTTTTCCTTGGAACCATTTAAACTGATAGACTGTGAATAAAATGGACTGATAAAAACCTGTGTGCCCAGACTCCCAGGAGTTGCATGATTGTTAGCCAAGCAAACTGAAACAAGCTCATTTTGTTTGCTCTGCTTATGAACAGTCCATGGGTGAACCCTCTGAGGTCAAGACTGAAAACTGAAAACCATGTACTGAGGTCCTCCTACCCTCAAGTGGGTCCCTTGTCAGACCAAGTTGGCTGATAATGTATCGCGGGATGTCGGTCTTGATGCCTTGGCCCTCCTTGGCATGACCCTCTGCAGCCTCCAGAAGATGGTAGAACTCTTCAGGGTCAAACTCCTACAAGTCAGAAAGTATTTTTCTTTAAAACAAAACTTTGACTAGACTGTACTAATAGATTCTCACTTCCTGTATTAACTTAAAGCATTTGGTCATACTGATTTTAATTTTAAAAAGATATTACAAGTGATAGAAGCAACAGCAGATGTCACAAGGCTGACTGACCCAGACCATTGTTAAGGAACTCTTAAAAACAACCTACCAGACATTCAAGAAGTCGAGCAGGCCTGGCGATGACAATGAGAATCTTCTTCACCAGCTCCTTGATGAAGGTCACCTCTGCACTTTCCGATCGCTCAGTTGACTAAATTACAATAACAGAACACATCACAAATGGCCATCTATATGTATGCATCAATGAAAGCAATGATCAAGAGCAACTTGAAATGGAAGAATTCACACGGGGGAAAGTATTTTAAATACAGAAAGTTAGTTTTAGCTCAGAAGAATGAAGAAAGCGAAGTCTCTGGAGGCACCGTTTACCTCCTGAAAGAGCCTTTCCAGTTTATCCGTGAGCTCACAAAAGTATCTTGAGGTAATGAGGCCGAGACGGGACTTTTCCAGGCAGTCTCTGGCCAGCTCAATAATTTGATGGTGTGCGAAGCTGAGGACACCATCAGCCAGAGGCAAGACATTCTCCGGGGAGTTGCTTTGAATGATCTCCTTGATGCGCTCCTCCATCTGAGCTGTGGCCTAAAGGGTGGAGTATACAAACCAACAATGAATTCCCTTTTACAAGATACAATCACTCGAAACTGAAGAAGACTGGTGAAAGTAGGTTACACTTACCTTGGGAAATCTTTCCTTGTACACATGATTCATCATGATAATCTCATGGTCACAACATGATGGGGATCTTCCAGGACTGTCAATGCAATTTATGAAAAACAAACTGTTTCAATACACCGTATACATTTCAAATTTGTGACATACTACAACATTAATAAATTTGCATCTTCAAACCCCCCCCAAATTAAGGTCTTTGAGTCAATAAAGAGCAGTAACAAACTTCTCCTCTTCCGCAGTCTGAAGAGTTGTGTGTAATATTAGCTTAAAAAACATGTACTCTACCATCTTTGGATTATTCAGTATTTGAATTGAGATGCAGAAAGAGACATCTCAGATACGTGTAAAAAGACAACATCTAGGCTTCCTGTACCTGAGACTGCGGGAGCGTGGCCGCATAGGTGTAGCTCTCCTGCGGTCATCTCCAGAAATGCTCTCTGTGTAGAAATGCTTGGACAGGAAGTGGAGCTCGTCTGGTGTGGGCTGGAAAGGCAGCTGATGGAGCTTCTCCTGTGATGAACAGGACGACTGGAAATGAAACGAAAATACATTGAAAAAGAAAAGAAAAGAAAAGAAGAGAAAATGAAATGAAGTGATAACAAAACAAGAAAGAAAAGATGCCCACTGATGTGTTTCATAAACGCATCATTAGGTGATAATGCACATGATGGATAAAACTAAAACACAGCAATGGGTTTTCACTGTTTTCCTGTTTCTTCATGATGATGCAATACTACAAATGACGTGGAGCGGAGAGCTCCATCAATAAGCAAATATATAAGTGAGGTATCTAAAAGAACAGTTAACCCAAAACACAAATGTCATCATTTAATCCACCATCCATCATATCATTCCACTATGACAGAATTCCCTCCTTTCATGCAAGGTAGGTGAAATCTAAAATGTAACCATTAAGTCAGAGTATTATTCTTTTGAAACTGACAATATATTGTGATGTTCACCATTCAATGACAGAATAAAATCCCTATTGTTCCCATATCAATCCGTATGTTGCTTATAAGGATATTTTGTCTGTAGTTTAGTTAATAAACTGGTAATATTGTGCCCCGATATTAAACTCTCAGCCCCATTCACACTGAAAACCCATAAAAAATATCTGTTTTCTATTTTAACACTTTAAAAAGTAATTTATTTCTGTGATGGAACAGTTGAATTTTCAGCAACTATTAGTTTAAAAGAACAGCCTTTATGTGAAATTGACTTTTTTTTTTTTTTTTTTGGTAACAATAAAAAAAGTCTTTACTCTAACTTTTATGAAGTTACTGACAAATGTTACTGAGGTGAAAATTCTGTAAACTGGACACTGGTTGGCTGGTTTGCCAGCATCATACCGCTTGCCATTTCCTGTAAAGATGGGCAGCTGCAGCAACTGTGTCACTAAACAACAACAACCAGAAAGTGAGTGAGTGGGTGGGCAGTCTGGCACAGATTCAGGGACATATTTACCAGCAAACAAAACTGGCGCTGCTCAGAGGCACATGAATCAGACTGGGAGACAGTCATGGCAGCATCTGTTGCCTGTGGCAGACAGTCTCAGCCAAGTATCAATTCAGTTGTGCATGTGAGCGCAAGGACACAGACACAAACCAAAAGACTTCAAAGCAGAAACAGCAATGAAGGATGCAATATTAACAACATACAAAAAAGTATGTTGGTGGCTTTTATTGTATACAACAAGCTGCATACAATGTTAGTTGACAGTTAGAGATCCCTCTGTTCCAAAAGCTGCTAGTAAGCTGCTTACCTAAATAGTATTTTAAACCACCACAGGTGTGCTGCTGACAGAAAGGTAACATCGTGCTGCATTTATTTGTCAAAAGTAGAATCACATTTGTGGAAAAGACAGTCACAGAATGTATTACTAAGATAACAGATCAGTCAGTAGAAATGTGATCATAAATACATTTCATTTAATACTTAAATGTACTGTTGCTTCTATTTTTTTTTTTTATAAACTAACACCATGTCCTAACTACATGTGACGTGGCTGGAACAACAACATACAAACTATGACAATGATAATCTAAGGTACTGATCAATGTTGGGGGTAACGCATTACAAGTAACACGAGTTACATAATCAGATTACTTTTTTCAAGTAACTAGTAAAGTAGCGCATTACTTTTTCATTTACAAGAACATATCTGAGTTACTTATTCAAAAAAGTAACGCCAGTTACTTTTTGTTCCCTTTAATCCCACTTTATTAACCAGTGTCTTTGCTGCTGACCTTTGTTGACCCAATTCAAACATACTAATAAGCAAAACTTACTTTAGATTAACAAGAGTGTTGAACTTCCTTTTTCTACAGTTCTACTGTACAGATGTGAATTTATTTTTCTTTCAGCCTTAGGCTTATTCATTTCACTTTTTGGTGTGAAAGGGCTTTTACATTTGCTAAAAATCAAGCTTTTTATATTAAAAACAAACAAGCAAGCCCAGATTTAAAAGGTAACGCAAAAGTAATGCAAAAGTAATGTAACGCATTAGTTACTTTTTTAGGGAGTAATGCAATTTTGCAATGTGCAGTGCGCTTCTGCTCTTTTGAATGGCTGTGATATTTCAGTGATTCTTTCACGTCGTGCTTACGTGCGTCACATGGTGTGCACAGCCAAATTGCTTGTCCCTAGAATCTTGTCGCGTTGCATGTAGTTAGGGCAGGGTGCAATACTTTGAAGTGTATTTATGCTTTGTATGAGTTGTTCTGAACCAGGAGGCCTCAGCAGACCTCTAAGGGGGGCGAAGATGGCTTAAACTTGACAAACTCATAACTGTCCATTTTTTGCAATTGAGATTTATACACAATCTGAAAGCAGGACAATATTTGGCCGAGATACAACTATTTGAAAATCTGGAATCTCAGGGTGCAAAAAATAAGTAAATAAATAAATAAATAAATTAAATTGTCCAAGGTTGTCCAAATGAAGTTCTTAGCCATGGATATTACTAATCAAAAATTAAGTACTGAAATATTTACAGTAGGAAATTCACAAAATATCCATGGAACATAATATTTACTTAATATCCTAATGATTTTTGGGATAAAAGAAAAATCAATCATTTTGACCCATATAGTATATTTTTGGCTATTGCTACAAATATACCTGTGCTACTTAAGACTCACTTTTAAAATAAGACCAAAAAAAAAAGCATTAATAAAAACTAAAACTATCAAAATTATTATTATTATTTTTTTTTATTGTTTTAATTTACCTCCACAACAACAGGATTTTTTTTATTATTATTGAAGAACCAGGTTTCCCACAGCCTTGGTAAACTTTTTAAGTGTGCTAAACTTGGAAGAGTCATGCAAACTAATAAAAGCTTAAAACACTATAGGCATTTTTGTATTGAACATACTTTTTCTAGTTATTCCAAGCTCTAAAATATTTTATCAGGTAGAAATGGTGAATAAAAGGATTAAATCCTTAATTCTTATCTATTAAATCACAAACAACTGAACAATTTATTGGTTAAAAAAGGGAATCCTTCAGTACAATTGAATCTTACAATTTCCAGAATCCTGAATGGTATTTAATTTTAAAATAAGATTCCTTTTCTGTTACAAGTTAGGTGCCTTTATAGGCAGTGGACAGCAAGGTAGCTCACTAGATTTTGGAACAGAGTCTTCATCTTCACAGTTCAATGAACAGTTAGGTTCACTCAGAGGCATTCATACTGACAGTGATTTATTTGCCTATTGCCACTAAAATGTGTTTGACGTTGGCTGCTGGTAGGCATACACTGGAATTCTGAAACTTTGCCATGGCAAAAGTACGACATTGTTTAAATGTCTTCAAATCCCAATGAAAAAAAGCCATTTTGTCCTTCAAACTTCATATTCAAAGTAATTTTGTTGCTTCAAATCTCTGCCAGTGAATGCACATTTAGTTCTACCACTTGAAAAACATGTGGTACTTACAGAGACGGTGGAGCTGGGTGTGTTTGTTCCATAGCCAGAGGAGGGAAGGGATGCCAAGGACCAGCGTCGCCCATCAGTTCTACAAACACAGACATCCCTCAGTCCATTTCCCCTCAAATAATTACAGGTACTATGTAGAATCATCATCAGTAAATGGCATATACTAGATTGCATTGCATTGGATCCAAGACATGAGAGGCGAGTGGTACACTAGATAAAAGGAAAATGCTGAGTGAGTCATTTATTTTCAAAGTAGAGCAGATGAAAGACAGTGGCAGTGTAATCCATGAGCCAGGGCTGCTATCTTTTCGAGCAGTGCTCTTTGAGCAATTTCCTATGGGTCTCCTCAGTCCTCACTGATTGAATGATCTGATGATAATCACAGGAAGACAAACGCCACAAACACAGGGAGGAGTGTTACATGGGCCGAGTAAATACAGCAAATGCCTAAAAATGGTTGTGCAGGCACTTGATGTCAATATCAACAGTGAACACTTGGGAATGTACATGGGAAGGTGCATGATGCACTATGGTTGATTTCCGGCACAAATGTACAAGAATAGAGTGAATCTCAGGAAAACATGTCCAGGTCAGATTGCACCCCCCAAAAAAACATTATAAGAAAGAAAATATAAATTATATACTTGCAACATTATATCAGGAATATATTTGTATTATAGTTTTAGGGATAATTAAAATTAAAAGACAATTCCCCCAAATTCTCATTTGCCATAATGCTTCATAATTATTACACTCTTAAATATAAAGGCTCATTATTTGCATTGGTGGCTCCATGAAGAACTGTGAACATCTATGGAACCTTTCAAATGCAGAAAAGGTTCTTTACAGTTGAAAAGGGTTCTTTAGGTTTTTAAAATGTTCATCAAATGGTTATTTTAAGAAAGGTTCTTTGGGAAACCAGAAATGGTTCTTCTGTGGTATCACTGCAAAAATACCCTTTTGGAACCTTTATTTTTAAGAGTGTACTATAAAAATAGACTTTAAAAAAAATGCTTAATTACAGTAAAGAAATTATAAAAAAAAAAAAAACATAAATAAATAAATGATTCTATAATTTATAAAAACTTAATTTAAATAGTTGATTTGTTTTATTGTTTTCTTATCATCATAAAAATAACATGACAATAGAAAAACACGTAATTCTCTAAAATATGTAATTCTTTTGAAATTGGTGAAATATGACCTGAAAACGTTAAAGACAGGAGATTCGTTCAGTAAGTTTCTTTTGAATTACCTGTCTGCTCTTAGTCCATGACTAGAGGATTATAAATAGCACAAAAAACAAAAAGCAAATAAATTAATAAAATAATAACAATTGAAGTTAAAAAAAAAAAAGGAAAAAAAAGGATACAGATTTTGAAATAAAGACCCATTTTTCACCCCATCCTGTCTGATCGAAACAGAGTTTGATGTGACAGGTTAAATCTGAACTTCTGAACCACGGTTTTAAATTTGTTCCCATCTAAAACTGTAGAAAGACTGTCAGCTCCTGAGTTTTTCAAAAGCAGCACTACATGCTCCTCACTTCAAAGAGATTTGTTTACTTGAAGGTTGTACTGATATTCTTGACAGATCTGGACCACTGTTCTAATAATACAGATATTTATCTTTTAAATTATGCATTTTGAGTTCTTTAGGTAGTTTACACACAACATTCATCTATCCACATTTTAAATTTCTGGTACTTACACCACAAGGGTGTTTACTTGCTCTCCCAAGTCAAAAAAGCCCAGCCAAAGTCTGTATAATACTTCTTGGATCCCACCTTTAATGTAAGTTTTTTCTTTCTTTTTTGCTTATACTCCAGGTAAAAACTCGGTAGCTTAGAAACACAGAAAACATCTCTTCAGACGTTTGCTATAGGTATAGATGTCCATGTCTGTGTCATTACCTGCGTGTGAAGGAGAAATGAGCTGAAGCACTAGGGGAGAAGTTTCTAGGGCTGTCTTGTGGACTGGTGCCTGGAAAAAATAAAAAGGTTTCACACTTTTTACTGTGCCAACAATACTCTACAATCTTCTTATATATGACCAATATATGGTCATGCCAACTTTACCATCTTTCTTTTTGAAAGGATAGGGAATATTTTCAGTACACAACAAAATTTCGGTTTGGCCCACAAAACTATTACACTGCCTCAAATGCTTTAGATTATAATTAATAACTCATATGAACATTTTTCATAGTATTTTATGATGCCTTTTGTCCTTTTTGGCAAAAAACACAGGAGTGAGTTAAACCAGAAAGGCCCATACGCCATTGTCACCACATGTGCCCTCTTATTAGCTGAACCCCACTGTTTCTGGGGATTGCTTTTGGCAATATGGCCACAATTGAAAGTCTGGGAGATCCTAAATCATGGCCATTAGAGCCAGTGTCTCACTTCCACCAACAGAAACACAGCTTTCTGCCCTGCAATAATTACAGATAATTAACCTGATTGAACAGGGGAAGGAGTTAATCGTTAATTAAAAGATATGTCTATGGCCCCACCGGTGTTGATAAAGAGAGGCCCCTGAGCTTTGCTGATGGTGGCTGCTCATTAGTGGTGACTCATTTACTTATATTCACACACAACTGATAAACAGAGTCAGATGAATTGAAATTCATGCAAATAAGAAACTAATAATGATGGGTCATTTGCATGTTATCAACGGATATGAGGTTTTCAGTAACTGATGCCAATATTTACAGAGTGGCAGATGGCTGATACAGTGTTATGAATACAATATATTGTCTGATGAAGAGCTTGTGTGGTCGAAACGACACATTTTTGACACCTTGATGTGCTGACTTAATCCCTTTTTTGCTTCAAGTTATTTTTGTCCGAGCACCTTCTTTGATGTGTTTGTTCTAGTTTTGTGATGAATACAACATATAAAATATACTTCATAATACATACTGTATTTTTTTATACAATACAAATGTGTATATAAAATACTGATAATTTTTTTCTTCATTTTCTTTTTACTTCTATTCAACAAGGATGCATCAAAAGTGACAGTAAAGATTTCCACATTCTTATAAAACATTTTTACACATTCTATTCACCAAAAGAACTCACCAAAAAACACCAAAGGTGGCCTTGTTACACGTTATATATACTTACTATTATAACAACACTTAATTATGCCTAATTACATGCAAGAAACTCATATTTACACTGTAACAAGGACACCTTAAAATAGTGTAACCCATATTGTCTTTAACTACTATGTAATTACATTTTAACTAATTATTTGATTTAATGCACTTATACATGTTTTTATGTGTTTGTACTTGCATTTAAAAATCCGTTCCTGTAATTAATAATTAATTACTAATTAATTAGTTACAGTACATCTGTAATTACACTGCCCCTACCTCTACACATTAGCCCATTATCATATCACCAAATTAGTTTTTTAAAAAAAAATTAATTATATATTAATGTTTTTACTATATTTTTGATCAAATGCAGCCTTGTTGAATAGACCTTATGCAAAAAATCTTCAAGATCCATGAATTTAGAACAGTGATGAAAAAATATATTATACTTTATCCTTACATAATTCATGATTCTCTATGAGTCTATAAAAGCTATGCTAAAAGCTATCGGAGAGTATAAGCTGTTATGAGCCAGCCTCCTCATTTCATGACTATAAAACTAAAGTGACGTTTAATCACATTATTACACTGTAATTAGATGAACAGTAATGCTGAATGTTCTTTAAAGGATTCCAGCACAGGGTCAGTGTGTGCTCAGTCTGCAGAATGAGAGAGATAAAGACCTAGTGCACAGATCATGAATCAGATACAAGTGCACTGCTCAAACACACTTTTTTCCCCGCAGCGCTTTATCAGGTTTTGTGAGCCTGGCTGTCTTACAAAACGACTGCTTTCTGTGACACAGGTAAGTGTGAAACAACATGTTAAGTTAAATATTTGAAGCTTAATATAAAGCTTTATTTTTTTAGAGACTTCACTTTGGGTAGGGTTATATTGCATAAACAAGAATCCAAGTGTCACTTGAACAGACACTAGACATCGAAACCATCAGTAATAACACACCTGCAAATATGCAAACAGACAAACACACTGAACCGGTTACCTGTGTGTGATGACAGAGGTGAGTGTGGTCGAGGAAGGGCTGATGACTGTCCACTCCCTATTAGACTTTTTCTGTTGCTCGTTCTGCAGCTAGAAAAACAAACCAAAGCATTGTGTTTCATGAACAGACCACTGCAATAAATACCTTTGTGTTACTGAAAGTCATTCTAACTTGAGTCATTCTAACACCTAGTCACACTTGCACAAAAAGGACTATTAGAGAGGCAACAATGCTTTAATTGTGCGTCTGTCATGGCTTACATAAAATATCACTAGATTGGAAAGTATCATGAACTGATTTTATATTAGTTTGATGCTGCATAGGTAAATAGCAAACATCATTTACTCCAACATTTGTCTGTGAATCTTAATAAATTATTTGACATTTCACATCCACAGAACAACATTATATCAGACCAGGAAAAAAAAAATGCTTAAAAACATTTTATTTGCAGAGTGTTTACAATGTAATTACCAACTGAACCAGAATTACAATATGTGATGCTCTACACATACACACACACACACACACACACACACACAATACATCTGGCAAGAAAATACACATAAATATATAAGTATAACTATTTGATTCTACTTTAGGTATACACTGTAAAAAGACTTTTCAAATTTGCACATAAAGCAAAGATTATGTGTTTTACAAGAAAATATGAGGAGTCCAGATGCAAAAGCCACTAAATCCATCTGTCAACTTTCTTTAAAAAATGCATTTTTATCAGGCTCCGATGTATAGGTTTCTATGCAAGTAGTGGTACTTCTGATTGGGCTAAGGCTGGGATTTTAGCGAGTTTGAAGTTACAGTATTCGATGGACGTATAATATGTGTCGAGAGCATTCACTCATTATCATTACCTAATTTTTTACCAAGATGGCTTTTAGCATCTGAACTCTTCATATTATTTTAGTCGATTTAGATGGTGTATCTGATTAACTGCTAATTTTATAAAGGACTGTAACTAAGAACATATTACTAGTCCTAAGCCACTATTGACAGAGAAATAGTTTTTGTGTTGAAAAAACAAAACAAAACAAAAAAGGCATAGGCAGTGGAATGGGGGGAAAAATGCAAGGTCGTGATTTGTGTGCTAAACTTCATTTAACTCAAGCATTGTGGTTTTATAATGGTTTCATGTGCAAGATGCTGCTAAAGACACAAGACGTGAGTGCAATGGTCTGTCAAATGCATGTTTACATAGAAAAACAACAGAAAAGCAGCGCAGCGAAACGCAAAAACCTATAAAGATCTATTACTTTGATGTTTGATATTTCAGTTTTGCATGATGGTAACAGGCTAAAAGATGCTTATTTTTGTTGTGGTGCTGTTTGCTTGTACAAAACATTTATTGTTAATAATAGCCTACTATTGGTGTTACACTTTTTGTCATTCTGAATTTGAATTGTCTTGATTTTTTTGTATATCATTTTTGGCTAAAAAAATTGTTAGAATTTTTGCTTTACATTTACACTGACCACTTCATGTATGGTGTGCTTGGAATAGAATCTGATGTTTAATACAAAAGAATGTTACTTGAAACATGTACTTTTTTTTTTTTTTAAGTTGACTAATTAAATGTGAAATTTAAATCTTGAACGTGTAAAAAAAAAAAAATAAATAAATAAATAAATAAATAAATAAATAAATAAAAACTGAGATTTTTTTTTTTTTTTTTTTTTGCCATATCACCCACTCCTAAGTAATAGTTATGCTTTAGCAGCACAATAATGGAGGACAGGGTGAAATTCTAGAGGGGAATTGAACATGTGACTGTGGCCTCTTCTCTAGCCATTGATCCCAAAGCTGGTGTCTGAATGGCAGCCGGGCAGACATCATAGATGACATTGCAAAGCCCTTGTGATCATCACCTCAGCAAAGAGTCTGTGAAGAGCAGCTGCCAGTGAATCTATCACATTCATCGAGGTGTTAAAGGAGTAGTTTGCCCTAAAAAAAAAATATATATAATTCTATCCTTTTCAACATGTTTTTCTTTACTATTGCTTTTGAGGAGTCCAAAAAAGAGATATGTAACAGAATGCCCAGGCTGTTCTTTTAAATGGAATGCAACTTTTTGTGTGAACCATGACTTCAGCTGTCTCTGTGATCCTTAATTTTCCCTTTCCCTCTTGAAAACATGAATAATTTATTAAGGAAAAGGCCATGAGAAATAAGCGTTGGTCACAGCTTATTATGGGCAGGAAGGTTAAGACAGTTGAAAATTCCCCTCCAAGTTAGAGAGTCAGCACATTAGCTGAAAATGAGCATTATTTCAATAAAACAACACACACTTTACAGCTTTTAGTGAACTAGGATGAACTAGGCAACAATCTTAAGTGCTCAAGCAAGACCTTTGCTACTACCAGTAGAGAAGAATATGATTCATAAAACATCTAGAAACATAACTACAAACCACTGAATAATGTGACAAGCAGATAACTCTAAAAGGGGGAAAAATAAATCAAATGTCAAGTAAGGAAAATGGCAATGGCAATGGCAAAAAAAAAAAAAAAAAAATCATTATGAAGCACTTTAAAGGAGACATGTCTGACATTTGTGTACCATTCTTGTTTTAATATTTTGCCTTATAGTCCACTTATGTTAGTCAAGGTTTCTTGCAGTACAGATGCAATTTTTTTTAGCATGACCATTTTCCACCTTCAATCTAACCCCTGGATTTCAGAAAAGTAAAGACAGGTAACTTTGAATATGCAAAAATGGGAAGCCATATAGTAGCGAGCTCATGGTTATGATGTTAAGATGCTGTAATAAACTATTTTTGCAGTAAATTGTGTTTTAAAGTGGTTACAGAGTTTTGAGAATTTGAAAGTTAACAGTATTATAATACATCAAACCTGTAAAAAAAAAAGTCCTGACCCTTTTAAATATGTTGCATGATTCAGAATAATATCTGGTTCATGAGTGCTCGGATAAAGAGGATCAGATTTTGCTATTTATACAGCTGGTACACACAGCAGATTAGAAACGGACAGTACTCCAGATTTCTTGCTGTATAGCTACGATGACAATGCAATCGCTCTATGCTACATTTGAAAGAAACCCACGCTGCAATGACTGTAAGCAACGTAGGAACTAAATCAAGTATCAGTCGCTGGTTTGCCACTTGACAGTAGACATTTTACTTTCGTCACTGACTAATAATTCAGGCATTTACTGACACTTCACAAAGGCTAATTGTGAAAGCTGTCTTTTTAATGGTCTTTTTTATTAGCTTGTCCTCTGTGGGTCCTGTGTTTGATTTACAAACAATCGGAAATCCATCATTGTTCTTTGTATATAAATACAGTATTCATTAGATAAATGCAAATTATATGATGTTCAGTTTATCAAGCACCAACGAAACATACTTTTAAACACTGCCTGGAAGTACAATCTATATAACATCTGTGCCATTCAATACAGAAATAATACAGAAACAAAATAAAGCTCTGATTACTAAATTACTTTACAAGTGGCACTTATCTAAATCATGTTAACACATTATTCTGTTCATGGCCAGCATTTCAGAAGACTGCAGAGATTATGGCCATTATTGTCAGATACAAAAAATCCTGAGCTTTAAAAACATCACTGAAAGCAAAAACTTTAGATGTGAGAGCCAAAATCAAGGTCAGTACTATAAATTTACAAAGAACTCTTTGATGGATGGACACATTAATCATTTAGTTATGTAGTATACACAAAACACAAAAATGTACTTACTATATTACTTTACTACAGAACACAGAAGGAATATACCGCTTTGCTATTGGTGTAATAGCCATTATCAGAGTTATTATAGATAAAGACATTACTCCTTACTAAAACCTCTGCCCAGTACAAACCAATAAACATAGAACTGTGAGAAAAGCACAACTATGTCGTCCATAACTAATTCATTTCAAACATAATTGACACATTCAGTCAACTCAGCCCGAGGACACTAATCGGATCATCTGTATCATCAAATGGTAAAATAGGTCATTCCCAGGATTAAAAAGTGTGCAAGATGGAAAAGCACAAGCAGAAATGCACATGACTGTTTGATAGCAGAGATATCTATGACTGATTGGCCTTTTGGTAAAGGTTTGGTCTTGTCACATGAGAGGTGAAAAGGATACAGAGCAACTTCAGCACTTCCTGCAAGAGCAGTGTATCCAACTATCCATCAAAAAACACTGAGATGGCCAGCTCTCCTCAAAAGGATTTACAGAACAATCCGTTTTCCTCACATTCAACATGCATATTTAGGCAAATGCTTGGTAATTACGCACGTACGTAAACATCTTTTGTGCCTAGTGCATGGACTGAACAATAATGCCCTGATTACAATCAAGAGGTACTCCAGTTCAGCATTCACAACGGAAATCTAACACAATAGAAAACACAGCACCTGCATTACCATATTGTTCTTGTCTAACCTCAACTGACTTAATTCCTAATAAATGTCTACCACCTAAAAACCCAACACAAGTCATGACAAGCAATTAACTTGATTACCTTTTGGACCGCCGTAATCTTGCTCCACTGATAAAGTGAGGCATAGAAAAGTTGGAGAGTAGAGTCCATAAGCTGGAATCGGACATTGTCCCAAAGTCATGTCCCCAAAGTGCTCTGAGCTGTCTTGGAAAAGAGAGCGAGGAGAAATGCCTGGCTTCCAAGAGAAGTAGGCACCCAACGCAAGAGTCCCGGGAAGTCCCCCCAGCACAACGCTCTGCCACTACAGAGGTTCGTCCATGCACATCTGCTGCTCGCTGCAGCATACACAGGCTGTCAAGGGGGACAGTGTGTCCTTTGAAGTGTCCTAAATCGAATAGTGTGAAAGCTCCTCTGAGCTGTTTCCTATTCAGGTCATATCCGCTCCTGCTCGAACGCCGGGTGCCTCTGGGACAGGACCGCTTCTAGAAGGATGACTTTTTGTTTTGATGTGAAAGTCGCACGGCTTTGCCGCTATCCCGTAGACTCATTGAGACTCAAGCGCGCTCCATATCATGTAACAGGCACCTACCGTACCACATCCTGAGGCAGGGAGGGGAGAGGAAAGGAAGGGAGGGGGGCGTGAGTCAGAGCAGCAATGCATCATCAGCAGCTACGCAGTGAATGCAATCACGGCTCTCCCCGTCTGGCCCCGCTCCAGAACCCATCGGACCATTTGAAATGGAAATGCACAGCTTTTCAACCATAACCATGTGCAAGTTCTGCACTCTGTAGCCAAGTCTCTTTGCCCCTCTCCTTTTTTCCCTCACTGGACCTGCCATATGAAGAAAACCACCCTTTCTCTTCCACTTCAGCACCTTTGATCTCCTCCTGTTCTGTTCTTCAATCTGCTCTTTTGGCAGGCAGGGACATGGAGAGGCCCAACCTCCCTGACACATGACAGATGAAGTCGGAGGGGTGGAATGGGGCCACTAGCCCTCGACAATTAACCGCTGAATGCAGAAGGGCTGCTAGCCACTAAGGTGTGAGGCAAAGGACCTCGCTATGAGGAAACAAATTGGGACAGGCCTAAGGGAACATATGACTAAACCAGGCACACAGACAACTTATCAAACCTTCAAAGATTTCTTCAGATAATCATAAGTAACCTGGTCACGCATGAAGTGAGCAAAGTCTAGCTCAATCAATCATCTTACAACTTTGGTCTCATGACTTCTTATCTCTTCTTGCAAGGCCAGTGACGAATATAAACTTAAACATGGGAACAATCCAAGCCCAGTCTCTTCTGTGTCAGCCTGTGCTCTATATCTGTATGCACCGTTTTTGGTGCTCTAATTTGAAAAGGACAAACCAAAAACAAAAGCAGTGGTCTGATTCAACAAACTGCAAGGCATCTTTCTTAGTAAGTTTACAATAAAGCCCAGAGTATCTTCCTTTTCTGCATTCTGCTTTGGCTCGCAGAAAATCTGTGTGACATAATTTTATCAGCACAGTCTGCTGATATCTGTGCGCACTGTCTGTGTGAAGCCCGATTACTGTGAATGTGTAGTAAAAGTGATTTGAGGGCTTGAAAAGAAAGATCCACTAGATCCATTTGCACTCATGGTCAATGGGTACTTTAAAAGACTTACTCACCCAACTGTGCGTGAAACTGAGCAAAACACAAAAAATTAAGTATATCAGGGAAAACTATTGTAAGGTACAGTAACATCACTCAAATAATAACCTAACGATACAACAGCATTTCATAAGCATTTCTTTGCATTTTCACAATTCATAGGGTACCCAAGCTGGCACCATACTCGCATTGGTAATTCAAAGCATAATTAAATTCTACAAATTATTTAATAAACAAACATTTGGGGGATGTGTAAAGCTTTGTGAATAACAGCCATGCCAAGTCTACAGACATCTGTGATATATTCTGTATCTCCATGTGGACCAGTATCAAGGCTTTTCATATTATTTTCCATTAATCATTTGTATGAATGTTCTGTACTGTAATCATGACCTCCTTATCATCTAAACAGTTTTACAACTATTGTGTGTAAACACAAACTAATCAAACTAGTTCAAACAGCTCAATGACCCATTTAATTAGCAAGCCCAAAAGATTGGCTATGCCGTTTACAGTTCTTTGAATGTAAAATTCTAGAACAGGTCACAAAGCATACAGCACCATATAGCAATGTTTGAAACAAAAAGACGCAAAGCGGTGAAACAAAAGGACGCTTCAACAATCTGTGATGACTGTCAAATCTGTTTCCAAAGAATTCAAGCAATCAATAGTCCTGTTTACACCTGGTTTTAAAACCTGTCCTGAGTGATCCGATTACAAAAGGGTGAGCTGAGACACGTTGCTGTTAACAGGTAACAACATGCATCTCAAATGAGTCTCATGTGGCCATTTGTGATCAGATTTCAAAGGAAGGGGTCTCTGATTTTGTGACTCACTGTCAGTTACACTGCATGTTCAATAAAGCACAAAAAGTCAACTTACTATTGGTATTTTTTTTTTTTCCAAGTCACCTTAAAACATTTGTGTAAACTCCTGATGAAGTGTATTCTAACCTATAAAACTGCAATCTTTTCCGACTGGTTAATTCATTGTGCAAGCCTAATAAACAAATAATACTATTTAAAATTCTTGCTTTCTTAAAAAAGGAGAATATGCTTCCTTGCTGTAAAAGTAACCACTGCCACAGTTCCTCATTTTTAAGCTTTTGAAATGACCTGGTTTCTACCAGAAATGGTGCAGAGCTCTTTCCACCAAAATGCTCAATGGCCAAAGCAGCAAATCCTATTTATCACATAAAAGAGGGCGAATGAGAGACTCACCCAAAAGACTGGGGGAAGGGGGTGAATCTAAGAACGTTATATAAGCACAAGAAACAAAGCTATTCTCCCAGTTTTAGAAAATAAAATCGCATTCAAAGATTTTGAATGTAAAAATAACAAAACTCAAGACAGATAAATGAATAGAGACCCTGTGCCGTTTCAATCACTGAACTCCATGCTTTCATTTTCAGTGGCGGAACACAGAGCCTTGAACACGGTAAGCCTCAAAACAAAATGGCTATGTAAAAGAAGCACAGGCTTACCTCCAAAAATGAAACGCGTGCAGCGGGCTGCATGGGCTGCAAGGGCTTGTGGGAGTTGGGCTCAAGCTTCGTGGAGTGAGGCTGGAAGTCAAATTGAGTTTTGTGAATGTTCATTATGGACAAGAACAGGCTCTCTCAGGATGTAGCCTTTGAAGTTAAGAGCTTATATGTGTGCAAAGACATACACAAAATGGCATGCATTAACCACAGGGCAGCGTCATGCATGACCGTTGAAGGCTTTTCGGGTAAGGCGCTGCGTTGTGAAGGGGTTGCCACAACAATGGTCCATTTCATTCCATCGCCTATGCGTGAAATGGTTTCATATTGTATATTTGTTGACATTATACTGACATTAGACTGGCCACATGTTCAAATTGAATTAACATTAAAATATTCAGAAACATAATCGTTACATTTACAAACACCATCAAACGCTTCGCAGGTGCTTTTGCTGAGAAACAATACATGTCAGACTGTGAAACTGCTGAGCTGACATGTCCAGGAGATACGCATGTATCTGTATCCTTAGCAACAGCAGCCATGATGCAACACCTGATCACAGCCGCAAACATGCATCTCTTGCGAGCCCTGTAAACAAAAACAAAGGCGTCTCATATTATCAAAACATCAATGGCCAATCGAATATGACGAGAGATTAACCATTTATGTCGCTGCACCAAACACTACAGTATGGTGGCGTCTTTGACCTGCTAACAGGTCGACAACAAACAGGCCTTCTGTAGGGGGGATTCAACCAGCTAATTCAATAAGTGATGGTGATCAAAAGCTATATATGCAGTGAAAGGAAATGTCAGCGTAGCAAAACAGAAAGGCAGGTCACCCAGCTGCTGCGCAAGTCCTTCTGGCTCTAGTCTGACAAGCCATGGCTAGAAGCTGATCCTGTATTGATCTAGCATCATCATCTTTTATCCGTTCCATAAAAATCACATGCAAAGCTGCCGCAAAGGGACACTAGCTGGATCTATACAAGCTAGCAAACCTATATTTACCCTTCAACACATGCCGCAGACGCTGCTACTGTGGTAATGCTGCACTGCTCAGCTCAGATGTGCCGTCACCGCTACAGCGACAGACACACTGCAGATAAACAGTCTGCTGTCATCACAACCAGAGAAGACATGAGAGAGGGAAAATACTCACTCCAATGTCAACCCCGGAATCCTCAGCCTCTCCCGCTGGGCTTTCATGGTCCTGCTGCACTCGTTCACTCTATTGTGTACATGATATATTCACGCGGCTCGTCTGCCCGCACCCCCATGCGCTGACAAAGAGCCAAAGCCAGGCTCTGGTGCAGAGAAAGCGACTGAGAGCTGCTCACAGGGGAGGAGTAGATACTGGAGACCCAGCACTCTGAGCCGTTCAACTTCCACCCCGAGCTGTCAGATGTGATCATCAACTGCCTGTGGAGGGCAGGGAGGCTGGGCGACAATGCTTTTCCCCTCCCCTGTTGCTCACGCACCAGCACTAAACAGACCTAATGCCCCTCCTCCACTGAGGAAGGAGTCTTACGTCAGCAAAGCACAGTCAGAGGAGTCTACAGTACATGCAGCACTTCCTATCTGCAGCAGGGCTGTTGACCATCATTCAAGTCATTGGTGTTTTTCCCACATTACACTGCAGTAGAACTGTCAGTGTTCTTCTGCAAAATAACCAATAAATGTTGTGAAAGAACAAAGAGAAACCAAAGACAAGGCATGAAGACACTTCATTAGTGTTTACAAAGGAAAACATAACCATTTCTAATAGTTAGAGTTAAGGATTCTTACAAACCCAAGTATTAAACTTTGGTGTGCAACTCATCCAGCATAGTTGCTACAGATATTAATCACATCTCAAATCATGCTGCTTTTTTAATAAAGGTATGCTGTTATTTTTCTAGCAATATGACTTATGATTTCACCCAAAGGAATAGTTTTGGTTTGAACAAAGTAGGTTGATAGCATAACTGCAAAAAATGCAGTTCATCAGAAAAATCTATTCTCATCTATTATACACTTTACAACAAGTTAGACACAATTTACCACAACAAATAAGCCTACAATAAAACGTGATGAATTCTAGTTGGTCAAGGTGATCATGAGAAAAGGTATATGTTAGTGCTGGTATTGTTTTCTTCTCTTTTTATCAGTCTTTTTAGTTTATTTGCCTTTTTTCATACGCGAGGTTAGCGTTTATAAATGCGCCAAATTGCGGCGTGGTTTTAAATATTAATTAACAGAATAGGTTTCCTTTAACTGTGGTATAAATAATATAATATATATAATGTATAAAAGTATAAATATTGGGAGGGGGGTTGTACTTGTACTCTACTCACACAGACTTCAATTGAAGGAAGGACTTGAGCTATATTTAGGAGAACAGAATATCATAGAGACATGGAAGTGGGAGTTCATAACCTGTACTAGTAAGCAACTGGACTGTGCTCTCCATGACGACACAGAAGTTTCAACAAAGGATTAATGGATTTCCAGCACTGAAATCTGACCGCTTGCAGTAGCTCTGCTACTACATTTATTTTTAAATAGGTATCCCTGTACAGCTATGATCAGTTGTTCCTTCATCTTGGCTGAGCTTTCAATGTTGTTAAGGAGAGGGTGAAGGTGATTGGTTGGTTCTTGTCACATGACCTGCAGTGCGATTGAGGCATTGAAAAATGAGCGTTGCACATGCCACGATCACATCTTTCTCCATATGCGCACACTTAATTTCCAGTGATATTGTATACTAATTAGGGATGCACGGTATACCGGTAATGGAAAAATACCGGTATATAATATATTTCAAACGGTTCGATATCATCATTTTGCCCAGTTCGGTACAGTATTTCATAAGCTGCAGTTCCGATGTTCACCTGTAGTACTTCCCAAATTGCTGCAAAACCGGTAAATGTGACAAAAGAAAAATGCGATGGATCGTCAAACAGATGAAACTCCATCAACACACTCAAAACTAGTAAATAAAGACCGTAGAAGTGAAATAGGGCAATATTTTGCATACAAAACTGATGATAAAGGTGAACAAACTGACCTTACTGCACCTGTATGGAAGCGTTGCTATAAATCACCAAGCAATTGTCACTTGCTCATCCTGATCTTTTCCATTAATTTAGAGATCGACAGGTGAGTGCATCAATCAAAAATTCAGATTTTAATAACTTTTATTCACAAATGATAGTGGACAGTAGTGAAGTATTTTCACTTTTCTCAAGTAAATTTAAAAAGTATCTGTAGTGTTTTTCTTTGGAAAATGTTTACTCATATTCCAAAGCATAATGTCATACTTTTTTCTAAACTACATTTTATAAATAAAAGTTGTTGTTTGTTTTACCTTTGATAATTAAGAATATTAACAGTGTAGTATTTTCTTGTACTCAAGTAAATTTTAGAATTACTTTTACTTGAGTAAAAGTAAGAATGTAATATAATTCTAAAAAGTACAATATTATGCTTTGGAATGTTGTGAAGCAAAGTTTTCTAAAGAAAACACTAATAAAGTACAGACACTTGAAAAGTATTTTCAAAGCAGAGTAAAAACTTTCTGAGTCTGAAATCTAAAAACAATCAGAGAGACAGAGACTTAATAATGTGATTTTGAATATTTTGACTGTTAGAATAACACTTTACAATAAAGAAACCTTGACCTGAGCTGACCTAACAGTATTACAGCACTTAGTAATCTAGGTCAATACTTATTTATAAATTGTAAATTAATTACAAAACATTTTTAGTTTATTATCATTACTTACTACAGTATCGATTAGTATCGATACCAAAGTATTACATTCTGGTATCGTACCGAAGTCAAAATTATGGTATCGAGCCATCCCTAATACTAATTGAACTGAGCTGGATGATAGCATAACTGAAATCAATGATTAACTCGCTTTAACTGAAAAATGGTCATTTTGCATTATTGACAACACTACCTTTCTATTTGATACTGTAAAGCTGCTTTGACACAATCTGTATTGTAAAAAGCGCTATATAAATAAAGGTGACTTGACTCGACTTGCAGAGCGTCTACCTTTGAAATAACGGACTTGAGCGTGCAATATGTGAATTGCATTGGTACAAACACATTGGTAGTGAGTTTTGCACTGGCAAGGCTTCTTCAAATCTAGTTTAAATTAAAAATTAAAAACCTTTAAGGCAGACGACCACAGTCCGATTCCAGACCCCAGCTTGGTTTCGACTGGACTGTGAGACCTAACAGTAGCACCATGTTACTGTTTCTACAGTTTAAAGTGAGCAGTGCATTAAAAAAATGGAGCTGTACACACCGCAAGCACTCGGGGTTGTACAACAGTGGCAGAAACACAGAAATTACTAGTTAATTACTAGCTAATTAATTGTTTTCTGCTCATGAGGTATGTTCTAGCTCCTCACACACATTCGAGCTTCCATGTTAAAGTTTTTTTGCTTTTACCTTTCCTTTTTTTTTGATGACCGCAAAAAGAACTGAAAATACTCCATTATTTTTGAGTATTTTCAAAGGGTCTACTTCTATTTGTTTATAGTCATAATAACAACAAAATGCGCTTTTGTAAAATAAAGAAAACAAACTTTCTCTCGTCTCTCAGGTGTGAATCACTAAATATTCATGACCATTGTCACTCCCTCTTGTACGACTTTTCTAACACAAAAAGTTCATAAAAAAGTCTTGTGAACAAATGTTCTGTATGTGTTTACTGGCCTTATTTCACTGAATTAAAAAAAAATGTAGCTTTTCCACCAACCAAGCATAAACATTGTTCTCTCAAAAACACAAACATGTACATTCATATTGCTCACATATTATTGAAGCACAGTTTGCACTATTGACAGTGTAATTAAACTTTAGCCATTAATGTATTTAAAGTACTAAAAAAAAAACATGTCAGGGCATGTCAAAACTCAAGGACCCTAAAACCCCCTTGTATTTGATTAACATAACTGATTTGCAATTTTGTAATAAATCATTAGAAAGTAATTGTGTTTACCATTTACTTTAATCTGCTCTCAGACTATCCAAGAGTCGCTGTCATAAGACATCGATATGGGTTGGGTCTCGTTTTGGACTTGACTAACAGACTGGCATTCTGACACTATGAGCTTCATGATTTCTAACCTGATCTCCACTTTTTTTCCCTGTATGTTGCAATTATTTTGCTTACTGTACATATAAAATACAAGAAGTTTAGATCAGTAGTCCCATATTCATAATTGTGAGCACCTAGTCTCTGCACATTAATGTATAAATTTAATTGATTTTAATAACTTTATATTTTTAATGTGCTTGAAGTGTGCACCAAGCACTAGAAAAACACAAGTAATGGATTGGGACATGGTATCGACAGAAATTCAGTGTATTGAAATGGATTGGGGTACAAAAAACCTGATTAAGACATCCCGATGATCCAGACTTCAAGAGGAAATCCCTTTTCAGTCATATGGCAATCTGTCATCCACAGGTTTCAAAATGTAAAAAAAGCCTGATAAAACATTTGATCATACCTTTTATTATTCATATCTAATTGGGGCCAACTGATAAATTGTTTTTTGTAGAAGGCACAACTGCTTTTGCTCTTGGGGTCTAATATATTAATCTTTTATGATTTTTATGCTGAGAAGGAAATGTTTAACTATTACAAAAAAGTAATGTTCTCTGCTGGGAAGGAAATACATCTTTACTTTACTTTAATTGAACACCCCTGCTTTAAAGAAACACAGCTGCTCATGACCAAACATACATTTTCTAGAACGCCTTGAATAGAATCTTGTGATTATGATACACGGAGAATATTGCACTAGTCTGTACCAGGCACTGAATTTCACTGGGGACAAAGGTGCTTGGAGACCGCTGCTATAATGAGCTCAAGATTTAACAAGCAATTTAACCAGAGTTCCGCTAAAGACCTGCTAATGAAACTCATAAAGCCGGGAAAGACATCAGACCTGAAACCACATGTGTCCTTCTGCTTAGCAACATCAATATGCTTGGGTAAAATGAGAGACATATTACTCAAAGCCCTAGAAGATAAGAATATGGTTAAAAAGATGAAAACATGCTGTAAAATTAACACTTGTCTTGGGATAAATGGAAGTGAAAAAAAATGGCTATGGCAAATAAATATATATAGCACACACAAACATTAATAGCCAAGTACTGCAACAACATGTTTGAATACATAAATCACATATGAAATGTATATGAAATTTGAAATGTACTTTGTTAACATCAGTCAACAAAATGTATAGAATCATTTAAAAAAAATCTGCGAAAAAGTTTTGTTTTTATGGGGGGGGAAAACCTATTTACTTACACTCTCACGGGTGCACATACATAGATTTGCATGTGTACTTTGCACTTTCTGCAATATGTGTTTTAATGCAATACTAACCCCAGATGCCACATTCAACATGATTTAAATTTAAATGCACACTTAAAATCTTAGAAGCGCTCAGGCAAACAACAGGATGAAGATAAGAAGGTAAAACCAATTACACAACAAATGTGAATACATTGAGTCTAAATGGAATGCATTTCAGGAAAAGTAAATTGCTGACCACAGTTGGCAGGCTCATGGAAGCACACAAATCGCAGATGACAGTGTACATCGCATCAAAGACTGAGCAGAAGCAGCATGCAGTTAGGAAGTGGGGCGTAAGGACAGAACCCAGTTAAACACCTGCTGCAGTTCTGCCGAATTAGGACAAACTCATTCATGTTGGGAAACTGAATTAGTAAAAAAAAAAAAATATCTGAAACATTTATCTGAAACAAACAGGCAATGCTTTAATGTATAATAGCAATAACAAGTATAATAAAATAGCTTTAACTCTTTAGATTGTTCAAGAATGTTCAAGGCTCATTGTGTGCATGTGCGCATGTGTTTGAGGGAATAAAGCAATCAGCTGAGGCTGCTGGAACTGCTCCATTGGGATTTAACAGGTCACACTTCACTTAGTACCCTCTATTTACATTCATTAATTGCTGTAACCCTTTCTTTCCCATACTGCCTTCATATTGGACAATAACACACGTGCATTAGAAGGACATCTAAGGAATTAAAATGGTCAACTTAAAAGGGTTCATATTTTAATAATGGTATATTTTTCAGTAACAATATTAGCTGTCAAAAAAAAAAAAAAAAAAAAAAAAAAAAAAAAACTTGAAATACTAAACTTACTAAAACTAAACCAAAATTAAAAATAAATGAAAGCTAAGAACTGAAGAGTTAATTTCCAATAAACAGATAATTCTGTTTTTATTTCCATAAATAATTGTTTTATTGTGTTTTATTGTGTATCTTTTTTTGCAAATGAAAAAAAACAAAAAACAGCAAAATTACTAAATCTTGAAGTAAAATTGTAAGTATAAAAATTACAACCAAGTAAACCACCCTGTTAACCACTTAAAACACCCTGTCAACAACCCACATCATAAAATTGTGGTGGTAAGTTAAAATTATAAAATTATATGTGAAAATTATATGTGCTTTGCCAACTAAATGATATTCAAAGTGAAATTAAATGAAAAGCTGAAGTACTAAAATGACAAAAAACAAATAAACAAACAAAAAAAACACTGAAAATATAAAATTTAACGCTAAGATGCAATTCATTCATTAAATTCATGAGAACCTCCCTCAAATTAAATAGGCTTTTTTTTTTTTTTGCTTTTATTTTGACCATTTGAAATTGCTATTTTAATTATTTTATACAAATACATTTTTATAAAAAAAAATAGATATGGTATAAAAACAGATCTCAGGGCCATTGACCTGCTGCTGCTGACACTGATGTATAAACAGGTGACTCACCTCTCATTAACATTCTGCAAGCGCATCTGGAGATCATGACCTGAGTGTCCATAACCTCCCCATCCACCACTTCAACTACATCCCCCTGTTGATCGAGCCCAGTCACATGACCACTGCATTGACTCGCTCCCTCTCAGAAACAAACAGACAACCGTAACACCACATTCATCACGCGATGCCTGTGCCACTGCCACAGAAGCAGGCCATAAATCATAAACGCAAAAGGCCAATAAAATTCATTGACATGTTTTTTTTCTTCTAATTTGTTTCTGACAGGTTTTGACACATTGAAGATCTATCATACACATCCAACCGAGAGAGCGTAACTGACGGAAAATGGGTATGAGTGTGTATTGTCAGAGGCTCAGCACTAGCACTCAGTTTTCTCATATGAATAAATGTTTGGAAAAGAACAGTGAACATATGATGAGAGTGCTGTGGAGTGTGTGGGGGGGGGGGGAGTCTAAAGAGGTAGAAACAGGATATGCAAACCAAACAAAAAACATAACTGAGGACCTAAATAAATATATAAATAAGTGGGGGAAACACAACAAGGTGGTACAGGGTAAAACAAACAATATATGTAGGCCTATAGCATATTGTAAAGGTAAATTCTTAATGCTACAGTCTTATTTAAAACTAAAAACACTATTGCACAACCTGTGATTTTAAGATCTTGGTAAAGCACAGGTTTGCACCTCCACATATATCTGACAGGTCAACTGACACCAGACACAGTCATCAGGGTCACCATGAAAAAAAAAAAAAACTGCCAACTGTCATGGTTGCTAATTATAGAAAATAAAATATCTGACCTATTACAAACAGCCACAACCACCGCCACCAAATAGACAACATACAGTGGTGGACAAAATTATTAGAACACTAGTATTTTCACCAGCTAAAAATGGTTTCAAGTCAGTTCTTTCTTCTGCTGTAGTATCAGTAGGAAATATCAGTTTACATTTCCAAACATTAATTTTGTCATTAATTGTAAAAGTGAGATTTTTCTTTGCACATGTAGTCTGATTTTTCTCACTTTTTGTTTCCTGTCATCTCTATAATGTCCTATAATAATAAAGGCAAAAAATATAATAATAAATAAAAACCTACAAATAACAGAACAAATTACACCATTCATCCATTTTCTGTCTTTTTGGACCTTGCTTTGTCCACTGAGGCACAGCCATGCTGGAATACATAAGGGGCTTCCCCAAATTGTTCCCCAAAAGTTGGAAGAATAGCATTGCTCAAAATGTCTTTGCATCACTGAAACTAAAGGAAAAGCCCAAGCCCTGAAAAACAGCTCCACACCATCACTCCTCCTCCACCAAACTATACAGTCGGCACAGTGCAGTCAGGCAGGGCATGTCCTGGCAATCGCCAAACCCACACTTTCCCATTAGATTGCCAAAAAGAGAAGTGTGATTTGTCACCCCACTCCATATGTTTTCACTGCTCCAGTGTCCAGTGGCAGCATGCTTTGCACCACTCCATTCGACTTTTGGCATTGTACCTGGTGATGTGACGCTTGCATGCAGCTGCTTGGCCATAGAAAACAAATCCATGACGTTCCCTCTGCACAGGATTGAGCTGATAATAAGTGGATGATGGCAACTCTTCAGCTATGGAATCAGCAGAGTGTTGACAACTTTTATGCACCATTTGACTCTGTGACCCCGCTCTGTGACTTTATGTGCAACAATAGAACCTACAGTTAACTTATTCTAAATGTAGCATCACAGTGCCATGCTTGATTTCAATGAGCTCTTCAGAACAATCAATTTTTTCCCCCCTACAAATGTTTGTAATTGCAGACTGCATGACCAGATACTTGATTTTTTACAACTGTGGCAATGGGTTTTGAAAATTATGACTTGCAATTTCTAATAACTAAGTAATACCAGTAATGAGTCTGAAGTGGGTTGGTGGCACGCCACAGACACAATATGTGCTGTGAAAGGCAGTGGTCTCTTGAACTTTGTGCAAAATTATCTAGTGTTTAGAGACACCAGAGAATGTTGTGAGTGAAGATAACTTAACACTCATGTGAGAATGCAGGAACTGACGTCCCTGGCCAATCATGTTTAAAGCGTTTTATGTTTCAAAGCGCAATGGATACATTAATAGATACTTGTGAAGAAACATCTAACCAATGCTATGTTGACAACACTTGGGCAAGAGAGGAAACAACAACAACAACAACTACTACTACAACAGCATGCAGTGTTGGGTAAGTTACTTTAAAAAAGTAATTAATTACTAATTACTTAATGTTGTATTTAAAATACTTATCTAATTACTGTGTCTGAAAAGTAACCTTACTTACTCAATAAGTAATTTAACTAAATACTTCTTAAAATCCCTATAAACCTTGAGTGGACAAACAATAGAAATTAAACTCTTTAAATAATAAATAATTAAATAAAACATGAGTCAAACCTGAAATAGTTTAGCCTTTTAGCTTTTTGAATCATCTTAATTACATTCTATAAAAAACATTCTATAATAATTATTTTTTTTAGTAAGAAATGTAACCTTCTTTAGGTAAGAAACAATTCCTGAATAACAAAAAATATAATTATTCTGCAACATATCTGAATAACAAAAAAGCTTAACTTAAGAAAAGTTAAACATGACATGTATCAAGCTGTAAACATGAAACTTACTTTCAAAGCAATGGGTACCATATTGATTCATAATGTATGTAATCATGTCATGTCAGGCAGTCTTCTTTTTATGCCACACACAGGTATTTTGTTTAATATGCACCTAAAGACAGATTCTACAGTAGGCAGTGGTAGCATCTCTTCCACAATGTAGCCTGCAATAATTTTTTTAAGCTCACCTTCAGATACTTTCTGCGCTGCTGAAGTAAAATCAAGTTTTGCCTGCTTAGCAGGAGTTGTGGGTGTTATCCATCGATGATGAACAAGGATGACACTCAGAAGTGTTCGTCTATGCTGCCGTGTCAGGTGCTTCAGTAGATTACTTGTGCTATTGACAGTGGCCGATAGTCTTTTTCTCCCCAGGACATAGCTTACATATTACTGTAATGTTCTTTCAGAAAAGTGAAGTGATGGGAATATTTCCATTTCGTAAAACAGCCACTCGCTTCAGCCAATCCGACATCTTCCGCTTTAGAATACGACTATGCTGCAAACTGGCGCAAAATCACGTGCACCTGCACTACAACGATTTTAAAGCGGCAGAGTTTACTTTTACCTTTAGAAGATAAATTCATAAAATTAAATAATGATATTCAGCGAGTTTAATTATTTTACAATTTAATGCAAGTACATAAGTAACTGTAATTAAAATACCTAAAAATGAACAGTAATCAGTTACTCTACTTTTTTTGGAAAAGTAATTTAATTACAGTAACCGTTACACCCAATACTGACAGCATGATAAGTCACCAGTAAAATGTTTTAATTTTTGCAATTATTTCTCCTGGACATTAATGGGATTAAATAGAGACTTTTGGGAAGGTATCCCATTTCTCATACTTTTGTAAAGACCCTAGTTACCTTCCATATACCTGCTCTTGTGTTTTAGAAGAGATCTCAACATTTCACAGGCTGTGCTCTGATACCAAAGCCTGCACTCAAATGTCAGCTCTTCATATAAGCTCAGAAAGTCTGCATCTGATCTGTTCCAATCCAGAATATATGAGCTACACTCTTAAAAATAAAGGTTCTTTATTGGTATCAACAGTTCCACAATGAAGCTTTACCACCCATGGAACCTTTTCATTCCACAAAAGCTTCTTTACAGTGGAAAAAGGTTAGATTATTAAAAAGTTCTTGGTTATTTTAAGAACTGTTCACTGAAAGCTTCTCTAGGGAACCAAAACTGGTTCTTCACTGTAAAAAACAATTTGTTGAGTCAGCTTAAAATAATTTGTTACCTGGCTACCTTAAAAAGTTCAGTCAGCTCGAAAATGGTTTAGTCAACTTGAAATGGTACGTTTTACTAAATGACAACTTAGATATTTTAATTGATTCGACTTAAAATTTTAAGGCAGCCGAGTAACAAACATAGCTGTTAAGTTTAAACAATTTTTTAGTTTAGTCAACTTGAATATCTAAGTTGTCACTTAGTACAACTTAACATTTCAACTTGAATAAACTTATTTGAGTTGATTGAACTTAAAATTTTAAGGCAGCAGGGCAACAAATTATTTTAATTATTTAATTTATCAACATTCAACAAGTTGTGTTTTTGTTTTTTACAGTGTATGGCATCGCTGTAAAAAAAAAAAAACCCTTCTGGAACCTTTATTTTTAATAGTGTGTTTTAATAGTGTATACTATGCACATTCAATTTACATCTTAATACTCTTACTTTATGCCGACAGCAACAGTCTCATTTGTTTCTGTCTTTTATGTTTATATACTTACAACACTTCTAATTCTAAGGAACTTCTAAGGAATTTTTGGAGAAACCTCTAAGATAACAATGATAGTCTAGAAAATGCTGACAAATATATATATTTCTTAACAGTATGTACTTAACAGGAGATTTGAAAACATTTACCAGTTAAAACTGTGTGTATAGATAACTGATGAATATTCAGTAGAAAATAATGATTAAAAATAGAAAATAATGTTATACAAGTTACAGTTAACTTCCAGAAATATTGTATACTAATTGAACTGAGCTGGATGATAACATCACTAATTCAATGATTAACTCCCTCTAACTGAAAATTGTTTACCGTTTCTTTTTGCATTATTGACACACTACCTTCCTATTTGATACTGTAAAGCTGCTCTGTATTGTAAAATGCACTATATAAATAAAGGTGACTTGACTTGACTACAGTTTTTTTTTTTTTTAAGAGAAAACTGATCTTGTTTGAAAATCCAAACCAATGGCAAGAGTGCAACGCACAGATTGGTTTATTTGAACTGAAGTTTTTTCAGTTACCCAAGACTCCCTCAGCGAAATCAAACATCAACAGGAAGTGAAGGTTTCATTAATAAATGTAACAGATGAATATGCATCCTTTAAAGAGACGGAGTAAACAAGGCTTTAGATCACATTATAAAATCCTTTAAAAATGAAAATTCTGTCATCATTCACTCGCCTTCAAGTCATCCTAAACCTGTATAACAGCCATGGAGGTCAAATATTCACTCCAGTTTACATGGAAATTGTAGTTTAATAATCATTCTAGGCCATACTATGATTTCAATTTCAATTTAATTTCAAGTAACTATGAAGCCCTACCATAAATGTTGCAACATGTAGATGACCAGACCCAGGTCAGATGACAGTCAAAGATCTTACATTTCAAATGTCTGGTCACTGCCAAAGTTCAAGACTAGGAGATATGGCAGACAGCTGTATGATGACTCAGCCTATGCAAGAGATTGCCTATCTTCAGGTATGCCATTACCATTTTGTAATCATTATCAGCTCCAATTCCTAAACAATGTTTTATTTCATATTATTTGTATGCAAATGTATGACTCCAAAAATAAACAAATAAATAAATAAAAATATGAATGCAAGCTGTGCTTTAACAAGCAAATCTTTTTATGTGGATGCAAGGACAACAAAAGAATTGTTTACTCATCAACTTGCATACAGAAGCTCGACATGGGAAGTAATTGCAAAGGTAATTTACATAAAACTGTTATTTTCAGAAATCTAGCTAACTAGGCACGTTTCACATTTTGTCTCTCAAAATCTTCAAAGCATTAAAAAAAATCTAATATGACCAATAGAGCTAGATGCTTTTATTCTTTTGATAATGAAATCTAGTAATTCACTGTAAAACGAAGGCTGCAAGAATGCATTCATGATAAACAGATTCTGAAATTGATCACAGCAGATGTCATTTTTAAATTCCCATTAGTTAAAAAGGATGCTGTGATGGATAAAAGTCCTGTAGTGATTTAAAGTCTTTGGCCACTCCTACATTTTCCAACACATTCATTTTAGAAGTCCATGTTTCAATGACTGGATGATGACAAAGTACACAACAGTATATCCCACCAAACAGATCATAAGTCTATCCCTCACAGCCATATATACATCATCTTAATGGAGCCTACTCTACGTACACGCATTACCGCTACAGAATTGAAAATAAATGCACACATATATACATACATAAATGGCTGGTCACTTTTTATCTAACAATTCTGAGAAAAATTGCTAAACTGCAAGATATAAATTCAGAATTCTGATGTTTCTCTCAGAAGTGCAAGTTCATATCTCAAAGTTTCACATTCACAATTACGAGTAAAAAGTCACAAAATTCTGTCTTTTTTAGATATTATAGAATTGCAATTAATTGAACTGTTAGATTTCAAAGTCACAATTATTATTATTTTACTTTTTATTCAGTTGTGGAAACAGGCTTCTATACTGCCCTGACTCTGGTCTGTAGATCAGAAAATCTTACCAAAAAAAAAAAAAAAAAGTAAAAAAAAATGTTTCGCTGGTGATGCAGGTTTATGTCTAGGCTCAATGGTGTGTTGTGTTAAAATAAAGACAATCAAAGTAGATTTACTCACAGACTTCCTCGTCTGGGAAGGCTGAGCTCTTTCTGTAAGAAAGCACAAAAAAAAGAACAAAAAGTTCAAAACAGCGTAAATTAAAAACAACACACATTTATTATATAAAGAAACATTTCATGCTTAAAGGTGATGTATATATATTCATTTTAATGTTAAAATCATTACTCCTGTCTATGTTGAATGTGCAACTTGGGCTGCCTGACAGCCAATTACTAGCCGTCTTTGCTTAGTCATTCACCGTCAGTACATGCTAACAGGTGACCCAGATTTTAATGGTAACCCCAGTGGTGCCAGTGTGACCTAGTTTTCCGGCTCTCTAGATCCATTCAGTCCCAAAGACAACATGAATATTTAACCCCTGCACTCACTCAGCCCTCAGCTCTGACTCTACTGTATGAGACATCTCAAACATTTGTAGGAGTAGTTCTGAATACACCATTTTTTAAATGTTTGGGGTCAATAAGGTAAAGTTGGGGTTCTTAAATTATGTCTCTTATGCTGACCAAGGCTGCATTTATTTGCTCAAAAATACAGTTACAGTTTTACGTTTTAAGGCAAGTTTTAAGGGAGTTCAATATTATTAAACAATGTGTTTTTTTTTTTTCTTCAGGACTTTTTTTTATTAACAAATCATCTGAAACAGAAATCATCTGCAATGTTCTAAATTAACTGTTACCTTTCATCAATTTATTGCATCATTGCGGAATAAATTTAATTTTATTAATTTCTAAAAAAAAAAAGAAAAAAAAAACAACATCATTTACTGACTTACTAACTTTTAATCAACTGTGTACATTTAATCACAGAAAATGATTTGCTTTGTGTAACTGTGGAACCATAAATTTGCATATACATAAACCATTTTGGAGTACATTGTTATTTCTCAAAACCTCAAGTGAAGTATGAAAATATATTCCAAACTTAATTTTTGAATTAAACTTCTGTACACTGAAATGAATACAGTATAGACTATAACATTGCCATTTAAGGATCAGTAGAAGATCCAGTTATCATTCCTTAATAAACATGCGCAATAATCACAGGAGACCACAAGAGGGCTTTTGAGCTGATATTAGAGCAATGGATACTATTTGAGACCTTTTTATGTAAGGGAGGATGATGTTATTATGTTATACATTCTCTTAAATAATACATGTATTACAATTACAAGTGCTAAAATCAGTAAAACAAAAGTCTGCATATTTATATGAAAAGAAAAGAACAAATGGAAAAAGGAACAACCTAAAAAGAAAATAACATATGGAAAAAGAATTTACAGTAGCTACAGACACATCAACTCACAAAAGTCTTAAATAAACCCAGTAACTAAAGTAATCAGGCAACTGTCACACAGTGATTGTGGTTATGTTTATAACCAGTAATTTGTCATGTATGCAGATTTTTTATTTTTTAAATTATCCTCCTGTCCCTGTTCCTACATCACACTTATTAACAAAGATTTCACGTGTTTAGCATAAAATGGACATATTCCAGCTGGACTGCTGTTTCCTAAAATGGGATGTCACATTTCCAGCAGCAGCTAGTTCTGAACTTCTGATGTGCGACTGTGACTTCAAGCTCTGCCGTATGGTGCTGCAGCACCCTGAGATACCGTAGCCTCACGCTACTCAAAAATAATGAATGAAAAGGAGCGCTGGAGCTGCTGCAGAGCACAGCAGGGAACAGCAGTGAAACGGTGCGACTCTAGCAGGGTTTACCCATGAATTCAACGCTGGGCAGGCTCACCCACGGCTCAACATGAATATATGCATTACTATTCACTCTCAAAAGCTACTAGGAAAGATGGGCCTGTGGAAAGTCGTGAATGATTGAATTATATTTCCATCATATTTCAATGGAATGCCAAAAACAGTCATGGAGGAAAGTTAAAGAAGATCGGATATGAACATTGTAAGGATGTGGAAAAGATACATACTGCATAAGATGCATAAAGATTTTATGGAGAAATAGTAATCCAGTTTAAATTTTCAAATGTCAGAAAGCTGACTTCAAAAACTGACTGAACGCTCAGTGAGTTTTCAGAATGCAACACTTGAATATTGTTTACTACATACTGCTCTTTTGAAATTTATTCCTGCGATGGCAAAGCACTTATTTCTAAATTAGAAATTATTTCTGTGTCACAGACTCATGTTTTAAACTGTGTAATGCTGATTTGATATTTTGTAAATATTTTGTTTTGGTGTACTGCTTAATATTTTTGTGAAAACTTTTTCACATTTTTCTAATTCTATTTTCTAATAATGTTTTCTTTTTTTTTCCTCAAAATTGTTATTTATTTATTATGCAATTTATGCGAATTTTAAATGTGTCATTGCTGAATAAAAGTATTAATATCTTAATAAATAAATAAATAAATAAATATAAATTATATATATATATATATATATATATATATATATTTATTCTTTTGAACAAAAGTTTAATCCCCACTGAAATGTTTCTTTTTTTCACTTCTTGTGTCTACCATGCTGAAATTTATTTATAAATTCACATTAATCACCTCTTTGCCTGTTACAATTAATTCAACTATTTGTTTGCACCATTTCTCAAAAAATGCTTTATATTTGTTTCAGTATTCACATTTTTAGTAATAAATAAATAAATAAATAAATAAATAAATAAAAAAAATACATACATACATAAATAAACTATTACATTTTAATTTGTATTTCTTGCTTCCATAAGTTTAAATATATTTGCCTATAGCTGATTCAGAGTGGGAAAAACATAAATGGATACATATATTTATTATTATCAAAAGATTCTTAAACATTGAAATAAATGTTTTTAACAGCAGCTTGGCCATCTCTAGTACAATTATTTTTTTTTTTTTCTTTTGAAGATAAGACCAAATATTTATCTTACACTAACCAGTTAAAAGTTTTAACAGTAAGATTTTTTATGTTTTTTAAAGAATTATTTTCTGCTCACCAAGCCTTTTGATCCATTTTGATCTTATTTGATCCAAAATACAGCTAAAGCAGTAATATTGTGAAATATTGTTTACTATTTAAAATATCTGCTTTCTATTTGAATATACACTACCAGTCAAAAGTTTGGACACACCCTCTCATTTAATTTTTTTTTTCTTTATTTTCATGACTATTTACATTGCAGATTCTCACTGAAGATATCAAAACTATGAATGAGCACATATGGCAATCGCAAGTTAACAGCACCTCAGATTAGAGCCCAGATTAATGCCACACAGACTTCTAGTAGCAGACACTTTTCTACATCAACTGTTCAGAGGAGACTGCGCGAATCAGGCCTTTTTGGTCAAATAGC
This sequence comes from Cirrhinus molitorella, assembly GCA_033026305.1. Taxonomy (NCBI): domain Eukaryota; kingdom Metazoa; phylum Chordata; class Actinopteri; order Cypriniformes; family Cyprinidae; genus Cirrhinus; species Cirrhinus molitorella. Next base: position 27,656,319 of record CM065119.1, read on the forward strand.
TGCTAAAAAACACTACTAAGGAAAAGCAACAAGCAGAAGAGATTTGTTTGGGCCAAGAAACACAAGGAATGGACATTAGACCAGTGGAAATCTGTGCTTTGGTCTGATGAGTCCAAATTTGAGATCTTTGGTTCCATCCGCCGTGTCTTCGTGCGACGCAGAAAAGGTGAATGCATGGTCTCTACATGTATGGTTCCCACCGTGAAGCATGGAGGAGCAGGTGTGATGGTGTGGGGGTGCTTTGCTGGTGACACTGTTGGGAATTTATTCAACAATGAAGGCACACTGAACCAGCATGGCTACCACAGCATCCTGCAGCGACATGCCATCCTATCTGGTTTACATTTAGTTGGACCATCATTTATTTTCAACAGGACAATGACCCCAAACACACCTCCAGGCTGTGTAAGAGCTATTTGACCAAGAAGGAGAGTGATGGAGTGCTGCGCTTGGCCTCCAGAGTCACCTGACCTAAACCCAATCGAGATGGTTTGGGATGAGATGGGCCACAGCGTGAAGGCAAAAGGGCCTACAAGTACTTAGCATCTCTGGGAACTCCTTCAAAAGTGTTGGAAAACCATTTCCTCATGAAGCTCATCGAGAGAATGCCAAGCAGTAATCAAAGCAAAGGGTGGCTATTTTGAAGAATCTAAAATGTAAAACATGTTTTCAGTTATTTCACACTTCTTTGTTCACTACATAATTCCATGTGTGTCCATGCATAGGTCTGATGTCTTCAATGAGAATCTACAATGTAAATAGTCATAAAAAAAAAAAAAATTCAATGAGAGGGTGTGTCCAAACTTTTGACTGGAAGTGCATTTTCAAATGCAATTTATTCCTGTGATCAAAGCTTAATTCTGAGCTTCATTACTTAAGTGTTCAGTGTCACATGATTCTTTAAAAATCACTCTAATATGCCGATTTGCTGTTAAAAAAAATAAAAATAAAGAACATTATTAATATTAATATTAGAAACAGTTGAGTACATTCTTTCAGGATTCATTGATGAGAGATCCAAAGATTAGCATTTATCTGAAATAAAAATCTTTTATAACATTATACATTATACTTCTGAACTCTCTACTCACCAAAGAAACCTGAAAACATTCTACTCAGCTGTTTTCAACATAATAATAAATGTTTTTTGAGCAGCAAATCAAAATATTAGAATGATTTCTGAAGGATCATGTGACTAAAAGCTTCTAAAACTTCTAAAATGCTAAAACTTCTAAAATGCTAAAACTTCTAAAATGCTAAAACTTCTAAAATGCTAAAACTTCTAAAATGCTAAAACTTCTAAAATGCTAAAACTTCAGCTTTGAAATCACAGGAATAAATTAAATTTTAAATTGAAAGCAGTTATTTTAAAATGGTAAAAATATTTCACAATATTACTGTTTTGCTGTAGTTTGGATCAAATAAATGCAGGCTTGGTGAGCAGAAAATACTTCATTAAAAACATCAAAAATCTTACTGTTCAAAAACTTTTGACTGGTAGTGTACATGCTGCTTTTAAATACAGATGTAGATCCTTCATCTTTTAACTATGAATAAATCTGAGATCAGCAATACAAGGTTGTAATGTCTTCAAACATAATGTTTCAGGTATTGACAGACAGCCAACTTCAAACCATCCCTGGGCGTTTGAAGACATCTACCTTCAGTAATTTCAATGACAGCAAGTAATTCCAATGTAAAATTCCAATCTAAAGTTAGGAAAGCAGCCCAGTAACTCAGTAAAAAACAAAACAAAACAAAAAAACTGTAAAACATCTGTCTACTGTCTTAAACATCTCTGCATTTTTGCATGTCCTGACCACGACATGAAACTTCCTAATGTTCCAGCTACATCAAAGCTTTAGTGATACTGTTTTAAAGACCTTGCCATGATAGCATATTAATAATTCCCTTTGAATTTTCTGCATTTCTGCACCATCTCAAGATCAAAAGTGTGGCAGTGTGAAATGCTGACTTGTATCTATAAGGGCTTCCCCCCTCATTCTTCCTACATTTTTTTTCCACCCCAAAATGGAAAAGTGATGGAAAAGTTTAACCAGATCTACCATGTTATTTGCCACAACGACAGCGGTGCTAAAACCTCTGGTCAAAAGGAGCAATGTTCACATTATGATTCATGATAAAATGAATACTTTAACTGCAGAGACAAAGCAATCTGAGTGACTCACTCTTTACAATGGCAAGGGAAATCTCCAACATTTCCTGCTTTAGACTCCACAGTGTTTCAAAACGAACAACAAACCAGCATAATCTGCAATCATTAAAGGCATAGTTCAACAAAAAAGAAAACCTTTATTTTATTTGCTCTCCCTTTTATGTAATTTCAAACCTGTATGAATGTTTTCCTTGGAACAGAGAATTAGATATTTTGCAGAATGCTTTACCAGCTATTTTCCAAGCAATAAAAAGTACAATGATTTACACTATTAAACTATTAGGAAAATTCACTTTGTGAATTTTGATCACTTGTTACTCCAGTCTTCAGTGTTGCATCATTCTAATAACCTGGTTTATTACTTTTATTATCAATGTTGGAGAGAGTTGTGCTGCTTAATATTTTAGTTAGTTACAAAGAACAGTATTCATTTAAAAATTTAAAAAAATCTTCTCTAACAATATATGTCTTGCTGATACTTTCTATCAATTTAACATATTTTTGGTAAATAAAAGTATTAACTTCTTTCAAAAAAAAAAAGAAGAAAAATTTACTACCATAAACATTTAAATGGTAGTTTATATTGTATATATATATTTTTTTTTAAATGCTGTTCTTTATAACTTTTTATTTATTAAAGAATCTTTAATAAATAATAGATAATCTTTAATAATTAATCTTTATAACTTTTTATTTATTAAAGAATCTTTAAAAAAAGAATCTTTAAAAAAGTACCACAGGTTCCAAAAAAATATTAAGCATCACAACTGTTTTTTAGCATTGATCATAAATCAGCATATTAGAATAATTTCTGAAGGAGCATGTGACACTGAAGGCTGGAATAATGACGCTGAAAATTCAGCATTGCATCACAGGAAAAAAATTACGTTTTTAGAAAAATGTACACAGAAAAGTGTTATTTTAAACTGAAATAATATTTTACAATGTTACTGTTTTTTTCTAGATTTTTAATCAAATAAATGCAGCCTTGGTGAGCATACAAAACATTTTTAAACTTTTAACCCCATCACCGTTTACAACTGTAAAGTTTACTTCACCATATTACAAATAAACCCTAATCTAATCATGGCAAACTATATATCGTTGGAAAGGTCTAAGACCCCTAAATAGACATTTGACCACTGTTTTATGTTACAAATTATGTAGGAAGAGTGCTCCTCAAAAAAATCTACATCATAACAGGAGTTCTGACCTTTATCACAATAATACTTTCTCAGTTACCTTTTTTCCTATCATGCTTTAGAAATCATAGGACATTATATATCAGTAGAAAACCTAAAATCTCAAAATTCATCCTTTGAAAACCATTAAAAATCAGACATTGTATTACCATGGAAAATGTACATCAAAATCAAATTACAAATGTTTTCATTCATGAATTATAAAAATTTAAGTTTGGATGCATTTTCACGTATATATTAAAAAAGGGAGTGACAGTTAAATGGTTAAAAAAAAAAAAACAACATTAAAAAGACTTTAAAGACATTTAAAATATATACATTTTGAATTTCTAAGTCTAAACGCTACTGTGCAGTTGTCATCCAAAAACTATGCAGCACGCACATGGCCTAAGAGACATGATGCAATAGGACCAAATTTTATAAAAGATTTATAGGAGAAAAAAAGAATTCTCTAAGCTCTCCAAGCTTAAAAACTAATAAACAAAAAATAAACAAACAAACAAACAAAAACACAAGGAGGAAGGGGAGTGCGTACATTGTTCTTCCAGTAAAAGGAAGAACTCTGCATTCAGCTGGAGTTTGTATTGGTCAGACAGAAGGTCAGTGGTCAGAGTACAAGGGCAGGGAAGTGCTATGGAGGTCAATCCAGCTAATAATGTGGTCATGCCACTCAGAGATCCCTCAGGGCCACAGACTAGTGTTTTCATCACCTGTAAAGGTCAGCTGATATGACAGGCTGAAGGAACGTGCCTAGCTTCCCTTCACACCATCATATCTGTTACCCTGCAGTATTCTGTCCTTTTGTCTGAGCATTTTGAATCACCTTATTGTTCTACACTGGGAAAGTCTGTAATTATATGGCACTTCTAGAAGACTAAAGAGAATGCAGTAAAAGAGTGTGCGACAATAATGCCAAAATCTTGTTTCTTTTCATTAATGTTTTAGTGGCCTGTGTTTAGAGAGATTATCATCTCAGCACAGCCATACACACATACACATAAACAACATTCTGCCACTCCTCATATGATCTTATAACATACTGTAACAGTTAAGGTTCTTTTGTTTAGTTTTTAATATAAATGCTATAAAAGACGTTAACTGCTGCATCTACTCAACCTAAATCCAATAAATAAACAACATTCTAAGTTTGTCTTGACAAACTTTCCCTTTTCTTCTTGAAAATTACACTTTGGGTTGTCTAAATTGATCAGAATTTTGATTCAAATGTATTCATCCACCCTTCCATTCAAATGAGTATTTCTAGAAAATGCATGCATAGTATATATACAAAAGAATCAGAATTTTTACCAGCATAAAGAAAATAGTAATATGCATTATGCAAATATAAACACTACATTCATCTGCACAGATATCAGATTTTAAGACTAATTTAAGTTGCACAGAACAAAACACGTCTAATTTCCAGGAAAAAAAAAATTGCTGTTAAAATTTCATCTTTGTCAAGCACCAAGTCCAGGAAATGTACATTTTTTTGATGTGGGTCCATTAACCTTGACAAGCTTTTTCTGATTTGGAGCTCATTTGAAGTTTCTTTTACTCGTTTCCTTTCACTGGCACCTCTGAAGTTGAAATGCACCTCAGTGTCACAATCTAATTTCAACATTTCTGAAGTCCAATTATGTCAGTCAGTCAGACCCACTTTTGCAATTTCTCCACTTACTTCATGAATGCTTTTTCAGTCTCTCCACAAAGTCCAGCTTTACTTACCTTTTGCAATCCAAGCAAGGCTGTAACTCCATTTCCCCCCGCCCCAATTTATGATTCTCCAACAGTCTAAGAAGCGTATGTGAAGAAGTGTGTATTTACTGGCCAAGAGTCGGGCTCCCACTGCTAGATTAACACTGTGTCAACCGTGCAGATAGGCAGCATATGGCACGCAGCGCATACAAATTTAACTTAGATGTGCTGATAACTTCCAGAAGAGCTGAACACACACTGTGCTGGACTGGTGGGCTTTTGATGTTGCCATGAATATAGAAAGAACACAAAACTGCACAACATATCAGAAGAAACATGCTGTTGTTGCAGTATTTCAGTGGAATCCATCAACAGTGTTGACAAACAAATATGTTTTGTTTTTATTAACAAATAACAATGAACCAACATTAAATAATATTATATTATATCATATCATATCACAATTGGAATTAAAACACTACTGACTTTCCCTAAAGTCAAAGGGATGTTTTACTTCTATTTGTCTACATATTAAAAATAAATAAATAAATAAAACTTCAAATTTAACTTTGAAAGCCCTTGTTTGTTCTCCGAAGCTCATAGTTAATGCAGAGCACACAGTATAGTGTCCAGTGCATAAAAAAAATAAAATAAAATAGACAGTTAACGTGTGAATCATGCACAATAATAGCGTGGAAAATGCAAATTGACTGATGTGTCTACATGGGCACAAACATCTTTCATTAGTCGTTATCAATCACGCTTATTGAATTCTGATACATTGTCATATATCATGCACAGCAAAGCATTCTTGTCTTTGTCAGCCTCTGTGAATTTGACTAAGATTGCTCACTATACAAATAAATCAAATATAACGGCAAGTCATTCACAAAACAAGCATTGCATTATTAGTGTATTAAATTAATATTAAGCATACAGGATATTAAGTGATTTTCCATAAATATCTTTTCTCTACATACACAGACTATTAAGCTCTTGCACTACACCAAAATTGCACTGACTATTTGTCTGGTTTGCACTACTATCTGCCATTGCCACTTTATCTTCATAAATCACTTTATCTCTCATACATCTCTATCATAAAAGCCACTTTTTTTTTTTACTTGACTCTTACTGAAATATTTGTATTTTTATATATATTATTTATTTTGTACGTAACTGTATTTTACTTTTACTTTCTTATGTTATTGTTAATGTTACCTGTATGCATCTAGGGTTTGAGAGTAACACAATTTCAATTATCTGTATGTATGTGCTGTATATATGGCAGAATTGACAATAAAGCAGACTTTGACTTTGACTTAATTGCCAATAGGCCTTAAACACGGATTACTATAAAAAAAAAAAAAAAAAAAAAAAAAACACACACACACACACACACACACACACACACACACACACACACACACACACAATCCATATTACTCAAGATTGCCAAATAATTACTTCCATGCAAAAAGAAAAGTAATTACATGTGCATCTTTTTTATTATTATTATTATTATTATTAGACCAAGTCTAAATGTGAAGTGAAGCTCAATGCAACTAAACAAATGCAGTCCCCAAGAGACTTCTGTATGCACACATTCACTGCAACTGTAATTACAAAGCTAATACAGCACCACTACTGTCTATTCATTCTAATTACCTGCCAGTATCTACCGCCTATTTCAATATGTTCTGCTGACAACAATATCCTCAGTGGAACCAGCCGATATTACAGGATAGAGCCCAGAAGACCCATGTTTATTTGCTAAACAATATGTTTTAGTCTTTTTGAATTGCATTACTGAATCTAATGTCATAATAGGCAGAACATTTGGGCGGTAGACAGAAAATACTGTCAATGCTTTAGAAAGTGAAAGATCTTTTTATATGGCAAGTTGTTTAAACTGTAACATTTCAATTTAACAGCTTTCCTGGCCAATTCACACTAACACAATTATATAGCAAAACAAACTACTAATGGAAGGTACATTTTATTTACACCAAGACCGAAAAAACTTTCTGAATGAATAAATGAGAATGACGACAGAGTAAAAAAAAAAAAAAAAAAAAAAAAAAGAAATGCATTGTTTCAGTTCAAAGTTTCTTCTGCAAATATTCACTCACGGTGTGAACAAGCCTGTAGATTTGAACTCCAACATAATTATATTCAACTGAAAGCTCTCCCAAACACAATTAGAAGTGACGCTGTGTGTTTAGCGGGTCTCAGAACAATTGCCCTGCATGCTGCAGCTACCTTGATGTAATTGACATGAAGCAGCTAATTGACTCAACCTTCTCACCGACATCAACCTGTCTAAATTTAGCCATGTAACACGCTCACTTTCTCTGCTGTAGTGACAATTACAACATTAACTCCATTCAGGAAGTTTTCTGAACATAAAAGACACCATATAAAAATGTCCCAGTCCCCCCAGTCTCCGATTTATGAGATCACAGCCTGAGGCAGTACATAGTGTGAAACAGTGCACTGACATGCATTTGACTGACAAATGAAAACACTGTGTCCCACATGAAATCATACAGCAGAACTCTGAATCTTGTCCTCAGGGCAAAAGAAGTTTGTTTTGAGTATCTTTGTTTTATCGGCAGCTGTGGTAATGTCCACAGCACACGGAGTTTAGAAACAAGTGTCCTTTCCCATGCCTAAACAAAGAAAAGACTATAACAGTCTCTTTAAAATGTCACCATTTCACTAAGAGATTACCCACCAGTGGATGAATGACAAATTAGCCCCAATAAACTCACACTGCAGTTACTCCAAATATAATTTCTTAAAGGGATACACCATACAAAAAAGCAAACCCCGTCATCATTTATTCACCCTCATGTCATTCCAAACCTGTGTGACTTTATTTCATGTGTGGAACACAAAGATGATATTTTAAGAAATGAAAGTTTTTTTTTTCTTTAAAGTATCTTCTTTTGCATTCTGCAGCAGAAGTCATACTGGTTTGGAATACATTAGTGACAATGGCGCACAACAATGAATACAAAAAAGCAGAAGCAGAAACTTTTCAAAAATCGTGAATATCTTGGATAATTTCAGTTGTTGCAAATAATACACAAATTACACATTAGGATGGAAAAGTCCAATTAATTATTAAATCATTATCATTCATTAAAAACATTCATTAAAACTGCTTCAAAATCACTTACAGTACATAGAATCCAGCCTAAATACAATATTCAAAAAGTATATACACACACATACAAAGATAGCTTCTTTTAAAAAAAGATTATTTTCTCGTGTTCTATCAGTTTTGTAAAGTTGCTGATCTTGTTTAAAAAGAACTTGACACATTTTGAAGGTATAAACTATTTGCAGAGACACAGAAATCAGTACCAAAATTTGAACTTTGCATTCTTTTCAGTGACAAAACTCACATTTTGTCTTCCAGTGCAGCATTTGGACGTATCAGCATGTGAAGACACAGACTGTATTCTGCAATTCATCCCACATCCAAATGTTCACGCAAAAGCTTCAAAACTCCCAACGAAGCGGCAAACACCCACGCCCCATATCGCTCTATATTCCCTACCTGTAGCCCGCGTCTCCTCAGAATGCTGGACTCATCCATGCCGGAGAGGCAGAGTGCATACTCTCTCATTCGCACTCTCTTGCTGTGTGTGCGCGTCTCGCTGCTACTTAGCCATACTGCACCGCACTGCCTCCTCTAGCGCTCCCACGATCCTACAGGCACGCTCCATCTGATCCAAGCAGCTGCTAAAGACTTACATCAGAACTTATCTGATTGGAGGGGGGCGGTCAGCTGACATGTCGCCGTTTCGCTCTCTTTGAACTTCAGAACAATGTGCGAGCATGTACGTGTTTGAAGAGGAGAGAGGATGTGAGCATGTGAAAGAGAGCGAGCTTGTGAACGCGTGTTTGATGGAAAAGCAAGAGAGATGGGGAATGCAGGAGGGGCGAGAGAGGAGCAGAGAGGTAGGGGGGTGAAGACCGGCAGCTGAAATTCAGTGTAAAATCCCATGAGGGCCGCCGATTCATTCCCCCCTACACAGGCACGTTCTGTGGCGCCCGGAGTGACTCCTTGCGGGAAAAGAAGGGACAGGAAATCCTGTTGTACATTGTTTTGCCAGCACTAAACAATGCAGCTGGCATCCTGTGTGTGCGTCCACATTCGGTCAATGGCTGATGTTGAGCGGTATTGAGTTCCTATTTGTCTTTCAACTGGAGCTGGAGATAAGGAGTCTGGTGTGAAGGTCAGAAGGCTCTGTGGTCATGGCCAGGGTGAATTGGGCAGAAATAAGATGGAAAGACCACACAATTGAGAGCATGGGGGTAGACGGGGCATCCTGTAATGGCTAGTTTGCAAGCACTTCCTTCATTATTGTGATGAGCCAGGTGACAGGAAGAGTTTTTCTTCCTTTCCAACATAAACAAGCTTGCACAATTAAAGTAGAATCTTTCAGATTCTCCATTTTAAAGCAGCGTTGCTACTGCCATAAATATGCAGACAATGTCTCTGGTCATTCTGATGCCTGATGCTTTTCTTTTTTTCAGTGTCTTACGCAGTGAGCTCTAGGCTTTCGGCAAATTGGCAAATACATGCAAAGGTTTTTGAACACAAGAATGCATCCTGTGTAACTGCCCTCCTAAGAAATATATATGATCAGGATCAGGTTAACCAGGAACCAATATAATAAGGCGTTTCCTCACTCGAAAATTAACTAATTGGCAAACCTGCCAATGGCCAGTGATGTGAGAAAATGCATCAGCCATATTATTTATAAACTTTTCTCATTACAAATTTGGGAAGATAATAGCTTGCATGTTATAAGGGATGAGAACACAGATTTTTTTTGTTGCATTTGAAAAACACAAAGCTGGTTGAAAATTGGCAAACCTGTCCTGTAAGGTTTGTTAAAGCAATATTCCCTAATCAATAGATTAAAAAAAAAAAGTATAGTTTTGAACATCCTACTAGCCTCAGCAGCTGCATACTAAACAGGCAAGTTAGAAATAAGCACAGTGGCCTCCATCATGCATAAATGGAAGAAGTTTAGAACCACCAGAACTCTTCCTAGAGCGAGTCGCCCGGCCAAACTGAGTGATCGGGGTAGAAAGGCTTTAGTCTGGGAGGTGACCAAGAACCTGATGGTCACTCTGAAAGAGCTCCAGTGTTTCTCTGTGGAGAGACTAGAACCTTCCAGAAGAACAACCATCTCTGCAGCATTACACCAATCAGGCCTGTATGGCAGAGTGGCCAGACGGAACCCATTCCTCAGTAAAAGTCACATGACAGCCCACTTGAAAGACCCTTTCGAAACAAAATTCTCTGATCTGATGAAACAAAGATTGAGCGGTTTCTGAAGATTTGGCCTTACTGCCAAGCGTCCAGGCACCGCTCATCACCTGGCCAATACCATCCCTACAATGAAGCATGGTGGTGGCAGCATCATGTATTGGGGATGTTTTTCAGCGGCAAAACTAGGAGACTAGTCAGAATAAAGGGAAAGATGAATGCAGCAATCTATAGAGACATTCTTGATGAAAACCTGCTCCAGAGCGCTCTAGACCTTAGACTGGGGTGACAGTTCATCTTTCAACAGGACAATGACCCTGATCACACAGCCAAGATAACAAAGGAGTGGCTACGGGACAACTCTGTGAATGTCCTTGAGTGGCCCAGCCAGAGCCCAGATTTGAACCTGATTGAAGATATCTGAAAATAGCTGAGCACCAACACTCCCCTTTCAACCTGATGGAGCTTGAGAGGCCCTGCAAAAAAGAATGGGAGAAACACCCCAAAAATAGCTGTGCCAGGCTTGTAGCACCATACTCAAAAAGACTTGAGGCTGTAATTGGTGCCAAAAGTGCTTCAACAAAGTATTGAGCAAAGGCTGTGAATACTTATGTTTCATAAATTTGCTAAGATTTCAAACCAACTTTTTTCACATTGTCATTATGGGGTAGTGTTTGTAGAATTTTGAGAAAAACTATTTTGAATTGAATTTAATCCATTTTGGAATAAGGCTGTAACATAAAAAAAATGTGGAAAAAGTGAAGCGCTGCGAATGCTTTCCGGACGCACTGTAATTACTGAATGAGTTTACAAGGTTTTTAAGTTTTGTTTTCAGCACTCAGAAGCAAATTTACCAAATCGTAATGAGGAGAATTGTATTCCACTATGGTTATAGCTTCAGTAATTTTGTAGATATAGCAACAAAATGGACAAAATAAGCTGCCACTAACATATTAGACTTAATGCTAGAAGTCACAAGTCCTGCTATACATTGCTACACTATCACTTGGTAAGGGCCATCCCACAGACAATTTTGTACTGGATACAACCCAACTACTATGTTACATTATCTTGACCACAGTAAGCTAGTATGACCTGGTTTTCCCAGTAACATGCCCTCCAAAAACTAATTATTCCCAGAACCAGCTACATATTGGGAGTCAATATAGTGTGATTTCATGGACAGCTGCAGTGGTATTTTTAAGGCATACATTCGCCAATCTTTTTTCTCCTGGAGTGTTATACAGTGGTGGAGTCTTATTAACATGTAGAGATGAAACTTTAAGCGACGACCATCGTGCCAATCCCAATCGTCAATTTCACAGTCTGCTGTGTGTTTTTTTTTTCTTGCTCGCCCTCTCTCACACATTCTCTCACCTTCCCACACACACACACACACACACACACTCACTCTAACACACTCACAAACCCTCAGTCTTTCTCACTCATTCATTTCAATTCACCATGACTGCCATGTGAATATTAAGTGGGTTCCCCCCAGTTCTCCTTGTTTCTCCAGCGAAGCTTGAACGATGCCAGTTACGGAGTAGCACAAAATACATTGACAGTTACCTGCAGAATATGTACGAAAATGATTTTAGAAGGTCAAACGTGTAAAAATGTAATAAACTTCTTTGTCAGCTCACCTACCACAGTTTGCCTGCAGGAGAAGAGTGTTCATTTGGTGAGAGAATGATAAGAAGCCTAATCTGACGTTAGCAGTTTAAAATTCTTTCAAACTGAGGCAAAGAACTTGGATTAAAATATGTCTCTTCTCCATAGAGGAACAATTGTGGAAGATTATCCTGGTAGAATTAGTCCCGATTCAGCAAGTACAGTGAATGGTAGGAGAAGAGAACAATGACAACAGTCCCTTTTAAAGTTACAGTAAAAAGACAACTTGTTACTGTTAAGCACTTGTCATTTCTCATTCGGTTTTGGAAATGCTCTCTGTGGTGGGGTATGAATGCAAACACTGAACTTCCTCTCAAGTGTATTCAAGGAAACGGTTTTCAACAACAAAGCTTTTCAACCCATGTAGGAATTGAAAACATAATTGGCTGGAAATCACTTCACTGACAAAAGCGAAAACTCACACCATCATCCTTATTTCCTGTAGAACTGCAGGAAATACATTCAATGAGGAATACAGTTAAGTTAATTCGCTTGATGTACTTGACCCACATACAACAACATCCTTGATGGCTTTGGAATAACACTGTATCCTACAGTATTTATCTGGCCAGTCTTAGGTAGAACAAAAAAAAAAAAAAAAACACTAATTTCAAATTATGTGATGAAATTGGACAATTATTGGTGTCAAACATTTGCACATTTAAAAAATGTTCTGAAGTCTGTAAAGAGGAGAAAATACTGTAACAGGCACATCAAGCTCACTGTTCACGATGCTCAAATATAGGAAGACAAATATGTGTTTTTTTTATTTAATGCATCTCTGAGACGAACTGACCATCTTCAGAAACAGTTTGATGGCATTTTCTTTCCTCCCACCTCTATATAATGCACTTCAAAGTAGTGTTTATTAGTGCAGCTGCTCTGTTTACAGTGGTAAACAAGGATGCTCTATATCACTGCTGTTCCATAAGCGCCACCTTCTGTCAGAGAATAAATTTGCATTTTCATTTGGTCCATCTGCGTTTTTTCAAATCTAAAGTCTGTTTTTGCTTGAAATTATACAGCCTAATTCAAATACAATACAATACATGTATGTAACACTACTGTCTGTTGCGAGGCTTTACAGCAGAGTCGTTTGGCATGGCAACCTTTGTATTTGACAACATGCATTCAGTGCTGCGTCTCGAGCAAAGTCGTGTTCTGTGTAAATGGCCAGTAAGAACCTAGAGTAAATACTTGTGCATATAGAGTGACAGAACAAGGTCACGGTTTACAACATAATTTTAGTGTCATTATGAGAATAAAGTCTAAATATTTTGAGAATAAAGTTGAAATATTACTAGAATAAAGTCAAAACATTTTCAAGAATTAAGTCGAAATGTTTCGAGAAAAAGCCAAAATATTTTGAGAATAAAGTAGCCTAGTGTGCATCTGGATGGCCTGGACTGGGAGCACCTGGAGGAAGTCTTAGCTTTCAAATTCTGTCAGAAATATAGACAATATGTCTTACAATAATGTGTTTTTCATGCTCTGTAATGTGGCGTGACAAATCGCTCTATTCGCTTCAGTTTAAGTGGAATGTAAGTCAATCATCTTTCCGATTACAATAATTAGGCATTAGTTTCTTTAAATTAGGCTATATTGTTTTTTTCCCCCCATACCTTCTGATGTTCCTTCACCTTTATATCTTGCTATTAACTTGAAATAAACACATTTATAATTTGTATTTTGTGATAAAATTGACAGCATTTAAAAGCTGAGCTGTTATATTAAAAGCAACAAAGCACACGATTATTGCGATTTCCGGGCGGCTGGCGTGCTACAAATAATGAATGGAAGTCATTAAATATTATGTCCAATCATTTACTATATTATACTGTGAATAAAACAGCTTGTGAAGTCACTTAACGTTATATAGCCCACCTCAGAAAAAACAACAATATAACTTATGTTAACATGTTACTGTTGTTTTTAATTAAACACGTGAGGAATGAAAGGTTGGATGCCACATATGTTTTTGTGCAGAGAAGGTGGTGGAATATTCACAAAAAAAAAACAGTATAATTTAATGAAGTGATTCACATGAATACAGCGATCTGTAACGGCACATTAACCCTTTAACTGCCATTAACAGCCTTCTTGAACAGCTAATGGCAGTTAAAGGGTTAAAGAACTTGAAAAACACATTATTGTATGACACATTGTTTGTATTTTGCTATAAAACTGATTTTGAAAGCTGAGACTTTGTTTTATATTAAAAGTACCAAAAGCACAAACCTTTTTGCTTTTGGGGGGCTGGCACACTACAAATAACGAATGCAATCAAAGACTGCATAATTTTTTCAATGCATACTGTCCTCGCGAGTATAACACATGGTATGATTTCTGCTAATAATCCCACATATATTTGTACTTATTAAAAAGAGTTAAATTAGAGAGCTAAGGCGCACCCCAAAGGAATGTTGATTGGGTGTGTGAGCTGATGTTGAGATAAGTTGTTTCTGTTTAGTCTGTTAATAAATATCATATTCTATTTTTCGCAGGCCTTTAAAATTGACTCTTCCTCATCCCAGTATGATGATGCAGCTACTCGGACATTCAAATAAATTTAGGTAGCCTGGCAACTTCTCCCGGTGCTTTCAATCCAGGCCTTTGCATGCGCAATATTGGCTATGCTCTCAATATTTTATAACTTTAATTTCTACAATTTAAATTCTCGAAACATTTCGACTTTATTCTCAAAACATGTAAACTTTATTCTTGTATTATTTTGTCTTTTTTCTTATAGTATTTCATCTTTTTTCTCGTAGTATTTCGACTTTATTTGTAGTATTGCGACTCTATTATCGTAGTATTGCGACTTTAATTACGTAATCTCGTATATATATATTTTTTTAATTTACCGTGGTACTAAAACATCGTTGTATGAGTATGAGTAAATGACAGAATTTTAATTTTTGGGTGAACTTATCACTATCACAGCCCTAAGACAAATGTTTCCCAATACATTAAACATGATTAGAATTATTATCATTTATGTTATTTTATTTATTTATTTATTTTGCACTCTCAAATCCCTTGTAGATGCCATAAACATGACCATTCTGTGGGTAAAATCCACCCTTCTCTACTGAAAGGCAATCATAATTAGCCATGTATTGTGACTAACGAATGCCATAGTCAAGCTACTACCTTTGAAATAAATGGGAATGCCAACAGAGAGCCACTCTCAAGATATAAATTTCATTAAAAACTAAAGATTTGTCATGAAGTCTCGTAAGGATAAAGCAAGTTAGGGTTAGGATTAGATTTGTGGATGCTTTGCACATAAATTACATTGTGTGCCCTGTCTGATACTGGTAAGGATGAATATGAGGTTAAGAAACACAGGAGATGGGCAGTGCAGGGTCCTGCTGAGGTCATCACAGGTGAAGAAGGGGGGCTTTGGCCAATGGTCATAACAAGATGTGAGAGACCTCTTTGTTCTCAGTAGGTGGGAGACTTGAGAGGCTTCCATATGGAAGTCTAAAGAGTCTAAAGGAAATAGAGAGATAGAGAAGGAGACGTAAAGTGGAAAAGGGCTTCAGAGGTGAGGGCGAGGGGCCTGTGGTGAAGGTTGATTGAGTGACCTGTGAGGTCGGGCTCCGTTCTAGCCCATCTGAGTCTGTCAGGGCTGTAAGGATATGAGCCAGGGGCCTGCAGAGACCAAACACACTCACACAAACAACGCTAGCTTCACAGACCTGAAACCATTCCAGTCACAGTCCGTCCCACCAGACCTGATAACAGCACGCTTTTACTGACACATCAAACACCAAGGGCAAACCTGATGGCCACCACAGAGCACCTGCAGTACAAGTATAACATCAGAGCACATAATGATGTCATGCAATAGAAATCACATTCTTAAATATCGTATTAAATGGTTGTATCAAATCAGCATGCCATTAGATTAGATTCAAGTCAGAGAATATTAAGACTTTTCAGATTGCAGTGGTAAAATTTAATTCAACTTGGTACTGTAGGTTTTATTCTTTGTTGTGAAACTTGTAAAAAGGTTTATTTTAAATAATCAATTTAAAACAATTTAGTAGCACTTTTAGTAAAAGTGATGTAGGCATAGTCTGTTTATAGCTACTCTACCAGTCAAAAGTTTGGAATTATTATTATTATTATTATTATTTATTTATTTTTTATTTTTTTGAAAGAAGCTGTATTTTATTTGTCAGTTTAATACTGTAACACTGTAAAACATTACACTTTAAAAGAACTGTTTTCTATTTTAATATATTTTAAAATATAAATCATGTTGCCAATTAATGCAAATTAATAATGCCTTGGTAATTAAAATTGACTGATGTCAAACACATTTATATAAAACATATTTTTTTTTTCAATACCTGGCAGCCCTAGATACAATTGTGTGCAAATTTGCTATATCATTTTTATTGCTTGTGTTCCAATTATATCTCACCATCTTGTAACACTTTGAAGGTTGGAAAATATGACAAACAATGTCAACAGAAAACCATTTCAAAATGGAACGGGCCAGTGAGTCAAGGGTTCAACATCCCAACTGCTCCCACTTCATCAGAAAGACAGTTCCCATTTAACTGCCGTCTCCCTGTGTACACACTGACATGCAGCATGTCTGTAATTCAATTCTGGTTTACTAAACGAGGCTTTCACCTCTCATAACCCTCCTGAGATGATTTTGAAAGTCAAGGGAAATGGACATATGTACCACTGCAAAATGCGACAAGAAAGGAGAGAAATACTTAGAAGATTCTGAGGTCCCTAGTAAAACACTGAACACTGAACACAAATGGCAAGTGGCTGACAAACATGGAGTTTTCATTGCCACATACTGATATATCCAGAGAGTTGGGAAATGTTGTAAATAACAGAATTTCATGAAAACAATTCATTTATTTTTAATAAATAAATTAAATTTAAAAAGTGCAGATCATTTTAAAATGACGAAATACCAACCAATATATCTGTCAGTCAAACAACAACAAAAGCACAAACACAAAACCTGAAAAGCCGTTGGTTTTGAGTGACGTTATTCTTCCTGCCCTGCGGTTCTGGCTCAGAAAACAGGCTAAGACAAAAGACTCTTATCATTAAAGGACATCTCTGGCCAAAATAATGAAGAGGGTCTTGCGGCCACAAAGCCTCAACATCAGGATTATGATGTCTTATCTCCATATCTGGCCAGGAGGAGTTGTATTGATTTCCTGTCAGAGTTAATCATGCTCTGGACCGACGAGATGCCATGACAGAAGCAGGTTAAAACTTCACGCTGATCTAAGATCAGATTTTTGGCTCTCTATTACAGTGGATCTAGCTAAGATTTGTTTGCCTCAACGGGTCCACAATCAGCATGAAAACACAAGCACTTCATGGTACACCATGACGAGCTGTAATGCTCGCTGAAGGGAGAAATAGATTGAGGTGGAAGAGAGGACAAACCCACATTGAGTCAGGGCCATTTTGAGGATTTTGCACTAGTACTATTACAAAAACGTAAACAATTCAAGTGGTAGAAAAAGCTAAACTTCACAGATGGTGAAGTGCTGGCTATGTCTCAGCAAACATCTACTATGACCAGTTCCCCTTGGATTTAAGCCAGGCAATGAAACACCTCAAGCTATATAAAATCATCAAAACACAAAATATTTAATAAACATCCTTTGGGGTGAAATCTAATAACAACTGCAGACATTTCAAATTCATGATAATGGTACTTTCTTTGTGGTACCATCACAGAGAGGTGCGAAATCACTATCCAGAACATTTTCTTTTACTGTTCCTGGCTGGTGGAATGATCTTCCTACCCCTATCCGGAATGCTGATTCCCTGACAAGCTTCAAGCGACAGCTTAAATCTCATCTCTTTCAACTCTATTTACTGTTACCATAAAAAAAAAAAAAACTTCATTCCTTCCCTTTCTAGCTTGTACTTGTTTAAAGCACCACTTGAAATCTGGTATTATAGCACTGCCTGTGTCTGTTTGTCTCCTTAAGAAGAATCGCTCTATGTTCTCCCAACTGTATGTCGCTTTGGACAAAAGCGTCTGCCAAATGCCTGAATGTAAATGTAAATGTAAATGTATAAGAAACAGTCGATCCAACAATACAGCAGTGCCGTAGGCTGATCACTTCCATGCCACACTTCACTAATGTTGTAATTTATGCTAGGAACAAGTCATTTGCTGTAATATGTGCTGCCAACCAAGTATTGAGTGCATCAATTAACATACTTTAAAGAACTTGAAATTTTCTGTTTTGCAAATCTGTTTTTGGATTGATCTTAGGAAACATTCTAATATTTGGAGATACTGGATTTTTGACTAATCATCAAATTTTATATTTTATATTATATATATGTGACCCTGGACCACAAAACCAGTCTTAAGTCGCTGGGAAATATTTCTAGCAATAGCCAAAAATACATGGTATGGGTCAAAATTATCAAAAAATTTTTTTTGCCAAAAATCATTAGGATATTAAGTAAAGATCATGTTCCATTAAGATATTTTGTAAATTTCGTACTGTAAATGTATAAAAACTTAATTTTTGATACGTAATATGCATTGCTAAGAACTTCATTTGGACAAATTTAAAGGCAATTTTCTCAGTATTTTTATTTTTTTGCATCCTCAGATTGCAGATTTCAAATAGTTGTATCTCAGCCAAATATTGTCCGATCTCAACAAACCATACATCTATTGAAAGCTTATTTATTCAACTTTCAGAATATAAATAAACCTCATTTTTGAAAAATTTACACTTAAGACTGGTTTCGTCGTCCGGGGTCACATACATATATATATATATATATATATATATATACACACATATATATACACACATATATACACACACACACACACACACACACACACACACACACACACACACACGTAATGAATCTAGAATATATGAACATTTCAGTTTTTTAAATAAGTTACAATAAAAATAAAAATAAAAATCAAGATATTTTATTTTTTTGAGCTGCACCTGTATGTATATTTGTATAAATATTGTATAAATCTTAAAGTATTTTAAAATCTAATCTTTAGGATATCCATTTTTCATACCACACATTATAAGGCTGTGATTTCTTACTTAATAAAGCATAGAATTTAATTATTGTCTGCTCACTGGTTATCAACCACAACATGAAAATATTAATTGTCTTTTAGGTTTAAACTATAATTTTAATACCAGTTCACCCTCTGGAGATCATAAATAATGTATATTAATTTAATAAAATGTATTAATTTAGTTTTACAGGATTAACAATAAGTCTAGTGTCTATGGTATTTTGCCTATAATATAATATAATACAATACAATACAATACAATACAATACAATACAATGCAATATCTCTTTATAGCTCAGACAGGATTTGGGAAATGATGAAAATGTTCTCTAAGGGGACCTTTAACTCTGGTGACTCACTGTGACTCCTGCAGTGTCATAACGAATAAATAATCCCTCTGTAGTCGTCATTTGCATTCTACCCTGTGTGACTACTGCTGGATACTAATAAAAATCGCAATCGCCCTGAGCGGACCTGCCAATAGAGCATAGAGAAGATCAAAAATTTTTCTAATAATTTGCTTAATTTTTCAGACATGACAGTGTAAGGTCTAATGGGACAATGTGATTTATGGAGCACAAATCCCCTAGTAAGGAAACAAACAGAAAAAGGTGGTGGTCATATCTGAAAAGCTATTCAAACAATTTGCACACCGATTTACACATAACATGCTAAACAATATTCAGATTTCAAAGCTCATATGAAAAGCAAGATGTGTGCAAAAAAACAAACAAACAAACAAACAAACGTCACTATTCACCATCCACTCTCAATGTATAGAAAAGAGCAGAGTTCAACACAGAATTCAACCAATGGAGTTGCCACTCCATTTATACCACTGTATATCCACCACGATTAAAAAATTCCAATACCTAACAGAAAACTATAGCCTACTTTGCAAACTGTGTCACAAATGAGGTCTTGCAGTGTAGACAGCAAAGCTATTATAATGGAAATTATTTCATTTCAACACGTCACGCCATGTCTCACATGTCCAGTGTAGATATGCATGACTGCATGACTGAAGATTGTCTGCGGTTGCTAAGCATGTCGCTACTCGACACACTAATATAGTATTTAACTGTATGTTCATCCAGACACATTAATAATCTTTTGAGCCTTTTTGTTTACTTAAATCTTAATGTGAAACTAAAAGTGTAACTACTGTAATTCTACAGTGATGCCAGATTATCCTTCATCTGTTATGAAAAATCTTATTTTTTGGGATGCATCATTAAAGGAGAAGTTCACATTCAGAACAAAAATTTACAGATAATTTACTCACTTTTTTTTTTTCTTTCTTCAGCTCTAAAGAAATTACAATTTTGGATTTCTCTCCATATAGTGGACTTCTATGGTGTCTACGAGTTTGAACTTCCAAAATGCAGTTTAAATGCAGCTTCAAAGGGCTCTGAACGATCCCAGCCAAAGAAGGGTCTTATCTAGCAAAACGATAGGTAATTTTCTAAACAAAATGACAATTTATTTACTTTATAACCTCAAATGCTCGACTTGTCTAGCTCTGCATGAACTGTGCATTACTGTTCAAGACAGTTTGGGTAGGTTGAAAAACTCCCATCTCATCTTCTCCTCCAACTTCAAAATCGTCTAAGGCATTCTGTACCTCAAAATATTTGACTTTCAAATTTCCAGCAAAATTATCCATAAGATGTCAAAGATTGTTCACATTTGTTAAAGATTATTCACAAACCATTCATATAGTTGATTCATTTTAATAATCATCACTAACTATTTGATCAACAGTTCTTCTGGACAATTGTCAGGTTTTAAAGTATTTCCTGTTCTGATACAATAACCCTGAAGCACAATCCATTTTTTTCTTGTTTAGCTGTTTCTTCTTAGAGTTACTGTGAAGAGGACTCGATAAAAAGCAGAAAGCATAGTAAACACAAAATCCCTTGATAAAACAGAGATATATCCACCACGATCACTGTAGAAAAAACCCCCCAACAAAACCACATTTTATCTTATCCCAACTGACTCCAACAACATACAGTTTACAAATTTCCTGAATATCCAAACAGACCAAAGCAAAAACCCATATACCCTCCACATGAGGTTTACAAAGGGAAAACAGATAAGCTCCCTCTGTGTGTGAGGAATATCTTTCCAAGGTCACATATAAACCGACGGCCTACTCCACAGGCACTCGTTTTCACTAAACAGTGTTAACATTCCCAAGACATACTCCTTTTCTTTGTATTTTGCAGGAGGGGGAACATCCAAAAAGATGTGCGGGAATGGCACAGGGGGAAAAGGCCATTAGCAATTCAATGGGAGTCGAGGCAAAGCGGGAAGGCCCAGCCATCATTGATTTTCAGGGCGGCCGATTTAGAAGCAGGGTCATGTAAACGGCCTGATAAAGCTAAAGCAGCTGAGATGATACCAAACACAGAGACACAGAGACACAGAGAGAGAGAGAGAGAGAGAGACACAGAGAGAGAGAGAGAGAGAGAGAGAGAGAGAGAGAGAGAGAGAGAGAGACACAGAGAGAGAGAGAGAGAGAGAGAGAGAGAGAGAGAGAGAGAGAGAGAGAGAGAGAGAGAGAGAGAGAGAGAGAGAGAGAGGTTTCTATTAACAATTCTTTTTTGTAGTGCAACAGCATATACACACAAAAATCAAAGGAAATTCTGACTTATGAATATAGCAATATTTAATGAATACTTCAACCTTTCTATAAAATAAATAAGCATTTCAAATGTAGAAATATTATGATGGATTTTAGTCTGCATATGGGAAAGTGGTAAAACAAAATCTATGCAAAAAATGTTGCATGAAGGGATCATGAAACGTTTCCAATTACACATAGCACAGTAGCAGTTCTCTGATTGTTTCGAGACATGATTAAAATAATAAATGCAGTTTAGTAAGTCAAAAAACAGACCTATTTAGAGTCTTTCTGGCAGATTCATTAAATCACATTCAAGAATCATATTAAATCCAGACTGAAAGCTTACGTAAGTCAATTTCTGTTGCACTGTAAATGGAAGCAGAGTAGGCCTACTTTAGTATTCTGTCCACACCAGAGAAATAAAGAATGAAGTCATGATTCATTCACTGAAGACATACAAGAACCAATAATGGGACTAAATGTAATTAGAAGCATTTGTTACTCCATTATTGATTTATTTTTGTTATTATTATTTTTATTTTAACAGGACAGAAGGTTCTGAATAAAATTTGGTTCTCATTTTCCAACCCTAAGCCACATACCTAATACAGGAAACCAGTAATATGGTTTTAACTGGTTATCTAAGCTGGTCAAAGGCTGTTTATTTCAGCAGGGTAGAGGGAGAGAGACCCAGGAGGTGCCAATGAAAGCAGATCGGATACGGCCGCTAAGTAAATGACATTCTGTTTGTTGCAGCATTGACCCTGCTCTCTGTGGTCATTAATTTCAATCAGGCGCACAACATGGAACCTGGACCTCTGTTTGCCACGGCTCAGGAGAGGCAAATAAGACATGGCAGGTTCTCAGGATATCTTCACAGCATCCAGCTCAACATAGACAAAAAAAATAAAAAATCCTCTAATCTTGAAGACATTCGGTCCAAAATATTGGAATAGGTCTATGGCTGCATTAAGGTCAACATGGCTCCTCGTAAAAAAAAAAAAAAAACTCTGAGGTCTTACAGACAAACTAAAGTATGTGTTTACTACTAGGTCAACAAATCTGGGTTTTTCAGTGAGCAATGCTGATACATATGTGACCATGGACCACAAAACTAGTCTTAAGTAGCACAGTATATTTGTAGCAATAGCTAAAAATACATGGTATGGCTCAAAATTATACATTTTTCTTTTATGCCAAAAAATATTAGAATATTAAGTAAAGATCACGTTCCATGAAGATATTTTGTAAATGTCTTGCCGTAAACATATCAAAACATAATTTCTGATTAGTAAAAAACATTGCTAAGTATTTCATATGGACAACTTTAAATTTTTTTTTTTTTTTTTTGCACCCTCAAGATTCCAGATTTTCAAATAGTTGTATCTCAGCCAAATATTGTCTAAACCATACATCAATGGAAATCTTATTTATTTTGCTTTCAGATGATGTATTAATCTCAATTTATCTCAATCTCAATAATCAAACTCAATCTCAAATATATGAGGTTTTATGCAATTTAATGATGCAACTGAGAAATCAAAAGTATTTCTATCAAATAATTATTTACTTCACATTATATACACTCAGTAATGAAAAAATAAAACTGGTCCTCATAGAGAAACGATTGTGAGTAGACTTTATCTCACTTTTAAAGGTTTAGTTCACACAAAGAAGAAAACTCTGTCATCATTTACTCTTCTTCATGTTGTTTCAAACCCACTGGACCTTAGTCTATCTTCGGAACACAAATGAAGGTATTTTTTTTAATATTCTCATCTAATTTCTGTCCATCCACTGAAAGTCCACTGAACCAAAATGTTCAAAAAGTTCACAAAAACACTGTAAAAATAATCTTTAGAAATCAAGCGATCCAAGTCCTCTAAAGAGACATAACTGTATTATAAACAGATTTAATTTAACACTGATTAATGTACACTACCAGTCATAAGTTTTTGAACAGTAAGATTTTTAATGATTTTAAAGAAGTCTCTTTGATCCAAAGTAAAGCAAAAACAGAAAAATGTTGAACTATTTTGTTTTATATTTATGGAATATCTTTTGAAATATTATAAATATATTTAACATCACTTTTGATCAATTCAAAGCATCCTTGCTAAATAAAAGCAAGAAATTAATCCCTTTAATTTTTGAATCATATTTAATACTCGGTCACATGTCCAATGGTTGCATCAATGTTACACACCACAGACAACAAAAGTTGATTTTTCCTGGCAATAGAGGTGTGACATGTCCATTCATAAAAACTGGAACTATGTATAGTGTCACAAATTGTCATTCAATGTGCTTTGAGGCATTTGTTTGGATGCAAGGAAAGAAAAAGGATAGGGGTGGGGCTACAAGACCAGGGGCTACGATTTCACTTACCCCATAGTATGAGTTTGATTAAGTTTTATGCATCTTTCTGGCTACTATTCTCCTTATTCATCTTTCAGTTAGTCAGAACAGGTTAGTCATTCTCATCAGTCCATAAGACTTTGTTTCAAACCAACTGCCTGACTCTTTGTTTTGTGTTTGCTTCTTTGACAAAAGAACAACATTTTTCCAAATGCAACATGCAAAAAGCAACATCCTGCAAGTCAGCTGCACTGAAATGAAAGGTTTCTTAAATCACAATGAACAGGCCAAAATGTGATTATTAGTGTGATACAGCAGTGCCCCCTAGTGTGTGAGTGGGGAACGTACCACATGACATCAGGTTAAAATCAATTTTTTTGTGGTATACTGACCAGGCTTGCTGTGAGAGAGGGTGCAGATTTGCCAAGGGTCTGTGAGCGCATGCGCACCAGGTTGGTGGTCTCTGAGCCCGTAGCGGACCATGTCTGTGGGCCTGAGGCATATGGCAGCAGGTACTTTCCTGGAAAAAAAGAAAAATCTGTTCAGACAAGATCAGAGAGGAAATGGCCTGACCATTTCACAGGCAGTGACTCACTGGTGCATCATAATGGACATGTCATAACAAACATATGCCATTCAACATGACCCAAATGACAGCATCTATAGACATGTGAATGGCGAGGAGCATAGGTCATACTGTCCAGTGAGCTAGACAAATTTACTGTATGGCAAGCCCAAAAACATGTGGCCACTTAGGAACTGTTCACACGTTCTTTTTTTTTTTTTTTTTACAATGTGCTACACAGATATGTTTCACTGTTGCACTTGCACATGTTGCATTAAACTATGCACTAAAAACTCAAGTTAAAAAAGTTCACTACTCTTCATCACACACTTTTAACCCTTTAACTGATATATCTACCGTGTGGTTGCGCTAAATTTGATAGGGTATAAATCTATCAAAAGAAAGAGATAAGAGAGCAATCCTTTCACAGCTGTACTGCCCCATCTCTGTGTCTTGTGTTTATATGGAGGGATAGAAATTTTCAGTTTTCAATTGACAGCAGCAGTTAACAAACTTTTGTCAGTCACACAGAAGCGAGATTGGTACTGGTCAGTCATCAGATAATAGGGTCAAACAAGCAACCAAGAAAGTAAAGATGAAACCACAAAGTTGTTGTGAATAGGGTAGAGGGCAATGAACAGAAATATAGCAAAATATATGTGAAATGCAGCAATGTTTATTTATAATATTTAGCCAAATCATGCGTGACCGCACGGTTGATATGTCAGTAAAAGATATGGTATAACATTTATATTGCCATACAGCTATACATATTATACAGACACTTAAAAATATTTTTTTAACTTTGTGGGCCCTGAGTGTTAAGACATGTATCCAAGATACTAATAAAGTTAATAGAATGTTTATAATTGCAAAATTCCTCATGAAATTGTTCTTTGAATTTAAATCAAGATTTACCATGGACTGACATCTCAACCGTACGGTAGAGTTTTATAAAAAAAACAAAAAAACAAAACAAAGATAAATTGAAAAAAAAAAGTGTTTGGGGCTATTTATCAGATGTCTACTAATAAGAATTTAATGTTAAATAATTTTTTCAAAAGTTCCTTTTAGGGGTGAAAGTTAAAGGGTTAACCACAAAAAAGGCCAAATTACTCACCCTCATGTTGTTCCAAAATTGTATGACTTATGTGCATCACAAAAGAAGATATTTTGAAAAATGTCTCAGTGTTTTAGTCTTACTCCACACAATAAAGGTCAATGGAGTGCAGTGTTTAAACATTCTTTAAAATGTCTTCTTTTGAAATTAACAGAAGACAGGAAGTCACTGAGTTTTAAAACAACACGACAGAATCTTTATTTTTGTGCAGACTAACATTTGAAATGTATATGAACTGGCTCATTAATATTCATTTTAAAATAGTGTTTTGACAGCTTAGTTGATACAATAAATCTGCCCATGAGATGAATCTCTTACAATAAGATTAAGCTTTGTCTATGACTTATATGCAGGCATATGAATATTATCTTTTCAGATATATCTTACTGAAGATACAGTATGTCACAGTAGCAACACTGTGGATTCAAACTGAATGATTTCACTTAATAATGGCTTTAATGCATATCAAAAATAGCATGTACATAACCATTGGAATTATATTCAATTATTGAATAGGAACCTTATCAATTACATTAGTTAGTAATAAAAACAACAACAACAACAACAACAACATATGACTCAGGGTCTGATGTGTCATTTCTGAGGGGCATCTTTTCCCATTTAAAATATTTTTTTTTTTTATTTCAAAAATCTAAAATGTATCCAGAAATTCAAATGTATATTAATGATAAATAATACAAATAAATGAATAAATAAATAAAAACATATCTAACATAATAGAATGTCACCATTTTCCATAGACACTAACTGACCCTATTTTACCCTACTGTTTAAAATGAGGGCATGTACTGGGACACTGTTTATCAAACATTAGTGCAGAATATTCATAATTAATAAGATGAACTACTGCTGTGGTAACTCTGTTAGAACACTAGCATGAACTTGAGGAGAACTGACTTCACACATCCACTAAAACATAAAGAAGCTCAGATAGACTAATATTCAGCTCACATTCAAGCTCTTCACACTGTGTCACAGCATATTACAGCACTGGGACGGCCTCTTCACCTTGACTGATCCTTTTCCAGCCCCCCGTCGATCTGTTCAGAGTTTAGATTGATAATCCAATATACCTTCATAACACTGAGCTGCTATACCAAATGTAATTTGTTGGTTGAGAAGTCATGTCGGACTAAATTAAATCTGTTAGAACCAAATGATATAGTTTAATATGATTCATTTACGCTGTTGTGGTCTTATATTTCAGGAATTGTTTCCATGGTGCATTAGGTGCTGCGTACAACTGAGAGAAGCAAATATTTGATGTGTTATTTCCAAATAACTGCTTATATGGCAAATAATGCATTACTATAGGAACTGAAGAAATGTGAGTGGTGCTTGTCCATGCGAAGCAAAATAAACTAAAAAAAGAAACAGCAGGGGTTGTGAGACCATGACAAAAGCATCATCATAGTGTTCAGTTCAATTAATTGGAGTCAAGACAATACAAGAGATGATTATTACAAATATAAAATGCAATCAAATGTATTAAACAGAAATGTGATTAAAAAGGATTTATTTGACCATTTGTATTACGTCTGTGTCCATGCATATCTGCCCTGCTCTTCATTTTATGTTTTGTGTTTCAAGTGTTCTTCAGGATTAAGTGTTGTCTGGATTTCTAATGTCCTATATATATGAATCAGCAGCTGTTTGTCCTTTCATACTAAATACAGAACAATCTTCCCCCTGGCAACTAGCAAAACCTCACTGCTGTAAGGTTTACTGTGTAACAAAAATGGCACTAAAAGGAATAGTTTTGAAATACATAAACTTTGATCACTTTGCAGTTTTCGGTGTAGGAGAGGCGAGAGATGATCCTTTTAAAATAATAAAACCTTTCATATTTTCTTCTCTTAGAAAGAGACTGTTAGTTCAGCTATAGCATCGTCTCCCAGACAACCTATTGCTAACCCGTATTTATGTGTTTGTGGGCTCTACATGGTCACAGAGCCAGGTCAAAAAAACAGGATACGTAGGAGGAAAATTGCAATTCCTGCTCAATGCGAAACAGCTTCCACATAGTCATCCACAGAACTGAGGAAATGCCAGCTAGACACCCTCAGCACATTTCAACATTGTGCCCTATATACCTGATTCAACACGTCAAACCCCGGGGAACAGCAAGACAAACATCAAATAGAACAGAATGTAGTCAAATACGGTGGTTACAATTTCTTGTCTAGTGAAAACAGCATAAATGAAGCTCTGAAGAACTTAAAAAAAGAGAAAAATATCAAAAATAAATTGGCACTATACATTCTGAAATATTTGACCATTTTGTTTATTTCAAACACATGGTTTCTCTCCAAAACCTCTTAAAATTTCCTAGTCAGTTAGTAGGAAAATTTTGTGGCATTCATAAAAAAAAAAAATGGTCTATTCCTTACAGAAACCTATCAAATTGCTCCAAAAGACCTGGAACTATGTTTGAAGTAGATCAAAACCTTCCAAGGTTGTCCTAAAACCAAAACGATATCAGTTCAGATGCTTTTTTGCTCCACTTCGAATGTTGACTACTATAGTCTTTTGGAGCAATTTGGTAGGTTTGCATAAGGAAACATTAAAATTAAAAAATTTCTTTCTTTCGTTTTTTCTTTTTGTATTTTCTACAATGCCACATAAAATGTTCCTAGTTTTGAATAAACTACCCATTTTTTGTACTATACAAGTCCATTTTTTTCACATCTGAAAAATGTATATTTTTATGGGTTAGTTAACCCAAAAATGAAAATTACCATCACTTACTTACACTCATGTTGTTCCAAACAAATAAAGACATTTTTAAATCTGAGAGAATCAAATTCTGTCCCTCCACTGAAAGTCTGTTCACAAAAGCTAGCAAAGGCCTTTTAAATGTTCATGAGTCTCCTCAGATAACTTTGATTAAACCGTTCAGTTTAGAGTTTTGGGTGAACAGACTTTAAAAAAAAAAATCTTTCAGATTTGATTAAAAATATATTTATTTGTGTTCCAAAGACAAATACACTTCTTATGGGTTTGGAACGATAACAGAATTTTTATTTTAAAGATGCACTAATCCTTTAAGCAACTTACATAATGTGAACAGCATCAGGAACACAAGACACACGCAAAATAAATTATTTTTATTTGTGTAGTGCCTTTCCCATATGCCAATATTTAGTTTTTGATGAATGGCACTATAATTTGTTTGGATTTTAGTTCCTCTCATTCTACAACAAATCCTTCCAATTTTTTTTTTTAGATTTATTTTTGGCCTTTTTGGCTTTTATTATGACAGGACAGATCAATACTGACAGGAAGTGAAGTGGGAGAGAGAGAAGGGGGTAGGGTCGGGAAAGGTCCTCGAGCCAGGATTCGAACTCGGGACGCCCGTAGCGCAACAGCACTATATGTCGGCGCACTGCCCACAAGGCTATCGGCGCCGACACAAATCCTTTCAATGTAACAGTACACTGTAAATCTTTTTAATTTACAACATTCTGTTATGCAGATGACTTGTATTCAGTGTTTTTTTTCCTTGTTTAAAATAATCTTGTGCTTTATTTTTTTTATAAAGTAAAATGTCAACCCTGTTATCTGTGTTCTGTATTTTGTTTTGTGTATTTTTGTTTTTAACATTTTCAACGTTTGCTATTACGATTTCAAATCTTTAATTAACAAATGACAAAATGTAATTCACAGAAATTCAATTAGGCCAGCTGAAAAATTTATGTAACAAATCACTATACATTTTTAAGTTGGAGAAGGCCAACTTTTTTTTTTTTTTTTTAACAGTGTATTGACAAAAGAACAGAAACGAAAAATGTTTATAGTTTTTCATGTTTTTTGTTGTGCGTTTAAAATGAGTAACATTATCGTCATGGATTACAAAAATATGATGCTACACAACATGACCCTCTTTACATCTGACAGTATGCTAAGATCAGGGTGTTACCTGTAAGAGCGCCCCCTAGGCTTCCTCTCCGGAGCTGTCTGCCATCATCACTGAGTTGTCGTTTAAATTTCAGAGCTAAACTGGAGCCGTGAGAAACCTCTGGGTTGCTGGACTTGCGGAAGGGCATGGAGGGGGGGCAGAGGATGTTATCCGGCTGGAAGAGAGATGAGATCAACATGTAGTTCAATCTGGGAACCATTACAGAGAAAGATCACATTAGGAAGAACACTGCAGTGTTTACAAAAATATTTAACACATGGTTGCATATCCATTACTGACTATATTGACAATGCATTACTTCAATCATTGTAACATAACTTATTCCAGCTCTAAAATGCCTTGCCTTTTGTGGCTAATGTTACTCTTTAGTTTTCAACCGCATTAAAGATAAACCAGTGAATGTCATTTCATGTTGACTGAATTTTCAATCTCAGCATGAATCGTTACTAATGTTGCATTTGATACTGTTAAATCCCTTCACTGTGTTATTTTCATAACTGTCATTTAAATTTTTTAAATGCTATGTTATATAACCAACAATTTCCTTCACTTTCAGTTCATTTGAGGTTAACCTATTACCCCCTCCAGCACTCAATGAACAAAACAAGTCCTTTTCTCAAACAGATAGAATCTCTCTAGACAAGAAAACACATTTGAGGGCTTTTTCCACCTCAAATGATAAACAACACATTAGGGGAAACGTTGTTTGAGAAATTCAAGACAACAAACTATTCATCACCAAAGCAGGGCAGTACGATTAATCAAAATAAAACCAAAATTTCCCATTTGAAGATTGCGTTGCACTGTATTGTGTAATCTGTAATTTAATTAAATAAATATGCACTGGACTTTGTTCATTTACACATGAGCAGCTAATGGTTTCAGTTGCTTATAATTTACATTTGGGAACACAAAGCATGCTAACAATCAAAGTCAAAGTGAAAACAAACCTGGGGCTTACAAACCGGGTGCTGCACATACTATGAGCAATTACATATGATTCTTGCCCTTTATTTTTTTCCAATTTGTTTTAGGGGGTGGAGGGGTGAGGGCTGTGTCAACACATAAAAATGTTTGCATGGAGACAGAACTAGATTGCTTCCATATTAATCAACAGAGCGATCTGTAACACTTGCAGTGCACATTCATTTACCAGATACACTGCGAGTAATTCAAGCATTTTTACTATTCTTTGTGCATCTGAAATATATATATTTTTTAAATGTGTGTGTGACCTGAAAGGCTATTATGTATAAAGACACTTGTAGTGAAAGTGAAGCACAGAATTCAAATACAGTAAACATTAGGCCTTGAAGAAAAAAAAAAACTGTGTTGCCATTGTTGCTATCACAAACACTACACCATGCCATATGACATAAACGTCCTTTCTTTCCATTGTCAAAAAGAGTTGAAAGGCTTGCAGAGCTGAGTAGCACCTCGTTGCGGAACAATGGAAGAGTAGAGGAAGAGGTTCCTCCCCACGAATGTAAACAAATGGAGGCCCAGGGTGTTCTCTAACTGGAATGGAACTCCCTCTGCTTTGAGGAAAGTGATTTATGATACTACACACTCTTCTGCAGCGTAGCTTAAAAGAGCTGCAATGCTCCACAGATGAAAACCAAACCCATGTGAGAAGACCCAGATCTTAAGGGGAACACTGTCATAAGACCCTGGACCACAAATAACCAGTCTTAAGTAGCACAGGTATATTTGTAGTAATAGCCAAAAATACATTGTATGGGTCAAAATGATGTTGTCTCTTTTATGCCAAAAATCATTAAGCCTGTTTCACACACACTTCGTCTGCAGTGCGTATGCAGTCCGTGTGCATTATGTATGTGGTGCAGAAGCAGCACAGACTCATTTTGCTTTCACACAGGACACGTTTGCAGTCCGTTCCTGATCCATGGCTGTTTACCACAAAAAAAGTCAGCTTGTGTGCCGAACTTTACTTTTATACCTCCGCAAGTGCACCTATTATGCTGCCTTCTTTATTTAAAAGTGCACTTTTCCTTGTTTTAAACCTTGCCAAAAAGCCACACGTTGACTGTGAAACACAATAGATTTTATTTATATGCATTTATGGTATAATCACTACATTTTCGTGTCAATCCTTGTTCATTTTACAGTGAACAATGC
The DNA here is from genome assembly GCA_033026305.1 of Cirrhinus molitorella. NCBI lineage: Eukaryota > Metazoa > Chordata > Actinopteri > Cypriniformes > Cyprinidae > Cirrhinus > Cirrhinus molitorella. Next base: position 27,688,188 of record CM065119.1, read on the forward strand.
GCTGTCACTTTAATTCAGTGCGTGCAGCACAGCAAAAAATAGACTCGGTGCAGATATGATCGCTGCACTGCTGCGGACGCACCGCTCCTAGAATGCACTGCTGGACAGCAACTGCGTGCAGTGTGAACGCTCTAATCCGTTAACATGGGTGCAGAAAAAATATGCACCGCATACGCAGAGCAAACAGAGTATGTGTGAAACAGGTGTTAGGATATTAAGTGAAGATCATGTTCCATGAAGATATTTTGTAAATTTCCTACTGTAAACATATCAAACTTAATTTTTGATCAGTAATATGCATTGACACACTGTAAAAAGTGTACAATGTTACAACTTTACATTGATACACTGTAAAAAGTGTACAATGTTTCAACTTAAAAACATTGAAACATTGTTTTTCAACTTAAAAACTTTAAGGATTAGTTCACTTTCAGAGCAAAAATTTACTCACCAACTTATCCAAGATGTTCATGTCTTTCTTTCTTCAGTCGTAAAGAAAAGTTTTTTTGCGGAAAACATTTCAGGATTTATTTCTATATAATGGACTTCTACTGTGCCCCTAAGTTTGAACTTCCAAAATGCAGTTTAAATCCAGCTTCTAAGGGCTCTAAACGATCCCAGCCGAGGAAGAAGGGTCTTTTCTAGTGAAATGATCTAATTATTTGTTAAACTAATTGACAATTTATATACTTTTTAACCTCAAACACTCAGCTTGTCTCACCTCTGTGATGCGCATGCGTAGTCTGTGTGATCCGGGTCAATGCAACTAGGGTGTGTCGAAAAACTCCCATCTCGTTTTCTTGAGACAAGATGAGCATTTGAGGTTAAAAAGTATATAAATTGTTGATTTGTTTTGAAAATAATTGATTGTTTTGCTAGATAAGACCCTTCTTCCTTGGCTAGGATCATTTAGAGCAGGGGTGGGCAAACTTTTTGACTTGAGGGCCACATCAAGTTTTCCACATTAAGTGAGGGGCCGTATAATATGCTTATGACAAATGAAGCTTTGATTTTTTTTTCTAAATTAACACTCACAACTGTACTGTATGTACGTATAATTGGACATGCATATCAGTTCTATTCTTCTACCATTTTTTTATGAGCACTTTATGACACACAGATAAGTTGCATTATTGTAGATTGATGTATAAGACACATTTTATCGTTTCATTCAGAAGTAATGTAAAATAAATGAAATGTTTACAAACATTAGAAACCAGTATTTAATTCCCCTCATTCTACGAAAAAAAAATAGCATAGGCTACAATTAGCAGTGTTCAGAACAGAAAGTTAAAAAAACAAACAAATTATAGTAAACTGTAAACGTTTATTATAAATGCCCAGCCTAAATATTTCAACCGAAACTGAAATTTGTGGCATGATTGAAGGAAAATCCACAATATTCACTTGCCTTTCATTCGTCACCAATCCTAATATGCACAATTTGCGCTTGACATTGATCACTTTATAAGTCGCCTTGGAATTCGCAGCATATTTCAGATGATAAAAAACACGTTTTATAATGCAGAAAATACAGTACTGTATCCTTTTTTATAAAAAAAGCCTATCTTTGCAAGATACAACAACCAATTATTTCCCAATTATTTCCACAATTAATTATTGTTTTTTTCCCAAGAAATTACAGCATTTGTTCTCCTACTCAGCGATTAGCTCTTTCATTTAGAAAGTGAGACTATTCCACCATATTGTGCATTTCTCCCATTCATATAGGACTGAACCGTGTTTTTATACCGCACTACAGGCTACAGCGACATCGATTGGATTCTACTGATATTGCATCAAATTATCCAATATGAAACAACTGCCTCACGGGCCAGATGAAAACGCCTATACTTCTCCCACCTCTGCAGATTCATATAATTTTTTAAAAATCCCTCACGGGCCACCACAGGAATGATAGCTGGCTGCAGATGGCCCGCGAGCCATAGTTTGGACACCCCTGGTTTAGAGCCCTTTGAAGCTGGATTTAAACTGCATTTTGGAAGTTCAAACTTAATAGAAGTCCATAGTTTAGAAAGAAATCCTGAAATGTTTTCCTCAAAAAACATAATTTATTTACACCTGAAGAAAGAAAGAAAGACATGAACATCTTGGATGACAAAGGGGTGAGTACATTATTTGTATTTTTTGGTTCTAGAAGTGAACAAGTTTAAGTATAGCAGCTGCCTTAAAATTTTAAGTTAAATCAACTTAAAACTACAAGTCATTTCAACTCACTACAATTAAATGAATTAAAATGACTTAGCTGATTTAACTTATGAATTTAAATTACTTGTACTTTGAAGCTGATTCAACTTTAAAATTAAGGCAGCTGCTAAACTTTAAGTTGAAACTGGTGAAAACTTTTGTACAACTTTAAAAGGGCAAATATTGTCCTATCCTAAGAAACCATGGAAAGCTTATTTAAAACTTTCAAATTATGTATAAATCTCAATTAAAAAAAAAAAAAGAAAAAAAAAAAAAAGAATGGTTTTATGGCACTTGATGCCCAAAAATAAATAAATGGTACACTTTATGTAGTGTATGTATTTAGTTTGACAAAAAAGACTTTTCAAACATTGAAAAGAAAAATATTAATCTCAATTTATGTTACAACAATAGTTATGCTACTTATTACAAATAAACTAATCAAAAATGACTTATAGTGTACAGTATACTGCATGGTGTTACTTGTGCCATGTCTCATAGTTTGAGCAGCAAGAAAAAAAAAAAAACCATTTAAATAAGTAAATATTTTCAATAATTATACAAGGGGCGTCAAAAATGTATGACTAAAAGAACCTACTTAGCTTTGCACACTTGAATGAATCACATACTGCGCAGTATGATGAAGTTATAATTTCTGGGCACCACAACTCTCATAACGCAACATTCTGACCCAAATAATTTGCCAAAGTGCTCAGGAAGACAAGTCAAGGTGAGCTGGAAGGAAATGTGTCTCACAGACAAGTCCACACAAAAAGTCAGGCTTGCAACTAATATTTCGATCATAACCTGACTTAACTTTATGTCATGCTTATGAAAAGCTAAATCATTCTGAATTTTGATGAAGAGCTACAAGGCAAACTCATCACATTTTTTTTATGATTCATCAAATCAACCACCTGGAACAATCTGGTTTTAATGCTCAATGCTGACAGCAGAACTCAGCATCTCTCAAGTTCATGAATCACCCTTCCAAAAGATATAAACATCCAAAATGTGTGCATGTATATTTTAGGACATGTTAGAAGAGGTTTGGGACATTAGGACAGGTTTTGTTTGGAACAGATTATCCAAAGGCCTCATTTGTCTAAGCACCTCAGACTCTGAGTGGAAAAAAAAAAACATTATTTGTGTAGTAACTATTAAATAAAATATTATATTATATTATATATTATATATTTTAAAATATATAAAAAATGCACTGTTTATCAGAATAGTGTGCTTCCAGGAAGTTTTTGCTCATTAACCATTTAGAATTTATTTGCAGAATATGATGCCCGTAAGGTTATCCTGTAGTTTTAAAAAGTCTACATTACTGGTTTCTTTGAGAGGCTTTAAGCAAAAATACCCTTTACTAGACACACACTAGACCACAAACTGTGTGGTCCTCAGGCAAAAGGTCTAAGATGTGATATAATCATGCACAGAAAGCAAAAGGATTGTTTTCAAAACAATACAATGTTTTCCCTAAAGCAAAAAAGTTTGACTGCTTTTATACTAACTACAGAAAAAAGATTACTATATAAGACTATTTACTTACTTATGTTTGGTCAATGATATGATGCTCATTTTACTTTAGATTAGAGAAATAGATAATTTATTGAAAAATACATGAAAATACAATTTATAAGCCTACATACTCTAAAACTGACAAACAAAAGTCCTGGTATTACAAAATAGAAGACAGAAAACATTAAAAGATCTAAAAAAAGGGTAATTTGGCATAACCATAAGTAAACAAATAAAGCACATTTGAACAAATCTGCTTTATTGCTTTATTACCATTTATATTTGAATAATCAATATTTGATTATATATAATAATAATAAAAAAACCTTTGCAAATAAAGGTTAAGATGTACACAAGGAAAATGTTTCCTCTTGAATTAGTTACACTACATAACACGTTCAGAGTAATAGATTTAAACTTAATTGTATCTTTTTTCTCAAAAACAAAAAACAAAACAAGAGTATATACATGTGTATATAAAGAAAACACATACATGCATATGCACATACATACCCATATATATTTGACAATTTTGCTTGGCTAAGAAAAGAATTCTGGCTGGCTGATACAAACTCACATAGTCTATACAAATTTAAAAGTACACAATGGGTCCATTGTCTCACTGAATTATGACTCATATCTTGTTCCCATTATTTCAACATCTTTGAGTTAAGCTAAAAATCAAATTTGCTCACTATAAAACAGATAAATACCTGAGAAGAACACTATTTTGCACATCCTAACACTAACTTTTTATATATGACTCAACCACAACACATCTATGAAAGCCAACAAGAAATAGTCATCTAATATAAACAAAAGTAAGCCATGACTTCATAACTAACCTACAAAAACCCACACCTACAGCAAACAAAAACTGTGTCTGCAGAACAGGAGCTTATGTATCACTCCCACGCCTACAGGACACAAAATAAGATAACATCTTTTTATGACTTGAATATAAATATGACCTCATAATTGATCACTCGCCAACGTTTCTTTACATATCTCAACTGTCTATCTATAATAAAAACAAATAATGTTATAAAATAGCTATCATGCATTTTGGCCATGCAGACAGTTTAAACTATGACTCACTGTTAGACTATAATAAACTTGTGTAGGACAGAGGTGAAGCAGGAGTTACAACTTTATTGTACATTTTATGATGTCTCTGTTCCCTGATTGTAGATCAGATCACAGCTGATACAAAGTTCATTTTGTGGAGTCTAAAGATTTAATACATCCCTCTCTGTCCCCCCCGCCTTCTTTATAAACTTTAGAACAAGATTACCTGGGATTTACACTTTTGGATTTCAAATAAACAGATATGAAAGGTTATATAATTACGGCATAACTCAAAGAGATAATTCAGTCCTGAACTTTCTAAGAGGATTAAATGTGTGCAACAGTGTATTCAGATAAATCATCTTTCTTAGCAGTCTGGATGACTATGAAGGACAGATATATTGAGTTAAGTTCTTTGTAGGGGAACTGCTGTGCAATTTCGGTGATTCATAAAGTGCCTTGATTTGCAGGCGAAACACATCAACTGTGCCTAACAAAATCCAGTCCAAAACAGAAGCTATTAATGACAAAATGTAAACAAAATATAAAGTTAATGCATAAACTACTTTTGTTGAAATGTTTCATTTCCATGCAACTAGCTCTATCAAATTCAATTGTTAAAAAAAATAAATAAATAAATAATAATTGTACACCAAACAACATCTATTAAATATGAGTCTCTCACAAAACTGCAATTGCAGCTGTATCTGCCCTTCAACAACACTCCTTCAGTTGGGTTAAGCAGGAAAAAAAAAATTCTGTGCTGTGAGAATAGTTGAAATTATTTTTTTGAATTAGGCAACTCATGGCACACAGGGAAAATAAAGATATAACAGAAGCTAAGTTGTTTTGTTGCAGGTGTTTCTCATTTGGAGGCAGCTGAGCATAGCATCAGGAAAGCGTATACAGGAGAACCAGATTGTGGAAGCAGTCACTTCTCTGTCTGAATCCATCAGTGTGGAAAATAACCGCATCACAAGTGATAAAGAAACGAAAACGGCACAATTAACTCAGCATTGTGCTAAGAAAACAAGAGCATCCAACCACCAACACAAAAGCGCCTATAGCACACAGTAGAAAAATCTCTTTTACAAGAAATACTTATATCCTGAATACATGATAGAGTGACAACAACGCCATAAATGCAGTTATGCATTCAAATTCAAGACATTAGTGCAAAAAAAAAGATCCTGTATGTGTTTTGCCACATATTTACATACATCACATAACAAAAGATGAAGATATATCATGTAGCAGCTTTAAATATGATTTTATACAACAGCTCAGTAAATAAGTAGTTTATATCATGTTATATTTTAAACATTATGTGTTTTTGTTTTTGCAGAGAACGTATTACCTTTGAAGCCACAGCAGAATTGTTTCGCATCTCTGAGCAACACAGTGGCATTTAGTTTTGTCCATTTAGAATGAATCCACATTTTAAATGAATCGTGAGAATGACTCATTAAAACATTTACCGCCACAAGATGGAAAAAATAAGCTTCTTATTTAGAGTATAATAAAATAATAATAATAATAATAATAATAATAATAATAATAATAGGGATAAAATAACATTAAAGAGATAGTTCAGCCTTAAAAAAAAAAAAAAAAAAAATCTGTCATCATTTACCCTCATTCCGTTTTAAACCTTTCTTTTGTGGAACATAAAAGAAAGCATTTTAAAGACTGTTGGTAACAAAGCTGTTTTTGTTACTATGACTTTCATTATATGAACAAAAAATACTGAGATGTTTCTGAAATGATGATCTTTTACGTTCAATAGTTTACGTAGCCTAAATGTTTTTGTGTTATGCAGAATCAAATAAAATATGTCTTTCTAAAGCTACAATTTCTGATGGCTACTTTCTCATTTAACACAAAACAGCTTTAAATAATCTTTTGTAGGTATTTTCACAGTCAAATTTATTTTGCGATTAATGTGCGATTAATTCGATTAATTAATCGACACATCATGTAATTAATTAGATCAGGGTGCAATGTGAAAAATGCAGAGGGGAGGATGCTTTTGAAAACTTTTTTCTCTCTTCATAGGCAGAAGTTGACCAAACTCCAGTAAGGCTATAGCCTAAGTAACCTTATGTTAGTGTAATCTGTTAACAACGCACATTATATACCAGTCTTTTTAGGCTGAGTGTCACGCCATGAAATGTTTTTAATACAACAGAAAACGTCTAACATGATCACAATTAAATAAAAACATTAAGTAAGTAAGTTAGGCCTATTAATAGTAATGATTTCATTTCAAACAACAAATAAATTATATAGATAAAGCGAGCAAAGAACACAGTATCAAGTGAGCTTTTTGAAACTTTAAATCAGTAAACCATGGCGTTGTAAAATGATTTACTGTTTGACTCAGAACGGGACTTAAAAATGCGTATCGCGACTCATTTGATTCACAACAGGACTTAAAAACATGTATTGCGAGTCATCTGATTCAGAATGGGACTTTACAACCCGTATCGCGAATCATTTGATCTAGATCAGGACTTAGGAGCGGGTTCACAGGATGTATTTATCCCCACCGGGGATAAAAATAAATCAGCAGAGGCAGGGATGCATAGACCAGAGGGGGGAATAAAAAAAAAAAAATTATCTCATGGTATATACTGTAATCATATAGTACCATGGTATATCTGAAAAATACCATGGTTTTACAATGTGATGCCATCAGTGAATCATGGCAGTCCCATATTACGGTTTTGTAAGCACATGGTTTTATGATCTCATCACCTAAAAAAAAAAAAAAAAATACAAAGAAAAGAGAGAAAAGGACAGCATGCTGTGGAAAAAAACAGCTACTAAAATGCTCCTGGGGAGACAATTTACCATCACTGCTGTTTCTGAACCCAAAGAAGAGTACATAGTTGTCATCTGCAGGGTTCTAGAGAATGACGTCCATTTCTCTCTTATCAGAAGGGCTTGTTGTCCCACGCATGACTGCAATCAGTTTTCAGATGGAAATGTGTTCCTAACTGAAGGACCTGCGCATACGCTACGTTGTGTGACCAGATTATTAACACTATATGACACATCTCCAAGTGCTCGTCATTAATTCAATCAGTAATGCTGGACAGGGATGTTGTTGTGTTGCCTGGAAACTAATGAGTATCATATCAGAGGAGATACTTGATCAAACCATTTTATCTGAAGAAATTGTTTCCTAGACACGATTCCATACATGCTGATAGCCAAAAACAAAGCACTCATCATTAGAAAAAATAAATACATAAAAAATAAAAACATTTTCCCTGGTCGACCATTTGTTCTTTCTCATTCAATTTCTCTCCCTGAGGCAGGGTCAAAGTGAAAGTGAACTCTGTTGCATAATCATATAAGAGCACATTTAAATACCAGAGGTACATTTCAGTTCAAAATACTCAGCAACAGCAGGAATAATTAATGTCAATTTCACCACTAATAGAAATCATGAATGCCTCATGTAATGTATCAGATCTCTTTAGAGTATACAGTATTTTAAAGTTATGTGCAACTCATTCTTATGTATCATAATGCAACATTATTGATAACAGTTGGAAAGACACATGCTTTGATGAACTAAAAATGCTCAGACCACGCCAATGTAAATACACCATTAGGCTGAATCTCTATTTGTGCATTTATACTACTTTGCAGGTGTTACTCTGAGTAAGTGATTAAACAGTGCACTATTATAAGGACATAACACCACATCATAAAAAGTCTGCTACCACAGACTGTTGTAAACGTAAAATACAAACAAACAAAAACATTTGAATTAACACATATACACAAAAACAAATAATTGTTGTGTTAAATGACAAAAGCATCAAACAAATGTTTCAAAAAGCAGCTTTACGCTATGCGCACAACAGTTCTGCTATAGGCTTTAATTGTTAACATTTGCATTGGCAAAAGCGAGCAAAATATTGTGTCTGAAATATAATATAATATTACGTTCATTATTAAATGATTTTTTGAACTGTTATAAACCGTATAAACAGAATCAATATCACATTTGCACTCCTGCTAAACTCATGTGATATTGCTTAACTGTGCCTGTTGTATATCATAAAATAACAAAAACTCATACAGGGTTATCTATTGAATTTTTGGGGCATCTACTGTACACTGCCAGTCAAAAGTTTTTTGACAGTAAGATTTGTAATTTTTTTTTTTTTTTTTTTTTAAATAAGACTCTTCTGCTCAGCAAGCAAAAAAAGTAACATTTTGAAATATTTGTACCATTTAAAATAACAGTTTTCTTTTTAAATAAATTTTAAAATGTAATTTGTTCCTGTGATTTCAAAGTTTTTGCATCATTGCATCATTTTGCATTATTATTATTATTATTATTATTATTATTATTATTATTATTATCATCATCATCATCATTATTACTACTATTATAATTATTATTATTGTTGTTCAGAGAATGTTCAGAGAACATTTATCTGAAATAGAAGTCTTTTGTAATATAAATGTCTTTGTCATCAATTTAAAGCATATTTGCTAAATAAAAGTTTCTATAAAATAAAAATAAAATGTCTATAATTTCTTTCCCCCAAAACTCAAAATAAAAATAAAATGTCTATAATTTCTTTCCCCCCAAACTCAAAGCTTTTGAATGGTATTGTTTATATAGCATTTTTATTTCAGATAAATGATGATCTTTGGATATTTCTATTTAGCAAGAAAAAAAATTATTTATTTATTTATTTTTAACAGCAAATCAGCATATTAGCATTATTTCAGAAGGATCATGAAACACTGAAGACTGGAGTAATGATGCTGAAAATTTAGTTTTGATCATTTTAAAACATTCAAATAGAAAAGTGATTTTAAATACTAAAAATATTTTTAAAATGTACTGTTTTTGCTGTTCTTTGGATCAAATAAATGCAGGCTTGGGGAGCAGAAGAGACTTATTTAAAAAAACATTAAACTGTAACTGCATTCCATAAGATACATCATGCAGTGTATGCCCTACAACATGTTCTTCATCAATTATCTGTATAGGTGCAATCGTCTTGATGTGCCGCAGAGCAGGCCTGGTGTATGACAAAGTACTGTGAGATCAATAACAATTACTGTATATGCTTTTGAATCGTTTTCGCTGTCCTTTAACTGATCAGTCTGCAAAGCCTCACTTTAAGTCAAACACACCTTATGAAATGTAAGGTGACGTACAAATAAAACAACAAACAAATAAAAAACAGACAGCCCAAATCGGATTGAAATCCAATCATATTTAGGTAGTCTGAACAGCAACAAACTACATGAAATCTGATTTGAGCTACAGTTTGCAACAACACAAGCATGTTTCTGCAAACATGTTTATTATGTTTTCCACAAAAACATCTGACGCGTTTACGTTTTACATTGCGTGAAAACGTGAAAAAGCTATGCCAACCTGACCTGACCATTCAGACTGAAACGCATTTCCAGGAATCCGTTTTACCGTTTCGAATCGTAAAACGTAAACTCATCAGATGTTTTTGTGGAAAACATAATAAACATGTTTGCAGAAACATGCTTGTGTTGTTGCAAACTGTAAGTCAATCGGGAAAAGACAATACGGCTAATATATGCACCTCTTTGAGTTTTGAAACCAGCATAGACGGCAGTGAAGTCGCACAATTCACTTCCTACATTTATGCTGCTGCCTCAGAAGACGATTATATAATTATAATATTATAATGGATATTATAATCCAGCGTGACTGCAACATTATAATCGCAAGACAGCATTTGTATTGCAAACTGTATTGCTGTTATTGCTGTTTTATCATTGCCATAGAAACCAACGCACATTCAGTAAAACGAAAGAACGCTTATGGACGGACAAATTGGATATGAACAGTTGTGATACACAGTGTGGACAGTCACTTATTCAAATCGGACTCCATCCGGATATGCACAAAATCGGATTTGGGCTGACAGTCTAAACAAGGCTTATTTGTTCTTCAAATATTTATTGGAAAAATTAATCTTCAAGACATTTCAGATTCAGCACAAACAAACATGATTTGATGGAGGTGAACCTTTACTGAATAATCAGTGAACCTCAGCAGATTGCTCCACTGGGTAATATGAGAATTTAGGGGAGAGTTACTTCCTTAAGTGTACTTGAAACTGAGCAGGAGCTCACTGGAAGCTTGACCCCTGCTCATAATTTTAGCAATTACGCTAAGAATTTGACAACAGGAAGAAGGGGGAAAAGTTAAGAGTAAAAGACTTACTCCAGGGAATGGGTGAAAGTTAAAACATTTGGATAGTCCCTTATGTTTCTCCCTTTTAGTAGTTTATCTCTACATCTGCCACTCAGAGTTTCTTGATTTTTCATGGTCAGTCAGCAAACAAATTCAGTCTTTGAGTCCTTGTTGGTTCAAGTTTTTAAGCCACACTGGTGTTACATTATTGTGGACATTTTGGTTGGTGATTTCAGCAAAACTCTAAGTTTCTGCACTCATTATAACACACACAGGCAAAATTAAAACAACAAAAGTAGAAATAGATTCATCCTTGACCTGAGTAATTTTATATAGCGGTGACGCATATGAAGGCAAATAAGGGCTTTGGTTGTTTTGTTGTAGAGATATCAAAGAGAATGGCCTCTATCTGAATACACACAACAGATCTAGGTCATTTATCCTTCCTACTAACTTATAAACAGCAGTGTTTGTTTACATCCTGATGTCATAGGACCTTCTGGTCATCTTTGTGTATCAGATGACTTCACTTTTGCATTACATGGCCATTTAAACAGATCTTCTGAACTCCAATCTCTCCCATCCGGTGCTGCTAATGTCATTAGCAACACATTTTCCATTACTACAAGCTGTCTGAGCATCTGAGTAGTGGTGTCTCATATGTCACTGTCAGAAATGAATCAACATGAAGACCTATATCATATGCAAAAGGTCAACCTCGTACGATAGGAGAACCTGTGAACCCTGCTGCGGTCCATGTGCCCAAAATAGCCAAGGCTAATATTTTAACACTAGATGTGTAAACCATGTAACCACCAGCCACAACAGCACTGAAACATGAAACATGTGGAACTGGCAAGTTCTTATTTGGTTATGCTTTGCTTAAAGGTGTACCACACAAAGGTCTTAATCGATTAATCAAGCAGCCCTAGCATAATTTCACAAAGCTAAAGACAGACCACTAAATTTTTTGATTCAGAAATATACCAGAGGTTACCGTCTTAGTTTGTTTATAGGAAGAGATTTATTTTATTTGTATTATTTAGATATTTAATTTGGGACTCGATTTAAAATTTCAATTTATTTTGTTTACATTTTCATTTTATAAAGAAATGAAAATGTAAACTTTTCATTTATAATTACATAGTTATATTTTAGTTACATAGTTACATCCCTATCTCCAATAAAATCATACTACAAGTTTCAAAACTCAAAATTAACACCCCAGTGTCATGCCACTTAACATGAGTCAATGTCACATGTAATCACGATTCAAGAAGGTGTGTTCTGAACAACTGATCATAAGAGTAATAATGCCATTAAAATATCTAATGCATGCTGTCTAATACATAAGGGCTTATGAACAGACATTCTTTGTCACATGAATCAAGGCAGTGACTAAACAATCAATGATCAAATGGTTCCTGTTAGTAGCGTGAAAACCATCTGTTAGCTAGGCACAGAAAGCAATCAAATATCATTCTCATTATAATCAGATAAGTTTTATCTTTCAGTGATTTTATTTTTGCATTTTCACTAAAACTGCTATTTTAATCAATGACAAAGCTGAACTTTCATCAGTTACTTCAGTATTTAGTGTCATATTATCCATCAGATGCCATTCTACTATGCTAAAAATAGTATAAAGCAGAGGTCTTCAACCCTGTTCCTAGGGGACCCACTATCCTGAAGAGTTTAACTACAACCCTAATCTGACACCTGAAGCGGGCAATCAAGCTCCTCAAGACTGCTTGAAAATTGCAGGCAGGTGTACTGAAGCCGGTTGCAAATAAACTTTCCAGGCAAGTGGGTCCCCAGGAGCAGGGTTGAAGACCTCTGGTATAAAGCACTACTATTAAGTAATAAATATTAACTACTATTAAGTAATAACTATGTAATAAATGTTTTATTTATTAAAATCAAGTTAGTGTCATCAAGTTGCATTTTTACATTCATTTCAAATAAATAAGTCAGTAAAATTTTTTGTGAGATTTCATTTCAGTCATTCATTCAATGTGATTACTTTTTAATTTGTCACCCACCCATATGGTAATTACCATAATTACGAGATACCAACTTGTAAAAAGCGTTCACATCCTCGTAGAACTTGTAATTGCAAGTTGTGAACTGGGAGTTTTCTGAGAGCTATGACTTGCACCACCTGACCACCTCAGATTCATTAGGTGATCTGTTTTTATAATGCGATCCATGTCCGAGTCCAAGGGTGTGAACAGTTCCAAGTAGAACATTACGTATTGTCATCTCGAAATCACAGTAATTATAATATAGAATGAATGCAGCTTAAGTCTGCAGACACCGATATTAAATCTCAATAGTATGAGGGACTAATCAGGTAAAAAAGAGAGAGAGAGAGAAAGAGAGAAAGAGAGAGAGAAAGAGAGAAAGAGAGAAAGAGAGAAAGAAAGAAAGAAAGAAAGAAAGAAAGAAAGAAAGAAAGAAATTATTTAAAATAAAACTTTTTTTTTTTTCTTAATCATCTGACATAAGAGATTTAAGAATCACATCAAATCAAAAGAGATACAGACAGTTTAACTAAACAACAGCTCTGTTATTGTACAAATAAACTTTACCTTGGCGCACAGGCAGATTAAAGCATTGTGGTGCCCCTGGACACAGTGTCAGGTCCTGCCAACCATGTGAACAGGGGGGTGTTGGGGTCTCTTTGGCTGTTCTATCAAAGGCCAAAAAGGTTTTTTGGCTTTCATTTATACTTGGAATCATTTAGCTGATTTCTACCAAAGAGTGTCTTGAGCACTAAAACAGCATTTTAGAATCACTTCTAAAAGATAATGTGACACTGAATATAGAGTAACTGCTAGAAGTTCAGCTTTATCACCATATGAATAAACTACTTTCTATGTTAATAATAAATGGATGAAATCTCATTTGCAGTCCATATGTAAACAAGCATGCATGGAAATACAAGTCAATAACAGAGAGTAGGAACCTTTCTAACATTGTAGCTTTGAAACCTTGGAGACCTTTGGCATGAAGCAAAAGCTACAGCTCTCAATGACCCATTGCCTTTTAGTCTGGCAGAGTTATGTCTGAAACAACAGCCTAATATCCTGAGAATCGGCAGAGGAATTGAGAAGGCTGTGCACGCAATGTCAGGCTATTAAGACACTGTGGCCTCAAACAATCCTTCAAAAACGCCACACAAAAATAACTGTGTACAGATAATGTTTATTTCACAAAAAGGAATTAATTGCATTACCTTTTAGAAGTTCAGAAATGTAAACTCATGTTGTTCATAGCGCAGTGAAGTTAACTTGCATCACTTGCAGATGCCTCCATTTTCAAAATGTAATTTCCTGTGCTACATGGCCATTATTAAAGGAAGAGTTAATCTAAAAATGAAGATTCTGTTCTTGTTAACTTTCATCTCATTTTAAATGAGTATGCTTGTTTGTTTTCCTCTAGAAAACAAATGAAAACTGAACAACTTGCATGCAGAGAGATCATAGCAACCAGAGGCTGTCAAGGTCCAATGAGGCCAGCATATATAAATAACAGCGAAAGTAGTCCATTTGTGCTCCATTTCAAGTTTTCGAAAGTCATGTAATGTCATGATGCATTATTGATAGAAAATATTCACCTTCTGCAGATCTTTTCCACCCTGAATATTAAAAATGATGTAATATATACACTTTTTTGTATATTATTTATCTCATATAAAACTACTAAAGGACATACAACTATACTTTATGGAAAACACTATGGAAAAGGGCTGCATGAAAATTCTTTAAAAAATATCTAATAATAATAAAATTCTAAAGAAAATAAAACAAACAAGTTTGTAAAAGCATGAGAGCAAATAAATAAATAATATTGGTAAAAATAAATAATCATAGCTGTTGGATTATTTAAATAACAAAGAGGCCACAAGTAAAGTTAAAATGTGACATGAAATTCATTCAATACTAACAGTTTACTGTGCAGAGATAACTACAAGAAAGAAATGACATATTTCACCCTAAAGAAAAACAATATTTACACTCCCAGGGATGAAAAACTTCAGTGCAACAGCTAACGTCATCACTGTACATCTGCCTGACCTTAACATTTCCCCTGCTCCATTTCCAACTAAATCATGTTCCTCTGGAGGTTAAACAGCTCACATTACTGTGCTGTGTTGCTGGGGTCAGTCTCACCAGAACGTCCTGGTGTCACAGAAGTTCCCATTGGCCTAAAAGAGGCATGTCCCCACTCACACTGCACTGCTCCTTTCCCCTGAAGGTTTACTGGTGTCAATAGCCCTGCAAAATCTCAGTAGCAAAGCCATGTTTCCTGTGTTGACAAAACCTCCCTCTAGACATATACAGTGGGGGTGTAACGGTTCACAAAATTCATGGTTCGGTTCAATATGACACAGTGGTGTCATGGCTCGGTACGTTTTTGATACAGCAAAAAGAAAGAATACCAGAGAAATTGTATACATTTATTTATAAAAACATCATAACCCATGCATCTCAAATCAGCGGCAGGAGTCAGATTTCATTTATCACATGAGGAGAGTGAGTCGAGCTGACCAGTGAGGTGAGAAAAACAAGTAGTTGGCAAAATATTTAGTTTCAAAACGAAGTACAAGTAAAAATATTTTAGACTTTTGCTGTTTATCTAAGATGATTTTGGAAGCTTCCACAGTTTGCTGATCTACAGAGTTTTATATTTAAACTTTGTGTAAGTTATTTGTTATTTTATATTAGACCTATAGCCTATATTTGTATTTGTTATGTCAATACATTAATCATTCTATTAATTTACTGCCGTACTATTTTGTTGTTGTCAATTCAATCAATTGAAGCTGTATTGGCGCTAATTCAAAAGTGAAAGTAAAATGCGAAGGCATTTACAAGCCATTTAAAAGCGAATAAAAAGAGAGGAAAAGAAGGAAAATTCTAATGAACTACCTCACCGTCACAACCCTCCTGGAGTATTGTGTTTTTCTTTGGGAGTAGGAGGGGCAGACATAAATTTGTCTGTTACGTCGTTTTGGGCTGCCTTGTTGAGTACAGTGGCACTGAGAACATTATATTTCACACACTGTAAGCTCTTTTATTTTAAAATATAATAGATTTGTCCAATGAATTGAATCGTTAGGTTTGTAATGCGTACCGAACAGTTCAATAAGAATATGTGTATCGTTACACCCCTAATATACAGATGTATGGTTTTTAGAAACATGATCAGTGGAGGAGTCTCTTACATGTGGAGGAAGAAGAAATTTCTCTTCGTCTTGTATTTGGACATGTTCATTCATGAAGGAACTCCCAAAATGCCACAGAAGTATGCCAGATGGCAGTGTGTCTGCTATCAAACATCAAACCTCACCTTGCAGACTTCACTGTTACAATGTAACTTTAAGTTAAGTACAAGTTGAACTCAATCTACAGCATTTGTGGCATAATGATGATTTCTACTACACATGTCCACTTCTCCTTTCTTTCTTAAAAAAAAAAAAAAAAAAATCTGGGCTACAGTGGTGCACTTACAATGGAAGTGAATGAGGCCAATCCATAGAAAAAGGCCAATTGCTTCATCAAACAGAAATTGCTGTTGATGCAGATAGAAACCCATCAAATAAACAGAAAAAGATCATTTGGAATGCAGTAATTCTTTTCGCATACTATTCAAATGGACAGTATGTGAACTGGAACACACAGTGTGTGTACTGTGCTCTGAGAAAGCAGGCTGCAGGACAAAACTGGATCATTCCCATTATAAATCAACAAAGCCGTTGCGCAATGTGGTAAAACTAGATCACACTTGCAGTGTAGACAGCTTTGTGGTTATAATGTATAATAGGATCAAGTTTTGTCACTAGGCTTGTTTGCTCTGTGTGCAGTATATCTGTCTAAAAGCAAGATCCAAATTACAGAATTCTCCAAAAATTGTTAGTCACAGATGCCTAAAAGATATAATGATGTACGTTTTAATAGGATATTTGAAGTATGTTAGAAGAACTAACACCAAATGAAAAGAAAAAGAGAAAAAGAAAAAGAAAAAAAAAAGAAAAAAAATTATGGCTGCTGGTTTAATGCTTCAGTTTGGTGCGACTAATTATAGAGGGAATAAAAATTATATGTTAAAATGATTTATGCTTTTAACACACCCTGCTCAACCCAAACCTGTAAGTAATCTTACATTGCAAATGTGATAATGGTTTCAATGATTTTATACAACATCAAAAAAAAAAAAAAAAAAAAAAGAAATTAACAGTTACATTCTAGACACAATGTTTTTGCCAATGAAAATTGTTGTTGGAAACAAAGCCACAGAAGAGGTGATTTGCCCTTCCAAGCAACACACAACGTTTTTTAATTAATGTTTAATCTTGAATGAATCAAATGCGGCAATGATTCAGTGACCCATTTCAGTCACTTGCTTTCTATCTGAATGAATCAGCCAGTTTAACATATTGGTTGAATGAATGACTGAATGACTCACTCATAAGGACAGTGAACAAGACAGTTTGATATTTAGAATATCAATTTAAAAATATATATATACACACATTACTAATTTCATATTTCAATATTAATTTCCAAAATGATTAATGTCCAATTAAAATCCATTAATCTCATAGAATTTTTTATAGTTCAATTCTAATTGCAGTCTAAATGCATTGACTGGTGCTTGTTTTCAACAATTCAGTATTGGTGTGTATCTGTCAGTGTGGCGTGACTTTTCATTTCAGCTTTTGAAAACAACATTATGGGCACACTGTAGCCTTAAATGTTTGATTTTTTTTTTTTTTTCTCTGAATCAAAAGATTTCTTTCCAGATCTACTTTTTGTAATGTCTATTCAATGCTTTTCTCATTTAACACAATAATGACTTTATTTTGGGGGGGACTTTATTAATGTGTGGTTAATTTGTGATTTAAAACAAATTAGAATTATATACTAAATATAATTCATCAACAAACAAATACATTTTCATTAACCAGGCTTTTGTGAATCATGGTTGTCTATAAAATAACTAGAGAATGTTAAGTTAATTTTAGCACTCTCATTAATCTCAATAGCATTCCAATGAATTTGGTTATTTATAATTATAATAGTTGCAGCCCGATATGCAACAAAGGGGTCTGTTATTTAATTCAAATCATTGATGTGGCCTTAGCCTTAATAAATAACCAAATCATCACTAAGGTACATGGTGTAAATATGCAAATGTCTACAAAAACCAGTCCTATTACAATAAACACTTGTGCTATCCACACTGCAAAGCACAATGGATGTCAAATAGCACAAAGCAGTGTAAAGAGCAATTTAGTTTTTTCCACCACTCATTTTTTTTTAGTGTAGACAGTGTTTGAAAGAGTGCTGCTGAGCAACCATTACACACTTCCCTAAAAAAACGGATGTATTTGATAAGCCTTTCACTTTCCCTGGATCCTTAGGCTTAGCGTGTGTCTTTGAAAATGCAGTATTGTAAACAGAATCTATCTCAAACAGGGCCATCACCTCACAAGATCAAATACAGATACAATTTATGAAGAACAGACACCATCGTTTATATTAGATACATTACAAAACGGTTTGTTGTTACTCAGCCAAGTTTCCACACAGGTGTTAACAGGTCGGCACTTAAAAAAATACCTATGCTGGCATAACAGTAAGCCATATCCTTATAATAGCACCAACCAAACCACACTGTCAGCTGTACTGCTATTATATGATCTGCAGGTTCAAATTCAACACCTTTTCAGGAATCTAACTATGGTTTGTTTTCATAAGGTTATATTCTAGACAAACCTACACTACAGCAAAAATGTTATTGGTTGATAACATCAGCTGTCAATATCAAAAGCTAAATAATTTGAAAGATTTCTTACCCTACACCCATCTGAAGATGTCCACACTGGTGCTGTGTAATTCCTTGTCAGTGCCATTACAAGGTTACCCCAGAAGCGAGTACTATATCTGCCTCATCAACAGTAAAGGAAGCGAAACCAATAAAATCAACAGCAAACAGACAGGCATGCTGGTGATGAGATGACATCACCCACAATGGACACAGGAGAAACCCTAAACAGATTAAGGGCAAATCCTCTTAGCTAGTAAGCCATTCACTCCATCAACACTCTACATCCTCTTTACAGGTCCAAGAAACCCTGTTAAAATAAATTAATGGTTATTTATAACACTGGAAATGTTGAGTCCAATTGAGAGCTCCTCAATAGATAATTCAGACTGATAAAAGAAATAAATAAATAGACACACTCTTCACTTTGAGAACAATGCACCCTTCATGAGGTCATGATTGATTATATGACCAGAAAAGATTAAAGGTATAAATGAGACTGAGAGATTATGACAATAATCATGGAAACATTAATATAATTCCTTTAGGCTTGCTAATGTAATATCATCTTTCCTGCACAAATGCATTAGTACAGAACAGTACGGGTTTCTGAGGCTTTGTACACATTGTAGTGTGCACATTCTGGATTTGATTCTAAACTTTTTCACAGTGTTGTGAATATCATGCCATAGTAATAATTTAAATATCAGCACAATAATTTCTCATACACAATCAAAGCTGCTCGTTTACTCATTCAATACATAGTGAATGTCACATGCAGGGGTTTGATATATGTGACCCTGGACTAAGTATCTGGCTGAGATACAACTTTTAGAAAATCTGGAATGAAAAAAAAATAGTTGTCCAAATGATGTTCAAATGAATCAAAAAGTAAATTTTTATACATTTATGGTAGCAATTGTACAAAATATCTTCATGGAACATTCTTGGATCATGGATCTGTACTTAATATCCTAATGATTTTTGGGACAAAAGAAAAAACGATAATTTTGACCCGTGACAATGTATTGTTGGCTATTGCTACATACCTGTGTTACTTATGACTGGTTTTGTGGTCCAGGGTCACATATGAGGAAAGAATGAGAAGAATCAGATCATTTTTAAATAAAATAAATAAGTAAATTATAAATAGTAAATTAATTAAGTAAAATACTATTTGGACACATTCTAACATTATTTTAAAGACAATTAGGCAAATTTTACCCTCAACACCAAAGCATAAAATTTATCCCTTACATTTTTAAAAATCCATATAGTAGCATTTTGTTGTACTGGCTTCATTTTATTTATTTATTATGTTTTTTTTTAAATGCAACATATAGATGTTAGCAGCCAGGAGTTCTGCTTTGGGCAACCCAAGTTCAAATCCTAACTCGTGGACTTTTCCGATCCAGACCAACCTCCTCACTTCACTTTAGGAAACTCTACATTATACAAGCTAATAAAGACAAAATGCCTGCCTGAACAAAGCCTGGGTGATGTACTATCCCTCAACAACTTTCTGTGCTTTCATCATAAGTTCATTATTTAAAAGTTACTGCACCATTAGCGGCATTAAAGGGAACTGGTTGAGTCAATGTTGCTTTGTTGGGCTGGTTGGCATGCTCAAACAAATAGAACAGAAAGTGCTTCAGTAGAAGCAACATGTGAAAAACTGCACATTAAAATTGGAAAGGAGGATGTTTTTACCATTCAAAGCCACCTGGATAAAACCAAAAACCTAACCACAATACCACAACCCCAATTCCAGATTTCTGCCTGTCCTCATATCGTCTCGAAAGCCACAACTGTAAGCGTGAAAGACACGTTCAGGACAGTGTCGCAGTGCCGCTGCCTTTTGCATTCACATCTTTTTTCTGGGGCAGTATTCATGAGGGAAGAGTGAAAACAGAGAGAGGCTATTTAAGAGACCTAAAAAGGGGTTGATGAGTGAAAGCGGTCAGGTTTGGGTTGAAGTACTGTAAGTGCGCAAGACAACACTGGCATACCCGCATGCCAAAGGCAGGCCACCACCACAAGTATACAACACTATTCTCATTATTAAATATTAAATATGATATTGATATGATCATCAGTGTTGGGAAAAGTTACTTTTAAAAGTAATGCATTACAATATTGCATTACTCCTTATAAAAATTAACTAATTGCGTTACATTACTTTTGCGTTACTTCTTAAAATCTGGGCAGGATTTGCTTGTTTGTTTGTAATATAAAAAGTTATATTTTTGGCAAATGTAAAAGACCCTTCACACCAAAAGCCGAAGGAAAAGGAAGGCTAAGGGAATATAAATTGTACAGTACAGCAGTACGCAGGAGAAAGTAGTTTAGCACTCTTCAGCAATAAAAAACAGAAGAAATGTTTAGTTTATTCTGAGTAATTTTTACTTCTTAGTATAACTGAACTGGACCATTGAAAATCAGCAGCAGAGACACTGGCTAATAAAATGGAATTAAATGCATAGCCTAAAGGATATTTGTATACATATTTTATTATTGCAGGTTTGCATCATATTGTGAGTTGCATTTCACTGTTTTTATTCGTTTTGACGAATACTGAATATGTTTTTTTTAATGAGTGAGATGAATTAATGCATGTTCACATTTACTCTAGATCCAAAGTAACATATTATTCCTGATTTCTATCAACATGGGGACAGGAGAACTTTCAATCAATAAATGGTAAGACAAAAGTAACCTAGTTACCTAGTTTGAAAAAGTAACTCTGATTTTTTGTGCAGTGACTGATATTCCTTTGAACAGTGAATCATTTATTTTCCATGCTGTAGGTGTCATCATTAAATATTAATTTGTACAATTAGTTTCTTTGTGTACTCAGATGCATGCTGTCAAATCACTCAGAATCAAAATAAAATTAAGGATCTAAACATTTCAATGTGTTTTACATAAAATGTAAAACGCACTGAAATGCTCAGATTCTGTCATACATCCAGTTTTACACACCTGCATTAATCGCTGTTTGAACATACTTTAAAGATAACAGTTTTATACATTTTTGACAAATTTTGTTACATAAGACAACAAAATGATATGGTTTGCAAAAAAATGCAATAATGTTCTTTCCTAAAAAAATTTGTGATGGTACATACTGAATGATTCATGCGGTTAAAATATTATTCTAAGGTATTCCAAAGAAACCTATAGTGTCCATGTCCTTTTTGTCAGTACTGACTGTCTTTCCATTCATCATCTTGACATCACTATAATAAAGTACAGCCATGGTGGAGATGATAATGATTAGTGTATTGAGAAAAAATATATATAAATATATTTTCCCCTGCTTTAACTAAATATGGTCAATAATCCAGACACTTAAATGTCCTAAGTGCTGTTGGCTACAAAATCACAAATACATGCAGATCAGGCCTTTTAATGATGGTTCACATGAAGGGTGTATAAATATGCAGTAGTTGGAATCCCTTTATGTAAACAAACAGCAGCAGGGGAAGATAAGCTGCACTGTTTCTCAGAAGTCTGTTTTCTGCACTGTAATACCATTGTGGCAAAAGAACAGATCTATCTCTGTGAGCTTCAGATGACTTGTTTCCACTCACTTGACCTGGCTGTAAGTAAACAGGTGATGACACGACTCTGAGAGCGACAAGCATCTCAGGTATCTGGTTGGTGTGGCAAAGCCATCTAATCCTCGGGCAAGCCAATTAGACGTCACTCCCAGTGAAAAGGGTCTGACATATTAGCTATGCTGGACAAACCAGTCAGGAAGAGTTGACAATGACTAACCCACTTTTCAAGTTAGACTAGGAAAACAAAGGTCACAGAATCCTTCTTTGGTTTTAAGAACCTATTGTATGAAACAAGCAAAAGAAGCTTTTGTTTATACACCATGTGCAAACCAAACAACATACAGCTGAATAAAAACTGAAACCAGATGAAAATGCATGTGAGAAAGTTCATAGCACATTTGCAGACTACCTGTAAATGAGCACCTATATATGACAGCTGAATGTTAGAAACTCCCAGTTTAGCATAAGACTGACAAAAAATATATATTTGTGAAAACTGACAGATGGCTGGAGAATGTCGATAAAAAAATGAATAAGGAAATAAATAAAGACCTGTTGACGTCAAGCCGAAAGTAAAGCCTTATTAAATGTAGAGCAAGTTATTATTTTTTGACGAACGATTGAGACACATATGCATAAATGCATCATTCACAATAAGACCAGGTATGTATTCATAAAGTAAACTGGGTTGAGCCCATGTTGATTTTAAGGTGATGCATGGTTTTGGATGCATTTGTGAAGCCTACCCAACTCCTAAAAAAAAAAAGAAATTACAAGTATGCCCATTTTATGCTTTTGTATCATCTTCACACTGCTTAGGCTCTTTTAAATATTATAGTATGTGAAATTTGCTAACATAATAAACCTAAGGTCTCCAATTTTATCTAATAAATAAACAAGTATTAGGACAAAGAGATTTATTAATGAACAAACTCTAAATTGCATATTAAAGAAATAATAAAAGTTGTCGCATTTCTATTGTGTCTGTATGATACAGTAATATAATATGAAAATGTGTGCATCTATCTATCTATGTATCCATTTATCTATATCTATATCTATCTACCTGGAATAAATCATATTTGCCTTTGTAAATGGTTAGGACAAAACATGTAAAAGACAACACAGATCATTATTCATTATGCGAATACTATAGCCTTACAAAATGTGACCCTGGACCACAAAACCAGTCATAAGGGTTAATGTTTTGAAATTGAGATCTATGAATAAAAAAGATTTTCATTGATCTATGTTTGTTTGTTTGTTTGCATAGGACAATATTTGGCAGAGATACAACTACTTGAAAATCTGGAATCTGGGGGTGCAAAAAAATATCTAAATATTAAGAAAATCACCTTTAAAGTTGTCCAAATGAATTTATTAGCAATGCATATTACTAATCAGAAATTAAGTTTTTATATATGTATGGTGGGACATTTACAAAATATCATCATGGAACATGATCTATATCCTAATGATTTTGGGCATAAAAGAAAATTCTATATTTTTGACCATTACAGTGTATTTTTGGCTATTGCTACAAATATACCCATGCTACTTAAGACTGGTTTTGTGGTCCAGGGTCAAATATAGGAATTTAGTATGCATGTTATGGTGATATTACAATGAACACGTGACTGTCGGAATAATCTAAAAAGCAGTCATTCAAATAGAGATATTCTGATTTTATCTTGAGTTTGTGAAAAAATTTACGAAACAAAATTGTTAAGTTTTACAGTGAATTAACAGCGGATGTGTACTTAGGTTACAGGCTTGAGGAGAATATCGTTAAACATAAATATCAATCAAAGAGGGAAAATGTATTCCCCTGTAGTACCTCCCAAACATTCTCCAAAACTACTGTAACAACATGGGAAATCTTTTTACCAGTATGCAGAGTGTTTTCCCTCAATAAACACACATGCAATCCCGCGCTTACAGATTTCATCATACAAACAGACACATAATGTATGTCATGAGTGCTTAGTGCTATCATAATCAATGTACTTTACCATTTCGTCCTCGTCCCCTTCATTTTCTCCTCCTTCTTGATGATCTCCATTTCTCTCGTCGCTACATTCATCAGATTCATTTCCCTTCACTTTCTCGTCAAGACTTATAAAATCTGAGGAGTGACATATACATTTCTCAAACTGTAATTTGGATTCATACGGTTCGGCTCGCGTCTCGCCTTCTGACAGCGTGTCGGAGCCTGATGAATCGTCTCCGCCGGCTCCAAACGTTTCTGACTGCTCACTCTCCATTGCCCTAAAACATCACGTTAATTGTCTTAAACTAATGACATGCTGAAGGACACCTTATCTGAGCTCCAACAAGTGCCCGTGAGAACTCCCTTCACTGTACTGCTGTAATTTTAACTAACATATGTCTTCATAACAACACAAACATCCATTGAAACTGAAGTTTGTAGCGCGTCCTGCTTAACACATCGCTGCAGTGTCTTTAACTAAAGTCTGCGTTCATTGGCCAAGCAAACTCCGCCCATCAGCCAATGAGAAATGAGCGCGCTGGTCAAGGCCTTTTAAATCAATGGCGCACTACTGACCCTTGCGCCCATAGAAAAATGTTTGCCCAAGCAAGAACACTGACAGGTGTAGAGTTGCCATTCACAGCAGGGATAAAAAATTGACTGTTTCTTTTTATGAAAACAAGAGACAATTATCATTTTACAAGCCAGTGGGTATTGTGTACAATGTTGTTTTGTTCAGGCTACTTCCCTGTTATATTTCCAACTAGAAAGTGCTTCCCATGTGCACTGAAGACAAGGACTAGTAAAAAAAAAAAAAAAAAAAAAAAAATATATATATATATATATATATATATATACAGGTCCTTCTCAAAAAATTAGCATATTGTGATAAAGTTCATTATTTTCTGTAATGTACTGATAAACATTAGACTTTCATATATATTTAGATTCATTACACACAACTCAAAGTAGTTCAAGCCTTTTATTGTTTTAATATTGATGATTTTGGCATACAGCTCATGAAAACCCAAAATTCCTATCTCAAAAAATTAGCATATTTCATCCGACCAATAAAAGAAAGATGTTTTTAATACAAAAAAAGTCAACCTTCAAATAATTATGTTCAGTTATGCACTCAATACTTGGTCGGGAATCCTTTTGCAGAAATGACTGCTTCAATGCGGCGTGGCATGGAGGCAATCAGCCTGTGGCACTGCTGAGGTGTTATGGAGGCCCAGGATGCTTCGATAGCGGTCTTAAGCTCATCCAGAGTGTTGGGTCTTGCGTCTCTCAACTTTCTCTTCACAATATCCCACAGATTCTCTATGGGGTTCAGGTCAGGAGAGTTGGCAGGCCAATTGAGCACAGTAATACCATGGTCAGTAAACCATTTACCAGTGGTTTTGGCACTGTGAGCAGGTGCCAGGTCGTGCTGAAAAATGAAATCTTCATCTCCATAAAGCTTTTCAGCAGATGGAAGCATGAAGTGCTCCAAAATCTCCTGATAGCTAGCTGCATTGACCCTGCCCTTGATAAAACACAGTGGACCAACACCAGCAGCTGACATGGCACCCCAGACCATCACTGACTGTGGGTACTTGACATTGGACTTCAGGCATTTTGGCATTTCCCTCTCCCCAGTCTTCCTCCAGACTCTGGCACCTTGATTTCCGAATGACATGCAAAATTTGCTTTCATCCGAAAAAAGTACTTTGGACCACTGAGCAACAGTCCAGTGCTGCTTCTCTGTAGCCCAGGTCAGGCGCTTCTGCCGCTGTTTCTGGTTCAAAAGTGGCTTGACCTGGGGAATGCGGCACCTGTAGCCCATTTCCTGCACACGCCTGTACACGGTGGCTCTGGATGTTTCTACTCCAGACTCAGTCCACTGCTTCCGCAGGTCCCCCAAGGTCTGGAATCGGTCCTTCTCCACAATCTTCCTCAGGGTCCGGTCACCTCTTCTCGTTGTGCAGCGTTTTCTGCCACACTTTTTCCTTCCCACAGACCTCTTGCTTGAGGGTGTCAATGATGGCCTTCTGGACAGCAGTCAGGTCGGCAGTCTTACCCATGATTGCGGTTTTGAGTAATGAACCAGGCTGGGAGTTTTTAAAAGCCTCAGGAATCTTTTGCAGGTGTTTAAAGTTAATTAGTTGATTCAGATGATTAGGTTAATAGCTCGTTTAGAGAACCTTTTCATGATATGCTAATTTTTTGAGATAGGAATTTTGGGTTTTCATGAGCTGTATGCCAAAATCATCAATATTAAAACAAAAAAAAGCTTGAACTACTTCGAGTTGTGTGTAATGAATCTATGATATATATAAGTCTAATGTTTATCAGTACATTACAGAAAATAATGAACTTTATCACAATATGCTAATTTTTTGAGAAGGACCTGTATATTGTATTTATTTCTTTCAAGAACAACATTTATTCAAACTATAAATCTTTTCTAGCAATGTAAATCTATTATGTCACTTTTTATTAATGTAACAATTTATTAATTTCTTTCAAAAAAAAAAAAAAAAGAATGAATAAACATTTACTGAACCCAAACTTTTGAACGGTAGTGTATATACATACAATATAAAAAAGATCCAATATAGTATTTAAACACTGTAGTTGCAAATATACTTGCAGTGCCTTGTGAAAGTATTCATAAGCCTTCATTTTTTTTAACATTTTGTTATATGATGCTACGTTTGTTAAACTGTTTTAATTGACTTTTTTTCACATCAATCTACACTCTATACACCATACTGGCAAAGCAGGTTTTTAACACCTTTGCAAATTTATTTAAAAATAAATGAAGACCTAAATGACATCTGTGTACAGACATTTGTAAGATGTCAGTTTTACATACATTCTAAATCATAAACATCTTAAAGACATCTAATAGGCATCTATTTGGCATCTGATAGGAAGTGTCCTATAGGCTTATTGCAGATAAGTAATCTAAAAAATACATCTTGCAGATGTAAATGCAGAAGGTTCAACCTTCCAACAGGGCAATGACCCTAAGCACACAGCAAGAGTGGCTTATAGACAACTCTGTGAATGTCCTTGAGTGGCCCAGCCAGAGCCTGGGCTTGAACCCAATCAAACATTTCTGGAAAAACCTGAAAATGTCTGCCAGCCCCCAACCAAGCTGACAGAGCTTGAGAGGTGAAGAGGTAAGGCAGAGAATGGCAGATAATTACCAACTGTTGATGTGCAAATGTTGTTGCATCATACCCGAAGACCAAAAGTGTTTAAACTAACTAATGAGTTAAGAATACTACGAATACTTAATATGCAATGTACATATTTCACTTTTTTTTTTAATAAATAAATGAATAAAATAAATAAAATAAATTAATGTAGGAAGTTGTGACAATTCTGTTTTTGCTTTGTCATTATGGTGTATGGAATGTAGATTGATGTGTGGAAAATGTAACTGAAAACAGTTTAACATAAGACAGCAACATAACAAAATGTGGAACAAATTACAAGGCATTGTATAGTCAACTGAATTAAAGGGGATCTTCAAAATAAAGTGTAACCTAAAAATCTCCAAAATGTAAGTGCAATTGTCACAACTGTTTTATGGAAAATCACAATGCATGTGCAGTATACACAATGTAGTAACTTATTCAAAGTATATTATCCATGCTTTAACACCCAGTTACATTTATTTGCAATTGTGCAAGCCATACTGATCAAACGGTTTAGATATTTTCTAACAGTGAAAGTCAGCTCTGGAAAATGTTCATTTAATATTTCTTTTCATTTTTTGTTAAAACTCATTGCTTACTATAATATACTAGACAATTTTGTATAGATTAAAGTGATTATGAATCACTTTGAGATTTTTAGATACAGATTTCAACAATACAATTTACCAGGAAAAGTCTGTACTGTACAATAATGCTGTAAAATACATGCTGCCAGAATTATTGGCTGTTTGGTAAAATATGATTCCTATTTCATTAGTTTGGCAGATAATTTGTCAATTTAGCACATATCACAAACATTCCATGTCGTAGATATTTATGGAGCACATTTTTAAATGGTTATTGTGCTTTTTAAATAAAGCTTTGTGCTCTCAGTTCATTCTTGTTATTAGTCCATGACGTTTTGTTTTATGCTCTTAACTTGTCTTATAATTCCATTGATTTACAATCCCCAGACTTACTGTTGTAAGAACTTAGTTACTTGTAAGTGTTAAAAAGCAATAGGATGTGCTCTGTGATCTCTTAATTAGCAAGTGTTTTGTCCAGTGTTAATCACTACTGGCAACTGTACCACACCAACTGTAAACTGTAAACTTATTCATAGATTCACTGTAAAACTGTTTCACTGTAGCTCTGTAAAACACATTTCAAAAAACATACATGTACACATATTTAAATGCTTAATTTGGATTTATAATTAAAATCAGATCATTGCAACATGAACTAATTTAGGGACATTTATTACATAGCAAAATGATAAAACAAATATGAATATGCACATTATCAAATCACTCAAAGTGGTTACACTAGTAACTTTGAAACATGTCAGCTCACTATCATTAGCTTATTAGTAAAATTTTAGATTAGGGTGTGTAGAATAAACTGACATACTTGTAAAGTTATATACAGTAGAATATTTGTTGTGGACCATCAAAATAAAGTGCTAGCAGATATTAAGCAGACAATTCCAGTACTTGTAAAGTTACTTATAGTCAGTCAAATGTCTAAAGTGGACTATCAATAAATAATAAACTGTTACAATCAAAGTGTAACTTTGGACTGTGTTTACTGACAGTTTACATTACAAAGCTGAAATAGCCAGCTAGCTAGTTAGTTAGCTAGCTAGTTAGTTGGTAAGTACACTGACTTCACACTAGATGGCGCTCATCTGCAATAGATTTAATGACTGTAATGGTCTGTGGTATTCCCAATAATGTGATCTATAGACCTAACAAAAATAATTTAAAACTCTACAGTAGATTTAAAAGACTTTCAGGCCCTTTATTGTTTTTTGCTTTTGTTTATTTTATTTTATTTTATTTTAGATCTATTTTTTGGACATATTTTTGTAGCCCTATGCTAAAATACTTTATAAAAAATAATGTCAATCTACATGCAACAACCCACATTAAGGTGCAAGGAGTTGTCTAGTCCAGCTGTAGCAAATTCAGTAAATTGGAATGATTTGGATAGGCACACTCATGTCTATGTAGTTGAAAATGCATACCAGAATGATAATTCATGTGGGGGGAGAAATAAATAATTTTAGCATATGACTGCAACACAACAACATTTTGTAAAAATTAAAATAAAAATACTTTCTGAATGCACCATATGTGTTTACATGTTTTTTCCCCCACTGTCATTATCATCTCACTATCCTTGTATCATTCTGAAAAGATGTTGATTCAGTCTCAACCTTTACCACAATGTCACACAAAACAGAACAGCCCACACACTCTTATCTAAATCAAGGATCAAGACTGCCGTCTTCCATTCGTCAGGTGATCAAAGAAATGAGTGGTAAAAGTATTGATAATCATACAGGTGGGGGATTTTAAAACTGTGCTGTACATTACTCTAAATATATGACCAATTTCCTGTGAATGTCCCTTTGACTGCTCTATATATGTTTGAAAGACAGACTAACACAAATGGCTGACTCACATTTTGATGTTTAACCAAGACGTCGGAACAAATTTGAAATATGCAAAGGAAATATATATTTTTAAGGAATTATTTTTTTGATCTTGCTCAGGTTCATTTCTCAGAATAAGACCTGCGTTGTAAACAAAATGAAAGGATGTTCTTACAAATTTTATCAAACCCACTGATCATCGTGTGGTTGGCGTTGTTCGCACTGTGACAAAAACATGTTCCATGTCCTGTTCGCAGCAGGCTTGGTAAAAACTCTCTTTAACGTAAAAGCTGTGAGATTTCTTCCATACACACCAACAACACTGCAGGTTGGTAGATTCCGATACACAGTGAGTCTTATTGAAATGAGAAGTAAGATGTATTGTATATGTCAAGGTTTCAGTTTTGCCTGAATGTCTTTACTGTGTTGATAAATGAAATGTGTAGACACTGCTAAAGAAGACAAGCTTTTTATGTTACACTGCAATGTGTTTCCTAAGTTGGGCCTCCTAACGTTGAAGTCTCTGAAGTGTGAACATATCTCTTCCTGTGTGTGTCGTGTGTGTGTGTGCATGTGCATGTAGGAGAAAGAGAGAGATATTTAACTTTCGCAGCTCATACCATGTTTTCCTGAAGTACAGTATGTCAAATAAACAACTGCCAAACACATTATTTAGATAAAACTGTTTATTCTGATTTTGTGCTGTTTTATGCTCTGATTTGTTTGTGTAATTTAGTCAATTTAGTCAATTTGGTCAATTTAGTCAGCGTTAGAGTACAGTGCATACATCAAACTGAAAATATGTTTCCTTGAAAGCTCAACTGAAGCAAAGAAGTGAAGTGACTTAACAGTTCGTCTTTGGTTTTCTGAGATCTGTCATGTGAAACGGTTCACTCATTTCTCAAAAGTTTCTAGGGCCTTAGAGTAATCTAAGAAAAGTGTTGGTTTCCTTAAAAACGTGAGTTCCCATCACACTTTTTGTACTTGTTATGAAGCACTTTAACTGTGAACATAGTAAACAAAAACACTATTTTGCCTTGAAATAACAATTTTAAATATTGAAGATATATCATATAGGCTACTTATAATGTCTTTTTTGTATATATACAAAAAGTCTGTATCTATAACTTACTTGAGAACTATAAAGGATATACAGGGAAAATTTTAAGTTCTTGTTTAGCATAAAATTATATTTGTAAACATGTTCTTGAATCACAGAGTTGTATCTAAATTGTTGGTTATCTGTTTTTATATTGGTTTATTTGTATTTGTTGATATAAATGCCCATATATCAAAAAGCCCAAAAACTTACAATTACACACAATAGCAGTATAAACCAACATTTTGCTGTAAACATTTTTGGGGTAACGCATTACAAGTAACGGAAGTTACATAATCTGATTGCTTTTTTTTCAAGTAACTATTAAAGAAACGCATTACATTTTAATTTACAAGAAAATATCTGAGTTACTTTTTCAAAAAAGTAACGGCAGTTGCTTTTGTTTCCTTTATGTATTTAATCCTATTTTAATAACCAATGTCTTTGCTGCTGACCTTTGTTGATCCAATTCAACCATACTAATAAGCAAAACTTTATATTAACTAGCATTTGTGCTTCATTTTTTTTTCATTGCTGAAGACTGTTGAACTTTCTTTTCCTACAGTTCTACTGTCCAGATGTGAAGACGTGAAACGCATTACTTTCCATAAAAAGTAACTAAGTAACGCAATTAGTTATTTTCAAAGCTGGGTAGTAACTGATTCCATGCAATCTGGATTACGTAATCAGATTCACAATAGCAATAAATTATTCATAATTCATTGATTCTCCCTAATTTCTCTTTTTCATTTTTAAATTTTCCTTTCTAAAATAGCCTGCCAATTATTTACATTCAGAAAGTTTTGACGACATTCACACATAGACTAGTCATTAGTCAGATGGCAACACAGCATTTCACCACTGGATTTGCAAAAGGTTTCAACATTGCATCGGCTACTGATGAACACATTCATGTTTATTTTAGTTATCACTCAGTAGTTTTTTTTTTGTTGTTGTTGTTGTTTTGTTTTTTGTTTTTTGTTTTTTAACCATGTATCATTGTGTCTATGGAATGCTTTTGTCTTTAATACTCATTAAAATGCAACGTTATTTCTTATTTACATGCAATGCAGGCATTCCCAAACTTTTTGTCATCTAAACCTTGTTCACCAAATATATTTACTTTAGGTACCCCTGAGATTTTAAATGAAATATTTAAATAATTAAGTTTCACATTTGCATGTTCACGGTTTCTTTGATGTTGATTAATGGTCACATGGCATGCAGGTAAATAAAAATATTTCATCTTTTTTAATAAGTGTTTTATTTGAATTGTTATTTTAAAAGAAAGACTAATGAAACACAATGACGGTTCACTCCTATACTTATGAATAGGAGAAACTGCAACGCGCAATATGGAGGAATAGTCCCATTATATAAATAAAAGACCCAAATTTCCCATAGAAACCTGAGGCTAGACCAGCCAATGCCCATGTGCATTCATAAGTACGTTATGACTGCGCATTTTCTGATCTAGCCTTAAAAACAAACAACGCTATTTTGAGCATAAAAAACAACATTCATGGGTCAATTAATTGAAGATTTTTGTTGCTGATTTGATATATGTAATTTCATTGTAAGTTCAGCAAGCAGTTTTTGAGATTTCAGGATCTCCCTATTCAGTAAGATAGGACTTGGTCTTGTATGAGCTGCCCAGAGGCATTGCAAATATGGCCACCAAGTAAAGAGACATTCATTGAAAAGGACTTTGTTTTAAAATTATTTATTTTAATTTAAATTTTTGTATGATTTAATTAATTGTTAGCTTTTCATTAAACCCTCTGCAGTTCCTGTTCGAACCCTAGTTTGGGAAACCTTGAAGTAATAAAATGTTTAATGCACTTCATGTTGTAAATTACAATAAATGGAACATATTTTCTTACTCTACTATTTTTTTTTTTACATCATTATGCTACAAGAAAATCCTATTTAAATCAATGTGATAAATGAGTTCAAAAGTAATTTATAAGTAATCTGATTAGATTACCTAAAATATGTAATGTAACTGATTACATTACTGACTACAATTTTTTGTCATGTAATCTGGAATCAGTAACTGATTACAATTTGTAAGTAATCTACCCAGCTCTGGTTATTTTTTAGGGAGTAACGCAATATTATAATGCATTACTTTTAAAACTAACTTTCCCCAACACTGGCTGTAACAATGCTTTTTTTTTCTTTAAATGGTTGACACAAGCCTGCTGTTCAGTGAGAAAATATAAAAGTTCTTAAGCCATAAGTGATTTCAAGTGTCAACACACTTGCCTCTACAAAGTTCAACAATGCATGCTAGTTCTATTCTGAGTTTGCAGAAGTGAAACTGTTTTTCTGCACAAACTCTGTATATGTCAGTTCCATTGCAATATGATACTGAACGGAATGAATTACTATTTAGTTACTGTATGGTATGATGTCACATATTGCTAACATACAGTGTACCCTATAATGTGAGCACTATGCCAATTTGACTGTGCATGAACAGGTTAGACTACAAAAACTTACAGGTGCAGTTTTCCTATCATTAATTGACATAATTTATTTATTCTTTCCCAGCTGTGTAACACAAAAATAAATGCTTCAAACATTTTAGTTCATTTTCATTTTTTAATTGAAAAAAAAAAGAAAAAAAAAAAAAGAAAAGAAAAGAAAAGAAAAAGATTTTATTATAATTTTTATTTTGTGTTTCATAATGAGGACGAGTCCTGTTCTATTATTCTCTTAAACCTCTTAAATGTGAGAAAAGTCTCATGAAGACCACATTTCCACGAGCACAGAAAGTATGCTGTGGCGAATCAGCTGAGTTTCTGCCAGCATTTAGCGCCTGTAATGGCCAAAAATGCTACGCCCGCCTGAACGTTACCAAGATATGCTCTCGAGGTAGGCAGTTCACTAGGTTCGGAGACAGCCTATGAGAGTTCACGAGGATCTGTTGGGCTGTAGTTTCATGACTGATGGGAAGGGAATACCCCATACTCTTCCGTTAGTTGGTAGGTTATGTGAGTAAGAGTAGCAGACTGTCAGAGGAGGCGACAATGCGCAAGTGCGCGGCTGCATTTTACATTACTCTTGGTATGTTCTGTGTTTTTAAGCAAGTATTTAAACAGAAATATTGCATAGTATTGCATTTAATTTATATGGTTGCTGAAGTGCTAAAGTAATTTCAGCAGGTTCATTAATTTCAGGTTTTGTATCTCTCTGGACAACTGAAGCGTCAACAGGTCAGTACAGACTGTGTCTGTGTGTGTGTGTGCGTTTATATTCATTTAGGTCCATTTATATCTGTAAACAATAAACATGTTTTATGATAGAAAATAAAAGAGACCAAAGGCACGGTTTCACATAAAATAAAGACATTTACGATTCTGGAGTGTTTCTAGGTCAGTAATGAACAACGTGTACTTCTTTTTACAAAACATCTTTGTATACATGTTCATGTTCCTAATTAAGCACAAGACACTTTTTAAAGCATTCTCAGATCATGCTGGGTTGCACGAACCTGTGGAGTTCATATTAAACAAAAAGCAAGAGTATGAAATTCTTATTTTGCAGGCTCTTATCGTATAGTCATTGTTTAGAAGATAACAAAAAAAAGTTATATATATACTCTTAACACAGCTTGTTATTGAAATTTACAGGATCCTGTAACTGTGCACGTGAACACTTGAACTCATTAAAAGATAAATGTAACCACACAGAAGGTAAGAAATGACCATTTCCACCAATGATGCATACTATGTCGTTTTATCCAGTAAACTGGAGTAAGAGTAACCTGCTTTTTCTTAGCGTAACATGAAAAAATAATACACCTGAATAATACTTTATTTGTATTATAGAATAAGTGTACATTGACACATCTTAAAGAATTTGTATTTATGAAAATGTGTCTTAACAAAGGATAAAACATTTTCCTGCCAAAAGCTTTTTAAGCTCATGCAGCCCACTGTTATCTGACTGAGCCAGAGGAAATTAGAAAAGAGACCAAGTGGGAACAGTTGTGTGGAGAGTAAGGACAGTGGATTTAGTTTCCGACATGACCAACCTAGTCAGAATCTTACTTTTTACAATCTAATGCTTCTTCCTTTTCCCATCTGTATAAGCATACCCACATTTTTTTTTCTTTTAGAACTTTTTTTTAACTTAACCTTTTTCACTCATGTCATAATTTTGACTTGATATCTAAATTTTGTCAAATTTCACATGAAAAGTTTTTTTTTTATTACCAAACCCATTCTGCAGGAGTTTTGTTTGGTTGGTTGGTTGGTTGGCTTTAATTTGGTTTTTATTTCTTTATTTTTTATTTTTTTGTTTTTCATTCAAATATAGAAAGTGAGTAGAAAATAAAATTGTTTAGACTTCCTGAGTAGGACAAATACTTTGTTTACCTTTCATTTTTAAAACACTAAAATTATATGGTGTACTGTGTTTGTGGCAAGTGGCATTATTTTTTGTGTATATTATCAGTGGATATTTCTCATTTCACAGGAGTCTATGATTTTGCATGTTACACAAAATACAAGAAATCTAATTCGTTGTCTGTGGATGGAATCTGTGAATGGAAAGGAGACATATCAACCTCATACACACTGTACACACAACAGTAAGTATATGTAAGAAGTGACAAATGTGATATTTTCAACTTTATTCTGTTTGCAGTCTGATGCTGAGGATCACACCATTGCTATTGTTTAATTGTTATGGTTTCCTCATATCAGATTTGAAAGTTAACAAACATCTTCTCCATTTGATAACTGAGAATTCTCTTAAACAATCCACAATCTTTGTTTGCTGTGTAGGAGGATCTGTAAATGTGTAAATGTACATCAGAAAAAAGGAATTTGGACCTCTGATGACTTTTTTGTTTCCACAAAGTGGAATGTAACAGCTCACATTATTGCAAGCAGTGGAGATCTGAGCTGGTGCACCTACAGAAATTTCAGTGGAATTCCATCCATGATGAGTATGTTAATCAACAATAATATTATAATAATATTAGTATTAGTAACTTTAAATGTATTATTAATTGAACTGTTTCTAACCCCTGACCTACTGGTTTAGATAGCATTTTCCAAAAATAGTAGAAACAGTTGTTACTAGACGGTTCTGCAGGTTAATATGTGATTCTGCTTTGGAATTATTTATTTTTTCAGCACTGTGCGGTCCTCATTTAAAACTAACTTACAAAAGAAGCTCAGGCCATCTGTCTGTTCAGGTGGAGTGGCGAGATGAAAGTAAACATTTTGAAAAGTTCCTTGTAGAATACAGAGAGTTCAACACTACAATGTGGAATAAGGTCAGTAACACACTGCAGTTTCTGGGGATCCACTTGTTATACAAGCATTATGTCTCTTTGATTTTATTCAGCATTTGCACATATGTAAAACAGGGTGAAACATCATAACGTACAACTCTTTTGTTCAACTTAATTCTTTAAAGTTGTGCCAGAAATTAACTGTTTAATTAAGGCACAGTATTTAACTTACGGAATTGATTTTTGTTTATTTCATAACCAAATAACAGCACATGTGAAAATACTTCATTATCTAAATACTTAATTACTAATTATCTCATAAATAAAAATGGCTGATAATAATAATAATAATAAAAAATACAAAAGTATAGCACATTTAATTATTTGCCCATTCTTATCCTTATATCAGATACATCAGTACAAAAGGGTATCTTTTTTTTCTCTTAAATTATGAATATCTTTGGAATATAGTAATTGAGTGTGGATAAGTGTACATTTGAGAAAGCACTGTATACTAGGGTGTGGTGTGGCTTTGTGGTTTAAGACCTGGGGCCTTATTTATAAATGTTTAAACCCT
Source organism: Cirrhinus molitorella (assembly GCA_033026305.1). Classification (NCBI taxonomy): domain Eukaryota; kingdom Metazoa; phylum Chordata; class Actinopteri; order Cypriniformes; family Cyprinidae; genus Cirrhinus; species Cirrhinus molitorella. The sequence goes on from CM065119.1 coordinate 27,725,146, forward strand.
AGAAGCATGTGTAAGAACAAACTTTACAATAGGAGTAGTTTCCATCCATGAGTTACATTTTTATATATTTTTTAAAATACATTCATGACCTAATACATCCCTTCAGTGGACACCTAAAGAAATGAACCTTTTGGATCTTCAGGATTCCTTGAAAATTACAGGGAGACTAGTGTTGTCCAACCTTCTATATTTTTCCAAAACCTTTGTACTTTATTAATCCTTATAAGGTGTATATAAGTACCTTAAAGATGCACTTTTGTACCTTTTTTTTTTTTTTGAGAGTGTACAATTATAGCACACTAAGTGGCACAGTACAACCTATGAGGTAATATGCTCAACTTCCGTTTTAAGAGTGCCCATTGAGACAGAAATATCTCATGAAAATAGTATGTAGTATATTTATTACTTGCTCACTGGAGTTGCACAATTCATTTAAAATGTGTATATAAATGGCAATTTTGTGCATAGTAAAACATATATACTGAACATAAGGCCCAATGGCCTAGAGCTGGTAAGCTAAAGTTGTAGCACAGCTCACCATTGCGTCCCTGACTGTGTAGACTCCTCAACAGTATCTAGTTCTGCAGCATGTTACAGTGTGGTATAACACACTGGAGTTGAGTAGAATGCAAGTCAGCTGATAATATGGACAGTTTGGTACAGAACATAGCAGTGGTATGGTGGGCTACCACAGTGTTGAAAAAAACAAAAACAAGGGTAAAGTATAGTTAAGAATAGATTCTATCTGTTATCTATCTATCTTTCTGCCTGTAAAAACCTTAAACCTTCAATCTTTTTACACTTTTTACAAATTCTCAGTCTGAGTGGCAGGTCCACATTCAAAGTTTGTCTTAGCTTGTCTACAAGTAAAAATGTAGGGCTTGTAGTAAAGTTTGCTACAGGCCCATTTCCATCTGATGTGAATATACTTGCTTGTTCCACCTAATTCTGTATTCTTGTCCTCTGCAGCAACAGTCTAAAAACCACGAAGAATGTGTGTTGTCAAATCTGAAGTCTTCTCTGTCTTACGAGTTGCAAATTAAGTGTGTTCCCACCAAAGAATGTGTACAGTGTCCACCCAGTGAGGTCATCGTGGTCCCACCAGGTGAGTTAAGAGCAGGGTGTGTGTACTGACTGATATCTGTATTTTCTTAAATGAGTACACTTTTATTTTTGTGAAGTGTCATTTCTGTGTCACAAAATAGGATGTAATTTCTGGTTTATTTTATTATTTTTGTTCATATCTTTTATTTTGAAGTTTGGTTTCTGCTTTTTGTCAAGGGGTTCCCTTGCTCCTCTTGTGTTCTTGCCATGTGCTCCCCCTATTTATGTGTCTTGTTTATGTGTCCTGTTCTTTCATTGGTTCATTGTTTTATTATTTACAGGTGTACCTTGTTAGTCATTAGTCTTTGTGTATCCATCTTTTTCTTTAACGTGAAAGTAAACATACAGGTAAGACTTCCGGTTCATAATCCGCTATAGGGAAATAAGGAGAAGAATAACAATGTGCAGTAAATGGTAAAACTGTTTGCACTACAAACCACTGTGTTCATAATTAAGATAATACATTAAAATAATATGGTAAGACACACCAATTTGCAATATCAAGCAGCAAAACAAGCTGTTTTGTACAGCTAAAAATAGCTGGACACAAATGAGACCGGAAGCCTGACCCATAAAATTTACAAATGGCTTTACCCGTTCTTACGAGGAAAAGAGGTGGATATATAACCCTCCTGTTTCCATTGTTGTTTGTCTGGCTTTGCTCTATGTAACCCGCTGTTAGGTGAGTTTGTTTCATGGTCATGCCAAGTCAAGTCTCTGTTTATCTTTGTATTTGTTCATGTTTTGAATTCAAATAAACTGCATATTGGTGTAGTTCAGGTCACCTCAGTGGATGTATGTTACACAGGACAAGTTACAAACACTCCCTCATCTTCTGTTATAGAAGAGAGCTCTTGTAACAAAACAAAAAAAGCATTTATGTTTTATATACTGTGGTATGTGCAAAATAAAATAGTTTGTGCAAATAACAATACAATAACGGTAAATGTGGACGGAGAGTCCCAGCCAGCCGCCACACCATGCCCAAGACGAGGCCACGCCTCTAGTCGAGTGGGCCCTTACTCCCATGGGGCAAGGAAGACCCAAGGATGAGTAAGCTAGCATGATAGCCTCAACTATACATCTGGATAGCTGCTTCATGACTGGAAGCCCTTTGGTGTGACCACTGAATCAACAAAAAGCTGTTCCGACTGCCTGAACACAGCAGAATGCTCAACATAGGTTCTCAGTGCCCTGACAGGGCAGAGAAGGTTGAAGCCCTGATCTTGCTCTTAAAGAGGAAGAGCTAAGAGGGTAATGATTTGGGCTCTGAATAGAGTTGAGGGTACCTTAGCCTTGTCTTGGTTTCAGAACGACTTTAGGGTCGTTAGGCCTGAATTTCAAACAGGTTGGACTCACAGAGAGTGCCTGTAAGTTGCAGATGCGTTTTACAGGTGCTAGTGCCAGGAGCAAAGTGGTTTTAAACGTCAGAGGACGGAGGTCAGCAGACTGTAGCAGCTCAAAGGGAGGGCCTTTCAAGGCCCTCAACACTGTGGGTGGGTCTCATGACAGGACGGTGAGGGCGCAAGCCAGGTTGATCCCTTAGATCCCTTCAAGAATCAAACAACCAGGTTGTCCTTGTCCACCGTTTGGCCAGCTATAGGAGCATGAGAAGCTGTTATGGCTGCTACATAGACCTTGAGCGTGGAAGGGGAACGAGGCTTTTCAAAGATTTCCCATATCGCTTGGGGGTGGAGCATCCACTCGTCTGAGGGGACATAGCTCCGAGATAGCATTTCTGCACCTTGGTTCAGTCTGCCTGGCACATGCATTGCTCCTAGAGAACGCAGATTGACCTGAGCCCATTCCAAGAGGCCCTTCACCAGAGTGAAGAGGCATCTGGAAGAGAGACCACCCTGGAAATTTATGTAAGACACCACTGTCATGCTGTCTGAGTGGACTAGGACATGGTGTCCCTTCAACTCTGACTGGAAGGTGTGAAGGCCTAAACATATTGCTAGCATTTCTAGGCAGTTGATGTGGAGGTGGGTCTGCCATCGCTCAGCGCCTCCCAACCTGAGTTGGAGGCATCTGTTGAGACTACCTTCCGTCTGCATGCCAAGTCCAGGGGGACAGCTTGTTCTATCCACTGAATATTTTTCCAAGGGTCGAGGGCTGCGACACAGGCTCAATTCACCCTAATACGGAGGTTTCTGTGACTCCATGCATGGGATGGAACTCTCGGTTTCAGCCAATACTGAAGGGGGCGCATACGATGCAGGCCTAGCTGAAGTACTGGGGATGCAGAGGCCATGAGACCATCTGAAAAAACAGTCCCCTGGGCACACCATCCGTTTTTGGGGATGAGGAAGTAGTGGCTGTAGTAGCTTGACTCGCTCTGTGCTGGGGGAACCAATTCTACAGTTCTACAGTCTACAGCAGATTCATCACCTCGACACGCAAGACGTGCATCCTTGCTCCGAAGCGAGGTGGAGACCACACTGCTGGTGGATGTAGGAGTTTTTAGCAAATTGAAATTATAGCCTTGTTTTAATATCCCCAAACTCAGCCTGACACTCCCCTATGGCAACCATATGGTGATAAACAGAGAGGAAATTTGCTCTCTGTTGAAATGTAAAGTTCATTAGCCCTCTATCAAAGCAGATAGTTGTGTGGACGCATGAATGGACCCGGTTTCACAACAAACAATTTGCCTTAGACACCCGGACTGAATGGGGTGCTCTCAAAAATGCTTTGCTAGACTTAATGCTCTTATGGGGAGAGGAGTCAGCCCTGTGCGTGCTGCCTCAGTGTGGGCGTGGCCCAGGCGCATCCAATCTGAAGCTGTCAATGATAACAATCATCAGTGACAGCATTTTCCTGTAATTCGCATAAAAAGATCAAACCGCTCATAGAAGAGGAGTGCTGATGATCTTTGTGTAAACACACAGGCAGATCAAAAGTGCTGCGCACATTCTCTCCGAACCGCTCGTAGCAGAGAGGCGGGGCCGCCTTTATTGAGAAAACGAGCCAAGCTCAAAGCAGAGTGAGACGGAAACACTCGGATTGTGAGAGCACGTCTGTCTCAGCAAGCGCAGCCTCAGAGGTGCATTCAATACGAAGCTGTCAGCAATGTAGAATCATGGGTGACAGCATTCGTCTCCGATCCGTCCAGAAGGATTGAGCCGTTCGAAAAAACGAGAGGCACCAATCCTCACGTGTAAACACAATGGCAGATCAAATGGTGCATGGAGAGTGAAGCACACAGGGATTTGCTGGCGCTAAATTACTCAAATTCGATCACGAGTCTGCAGTTTCTACCTCCAAGGTAAATGGAAGGAGAGAAACGCAAGGGCAGGCGAGTCGCCTCCTGCGAGCGAAACAGGGACAGACTGCTTAGCATTGAAAGCAGCTCGCTTTTGTTAGCACAGCTTCAGCGATGCACACACACGCGAAGCTGCCAGCAATAGAGGTGTAACGCACCCTGGCAGACTGCACACACACAAATGCAAAGCTGTCAGTGACAGTGTTCTGCTCCAAGATCCAAGTGCAGCAGGGAGAGTGAGCACGCAGACTCAACGCCTGCATGAGATCACTCAAACCCGTTTGCTTAATTCCTTGACTCCACAGTTTCTTTCTCCGAGCCTTGCTGAGAGAGGAGAAATGGAAGAGCGGGGCTGTGTCTGCGAGTTGCACTAAACTCACTGGCATTTGGTTAAGCCAATGTCTTTCCTCGTCACTCTGCTGAAACAACCAATGACATTTTGTGAAAGAAAAATCATCCACTTTGTCTCTAGGATTTAACTGACCACTGTATTTTCAAAATATTCCTTCTCCAGAACTCACAGATGCACCATCAATCCAGCGGGAGATTCAAGACCATATACAAAATCGTTTAATATCACCAGGACAGAGAAAAGTGGTTGTGAAATGGGAGGTACTAACACATCTTTCATTTCTTTCTTTCTTTCTGTCAAAATTGTCTACAATGTGACAAGATATTTTATGAAATGGTATTCACTCTGAACAAAATCATAAACGCAACACTTTAGTTTTTGCCCCATATTTTTCACGAGCTGAACTTAAAGATCTAAGACTTTAGAACTTAAAAGATCTAAGACGCAGTGCAACACATCTCCTTCGCATAGAGTTGATCAGGTTGTTGATTGTGGCCTGTGGAATGTTGATCCACTCCTTTTCAATGGCTGTGCGAAAGTGCTGGATTTTGGCAGGAACTGGAACACGCTGTCGCATAAACCGATCCAGAGCATCCCAAAAATGCTCAATGGGTGACATGTCCGGTGAGTATGCTGGCCATGCAAGAACTGGGGTGTTTTCAGCTTCCAGGAATTGTGTACAGATCCTTGCAACATGGGGTTGTGCATTATCATGCTGCAGCATGAGGTGATGGTCGTGGAAGAATGACACAACAATGGGCCTCAGTATCTCATCACGGTATCTATGTGCATTCAAAATGGCATCAATAATGTTCAATCAGTAATTGTTGTCCATAACATACGCCTGCCCATACCATAACCCCACCGCCACCATGGGCCACTTGATCCACAACGTTGACATCAGCAAACTGCTCACCCACACGACGCCATACACGCTGTCTGCCATCTGCCCTGTACAGTGAAAACCGTGATTCATCCGTGAAGAGAACACCTCTCCAAAGTGCCAGATGCCATCGAATGTGACTGGTCTCAGACAATCTTGGAGGTGAAGATGCTAGATGTGGAGGTCCTGGGCTGGTGTGGTTACATGTTGTCTGCAGTTGTGAGGCCGGTTGGATGTACTGCCAAATTCTCTAAAACGCATTTGGAGATGGCTTAGGGTAGAGAAATGAACATTCAATTCAAGGGCAACAGCTCTTGTGGACATTCCTGCAGTCAGCATGCCAATTGCACGCTCCCTCAAAAATTGCGACATCTGTGGCATTGTGCTGTGTGATAAAGCTGCACATTTTAGAGTGGTCTTGTATTGTGGCCAGTCTAAGGCACACCTGGCAATAATCATGCTGTCTAATCAGCATCTTGATATGCCACACCTGTGAGGTGGATGGATTATCTTGGCAAAGAAGAAGTGCTCACTAACACCAATTTAGACAGATTTGTGAACAATATTTGACAAACAAACAAACAAAAGTGTTGCGTTTATAATTTTGTTCAGTGTATTTATGTCCCCCCCCCCCCTTTTTTTACTAATGGGATTCAATAAGAATCCACTAAGAATCAAATATGAGTCTACTGGATAATCTAAAATTCTTGTACAATCTAGTTGATTCTTAGAGGATTCTTATTCCCATTTGGATCCTGGTGTGTTATACTTTTCTGTGAATACTTTTCTGTCTTTACTGAACCACAAATGAGTAACACAGTATTAACATTCTAGTAACCACTATTAACTATTAGCACTCATTTGAATGTAGTAGTTCACTATTAGCTAGCAATAATTATTATTTTTCATACCTTCCAGAAAACTGCTAAGACTATATACAGTTTAATTATAAATATAAACAATTCATAATTACTTCTAAAATTTTGGTAATTACTTAAAAAGCAGGTCATATGGTATTTTAAAGTGTTCTAATAGTGTAGTGGACAGGTTTAAATGCATCTAAAGCCAGATAACATTGTAATTTAATATACATTTAATATTAGAGTCATTTCACAATGATTTAGAAACAGTTTGTTCCAGCAGTTCTGTATGTAAAACCCTTACACAAGCCTATCCGCTCTGATTGGTCAGCTGTCCAAGTCAATTGTAACTGGTCTTTTCGTATACAATGCAAGCGACTCGTGCCCACAGCTAAAGCTTAGCTGCTAAACTGTGAATTTTAACTATTGATTCATTATCTTCTTTTGGCAATTAAAACAAAAGAAAATGCTTTCACAGCGCAGAACACAGCTATGTCTTAACATGATGTGAACACACTAACTTGTAGAAGTGTTTGTGGGCAGGTCAAACTGTACCTATTTCGCAGGCAGGCAGGAATTATGCTAATATGTTACCTAGTAACGTAGATTGGTAGCAGGCAGAAGATTTGAAAATATGACAACTCATTAAGGCAATTTTGAGAGACATTTTTATTTATCATGAACTTTTTTGATTAACAACTTTGCAGACTGTTTACATTAAAAGGTAGCTATGTTACAAACTGCAAAAAATATATTTTTCGAAAACCCATATGACCTGCTCTTTAAAGCTGCAGTCCGTATTTTTGTCATAGACAAACATAAACTTTGGCTACAATGTTTTTCCGCAAGACGCATGGAGTTCTGTTTATTAACTGCTAGACTAGAGCATTACAGAGTGCAGCTTTAAATATTACCAAATCCTTCAGATGGAATTACTAATTATTTGGTACAGTATTCTGAAATGAAAAGCATGCTAGCTCCATAGAAATGAATGAAGTTGTGCAAGCTTTTGAGGTTTTGTAAGGTTTTTTTTTGGATAACAATTCCTTTTGAAGGATTTGGTAACCCTTAAGTCATTGCTTATGGCAGTGGCATCGCTAGGGATTCTGGGCCTATGCACTCTGACCCCCTGTTTTCCCCTTGTTGCGACGCCTCTGCTAGTGGGCTACCATAGTTACTAATGAAAACCTAATCCTAAAGTTTAGAATCTTCCAACCATTTATAATAATAAAAAGCTTAAAGATGAAGACATACAAAGAAGCATATCTTTATATGAGGTACATTAAATTAGTCACTGGCATTTGGGGTATGGCTAATGACTCATTATCCAGGGTCATATACAATATCTATGTTTATATACATAGGATAACAGGGGGTTTAAACAAGGCACAGGTGGGGGTAATTATTATTGTAACAGTGGAAACAAACTACAAACTTGAACAAAGGAAAAAATAGGAATCAGGATTATTTGGGTAATCATCCCGTTTTTTTCCCCAGTATGCAAACAGTGAGGCTGTGTCTTACTACAATGTGACCGTGAGGAAAGCATCTGGCGAAAGCAGTGTTCAGGATACTTTCAGAACTGAAAGTTCATCTCTCACCCTGATCCTGTCTTACTCTGCATACAACATCAGTGTCAGGGCTTTAAACAGTGCTGGATCGTCTCCTGTTTCCAGTATAGCCATTGAGCAAATGGATGAATGGAGGGGTACATTGCTTTCATATTTTCTTTTCTTAGCCTGATGTCTAATGAGTAATAATACTATACATACGAGATGAGAAAATTTGCCACATTGCTTGTGTTAATGCTGTGTTATTTATTTACTTATTTATTTATTTTTATTTAATTTTTTTTTTAGATTCATTTGGGCCATTCAGTGTCAACATAACCAGCAACAACAGTTTTAGTCTGTCCTGGGACAGCTCTGTCTCAAGCGTCTGTTACTCTGTGGAGTGGTGGACCAAAGGACAGATACCAGCTTCCTGTCCATTCTACGTGAAGCAGACGCACAAAGAAATGGGAAAACTGGGAACTGGGAAAACTGACAGCAGTACTGTTCTTTTTCATTCTCCCTTAATAAGTAGGATGAAATAACTTCATAGTAGGGTTTTCGTGTAATGAGTTGATGGAAACTAAGTATGTTCAAATTGATTAAAGGTGCCTAATGTAAAAGAAAACATTATAAGGAATGAAATCTTTTTTTTATGTTGTAATCATATTTTTAGTTTTTGATTATTGAATCATTAACTCTACAAATTTGGCATACATATCTTGCAAAAAGTAACAGATATTTTCATTACACACTAAATACATTTGGTAAACATTTTTCTCAGTTTTTTTTTCTATTTTTAACTCTATTTTTAATATTTAATTATTATTATTTTTGGAATAAATTCCTATTTCTAGACACAAATAAGTGTTACAACTATTTCATGTTTTCTATCAGCAAAGTCAGTACTTTTCTATTTGTTTTACCTTGATTATAGACAAAGTTGATTAACAGCTTTATTTATTCACAGAATTAAGGATTCCAACAATGTTTTATTTTATATTATTTATTTTATTTTTTGCATTTTTAATGCAGTTTTTCAGCCCTATACAAGATATTATTTCTTCCTGCACACCAGACCATACCCAGTCACCTGCAACATTAAGAATGTGAACAACAGTGAGACGACCTATGGCACAGCCCAAGCTTACTTGACAGAAGGAAGTGAGTCTAAATATTCATATATTATTACATATATTATTATTATTATTATTATTATTATTATTATTATTATTATTATTATTATTATTTCCAGTTACTTTCCAGTGCTCAAGGTCATCCAGTGCTGTATATGATAAAGCTATTTATAAATGCTGAACACAACATCTAATAAAATGCTTAGGCATTATATATATATTTATAGAAATTACCCTGTTCAAAAGTTTACAAACTTTTGATTCTTAATAGTGTGTTGTTACCTCAATGATCCACAGCTCTGTTTTTTTTTTTTTAGTGATAATTGATCATGAGTCCCTTGTTTGTTATGAACAGTTAAACTGCTGGCTGTTCTTCAGAAAAATCCTTCTTGTCCCACAAATTCTGTTTTTTCCGCATTCTTGTTTATTTGAACCCTTTCCAACAATGACTGTATGATTTTGAGAACCATCTTTTCACACTGAAGACAACTGAGGGACTCATATGCAACTATTACAGAAAGTTCAAATGCTCACTGATGCTTCAGAAGGAAACACAATGCATTAAGACCTGGGGAGTGAAAACTTTTTGAATTTAAAGATCAGGGTAAATTTAACGTATTTTGTCTTCTGGGAAACATGTAAGTATCTTCTGTAGCTTCTGAAGAGTGGTACTAAATACAAAATAAGTAAAATATACATTGTAAATCTTCATTCTTTCTAAAAGTTTATACCCCTGGCAGTTAATGCATCAGTGAGCATTTAAACCTTCTGTAATAGTTGCATATGAGTCCCTCAGTTGTCCCAGATCTATGAAAAAATAGATCTCAAAATCATACAGTCATTGTCAAATAAACAAGAATGCTGAAAAACCACAGAATTTGTGGGACCAGAAGTTTTTTCTGAAAAACAGCTGGCAGTTTAACTGTTCAGAACAAACAAGGGACTCATCAACAAACAAAAAATCACACACAAAAAAATTGGATTATATGTAAATGTCTTACTCAGGTCAGCACTAAATTTTTTTTAGCATTTTGTATGTGATATTGTGCAACCCTAAAAATAAAGGTTAAACAATGAAAATGTACAGTATTTCCTCTAGTTTCCTTGTAATAGTTAGAGCAGCAGATAAGAACCTAGATGACTAATGCATCATTGTGTCTGAATGAACTGAAGCTTTTTGGGATTTCAGGTCCTATCAGTGCTCCTGGAAATGTGAGCATTTTGAATATCACCCAGCATTCCTCAGTAATCACATGGAGCCCTGTCTCTGAGGAAGACCTGCGTGGATTCTTATTAGGCTACAACATCTGTGTCACAGAGGACAACAAGCAAATTTGTGAGTAGAAGTCAGTCATAATTTATGTTTATTAATGTCTTATTTAAAGAAATGTAATATTTAAAAATAATTATTAGGTACATTACCAGTAGATTTTAAATGTTAACCGAACAGTTCTTTTATTTTAATTTACTAACCCTTAAATTTGTGTTTGATTGTCAACCCTCAGATAGAATAAATCTGAAAAAAAAGTATACGTTTTGCAGTAAGCTAAAATTTCCAGAATCACTTTACCAGTTGTTTACCTTCTGTTTTCTAAAGATTTTCTTCTAAAAATGAACAAAACAAATTGTCACAGTAAAACACACATGATAATATGATAATAAGGTTATAAATGTGACATTTATTGATTGCAGTCTTTATGTTATGTTATGTTTTTTCTTTCAACTTTTACAGCCTTCAAGGTGGATCCCAGTATAAACAGTTATGAGCTGCAGAATCTTGAAAGCCACAGTGCGTACCGCGTGCAGCTGTCCGCATTTACAGCGGCTGGAGAAGGAGAGCTCAGTGATTCTAAACACTTTGTCACAAACATGACAGGTAACTCATATTTTTCATGAGATGATAATGTCTGTTATTGAGCTGGTATTCAAGGTTTATCTGTTCACGATACACACTGAATACCTGGAGGTTTGTTTTTTTAATTCCATTAATTGAAATAGATATGTACTGACTATATGGCTTATTCCAGCAAAATCAACAGCTTTGAACATCATTATAGCAGCAGTCGTTGTGGGAATAGTGTTGTTTTTAATAGCGGTTCACGTCAGCTGTCAGCTTCTGCACAGGTAGAGACACATGCATTTTATGTTCGGAAAGATTGCCACTATATAACCTCTCACTATTTGTGCATGACTTTCATCTAATGTAGAGCTCACTGTGCTTTTTTTACAGAGCCAGGAAACTTCTATGGCCAAGTATACCAAATCCTGAGAACAGCAATGCTGTTCAGAAAATTGAAATTGGTTATGAACTGGTAAGCAAGAGACAATATAATGATGAAATAAGAAAAATAATACACAAAAATATATGCAAACACTATTGAGATACAGTGATGACTTAAGATGGTAATACTATAGTTTACATGGTACATCAAGGTACTTAACAGAATATCATTGTTTAACCATAGTATAATGTATAAAAAGAATATACTGTATACTATACTAATCATACCCCTAACTCAGTACTTAGTTGAAGCACCTTTACAGCCTTAAGTCTTTTTGGGTATGATGTGACAAGTTTTGAACATTTGCATTTGGCAATTATCTGCCATTCTTCATATCACCTCTTCAGCTCTCAAGCTCTGTCAGCTTGGATGGGGGCTGGCAGACATTTTCAGGTTTCTTCAAAAATGTTTGATTGGGCTCAAGCCCAGGCTGTGGCTGGGCCACTCAAGAAAATTTACAGAGCTGTCTATAATTCACTCTTGCTGTGTTCTTAGGGTAATTGTTCAGTTAGAAAAAGTGAACCTTCTGCCCAGTCTTAGGTTCTGAATGTTCTGGACTAGGTTTTCATTAAATTTCACTCTATATTTAATAAGTCTGAGAGTTCTTTAGATGCTTTGTTGCAAATTCCACGTGTTTTTATGTCTTCACTGAGGAGAAGATTTAGTTTGACCCTCTACCATAAAGACTGGATTGGTGGAGTGTTGCAGTGATGTTTGCCCTTCCAAACTGCATATATGATCATGGAGCTCAACTGGAGTGACCATCAGCTTTTATGAATGCCCCTGGGCTATATTTTAAGTGTCCAAGAAAAGGGTACACTGCAAAAAATGCTTTTCTTACTTCAATTTTTTGTCTTTTTTCCAGTCAAAATATATTAAAGTTCTTCAGATTTTCTAGACTAGTAAAAAGTATCTATAAATGGAGTGAGCAAAATAATCTTATTTCAAGCAGAAAACTAGATTATTTTGCTTACCCCATTGGCAGATTATTTTGCTTGTTTCAAGCAAAAACTCACTTAATTTGAACTTATTTTTTTCTGAAAACATGTTTACTTGTCTAGAATAATTGGAATAATTGTTGCATTGTCATTATGGTGTATGTAGTGTGGACTGATTTGAAAAAAAAAAAAATAATTTAAACATAAGGCTGGAATGAACTGAAATTGGTATGAATACTTTTGCAAGGCACTGTATACGTATATATTGTTTGTGTATATATATATATATATATATATATATATGAAGAGTTCAGATGCAAAACCAGCTAAAAGCTATATCTGTCAAAAATTAGATAATGATACTGAATAAATGCCCTCTACACTTTTTATACATCCATCAAATACTTGTACTTCAAACTTGCTAAAATCCCACCCTCAGCCCAATCAGAAGTGCCAGTACTTACATAGAAACCTATACGTCGGAGCCTGATAAAAATGCTTTTTTTTGAGAAAGATGTCAGATGGACTTAGAGGCTTTTGCATCTGAACTCTTCATATATTTGCATTGATTAAAACTGGTCAGTGGATTTCTAGTTCCCAGCATGCTTTGCATATCAATAGATCAGGAGAGTAAATATTGAAATTAAGTGGTGCTTAGTGTGTTTTTTTAGTAAAGGGAAAGACTTATTGTTGTTCAGTTATATTTCACATTTAAAAGAGTTTATGTTGGGTTTTGAGGTTATCATTTTGAGTAGACCTTCTGTTTAGGCTACGGTTACATGAGATAAAACTGTGTTGCTGTGCAAATGCTAGTGATGGGAATTTTTACTTGATTATTGCTTGCATGCTACAAAACACATCATTTTATATTCTATAAACTCTTTTAAATGTTCAAAACAACTAAACATAAACACTTCAACTCTAACAGGTCTTTCCATTTTCATAAAAATGCAGAAAACCTATGCAAAACTGCACAAAGGTACCATTTATTTATCAAATAAATCAGTTCAGCTGTGTGGAAATAGGTGTCACTATTTTATTAAGTTAGACAAACCACCTATTTTTTGAGTTGGAAAATTATACTGAATGATTTCCATGTTCATATAGGTATCGGTATAGCCAGGGTATCGTAGTACCATAATATCAATAATATTATGGTACATGTCCAAAAGAACACAGAACTATTACAATGGTACCATGTCCAGAAAGGCATGGACATCCCATGGAAATGTTTTGAAAATTTCATGATGACATGTTTGAACATATTCATGAGTGAATTCACTTTATTAATCCTTTGACCACTTTCTTCCATGTGTTTTTTTTTCTGCAGGGTATCCTGGAGCCACTGAACAGACAGAGGTTAGAGGAAAGTGAGGGATGTGATTCCAGTACAGTGTGTGTCTTTAAGAGCATAAGGGAGGCATCTCGTCTCAGCAGTCCTCTCATTGCTCGGGCTGGTGCGCCCACCACCCTTCTCCTCAGTGAAGATGAGGACAGCCCAAGCCCATTCATCCCAGAGGAGATCACACCACCTGACACCCCAACACAAGTACCCACAAGAGAGTCTGTTTCCACAGAGACCTGCCCTTCGGACTTTAACACTACAGACTCCGATTTGAGCAGTTCTTTTAACGAAGAAAGCAAAGACCCTGGAGGGTCCATTTCCAACACGACAGGCTCGGACTTCGTCCCAGCATCCCAACCAGCTGTGGTTTTCATGAGCGATTACACTACCATGGAGATCTTCCGGCAGGTCACTATGACTGGGATTCAGGGTCCATCCATACAAACAGTGAAACCTGGATCAGTTGCTGTACATCCAGGGCAGGACTACATTCGGCAGTCCTATTGTTTGTCCAGTAACCCACCAGGGGCTTGTAATGGTGCTGATGTTTTTAAACCAGAAATCACAGTGCTCTAAAATGCTTTTATCCGGTGATTTAGAGGACACATACTGTACAGAGACAATCCCTCTGGAGCACCCTGAGATAAAAGCCTCATTTAAGGTTACAATATTTATCGTCCTGTTCCTGACTGAGCTTTAGCCACTACTTAATACCTCCCATAAAAGATGGAATATGCTGATTGCATTGACAGTGAATTGAACCCAGGTCTCTGAATTCTACCTCTGAAGCACCAGTGCTCATGACAGAGACCACTACATCAATGACACAGCCCTAGATCTTCCTTAAAAGGGGTCATGAAATGCATTTTCAGATATTTCTATTATGTTTCAGGAGGTTTGCAAATTTGTATTGTGTAAAAAGTTCAAAGATGCGTTAACTATAACAATTTTCCATCATTATTTTTATTTCACAAATACTTCATTTCAAGGGGATGTTACCTCTTTTAGAAACATAAGCATTTTTATTGAATGGATTTTTTAAATTTATTTTTTATTTCACCTAGTGTTCCATAAAGGGGAAAAATCAAATGAAACAAAGGGTGGGAAAATGACAAATTTCCATTTTTTGGTGCACCGTCGCTTTAACCATTGTATATTATGACCTGTACAGTATGTGGGTCATTCCTGGGATTCGGTCATTTTTCAGTCCCCAATAGTTTCTCAAAATTAATTATTTGAAGCTTTTCACAATACTTTGGTATGCCCATTATAATAAATAATAAAATAATAATTATCGCATTTTAATATTTTTTAAATAAAATAATGTCTTATCCCATCTTAAAACAAACATTTTGCAATGTCCCTGAGGTACTTCCCTGAGTTTGTACTTAGAAAAGTATTAACAAATTGTGCATTGTGTCTGTGATTTTTGGCAATATTGTAAGCATTTATTTGAGAAAGAAAGAATCTTGTGAGGAATATTTTTCTAAAAAACTGCAAGATGTTTTATAAAAAAAAAAAAAAACAGACTTTAGAGTTATGCCCCTCTGTCTGAACTTAACCCCGTCACACTAACCTATGCCCATAATAATTTTGACTCTGCTCATATGTGACATTCATAACAGAAATTACATCATTCATGTCTCTTTATACCTTTAGGCCAATAACCTGTCTGAATTTAAATCACTGCTCAAAACACACTTGTTTTCTAAATGTTACCTTTCTTAAGTCATCCTTTGTTTATTACTTTTCAGTGTCTTATTTTCCCAATATTTCCTGTATTATTGTTGATGTTACCCCAGAGGATGGACAATGAAACTGAAACACTTGGTTTTAGACTACAATTAGTATGGTGTTGGGCCTCCTTTTGTGGCCAATACAGCATCATTTCGTTTTGGGATTGACAAATACATGTCATGCACAGTAGCCAGAGGGATTTTGAGCCATTCCTTTTATAGAACAGTGGCCAGGTCACTATGTGATTCTGGTGTAGGAAAACGTTTCCTGACGCTCCTCCTCCAACACTATATTGGCCAGTGTTTCAGTTTCATTGTCCAACACCTGTATGTGTTTTATTGCTGACATCTATGGTTTACTATCCTAACAACATGAGAAGCTGTGGCCATTTTGAGTGAAAAACCTCAACCCCATCACAAATATAAACATTTCTTATTGTTACAGGGTTGTAAACTTGTAATAGGGTTGAGTTACTTCATTTATTAAAAATTGTAATGACACAAATATAAAATAGTCATGGTTTCAGAAAACACATACTTACCAAAATCATGACAACTCAACACCATTTTGTTAAAAATAGATTTTTTTTGTAATATAGATGTAAAATGTCTGCTTAAAATTTGACAAGCACCCTACATCAGAAACTGCATCCACATTTGCAGCAGAAATAGAGTGTTGGGTATGCAGACATGTTGACCCCGAAATAAAACAAAACCAAAAATTAAAACTAAAGGCAATGTATCCGTTTAAATGTATTATAGACTTCAACCCCATCACACCTTGTCACATTTTTATTTTTGAAAAAATATAGGGAAGACAATTAGGAATGAAAGCATTTCTCGCTGATCTGACATGTGAAGAACCAAAACAATAAAATTGTTGTTTTAGTTAAAGTTCTACATTAAAAGAATAAAGAGACCATAGACACAGTTTCTGTATTTTTAGCTTCAGTCTTGTTAAAAAGTGAAAAATATGATAAATGTTGCATCTGTTATCATTAAATTGTTGTCAGGGACACATGAGCAGTAGGTAGATATTTGTTTTATTACAAGTTCTGTGTAAAATCCTTTTTAAACCAGTCCCTTTTTGTCTGATACAGGGTTGAGAAACAAAGAGTATCATGAACTGAAAAAAAAAATGCCTGAAGTGTGAAAATATGATTTTTTTTTGTTTTTAACATGGGATTAATTATGTGGGTCATTTAGAAAACAAATCACACGTAGTAAAAAAAAAAGTATATTCCAAGTTGAAATGTTACCGAATCCTAAAAATGACCCGTATTTTCATGTGAATGTACAATGTTACTTAAATATATTAAATATATTTTTAAAGCATTCTCTGCATTTGAGTTTCTTTTATATATACAAACCATAAAGACAAAATTAGGGACTTGCAGCTTTTCCTGTGCTAATGCACATGATAGTGAGTTTAACATTTGCAAGCGTCATTCACATTTTCTTCAGAAAATATAAACAATTACACATTAAGAAAAAAAATACACTGCATCCGATGAACTGGAAGTATAATAACTCTTTAATGTAAATATTATGTTAGGGAAAACCTTTTATACACGTATGTCTAAACAGATGCACAAAATCACACAAATCAATATAATTCACTTACTTTGTTCTTATTCATATTAGTTCTGCTGCTAACAAGTACTGTATATAATTTTATATACCCACTTACAAAATTAGACTGAACAAAAAAAGACTATATAAAAAAATAAATAATATTCAGAAGCATTAAAGTGTAGTTATTCTGAACAAGACAGCAGTCACTGTTAATAACATAACTGTGCTCATCAATCAGTGAAGGCTTCTTAGAAAACCTATTGAAACATCTGAATATATGCCACACAACAATACTTGTATGAAGAGATTACTGTAGGACTCTGTATACACTGGTTCAAACAAAATACTGTTAAAAAATAAGGATAAAACTATGCATTTTACACAAGCTTTGCTATAATACTAGATAAATAACTCTTTTGACTTGATTTACATTGTTGTTAAATATTCTGTTCTAGGCACTTTTAACATGCACTGTGTTCCTACACAGTTCACTCGGAGTGTTATAATACACATGTACTAACTGTATTTTGTTTTTTACCTCAGTAAATAGAAATGATGGAAAAGACCAGATACAGAGGGTGAATCTCAATTTTCATCGCTAAATCAATTTCTTGCATTATTTTCATCACAATTAAGCAACTCCGTTTCCACTTTAATGTGAATAAGTAAAATGAATGATTATAGCAATGATGGGAGTTTTAAGGAAAATGTACGTAAATGTCAAAAGAAAAGTCAAAGATCCTGAATCATGCATTATTGTCTTTATGCAAAATATATTATTTTTATTTTAGGGTAAAAAATGACTTTTTTTTCTTAGACTCACACTAGTGTTACCTTAGTATGATGGACCAAAAAGAAAACAAAATAGCATAAAACTGTCTTTCCACAAGAGTGTAAACGCAAAGTTACATGCAAAAGAAAACAACCAGCAAAACTGATTTTAAAAAGTGACCTCAATACAAGCACCTTCATTCAATATACTGTATCTCTCAGCACAATAAAGACCATATCCGAATCTTTACATTTCCATCCATATGAATATCATAGGACAGGTAGCATATTCACAGCTGTAGAAAATGTTTTCAGAAGCCTACAATCACACAGTAATGGACGCAAGAAAAAGCACTTCAAAAAGGAGTGACAGCTGTTACAGTAGGATATATGATGCTGTGCTCTCCAGACACAACATCACTGTTCTTGGCATTATGGGTACATGTGAATCACTCAGCTGCAGAGAGATCATCGTCCTCGGCGTAAGTGCTCCCGTAGCTGCCGTTGAGATGAGCTTGAGGAGATATGTCACTACCCACAGAGCCCGACCCATCCATGTCACTGTCATACTCATGGTCTGCCTGCTCGTAGCCCCTCTCCATCTGCAAAAATCAAACCACGAGTCAAAAAAAGGGCAACCACTTTCCATTCAGTAAATCTGACTGAAATCATCCCTTAATTTAAATAACCGCTAGACGTAGTATGACTGTATCTCTCTTAGGTGTTAATACCCCCAAAGTTATCATTAATTTCCATATGTAACACTGCTTAAGTATACACTCCCGTTTAAAACTTCTTATTTTTTAAGAGAAATACTTTTCATGCAGCAACTGAATTAATCATGACTAATATAAAATTTTTTTTGCAGGCTTAACATTTGTATGCTTTTGAGTATTAAATGTCCCTAACGCACTTGTTAAAAACAACCAGAACAGCCCACGACTTAAGTAACAAGCTGAAGTAATCAAAAACCAAATTTGCTTTGCCAGTAACAGAAGGGAGGTCTGCTGAATTGCAAAATAATTAATTACAGTACAGCAACATGATGTAATGAATCAAATAATTTTAATTTCAAATAAAGAATCATTTTAAAATAGAAAACTGTGGTAATGCTTTACAACATTATTGTTTTAACTACTAATATTATTGTTTTTTTGATTAATTAAATGCAGCCTTCCAGAACTGATCAAAGATTCAAGTTTTAAATATATATTATAATATTGTACAGTACTTTATCAAACCATAATTTATTCAATTTTTAGCATTTTCAAATCAATTACTGGCCAATGCAAATGATTCACATTATAAGTCATATTTATAAGTCACATAAATGCATATAAATCAAGAAAACTTGTAAAACACTAAACCAATTGTGATGATTTTTATATTCTGTAACTGATGCATTAAATGCTCATTGTCAGACTGATGTTTTGATGTACCATGTCAAAAGTGTTTCCCTCAGATGGCAAAAATGTCACAAAAAGAAAAAACCTGTAGAACGGTTCACACTTCATGAAAAAAGATTAACCTTTTAGGGGAAATAGAAAAGCTTTACGGTTAAAACAGTCATATTGATGCTTATCAGAGGAAGACAGGCATGAAAAACACTCTAAAAGTCAATCTTTGAGAGGATCAGCTGTGAACATCTATTTCTTATCTATAAAAACTAGAGCAGTATGCTGAGATACAGCTGAGCTACATGCTGTGCAAATTATTTAAACTAAACACACACAGTGTGAACTTTGAAATGCATGGGGAGCAATGAGTCCTTCAGATTTCATTTATCACCTTATTATGCAAATGTAATATAACAGTATTAACAAAAACTATTTATTAATCCAATAAGTTGGTTGCCTAAGAAATTGCCATTGGTCGGAAGAAGACCTAGACATTAGCTCTTCTCCCATAACCAAACCCACAATCTGATTAGCACCGCACTGCTCTAACCGTCAGTCCACACGCCTCCAGAAATTAGCTGTACCTGGTAATGGCGTAGTTTCATGAAAACCACAACATGAGTAAAGTCACTGTACCTACAAGGTGCTATTAATATTATAAGTCACAAAGTAATCGTGTTGGTGTTTTTTACGTAAGCTTAGACCAAAATGACTTAACGAACAAACAAATTAATTTAGCTTGTGTTTCATAAATGAAGCTTAATGTGTAAATGTGTTTAAAAAATAAATTGGACACACCAGTGATGGTTTAGCTTTATGTTCATAATCCCTGCTTTTCCTCCTGGACATTGAGCTCTCTGTTCTTTCCCTGTTGCTGTGCCATCCTTTATCCCTCTTTTTATCTTTCTTGCCTCTGAAAATAGACAGGAGAAATTACGATTTTAATAAAGTGTCTGATCATGCAATAGTGTCAGACACAAATTCTCACACTCAGTAAACCTTTTAGATGGTGATGGCGATCTGGCTCTCCGTCTTGGTGACCTGGATCGAGATCTGCTTCTTTTCTTATGTCCTCTGTGAGATAAATGGGGGGGGAAAAAAAGATCTTTATCTATCTAAACACACAAATCTTTTCTTTTAATCTTGTGAATATGCTAATTTTGTTGCAGGTTTAATACACTACCAGTTAAAACTACCAGTTTTTGAACAGAAGGATTTTTAATTTTTTTTTTTTTTTTAAGAAGTCTCTTCTGCTCACCAAGCCTGCATAAATTTGATCCAAAGTACAGCAAAATACAGTGACATTTCGAAATATTTTTACTATTAAAACAACTGTTTTCTACTTATAATATCTTTTATTTCTGTGATTTCAAAGATTATTTTTTAGCATCATTACTACAGTCACATGACCCTTCAGAAATCATTCTAATATTCTGATTTGCTGCTCAAAAAACATTTATTATTATGTTGAAAACAGCAAAGTACAATTTTATCAGGTTTTTGTTTTTTTTTTCTTTGATGAATAGAAAGTTCAGAAGAACAGCATTTATCTGAAATACAAATCTTTTATAACATTATAAATGTCTCTATCATCACTTTTGATCAATTTAAAGTATCCTTGCTAAATAAAAGTATTTATTTCACGCTCTCTCTCTCTCTCTCTCTCTATATATATATATATATATATATATATACACACACACACACACACACATATACACACTGCCTCCAAGCTTTTGAATGGAATAATGTTACACAAGCTTTTTATTTCAGATAAATGCTGATCTTTTGATCTTTCTATCAATCAAACAAAAACCTGAAAAAAAATTCTTTTTTAAATATTGATATTAGAATGCCTATTAGAATTATTTCTGAAGGATCATGTGACACTGAAGAATGGAGTAATGATGCTGAAAATGTAGATTTGATCACAGGAATACATTACTACTTTTCAATAACTACTATTCAAATAGAAATCAGTTATTTTAAACAGTAAAAATTTATTGTTTTGCTGTACTTTGGATCAAATAAATGCAGGCTTGGTCAGCAGAAGTATGGAAGGATTTTCTGGACTATTTTCAAAAGAAATTGCAAATTGTATTTGCAACTGCTTTTTCCATATGTGGACGCATAAAATGTGCCATAATCCCCCTTTATAGTAGCGGAACCAACTTAAAATACTATCATTTGTAATTTTTGGTCATATAGCCTAGATAAGAATAAGACATTATTCGGAACTGTAAAAGGTTCATCTTTTATTTGTGTACACTCACAATAAAAACAAAAACATTGAGCTCTCGTAAAATAAAGAAAGCCTTCTCAGCCATTTAGGACTATTTATTTTATTCCTTTATATGTTGTTTTATTCTGTTTTCCTCCCTAGACAGAAGCGCTGCAAGTGGGTGATGTGACCGTGTGTGAATCCTCATTGTGCAGTGATATGTTTGCATCCAAAGTTACGAATTAAACTTGTGCGCAAAATTGGAATATTGCATAAAACATTTGTGAATAAAGCACTGTTTCCATCCAGTGAGATGAACAGAACAAAATCGTCACTTCCTGATTAACTTATCGCTAAATATCACAAAGAAAAATGTATTTGCTGCAGTAGGAATAAGCACTGTATATATGAAAGAAATGACGAGCTCGCAGATGAAACGCACTGATGTTATCTTTTTTTCAGAGCCTGCTGTTTGTGAAAACAGTTCTGGGAGTTAATTATAACGAAGCACTTTGAAGAGACTTTGCTCCAGCATTTTAGAATGATAAAACTAGCATTTCAGATGCTTTGCAATGAGATCGGTCCTTTGGTTGGTTAGGCTATGCTGTCACATCTCAAAGTCACATGTATTTTTTGATGCATATTAAGGAATTTATTAAAAGTTTTTCCATCACAGTTTATGTGCATATTTTTTTACGCTCATTTTTTAGAATTTATGCACATCTTGGCGTTTCCATCCAGCGTTTTTTATGTGATATATCCCCAAATGTGCATAAAATAGGTGAAAACATTGAGTTGTTGCCTTTGTAGAGATTAGTTGTCCTTTGAGATAAATGATTAGTTTGCTAATATTTAATGCTAGATCAGTACAATCAATGTTTTCGTTCTTAATAGTAAGTTCACTTGTGATCATGTACAGGGGGGCACGTCGAGTTATTTGGGGAGGCACTGCACGACGGATACGGGGCATTGTTCTCAGCGTAATATGACACATTGCGCTATACTTTTGTGTCCTTAAATGCTCGTTTTTTGGGTCGACAGCTTATAAAAATGTAGTTCTGTGTTTTTTAGCTTCTTTACTGTGGCAGCTTTCAGACATTGTTCTGTCTTTGTTATAAGTCAGAAATAACAAGGAGGCACCTTCTCGCAACACAATTTGCAATTCCTTTAGAAAATTATCCTTCCATACAGAAGAGACTTCTTTAAAAAAAATATTGAAAATCTTACTGTTCAAAAACTTTTGACTGGTAGGTGTTCTGACCTGCTTATGCTGCTGGAACGTCTAGAGCCACTGTAGCCTTTAGGAGACATCCTTCCCTTTCTGTCCCGCGGCCTCTTTTCTTCCCAGCCATCGTCCTTCTTTACTTTGCTGTCCTTGTCCTTCTTTCGGTCCCTGTGTATAAAAAAAAAACATTGTCTGAAATGTTCTTTGTCAGACAAAAACAGAATATGAGTGTAAAGAGGTTGATATGGTGGTGCAGGTTAACCTAGAATGAGATCGACTCTGGCTGTGTTTCTTTTCTCGGGAGCGTGAGCGTCTCTTATGTGACCCACGGGAGTCGTTCACCTTCTGCCGTGATCTCTGGGACGGGCGTCCCCTTTGAACACCATTGATTAAATAAGTTATTTATCCAACAAAATTATGTCAAATCATATATAACAAGCAAAGTTCAGGTTATTTCATACAGGATATCTGCAGTTTTAAAAATCCAGTTTAAGACTTAAAGACTTTATTTTTTAAAGATCTGAAACAATAAAGTTAATACTTTAGTTAAAGTTGATACAGAACAAACCCATACAATCTTTGAATTAATTAAACAGCCTAGGCACAGTTTCAATGAGAACTTAATCAGGTGTGTTAAATGTGCAAAATATGCATAGCAGGAGAAGGACTGGAATTGAGAACCGCTGGCTAAGCATAAACATGTGGTATGCACTGATTGCGAACTGCACTCAAACCACGAGCCTGCAGAATGTGCAACAGTTTGTTTGTACCTTTTGAATACAGAGTGCTTACATTTCTAGATCTAAATCAGTTAAATCAATCACATTAGGCCTTATCAAGGTTTGTGTTTGTCTGTCCCCTAATTTAAGACCTCTTAAAATAATGAAGACTTTTTTTTGTTTTTCCATGTAAGATATTTAAATCTTTTATGACTTTAAAATTTCCTAAATACTAAATAGTCTGATTCAATTTGAAAGATCAGTTTCATAAATTAGTTTCAGTTGAGTTTCACAAATTCACTCAAAGCTGTTATTTCTAAAATGTATTATGGAATATTTATACAATTACAAACTATATTTCCACTTAAATACTACAACTAGTTGTACTTACAGTAGTAGAACCCCTTACAACTTTATATTGTTAGATATCTCCTCTCACATACTGTTAGATACATTGTAGCATGTTTATTTTATTAGTGTATCTTGTATAACTACTGTAGCTAATTACTTTTTCAAAAGGCTAGCTTGATAGCTACTATATACTGTGAGTTAACATGAAAAGTATGTTTACGGGTATGTGTAATCTACCTGTGCCTGGATCTAGATCGCTTTCTTCGTGAGTGTGATGGGGTGTGAGAGTGAGATCTGGACCTTCTGGAACGTCTAGATCCACTGGATGAATGGTTTTTAATTTCTGGAAGAAACAATCAAAACTCGTATCAATTAAAAAGAAAAACATTTTGGGAAAGCCTCATTCTTTGTGTATGTCCAGGCTAGAGAGGACAGACCTGGCTCGATAGCGGCAGCGATGGTTGACTGAGCCTCTCTGACTTTCTTCATCACATCTTCCAGCTCTTTGGCTGCAGCTTGAGGTGTAAGCTCTGGAGGCTTCACTATGGCATTATTGGAGTGGTTAATCCTAAAAAAGTTGATTAACAGGGTGCACTGAAAATCTTGCACACTGGTAAAGAACACTGGTAGCCTATTGTGTGTATTTAAAGGATTAGTTCACCTTCAGAACTAAAATTTACAGATAATGTACTCACCCCCTTTTCAGAAAACATTTCAGAATTTCTTTCTATATAATGGACTTCTATTGTGCCCCTAAGTTTGAACTTCCAAAATGCAGTTTAAATCTAGCTTCAAATGGCTCTAAACGATCCCAGCCGAGGAAGAAGGGTCTTATCTAGAGAAAATATTGATTATTTTCAAAACAAATTGACTTTTTAACCTCAAATGCTCGTCTCGTCCCTGCGATGCGCATGCGTAGTTTGTGTAATCCGGGTCAATACTGTTAGGGTATGTCGAAAAACTTCTATCTTGTTTTCGTCTTCAGCATCAAAATCTTCCTACAACGCTGTTTTATCTTTTTTTGTAAAGGGTGTTTGATATTCTTTGTATGTTCACTTTGTATAAACACTGGGATGGGAGATGGGAGTTTTTCGTCATACCCTAACTGTACTGACCCGGATCACGGAGACTACGCATGCACATCACAGAGATGAGACAAGACGAGCGTTTTGAGGTTAAAAAGTATATAAATTGTCCATTTGTTTTGAAAATAATCGATTGTTTCGCTAGATAAGACCCTTCTTCCTCGGCTGGGATCGCTTAGAGCCCTTTGAAGCTGGATTTAAACTGCATTTTGAAAGTTCAAACTTGGGGGCACAATAGAAGTACATTATACAGAAAGAAATCCTGAAATGTTTTCCTCAATAAACAATTTCTTTACAACTGTAGAACGACATGAACATCTTGAATGACAAGGGGGTGAGTACATTATCTGTAAATTTTTGTTCTGAAAGTGAACTAATCCTTTAAAGGGTTCAGAAGAGTTGTTTTCTCAAAAAAGAACACTCACTTTAGTGGTCTGTCGCCAAACATGACTCCATTAAATGTAAGCGCTCGTGCTACTGATTCCTGATCAGCAAACTCCACAAAAGCAAAACGTGTAGGTTGTGTTTCATCTCCTGCCATTCTAACAAACTTAACATCTCCCACCTGCTTGAAGAACTTGAGAAGCTGCTCTGCTGTGGTGCTCTACAGGAGATGAAACAAGACAACACAAGTACAACATGTGCTTGAAAAACAAAAGCAAATCTTTTAATTTTTAGATGCACAAATTAATCACATCCATTTTTCTTTTCATGTAGTGGCCATTATATTTGAGCGACTTGTTTTGGTCTAACTGTCTTCTTAAATTACGTCACACCAGTTTGTTATTTAAGTATATTGGGGCCTTAAGAACTGTGGATTCCCATTCTTTTCCCCCCTTTTCCATAGCATATACACTACCAGTCAAAAGTTTGGACACACCCTCTCATTTAATGTTTTTTAAAGAAGTCTCTTATGCTTATCAAGGCTGCATTTATTTGATCAAAAATACAGAAAAAAACAGTAATATTGCAAAATGTTATTACAATATAAAATAATGTTTTTTATTTTAAAATACTTTTAAAATGTTACTCCTGTCTTAAGTGTCTGATGATCCTTTAGAAATCATTGTAATATGCTGATTTATTATTAGAATTATCAATGTTGGAAACAGTTGTGCTGCCAAATTTTTTTTTCAGGATTCTTTGATGAATAACAAGTTATTCAAAAAGAACAGCATTTATTCTGACCCCAAACTTTTGAACAGTAGTGTATATTGTTAGGAAACATTTCTATTTTAAGTAAATACTGTTCTTTTTTAACCTTTTATTGATCAGAAAATCCTGAAAAAGTGTCACAGGTTCCAAAAAAAAATACATCAAGCAGCACAATTGTTTCCAGCACTGATAAAAAAAATCAGCATATTAGAATGATTTTTGAAGGATCATGTGACACTGAAGACTGGAGTAATGATTTTGGAAATTCAACTTTAATTACAGATACAAATTAAACTTTAATGTATATTAATATAGAAAAACATTAATTTACATCGTCATCATATTTCACAATACTATTTTTTTTTTCTCTATTTTTGATCAAGTGAAAACAGCCTTGATAAGCATAAGAAACTTCTTTAAAAACATTAAATGAGAGGGTGTGTCCAAACTTTTGACTGGTAGTGTAAGTAAAAATAAAATATACAGTAATATACAGTAAATTACCTAACGGGTAATTAATAATGGATATAAAGTGTTTAACAAGTATTTAATAGGTCTATATTTGAAAATGGTGTCCTCACGTTAATCATACGGCTGCCACGCCAATCGTGGCGTGTAATTGTGGCTCCCTTCTTGAACCTTCGATGACACCTTGACTGATTACCAAGTTCAAAACGATTTGGGGTAGGCATTAGGGATAGAGAAAGCAAGGTCCAAATAGGGTAGCATCCATTTATGATTGTAATAAGTATACACTGATTAGGTTGTTAACTTGTTATTATTGCATTCTGGTTTATAATGTACTACAAACACACTGAGGTGCAATTATTGTCTGCCACTATGTAAGTATAAATAGCTAACATCTAACATTATTTGCACTTGCATATACACTGAATGAATTCAATTCATTTTTACATACCTGTGAATTCAAATTGCCAACATACACCGTTCTCCTGATCTCATCAACTTTAGAGGGATCTACATTTCCCATGAGCGGAGGCTGCGAAGCAATTGCATTTAGTGCCGCCACAGATGTGTCCAAACTAGACTTCAGGACCCCCAGATTTGCTAAAGGAAGACCTCGCTGGTCGCAAACAAATATAACACACATTAGTGTATTGACAACTGACAATTTGTAATAAAATACAGTAAATCTGTGGCATGCATTTGATGATATAGGTGATATTTTTTCATTATTTAGTGAAGGCTGGAATACACTACACAACCTTTAAATCTGAAAATGATCTAAAACACTAACACTAATAATTTATGACACATTTGCAGACTTTATAAATGGTTAAAGAGACAATTTTCCCATCATATACTAAAAGACTGAGGATCACACAATACTACCTTTCTAAAAAAGTCATTCCTTATACAACAAACATCCTGTGACTGGATGGAATCATAGTCTAATCCAATAGTTCATCACACACTATGTGACATTCTGTGAAATGTTTCAACTCTGACTGCCCAAAATCTCTAGACTCTTGTTATGCCTTTCACCAACTAGCAATGACTCGTCAACCCTGCAAAATCTGGACAAAAACTGGGAAAAAGTAGCCTTAATTTGTGTTTTTACATTCTGTAGTGTAGCAGGGCTGGGAATGGGCAAAAGTCCTCCTCCGCTCATCAGGCTGGCCACTGGCGCGGCGGGGGCCAAAAGTGAGAGCGCCTTTGCCTCTTCAGGGATTTTTCCTGAAGAACAAAAGCACCTGCATTAGAGAGGCCAATGGAGACGTCTCCAGCTGCTTTACCTACGACCCAAGATTGAGAGGAGAGTCCTCCAACAGCCTAGCGCTCTAACACCCCCCCCCGAGCATCTCCAACCCCGACCATGAACAATCAAACAATCTGAACTAGCATAGCTACTCTCTTTTTACTATCAACACAAGACATACTGTAAACAGGATGACTTTTGCACAAAAACAGAGAAAAGTACATTGTGATTTGTCCTTTTCTCTCTTAAAAAAAAAAAGAAAAAAAGAAAAAAAAAAGATCAGAACAGAACATGTAGAGAATGACTTAACACTTTGTGGTATGGGTCACCTGTACTGGAAACATATTGGTCATGAACCATACGATATCAAGCATGGGCGCTTTTCTCCCTGGGGCGATCGTGCGCAGTGTTGGAAAGGGTGTGCAACACAAGACAACCGTTCATGTTGGCTGCATCACACTAATAGCACATAGAACATCAGATACAGAAAAGAAGAACATTTTAAGTGTCTTTTGAGAAATTCCCCCCTCAAACTGTGTTGCCTTCACAATAAAGTTACAACAAATTGTCGGTACAACATTATATGCATGCTTTATGCTTACAGTGACTATAGTACTCATGGGTAAACTGACTGTTGCTAGATCTGTGCTTTTGTGTTAAGTAAAGAACTAAAACCTCAATTGACGTTCAACCACTTCAGTACTACTCTAAAGACAATGTTCCCCAAAACCATGCAATGGAGTTAAACAAGTGCAGTGGTGTGAGCTTTTATAAGAACTTTTTTTTTTTATTGTAATTACAGTGAACTTGACAATAGTGCCTTGCAAAAATAAGCAATTCTAAACACTCTTCACTAGCAACTTTATAATTTTACAGAATTACTGATCCTACACGAACACAGTTAGAAAATATTAGGGCTGCACAATATCACAATATTAGAGTAAAAAAACTGACTGCAATATTTAGTTTTTCAGTTTTTTTTTAACAGCTTCATTTGTAAATAAGTAATCATTCTAGAAAGACTGAGTGATTCTGTAGGGAAGCAGCTTAGAAAAAAAAATACATATATATAAACTTTCCTTTTGGGGCTGAAAGATTTGGGAACATTTGGATGTAGGTGTACTCTTTACAAGAGCCAATTAAAATTGTCTTTGAATAATTATAAGTGTTTCTGTATGTCTTTTTCATAGGCCAACACAAATAATAATAATTATTAGTATGATTTTGACTGATTATTATTAAATAAAAATACTGAACAAAATAATAAATATATTGCAATAATGCTATTTTACTGTAATACTTTCACAAAACTATTATTTTGAAATACTTTGTGTGGAAAAAAAACTTTAAAACTTTAATTCATAGTATGTAAAATTACATTACATTATGCACCCAGTACTTCAGTAATTCTGTAAAAAAACAGAAAATTGGTGAAGGGTCCAAATACTTTTGTGAGGCACTGTGTGGTTACATTAAATAATGAAGAAATATATTAAAACCCTGAGCAGATCAGTGGAGAGGAGCGAGAGAAAGAGAGAGAGGAGGAGATCTTAATGCATTAGATATCAGTAAGAGCTGCCCTTGTACCGTTCAAACTTCCCTCCAATACTGGGTGGCAAGTCAACCCGGACAGCATTCAAAGACAGGCATAGGGGTGCAACTGTGGGATTGGGGACGAGGGACAAGGGGACAGGAAAACAAAAAAAAGGAAAAACAACACAATGAATATGCAACTCTTCTAAGAGGCAAAAGAGGGACAACATGTGAGAGAAATAAAACAAGGAAATGAAAATAAAAGAAAATAAAATAAAAAGAGACAAGGTGTCCATCTCGGAAGGTTCAGCAGCTACGCTCCTGGTCACATTCCCCCCTTGAAGGCAGCGTGGGCCCCGGCGGGTATAGTGGCTTGGAAAACAAAGCCTTGAGTCAGGCTAGTGTAGTAGTGTAGCCTGGGTCACTCTAGTCA
This sequence comes from Cirrhinus molitorella, assembly GCA_033026305.1. Classification (NCBI taxonomy): domain Eukaryota; kingdom Metazoa; phylum Chordata; class Actinopteri; order Cypriniformes; family Cyprinidae; genus Cirrhinus; species Cirrhinus molitorella. The sequence continues at coordinate 27,754,782 of CM065119.1, forward strand.
TCTGATATGCACACATAATCAACACAGAAAAAACATACAGAAACCAAATTAATCAACGTAGTAAGCCATCCAGAACCAAGTCACGAGGACAAGCATTTTAGGCAAGAGGGAAGCTTAGATACCATGTTTTTCATGAATACGGATGTTTACAAAGAAAAACAAAACAAAACGGTAAAAAAAAAGGTAAAAAAAAAAGTTGTTAGCCAGTGTTTGCACAAGCACACTTGAGAAGACCTCACCCTTTCACCTCGTACTCTCTGCCTTCACAGTCTGCTTACGAATGCTCATTTCATTATCTGACTTCAATTTGTATGAAAAGGGTACAAAAATAGGCCTTGAAGTTTCTTAACCAAAAATGTAAAACAGAAAATTATTTCATGTTTCTTGCTGAGTGTGAGAAGGAGCTTAATGTTCAAGAAAACCATCTACCTCAGGAAAGCCAGAAAGAGATGTGTTTATTATTATTGTATTATTTCTTTGTTAATAAAGATTAAGCACATACAATTTACACAACCTTAAATATATATATATATATATATATATAATATTTTATTATATATATAATAATTTTTATTTTTTTTATCTGTATCACAAAGTTGTGGCCAGCTATGTAGTTACTGAAATGTAGATACAATATTAAGTTAAATAAATATTTTATAAAAAAAATAATAATAATATTTATTAATAGAAATATAAATAAATATATAACTTACCATAATTACTACAGTGACAAGACTGAACAATTGAGAATGGCTAATGTACAAAACAAATAGTCATTTGAGATTTTTTCCTTTAACATCTAATAGATTTGTGCCATCACAGCATTACAAAAAAAGTAAAAAAAAATAAAATAAAATAATGGGACACCGATTTGTACCCTATTAATTGAAAGTGCCAGTATGAAAAAACTGTTACTGTGTTTAGAATTATGGTGTTCTGTGGGCTATTCTTGAAGTTTCTGTAAGCTAAAGCATATAAATGTTTTAGCAAATAAAATCTCTCACAATTCACTATAGCAATCAACTCAAATTCAAAATTCAAGGCTATGTTCACCAGACAAGCAAGAACAATTAATAATCGCAAGAGCATCATTCATTCACGCAGTTACCTATCATTATTCTTTTGGAACACATATTGCTGAACCAAGGGCCATTAAAAAAAATACGGTATAACAATTTACTCTCAACAATTCTTCAAGTTGATTATTGTTTTATCAAAATTATACAACATAATCATAACAATAAAAAAATGTGTCACTTGTTTTGGTAGAATGTTGTGAATTATTAGTCACACAGTCTAGGAGTGCTACTTAAAAAATTTAATAATAAAAAAAAAAATCCAATGTTTTAATTACAAAATGGATTTATTAGCTGGTATATTCATGTATTTATTTATTTATTTATTTTATTGCAATATTTACAGTACCAATCAAATGTATGGGGTCATTGAGATTTCAAATAATTTATTAAATAATCTTAAAAGCATATCACAATTCTCAATAAAATATTAAGCAGCACAACTGTGTTCCTAATTGATCATTAATAATTTCGTGAGAATCAACTCAACAGCATTTTAGAATGATTCCTGAAGGATCATGTGACACTAAAGACTGAAGTAATGGCTGCTGTAAATTCAGCTTTGCCATCAAAATAAGTGACACTTTAAATTTACATTTAATTAAAATAAAAATTTGAAAATAGTTATTTTAAATTGTTGTAATATTTTACAATATATTACTGTTTTAATGTACTATAAATCAAATAAATACAACCTTTGTGAGCATAAGAGACTTTCCAAAAACACTACTTTCTGTCAACCTGTAATTCCAATTGTATATATTATTTGTTAATTAATAAGGTCATAATTGATTTCTTCACTTTATTTTTAAGTTTTACTCCTAGTCCTCCATACCAGTGACTTTTAAAGATTTTGTGCCAAGTTGGCATCCTTTAACACTGCTTTTCTAAATTCCTAACAATGTATCAGTTCACTGCTAAACCCCTATGCAAAAGGCAAAACCCATTTATAAATATGGACTGTGTAGCGATAATCCCTTGAGTTTAGCAAAACACTAAAAGCGCATTCACACAGTCCTGATGCTGTTACATAACAAAAAGTATGATCTTAATCACCTCCATCATTTCCACATCCTCCAGCTCAACTGATAAACAAGAGAGCTGGTGTCACTCCACCCACCTCCACTGAACTCACAAAATAAAACCGAGCTGATAGCAGTGATACCTTAGCACACAGACTCATGGTTATCATACATATCTGGGACACAAAACACACAAAATAATGTCAGGAAGCCAATTATGGTTTGTTCTTCTCAAAAGTTTGATTTGCAGTCAGATAGTCAGTGTACAATCAGGCACACAAATGGAACACACGTGCAAATGTACTAACCTTCAGCGCAGGGCACAACAATCAAAGCTCTGTCAATAAAAACAGTGTTGGTCAAATGTTGTGCCACACCAACACTGGAAGGCTCTTGATACTTTATGTAACAAACTTTGGATGAAAAGGAAAGTGGTGCATTGCTGAAACAGAAGAAAAACAAGGATTTAATTCCCCCCCCATTTTTATGAGTATACTGCAAATGTAAACTATAGTTTTTTTCTGGTCAGTTATCATAAAGCAAGATTTAAACTTTGTAAAGTCAGTGCTGAGTCTATAAGGCTGATCTTATGTGGAGTTAAAATACTATTCAAAACTGTGCTATAATAAATTTTTGTAGAGGTCTTCCTCTGTGGTTTAGCTGTCCAAAGCATCTAAGCAGTTCTTAAAAGGATAGTCATTCCAAATCTGACTGACTTCTTCGAAACACAAAAATGTATATATATGCATTGAAGAATGTTGGTAACCAAACAGTTTCAGTTCCCTTTTGACTTCCATTTTTGACCATACAATGGAAATTAATGGAAACTCAAACTGGTTACCAGCATTCTTCAAAATTCATCTGTAGATGAAAGTCATACAGCTTTGGAATGACATGAGGGTGAAGTTTCATTTTGATTCTATGATTCACAATTTAAAATCTTTCAATATATTGTGTATCAGAAACCACATAGAGTTGATGACTATTTTGTTGGTATTAAATCTGAAATCACAAAAAATGTTATATTCCACTATTTTTTAATTATGTTAAAGTTAGAGTTCTTATTTTTATTTCAGCTCACAAAAATGTTTCCATTTCAGTTTTTTAGTTTCAAATATTAGCACTATTTAGAAGTCTGCTAAACAATGCTTTTAGAGAATTTAAACAACAACCTGATCTACAAAAATAAGTATAGAGTCCAACAGTGCCCACCCACTTTGTTAGCTAGCTTAGTTTCAGAAGTATTTTTTTTTACCACAGGGGTTTTAAAAAGTCTGTGTTTAAAAGTTATGACATGAACTAAACCAACCAGCTACAAAGTGAATCAAAACCATGCTTTTGAATTTACACACTGAAACATTTTTTTTATGTTTATTGCAAAATATGTATATTATGTGGACAAATATTTAAATAGTTTGAAACTGACTTACGTCATTTGCAGCGTTTCATGAGAGTTAGTGGGAGCTAAAGTGTTCTTTGAACTGCATGTCAGAGTTCTCTGATTGGTGGAGATTCATATGCAGAATAATAGAGTGCAGCAGTCGGATGTCAGAAGTAAAACCTCCATTAATTTTCTTCAGAGAATCTGAATTTTAACAATAACAGACCTGCTGTGAGCTCCATGGTTGTTAATCGACTGTATATGCTTTTGTTAAACCCATCTGTTCACATTAATTCAAATTATTTTTAATTATTTAAAAATATTTTCAATAAAGCAACTTCTAATTTCTGCTGAAAAAGCAAACGACTAAAGGCTGTTATCAAGCAAAAGGGATACACTACTGACTATTAACATCAGGGGGCTAATAATTTAGACCAGTAGACTTTTTAAAATTCTTGGTTATACATTTATTTCTATTTGTATTACAAACCCTAAAGGCTTCCTGAATAAAGTATTATGTTTAAAAATGCTGTGTTGATAAAATCGTCTTTCTGTTAAACAACACTTGGGAGTTATTTGAAAAATAATGAAATATTTTATAAGGGGCTAATAATTTTGTCTTCAACTCTGTGTGTGTATGTGTGTGAATATATATATATATATATATATATTTTTTTTTTTTTTTTTTTTAATGAGGATGCTGTCAAAAATAATGTCATAAAATGATTTACTTCATCAATTAACTTCTACTAACTAAACTAAATCAACATTTCGTGAGACCATCATTTGCGTTTGAAGCAGCTTTTGGCCTAGGTGCGCATGTGCATAGTTCTTCAGCTAGCTTTGTAGGTAGGTCTCTTGAAGCATCTTAGAGATGTTGCCATAGTTATTCTGGATTTAGTCTGTCTCAGTTTGTTGTCATTCCAGACAGAGATTTCTGTGTAGAGCAAAATTAATGTTTGGAAACGTAAACTGATATTTCCTACTGACACACTACAGCAAAATATAGAAATAACTGACTTAAACTGACTATTTTTTTTAGCTGGTGAAAACACTAGTGTTTAATATGTATGTATGTATGTATATGTATGTGTATGTGTGTGTGTGTGTGTGTGTGTGTGTGTGTGTGTGATGCTGATGCTGTGCTGTCATCACTACTGTGGTCTGATATGTTTGTTTAGGATGTGTGTGTCTGATATTTATGGTTTGTTGTGACTTTCTCAGGCGAGTGAGAGAGTGTGTAATGTTGTTGTTGTTGTTGTTGTTGTTGTTGTGACTCACTCAGGAGGGTACAGTCGCAGCTCCTCGATGTCCCCCAGGAAGCCGAACAGAGTTCTCATCTGATCACTGCTCACCGCCGACGACAAATTAGTGATTTGAATCACGTTTGTCCCGGGCATCCCGCTCATTTCCAGACGTCGATACAATACTCTGGAATACAAAGATGCACCAGAGTGGTCAGCTATCGGCTAGGCGCTGACCTGCAGGAGACCTGGTTAGCAGGCAGCGCTGCAGACAGCAGTCAGAGGATGATCGCTGCTTACACAACAGCACCGCCCGCTGGCCTGGAGGTTTAGGCTACAGGACTTACCCCTCAAAATGCAGAAATGCAACCAGTGAACATAATGCTCAGCGTTTTAGAGATGAAAAAAAAATCCTTTAAAGTTCCTTAAAAAGGATCCGATAAAAAGTTAATAAAAAAAGGATATACATAAAACATATTCCCAAATGGTGGCTCATAAATGCCACTTTATTTTTTAAATTGACTCTCTTACTGTAATATTTGTATTTATATATATATTATTTATTTTGTACGTTAGTGTATTTTACTTCTTATGTTATTGTTAATGTTACCTGTATGCATCTAGGGTTTGAGAGTAACGCAATTTCAATTCTCTGTATGTACATGCTGTATATATGGCAGAATTGACAATAAAGCAGACTTTGACTTTGATAAATACTTCGGGAATCGACTTAACTATTCAAATTACTACGTAGGGGAGAGTGGGGGGTTAGTTGATTCAGTGGGTAAGTTGACCCACCCCCTGTATCTCGGCAGTTGTACACTTTTGCTCTCGTGTAACCATGTATTTTGGAATCACTCATCATTCACATTTGATGATTAGAGCATACAGCTCATAAAAAAGTAAAAAATCCAGTATCTCAAAATATTAGAATATTTACATTTGAGTTTAATTAAATGACTATCCCTACAGTATAAATTATGAGTATCTCTTGTTCTTTGAAACCACACTAATGGGGAAGACAGCTGACTTGGCAATGGACACCCTCCACAAAGAGAGTAAGTCATAGAAGGTCATTACTGAATGGGGTGGCTGTTTACAGAGTGATGTATCAAAGCATATTAAATGCAAAGTTGACTGGAAGGAAGAAATTGGGTAGGCAAAGGTGCACAAGCAACAGGGATGACCGCAAGCTTGAGAATACTGTCAAGTAAAGCCAATTCCAACACTTGGGAGAGCTTCACAAGAAGTAGAATGAAGCCGGAGTCAGCGCATCAAGAGTCACCACACTCAGACATCTTCAGGAAAAGGACTACCAAGCCACTTCTGAAACAGAAACAACGTCAGAAGCATCTTACCTGGGCTAAGGAGAAAAATAACTGGACTGTTGCTCAGTGGTCCAAAGTCCTCTTTTCAGATAAAAGTACATTTTGCATTTCATGTTGAAATCATGGTCCCAGAGTCTGAAGGAAGACTAGAGGGGCACAGAATCCAAGCTGCTTGAAGTCCAGAGTGAAGTTTCTGAAGTCAGTAATGATTTGGGGTGCCATGACGTCTGCTGGTGTTGGTCCATTGTGTTTTATTAAGTGCAAAGTCAATGCAGCCATCTACCAGGAGATTTTAGAGAACTTTATGCTTCCATCTACATTTCATCTGCTGCTTGCAAGTGGTTTGCTGACCATGATATTACTGTGCTTTATTGGCCAGCCAACATGCCTAACCTGAACCCCATTAAGAATCTATCGGATATTTTCAAGAGAAAGATGAGAAAAGGTCGATCCAACAATATACAGATGATATGTAGGCTCAATAGTGCTAATCACTACCATGCCACACTTCACTGATGCTGTAATTTGTGCTAGGAGCAAGTAATTTTCTGTAAAATGTGCTGCCCGACCAAGTATTGAGTGCATACACAAACATACTTTAAAGAACTTGAACTATTCCATTTTGCAAAACGATTTTTTGATTGATCTTAGGAAATATTCTAATATTTTGAGATACTGGATTTTTTGACTTTCATGAGCTGTAAGATCTAATCATCAAAATTAAACCAAAAAAACTTTTGAAATATTTTACTTTACATGTAAAATATTTCAAATATTTTATTTTATATTATTTTATTTTTTTATTTACAATAAAAAAAATGAACTTTTTCACAATATTCTAATTTTTTGAGCTGCACCTGTATATATATATATATATATATATGAAAAGTTCCGATGCAAAACTCCCTTAAAGCCATCTCGGTCAAAAATGAGCATTACTGACTTTTGGATCTGAACTCTTCATATATAATAATAATAATACTAGTACTAATAATAATAATAATAATAATAATAATAATAATAACTAGAATGTACATTTCCTGAAGAAAATGTGAGTGGGGCTTGCAGTGGCAAAACTCGGCACTCGGTTGTGGGCTAGGCAGCTGCTAGAGTGTTGTTAAGGTGTTCTGGGTGTTAACATGATGCTAGCAACATGCTAGCACGATTAGCATGTTGTTAACACAAAGTTAGCATGACTAGCATAGTGTTAGCATAATGCTAGCATGTTTTTAACAAGATGTTAACATGATTAGCATGATGCTAGCAACATGCTAACACGATTAGCATGCATTTAACATGAAGCTAGCATGATTAACATGATGCTAGCAACATGCTAGCACGATTAGCATGTTGTTTACATGAAGTTAGCATTACTATCATGGTGTTAGCATGATGCTAGCATGTTTTTAACAAGATGCTAACATGATTAGCATGATGCTAGCAACATGCTAACATGATTAGCATGCATTTAACATGAAGCTAGCATGATTAGCATGATGTTAACATGAAGTTAACATGACTAGCATGGTGTTAGCATGATGCTAGCATGTTTTTAACAAGATGCTAACATGATTAGCATAATGCTAGCAAAATGCTATCATGATTAGCATATCTTAGCAGTTAAGTAGACGATCCTAGCATGTTTTTAGCATGTTTTTAGCACTTAGCTAGGCGATGCTAGCACGATATAGCATATTGATAGCATGATGCTAGCTCATTTTTGGCTTATTTTAATCATTTTAGCATTACCTATACTTTATTGCACATTTGAGCAATTAGCTAATCACTATTAGCATGTAGCTAGTCATGGCTAGCATGTGTAGTATGTTGGGAGTCCTATTTGCTAGCATGAGTCAAAAGAAGCCACTCCCATGTCTCTACGATATTCTGATGCAAAGATATAGGTATTGCTTAATGGTTGCTAGGGTACTCTGTTTGGTTGCTTAGGGAGTGGGCAATGATGATACTCCAAAGGCTGCTTGTCAGTATGAATGATATAAACCAACCCCCATGTCTCTATGACATTCAGATCTGAAGATATGCCTGTGTGGGTTTGGGTTGCTAGGGTGGTCAGTAATGGTTGCTAGGGCGTGGCTAGGAAGTGTCAGTGGTGATTCATGATTGGCTGTTTGCTGCCCCGATTCAAATGACCCCACCCCCATGTCTCTGTGACACTGTGATCCAAAGATATACATCTGAGCCATTTAATGGCAGTCTATGGGATCTGTTGCTAGGGTGTCCTAAATGGTTGCTAGGGCGTGGCTTGACTGCTTCACAGTGATCCTGAGAGTCTGATTGGTTGTCTGATTAAAATGTCTTTATGTCATTGTGATGCAAAGTTATGTTCAATGCAAAATTCCTATGTAAATTACCATAGTAGGAAAAAAAACCTTTTACATGGGGCTTCCCTCACCATAGTATCTCAGTGGGGCAACTTTGGGGGGCTCTAGCACCCCAGGGGTACAACTTATACCCCATTGCGAGGTATGTTCCCACAAAGCTTGCCAGCCTCTCCAAATGTGGTGATTCATGTGTTTCTACGAAATTTTCGCTCAGCGCTACAATCCGTCAAAGTTGGCCGCAGTGTTAAGTCTATGGGATTTAAATAAGGGAAAAAAAATAATAGGAAATAATGTGAAAACATTCTCTTGCTCTGTTAAACATCACTTAGGAAATATTCTAAAAAAATGTAAAATTTCATGGGGGACTAATAATTTTGTCTTCAACTGTTCAATATGATTTGTGGTTTATTTGATAGGGACAGTGTGCACATGCACCAGATCCTTCTCTGAGAACCATTATAATGAGATATATCTTTCCATTTGTTGTCCCTAATGGTCTGTTCGATATTGTAGAAAACCTGCCATGCATGCCAAGAATCTTTTGACTAAATTGTTTAATACTTTCAGTGACATTTATTCCTTCATTCTAATTAAGTTTGAGCATGAAATGGCTAGAAATCTGTTTTTTATTGTTAACGTTTGTGAACGTTTTTCATCACACTTAAGCCTATACGCTCTCAAGCGATGCCATAGAAGAACCATTTTTGGTTCCACAAAGAACCATTCAGTCAAAGGTTTTATTTTTCACAAACCTTTTGTGAAACAGAAAGGTTCTTCAGATGTTAAAGGTTCTTCTATGGCATTGTGAAGCACCTTTATTTTTAAGAGTGTACCCACCAGTCATCAACATTAGTTTAACATATCAATAGTTTAACCAGCCTCTCCTTACAGTTTAGGGCAGGATTTATAAGATAGCCTTTTATATTATCAAACATGATTTTCGAAAACATTTAAATGCATTTGAAACAATGATCTGAAGAGCATTATTTGTTGTTTGATGTTTTTATTATAGTAATTCTAAAGTTTGATTTGTATATCTTAATAAAGAGAACAAACTACTTAAAGGAGAAGTTCACTTCCAGAACAAAAATTTACAGGTAATTTACTCACCATTGTCATCCAAGATGTCACCATTGTCTCACCATTGTCATCCAAGATGTTCATGTCTTTCTTTAGTCATAAAGAAATAGTTTTTTCAGGAAAACATTTCTGGATTTCTGTCCATAAAAGTTCTATGGTGCTCCTTAGAGTTTGAACTTCCAAAATGCACTTTAAATGCTCGTCTTGTCTAAGCCAGCAGAAACTCTTTGTATTCTGGTTCAATACAGTTAGGTATCTCATTTTCTTCAAAATCATCCTTGAACCGGAAGACACAGAATTCACGCAGAGGTAGACAAGACAAGCATTTGAGATTAAAAAGTATATAAATTGTATATATATATATATATATATAATATAAATTTTAAATCCACTATATGGAGAGACATCCTGAAATGTTTTCCTCAAAAAACATAATTTCTTTATGACTGAAGGAAAAAAAAGACATGAACATCTTGGATCTATGTAAATTATCTGTACATTTTGTTCTGAAGTGAACCTCTCCTTTAACATTTAACATAACATTTCAGATTCCAAAAAAATTTGTACTTGTAATTAGAGTAAGTTACATTTTAAAATACTCGTAATCAGACTACAGTTACTTTTTTATGGATTACATGATTACATATTATTCACACAATATCAATAAATTATTCATCATTCATTGATTAGCTCTAATTTATCTTTTTCATCTTTTACATGTTCCTCACTGATTATATACATTCAGAAAGTCCACTTTTGTGGACATTCACACATAGACTAGTCATTAGTCAGGTGGCGACACAGTATTTAACCACTGAATTTACAAAAATCAGGGTTTCAACATATTCTTTAAGTATGTACTTCACTTTAAGTACCCCTACATTTGTAAATAAATATTTAAATAATGAAGTGTCACATTTGCACGTTCACGGTTTCTTTGATGTTGATTAATCAACACATGGCATGCAGGTAAATAAAAATATTTTATATTTTTAGTAAGTGTTTTTTAAATGTTAATTGTTATTTTAAAACAAAGACTATAGAAATATTACTACAGAATATAGAAATAAGGGACTTAAAATTTTTAATTATTATTATTTTTCTTTATGATTTAATTAATTGTTAGCTTTTTATTAAACTCACACATCCCCTGCAGTTCCTTTACCAACCCTTTTTTGGAAAGCCTTGATGTAATATAATAATTAATGCTCTTGTTATAAATTACAATGAATGGAACATATTTTCTTACTCTTTGCAGTTTTTACAGCATTATGGTATGAGATAATCCTATGTAACTCAATGTGATAAACAAGTTAAGTGAAAAGTAGTCTAAAAGTAATCCTATAGTAATCTGATTTTATTACCTAAAATGTGCAATATAACGGATTACGTTACTGACTACAATTTTTGTCACATAATCTGGAATCAGTAACAGATTACAGTTTGTATGTAATCTACCCATCTCTGATTATATATTAGCAGCATATTTATATTTGCTCAAGGTGATTTGGCTAAAATGATTACCTTGCTAGTTAAAAACAATTCATGGTGCAAGATGCTGAAAACATAAAGACAACCAAATGGATGCAAGTATGCATGCAGAAGTTTGGTAAGAACACATCCTGTCTGAACTGCCTGTGCATGTTTTACATAAATGTTCATATGTTCATTCATTGATTCATTGACCTGTTACAAAAAAAGTATTATTCAAATGATTTTATTGTTCATTTTATTATAGCTAGATGCTGTATATACACATATAGATGTGCAGGAATGGTATGCATATGTGCACACTTTGTTTTTGCCGTTTCACACTAATGAACATGTAATGACTCGCTAGTGAAAACTGAGATGCTGTGTCATCTACCAGGTGTCATGGTGCAGACGAGACAGGAGATCACATATATCTGTTTGTCTGCTTAGAGTTTCACTGTGCTTAAGTGTCTGCATTTTAGAACGTGTTTCTGCCTTTAGCAGAAACAGAGACCATACATACCATACACACTGGTGACCACACCTTGTGCTGTCAACATTTTTTGCAAGCTATAAAATGGCATTAGTAAAAGTCACTGTATGCTGTGATGATTGCTGAGAGTTGTGTGATACAACAAATATTAATTTGGATTCATTTGTTTTGTAGTGATTTCCCAACCCTAGCAGTTTTAAAGAAAGTGCATGCTAAAATGCAAGTGCAAAGCCTAATATACTGTGAAATGTGTTTAATTGCCTTTGAAGGAAAACCTAAACCTTCATTAAATCTTTAAGGTGCCTCTTCTTGTGACAGCAGCATTAGGTGTCATGTGTCCCAATGAGTGAGAGTGCATCGAACAGTTTAAATGGATGTGGCGTACCATCCTGCGGGTCATCCAGAATGCTTTGTGATTGTTCCCTGAAACATTGATGGAATTTGAATATGCTCATCTGAGAGGCTAGATTTGTTTTACTTTATGTAAGTTCTCAGACCATTTTAACATTGTGCTGTTTTTTTTGCATTTGTATTCATTCCTGTGTCTTAAATAGAACCTTTCTCTAAAGGTTTTAAACTGAACTCAGATTATCTGGAAAATTGTTACAGCTCATTAACCTACTAATATCAATCGCTATTACACATGTGAGGTCACGTGGTGTTGCTATGACAATAGGGAGTCAGTTACTGGAGAGCAGCTGCACACCTGTGCAGTAATTTGTTAGACCACAGGTGCAAGGGAAGAAATTCAGAGACTAATAGAGATCAGAAGGGCAGCAAAATGCCAAAGAAAAGTGATACAGCAAGAAAACTAGAAGATGGTGAGTTATAACTTTTTTTCCCCAAATGTGACATAATTTACTAGTTACATTTAATAACTCTAGTGATAAATTATTTTAAATTCTGTCATTTGTTGACATTTTGACAGTTGGAATAGAAATTGATGGAGACGCAGAGAGTGCTGAAGGTAAGAAAAAAGATAATGCTGAATTTTTTCTTTTTCATTTTTTTTTTTTTTTTTTTTACCTAATCTTTTTAATTAGTGGCAAACAGCAATATTTGTGCTCATAAATATTATAATATGCTCATTACCTAGAAAAGTAACTAGAACACCCTATATAGTGATGGCACATTTTGTTTTTAGATCTGTTTATTTATGTGTTACTCAGCAAGAATGTCTTGTTTTTATTATATGCTTTTATGAAAATACATTTGTGCCATCTTTTACTCAGAGGACAAGAAAGCAAAAGGCAAGGGTGCTAAAAAAACAGCAGCCGGTAAGCGGGGCAAAGCAGCTGCCAGTGAGGATGGTGAGGATGAAGATGAGGATGATGAACCTCCAAGAGGTCGCCGAGCGGCCAATAAAAAGAAAGCAGCCCAGGTAGAGGAGGAAGATAGCGATGATGATATTCCACAAAGGAGATGTGCCGGGAACAGGAGAAGAGGAAAAGTACGCGAGAGTGGCCGAAATGGGGAAAATGAGAAGTCCGGCAAAAAAAACAAAAGAGGTGGAAACAAAAAACAGAAGGATGGTAAGGGGAAAGGAAAAGACAAGGATGACAGCGACAAAGATGAAAAGAAGAAAAAGAACAGTAGGTATGCTGACACAAATGGTCACATGATAGAATTGGATAATTTACTAATAATTAATAGACTTCATTAACTGCTCACCTATTCCAGCACCTACACCAAGAGATAACTGAATGTAAGACTTTTCTGAAACTCCTATTATAGATAGGCCGACTTAAACTTTTCTCTATTAAAGTTATCTTGTAATATTTATTTTAGTTTTTCAAATTTAATCTACATTCTATTTTTCCATATTCTTTATAAAAGTGATTAGTTTTGTTAGAAAATATATCCTCAGCTGTTTCAGCCTTACTCTATAACGGCGACAGTATCATTTTAACTATTCAAACCCATTGCATTTTTAATAGTATGTCTCCCCATACCCTCTAGACGCACACTTGTACTTGTTAGAGTTCAATGCTGTTAATCTTCATTTTAAAAGCTTGTCTTTTATTTAAAAAAATAAAATAAGCAAAATACGTGTAACATGGACACATAAAAAAAATACCAATATATCTTACCTTTATAATTCTTGTCTTTATAAAATCTTTCTATCTTTAATTTTTTTTTCTGTATAAAAATTGATTTTTTTATGCAAATCAAAAAATAAGACAAAATAACTAAATGTAAGGTCTGTAAGAATGAAGCACTTTATTACCTCTATTACCTCTGCAGTGGTGATGATTCCAATTCAGATGAAGAGGAGGAGTCCATGTCTGAAGGAGAAATGGCCAAACTGATGGAAGAGGTGGAGGAGAAGAAGAAACTGATAGCAAACATCAGGAACAAGCCCTGGCGAATGAGAAGACGACTTAAAGTCCTCAAGTACTGAGGGAACTTATGCAAAAATGTGATGCAAATAATGTTAAAATAAATAAATCAGAAGATTGAAGAGACCTTTAAACATAACAAAATTCACAATACAGCATGTTTTCTAAAACAATTACTGCTAAATAAAAGTAGAAAGAACAAATTTTAGTGAAGACGTTATTTTATTAAGTGGTTTCATTAAGTTCATTCTTCCACTAGAAGATAAAGTCACTGGCATAACTTAAAGGGATACTCCACACAAAAGCTGAACATTCTGTCATCATTTACTAACCCTCATGTGTTTCCAAACTTGTGTCTTTTTTCTCCGGAACACAAAAGAAGATATTTTGAAGAATAAGGAAACCAAACAACTTCATAGCCAAGAAAAAAAGAGACATATCTTCTTTTATGTTTCCCAGAAGAAAGAAAGTAATACAGTTCCCTTCCAGGAACTCAAGCTGCGTTGAAACGCTAGAGGAACACCTTCAGCATGACACGCTCTGAATCACGTGTGGAATCAGTCCAATGGAAGTACGAGACGTCACGGGCGGGATGACGTAGCGACCAGGAAGCTTAAATGGCTCATGCAGTGAGAACAACGTTAGCTTTCTGTCATTCAGCAAGCGTTACATGTTGTGTGAGGTCAAAAGTCAGTTTAGAAAGTAAAGGGCGAACATAAGCAGCAACACTTTAGGTTGTGTGTTCCTCCCTGCCTGCGCATTTTTACACACGGCTCCCCTTCAATCCCCCCAGTATGAGGAGCTTTTGGAGGTGGTTATTCATGCCGTAGCCAAGTTGAGCATCGATTGGCCATCTCCACGCCGGAGGTGCCAGAGCCACAGAGGTGTCATGGTCATGGGCTAGACCATTCTCAGCACATCTCTACAGCCCTTTTTTTCTTCACTATGCAAACGTGGCGGGACGGTCTGAAAACGGCTACAAGGGCATGCCTTGGGTGGAACAGATGCTCACGGACTATCTGTCCCCCAGCATGGCATCAACCTGCTGAAGCAGTTGGATGAGGGTGAGGAAGTTAAGTCTGAGGACATCACTGAACTGGTGGCGGCGGAGAGACACCTGTGGTTGGCCCTTTCCAATATTAAAGAGAAGGACAGGGTCTTCCTCAAGGACGCCCCACTTGCGCCTTCTGGCCTGTTTGTCGACAGACCAGGAGGCTCGTAAACCAGTAGCGGTTCCTCCCTCTCCACTCTCCAGCTCATGGGGCTGCTGGGCGGCCATTTCTCTCGTGGACAGTACCACCCTGGTATGTAGAGGTATTGGGAGGCTCGGCACTTCTATGGAGGTCTCTAGAACAGCTAGTTCTGCCGCCCCCCTGCCGGTTCGCCACTTCAGGGCACCGAGCTAGCTGCTCTGGCTACATCAGAGCCCAGTCTTGAGAGACTAATTCCCTTAGAAAACTATCTGGCAGCATGGAAGCTCCTGCCAAATGTGCCCCAGTGGGTCCTGCACACTATAGAGAGGGGCTACTGCATTCCCGAGCAGACTCTGGTAAAGGAACAAGAAGTAAACACTCTCTTGAGGAAGGAGGCAACTGATCTGTGGCAACTGAAGTGCTCAGTCAAGCGACTGAAGTTCAGAATGCTCACCATCAAGCAAGTCGTGTCTCAGATCAGGTCCGAGGACTGGTTTGTCACGATAAATCTAAAGGATGCATACATCCATGTCTCGATCCTTTCTCATCACAGGAAGCTCCTAAGGTTTGCTTTCAGGGGCGAAGCATACCAATATCGGGCTCTTCCTTTCAGCCTAGCACTCTCCCGTTGTACCTTCACGAAGTGTGTGGATATGTCCTCTGTGACTCCACGGCATCTGCATACTCATACAACTATACATACATACAACTATATACAGTAGCATACAACTATATCGATGATTGGTTGAAATTAGCTCAATCGAGATCGTTCTCGCCCAATTGAAGGAGCTGGGGTTGAGGCTGAACGCCAAGAAAAGTGTTCTTTCTCCACTTCAGAGAACCACTTAATTTGGCATGGTGTGGGATTTAACCACGATGCAGGCATGCATGTCTCCTGCTCGGATCAAGTCGATGCTCACTGTAGTCGCAAGAGTGAGAGAATAGACTGTAAAGCTGTCTGCAGTCACCCACTGTAAAGCAGTTTCAAAAACTGCTGAGTCTGATGGCAGCTGCATCCAATGCGATACGTTTTGGCCTGCTGTACATGAGACCTCTACAGTGGTGGCTCAAGACCTAGGGGTTTTCCCCGAGTGGGAATCCGCTTCACATGATCATGGTCATGCAGCAATGCCTTCATGCCTTGGACATGTGGGGGAAACTTTGTTTCTTGTCTCAAACGGACACGTCCCTCACTTGTTGGGAAGCGGTCATGAGTGGCTGCCAGCCCTGTGGCCTGTGTAGAGGTCATCATCTCATATGGCACATGGCGTGTTACAGGCTTTAAAGCACTTTCTCCCAGACATAAGAGATCACCATGTGTTGGTGTGCACCGACAACACAGCAGTGGTCTCTTGCATCAACCACCAGGGAGGTTAGCATTCGCTCCCCCTTTACAGACTGGCACACCAGATCCTTGTGTGGTCCCAGGGGAAACTCCTCTCACTGAGAGCAGTTCACATTGCTGGACATCTCAATATGGGAGCAGATATCCTGTTGAGGCAGGGGCAGAAGCCCGGGGAATGGATGCTTCACCCTGAGGTGGTGAAGCAGGTCTGGAGAGTTTTTGGCCAGGCTCAGGTGGTCCTTTTTGTGACTCAGGAGACAATATCCCCTTTGGTTCCCCAGTGGAGCTGGATGGGCACCATCTTTCACCCCCACCTGGAGTTGTGGAAGCTGTGGGTGTGGCCTCTGAGGGGGCACAACTCAGAGCTTCCGGTCTCTCAACCGAGGTTGTTGAAATATCCTCCAATCCAGAGCTCCTTCCACAAGAAAACTGTATGCCTTAAAGTGGAAACTTTCCACTTCTTTGTGCGGAGACCTCCAGCTCGACCCAATTAACTGCCCAGTTGGTACAGTGCTGGAGTTCCTGCAGGACTGTCTCTCCACAGGGTTGACCCACTCCACTCTGAAGTTCTTCTGAGGCTGAGGCTTCCAGTACATTCTCGCATCCCCTTTGTGCCCAGCATGGCCATGTCAACCCTGACCAGCAGAAGCTTAATTGTATGTGTCCAGTGTGAGCACTGGACACATACGTCCACAGAGCTGCCTGTGAAGGAAGGGGGACCAACTGCTTGTTTGCTATGCCCCCGCCCCCAAAACCCTTCTCGCAGGTGGCTCCATTCAGGACATCTGTAATGCTGCGGGTTGGTCCACGCCCCTGTTTTTTGTCAGGTTCTATGGCCTTGATATGCGGTGCCCTCACACTAGACAGGGATCTTATAAGTCTAGCGGTGTGGGCATACTCATTCCTCTAGCGATTCGACGCAGCTAGAGTTCCTGGAATGGAAAATCTTGGGTTGCGTATGTAACTTTGGTTCCCTGAGGAAATGAGACATTGCGTCTCAGTGCCATATTTCCTGCATCCCTGCAGCGCTTGCCTCATTTTCAAAGCTAATACTGTTCTAACCACACGTGCTTTTAAGCTTCATTGGACTGATTTCACACATGATTCAGAGTGTGTCATGCTGAGGGCGTTCCCCTACCATTTTGACGCAGCGTTTTGTTCCCTCAGGGAACCAAGGTTACATACATAACCCAAGATCTTTGGAAACTATATCAAGGTAAGTAAATGATGACAACATTTTGGGGTGGAGTAGTAGTTATATACTTTATGGGGTTTAGTGGGTTCAATAGGCCTTTATGACTGCTGTGCAGTGGCACAACAGCTGGTAAATAACATCATAGTTTTATATCATATGTTTTCCTATACTGTATATTTTAACAGAAATATTTTTTAAAATAGCTATTCATTTAATCTCTTCCTCACAATTCCATGTTCTCTTTGTGTCTGTAGAGAGGCTCAGCAGTTTGTGGATAAATTTGAAGGTGCTTTGGGCAAAGGGAAAGGCAGGAAACTGTATGCCTACAAAGTGATGATGATGAAGGTAGGAATATGAAAATCTTCAATTTATCTTTTATTTGTGTTTTTTTGTTTAAGAAATAATCATCACTGTTACTATTGCTGAAAATAAAACAAACATCTTGAAAGGATCCAAGATAAATCTATAGGTCAGAATGTCATAGAGAGGCTTTGCAGTGGACTTAGCAAAGCCCAAACCACCTGGAACTACCAATAGCAATACATACCAATGGGTTAAAACACTATTTAATACCTTAGCAACCACATAACCACCAAAGCACTATGATAGCAACATGTGCATAGGCAGATGCCACTAACGTGTTCTTAAAAAATGAAAAATATCTAGTTAAGTGAAGCCTCCTAATCTTCCTTATGTTTTGTGTCTCATCATACAGAAATGGATAAAGTTTCAAAGAGATTTTGAAAATTTTAGGACAGCTTGCATCCCATGGGAGCGGAAAATAAAGGAAGTTGAGAGTAAGTACTATTTTTTTTTTCTCAGAGGAATCGTGTATATCACTTCAGCTGTCCTACTGATGACAGAAAATGATTTATTTCACCCATACTGAATTAGAAATTGAATCAAGTGACTGCAAGTGACTAAAAAGAGGTATTCACATGAATGGTTCTTATTGTGAGCCCTGGCGATGTTTCATCCATTTGTAGGTCACTTTGGCTCCTCGGTTGCTTCATACTTTATTTTCCTCCGTTGGATGTATGGCATGAACTTGGTCCTCTTCAGCTTGACCTTTGGCCTGGTTGTGATACCAGAGGTCAGTGTATAATCAGTGATGTTGTGCTGTACCTACTAACTACATACAGTAACAATAAAATAATGCTCTTTTGCTTTACAGTAGATATCAGTAAAGTGTTTTTCTACCTTCTTTTCTTATCTTATTTCTTTATAAAATTAAAATTAGCTTAAAATGTACTTACCTATACACCATTTGATATGTAGATGAGTTTTTTTTTTTTTCTCCATTTGGAGAAATGTAGCATTATATCATTTGCTCGCCAATGGATCCTCTGCAGTGAATGGATGCCATCAGAATGAGAGCTCAAACTGCTGATAAAAAGATGACAAAAGTCATCAGCATGACTCCAGTCCATTGATTAATATCTTAAGGGTCTAAACAGCTGATGAAAACATCACAATAATCCATAAGTAATCCACATATGTTTAGACAACATTACTTTTCACTGGAGGAAGCAATATTTTTGATAGATGACTTGTGTTTTAGCTGGAAACATGTTTTATCACACACACACACACACACACACAGTTTTTTTTGTTTGTTTTGTTTCACAAGACAATTGATGGACGGGAGTCGTGTTGATTACTTTGTGGTGTTTTTGTCAGCTGTTTGAACTCTCATTCTGATAGCACTGATTCACTGCAGAGGATCAGTTGGTACGCAAGTGATGTAATGCTACATTTCTCCAAATCTGTTCAGATAATGAAACAAACTTACCTACATCTTGAATGGTCAAAGGCAGAGCTGTAGAAATTGTAATCTGTTACTGATTCAAAATGACATGACAAAAATTGTAGTTAGTAACGTAATCCATTACATTACACATTTTATCTAATGTAATCTGATTACTTTTAGATTACTGTTAAATCACTTTTGACCTAACTCGTTTATCACATTGATTTAAATAGGATAATCTTGTACCATATTGACATAAAAATACAAAGAATAGGAAAATATATTCCATTTGTTGTTATTAACAACATGAAGTGCATTAAACCTTAAACTAGTGTTTGTGAAAGAACTGCAGGAGGTTTATGAGTTTAATGAAAAGCTAATAATTCATTAATCATAAAAAAAATGTTTATGAAATAATTTTAAAATCAAACAAGAATAATAAAAAAATAATAATGTTTTATTTGTTTACCTGCATGTCATAACCAACCATAACGAAGATAACCAATGAACATGCAAATGTGATACTTTATTAAATATATACTATATTAAAATGTTTATCTCAGGGGTACTTACAAGTAAATATATTAGATGAAAGAGGAGCATGTGACAAAAAAGTTTCTGTGAATTTGTGCGTTTAATGTGTTTAAAAGACAAAAGCCTTCCGAAGACATAGAAATACATGGTTAAATAACCTACAGAGTGATAATTCAAATAAAAATGAGTTCAGTAGTTGATACAATGTTAAAATGCTTCTTAAAAATGATTTTTTTTTTTTTTGTAAATTAGTGGTCAATCACAAAACTTAAAGACATTCTGAATGTATATAAGAAGTAGGCTATTATAGAAAGGAAAATCTAAAAGATGAAAAAGAGGAATTAGGGAGAATCAATAAAATATGAGTAATATTTTGCTCTTGTATAATAATATGTAATTATGTAATCCATAAAAACATAACTGTAGTCTGATTATTAGCGTTTTGAAATATAGTATAATCTAACTACAAGTACTTCATTTTTGGAATCTGATTACTTAATCCAGATTACATGTAATTAGTTACTACCCAGCTCTGCCTAAGGGTGAGTACATTTTCAGCAAATTTTCATTTTTGGGTGAACTATTCTTTTAACTATTTAACTATATGCTTTGGAATTGTCCACAAGGTTCTCATGGGGCTTCCATATGGATCCATTCCTCGGAAAACTGTGCCGAGAGAAGAGCAAGACACTGCTATGGACTATTCTGTTCTCACAGATTTCAGTGTAAGATCATGATACATGCATTATGCAGTAGGGTCCTACTATAAAAATACTAAAAAAGGGCAGAATCTGAAATATTTAATTTCTTTTTCTGTTCAGGTTTAAATTACATTTAAACCCTGATTTTTTTTTATATATTTTCATATTTTTTCAGAATGATAGAATCCCATAGTGTCTTTCACATTTCTTATTATCATAATGTAAATGTATGGTTATCAATAACACTCTCTGATGCCCTCTCTTTAACAGGGTTACTGCAAGTACTCAGTACTTTTCTATGGCTACTATAATAACCAGAGAACCATTGGCTTCCTGAAGTTTCGTCTCCCTCTGTCTTACCTCATGGTGGGCATTGGGACCTTCGGGTATAGCCTCATGGTTGTGATCAGAACGTGAGTCCCTCTTTCATTCATTGCTAGATGTGGTAGCAATGACATGAAATGTTCCTGAGAAGTACATGTGACTTTGATTTTCTATGCTTATACAAAAAAGTGTCTTTAAAAGAGTATAATTGTTACTAGTACTTAGATGACAGAAGGTTGTGCAGGTAGAACATACTGTGTTGTCTTTAATTTTAATAAACCCTCCAACCTAAAGGTGAAGTGTTTAATAGTATTAGTGGAATTGTAATCATAATAAAAAATTAGATCCCCAAACACTTCCGTTAACCATTTTACCTTTCGGTGATTGTTAAAATGTGTACATTTTTATAAAATGCAATTTACATTCCAGATGTGGTTTAATATGTACATCTGCAATCCGACTGACATATTGGCCACATGCATTTGAAACAAAATTCAGCAAATTTGAAGGTCAACATTTATATTACTTGTATTACTTATATAACTTGTCAGAGAAATATGAAGGCATGTTTCCACCTCAAAGTAAAATATAGTAATGTAATTGTGAGAGTAAAAAAGTTAGTAGCTATTTTGAGATATAATGTTGCAATTACAAAAAATATAAAAATAAAGTAACAATTACAAGAAATAAAGTTGAAATTGTGTAATATAAACTTGTAATTACAAAAAACATAGTGATTATTGTTAGAAATAAAGTCACAATCAAGATAAATACAGTCACAATTGTGAGGTACTGACTGAAAATACCATAAGATATTTGTGAAAATAAGCCACACACTGAAAACAAAACAAAGATTCAAAGGTTTGCATGCCAACTTCTAAACTTATGACATTGGTCAAGCCAGACATTTTTAATGTCAAAAACAATAAACACTTCACCTTTAAATACGAAAACTTCTCTTAAGTTATCCAAAAAATGAGTTCACAACAGCATTGTTGTATGTTAGTATATACACAACACAATTGTTGTTGTTTTGACTGCAATTAGAAATTGCGCTTCTGTTATCCTGCCGGCGAGAATGGATTCTCTACAAGTGTTGAATAAAGTCCACTCTCGCTGTTAGGATGGCTAAAAACGCAGATGTGGGGGGAGGGGACGGAGAAGACAATGAGTTCACCTTTGCCTGGAAGATGTTCACCAGCTGGGATTATCTTATTGGAAACGCAGAGACAGCTGACAATAAATACGCCTCCATCACCACCAGCTTCAAAGTATGTGATTGTGTGTGTATGTGGAAGTGCTTGGTTAGGTGTGTGTGTGCTGACCACTGCAGTTTTTGTTTCATGGTCTGGTTTTCATGGTCTGGTTGTCCTTTCAGAGATCTGAGGAGGTCAACTCTCTGTAAGACCACATTTCTGCCACTGGTTTGATAAATCCACTGGCCAGATCGATTAATATGGTTTATATAAATTATATTAAACAAATGATCTGTATCTTAAAAATGCTCATGTATGAGTTTTTCTCAATTTGGAAGCTCTAATGCATTTTGCAGGAGTCCATTGTGGATGAGCAGGAGAACCAAAAGGATGAGAACATTCATCTGAGGAGATTCTTGCGTGTCCTAGCCAACTTTCTCATCACCTGTACACTGGGAGGAAGTGGCTATCTCATCTACTTTGTGGTAAAACGCTCCCAAGAGTTCGCCAATATGGATAACCTCTCATGGTACGAGAAGAATGAGGTAAAAATAGCCACAAGACTGCATTCAACATTTTGTCTTATGTACAGCCACTGTATTGTTTCACTAAAAAGACTAATATTAACATAGAAGCCCAGTTAATGATGTAATAACAATAACATTGTATCTTAGCTTGAGATCATCATGTCTCTGCTGGGGCTCGTGGGTCCGATGCTATTTGAGACTATCGCCGAGCTGGAGGAATACCATCCACGTATAGCTCTCAAGTGGCAGCTGGGGCGTATATTTGCACTCTTCCTTGGCAACCTCTATACCTTTTTGCTTGCTCTGTTCGATGAGGTCAATGCAAAAGTAAGTTCTGTGATGACAGCAGTGTTTACTTTCTATTCTTATTTGGGAATAAGTGATTTTTGAGTACACAGTACTGTTTTTGGCTTCAAGCTTGAAGAGGAGGAATCTATCAAAAATGCCACTATTTGGTTCATGAAGGAGTATTATGCCAACTACACAGCCAACAACCCAAATGACACAGGCACTCCACCTCCTATCGACCCTGCTGATGTCATCAGAGGCCCATGCTGGGAAACTACAGTTGGAATAGTAATGTGTCTTGTGTTCAGCAAAAATTATATAGAATGTATAGTTTCATTGATAAGATCTAAACTTTTGCTTGCACAAATCAAATCATTTACCTCAAACCATTCAAACTCTACCATTAGGAGTTTGTCAAGCTGACTGTATCAGATATACAAGTGACTTATCTGACCATCCTCATCGGTGACTTCTTGAGAGCATTTATTGTACGTTTTCTGAACTACTGCTGGTGTTGGGATCTGGAAGCTGGCTGGGTGAGTCCAATATATAAGCTCATCACCAACAACCTAAACTTTGGCCATTTAAGGATTTGACATCTTAACAGCCTTTTTTTTATTCTCAGCCTTCCTATGGTGAATTTGACATAAGCGGCAACGTGCTTGGTTTGGTGTTCAACCAAGGAATGATCTGGTAAGACAAATGCACACAACATGAAAACAACACAACATAAAATATAAGCAATGGCATCAATGAAAAAGAAAAAACTTATACATTAGTGCATAGTTAGCTGTGGACAGCCATGACTTTTTTATATTGTGAACAAAATGTTACTACTACCTGAAAAAGTTGTCTGCATGCCTTTGAGATAAAATGACTTACTTACAGCTTGCACTAGTGTAAACACTCTTTCAGCATTATAAAACCTACTGTGAGGATTGGTCAGCATTTCATCGATTTAAAGTATGTTTGAACCAAGACTTAATTGCTAGGGGTGTGCAGAGAAGCCAATAAATGTATACGTGTAGCAAAGGGGAAAATTATTGGTATCTGTATTCAGATAAAATCAAATTTGGGTGGGACTTAAACCAGAAGTTTGTCTAAACTGCATGGAAAGTGTATTTTAAATGTATACATATATGTGACCCTGGACCACAAAACTAGGCTTAAGTAGCATGAGTATATTTGTAGCAGTAGACAAAAATGCATTGTATGTGTCAAAATTATTGATTTTTCTTTTATGCAAAAAATAATTAGGATATTAAGTAAAGATCATGTTCCATTAAGATATTTTGTACATTTTCTAATGTAAATATATCAAAACTTGATTTTTGATTTGTAATATGCATTGCTAAGAACTTAATTTGGACAACTTTAAAGGCAATTTACTCAGCATTTTGATTTTTTTGCACCCAGATTCCAGATTTTCAAATGGCTGTATCTCGAACAAGTATTGTCAATGGAAATATTATTTATACAGCTTTCAAATTATGTATAAAACTCAATTTCGAAAAATTGACACTTATGACTAGTTTTGTGGTCCAGGGTCACATATACAAAAATAATTTTATTATATTAACCTAGACATTCTACTTAGAGACTTTTACAGACTCAGAATTATGCATTTTCAAGGTTATTAACACCAAAATTATGTTGGACACAAAGCTATATAATATTTTTGTAATATGTACATTTATTCTCAGATTTATCTAGTATTATTAAGACATTAACTATAGTAATTTATAGGAATTACTAAGCAGAGAAATTACAACATATATCTTTCAGAAAATGTAGAGTTCATTAATTGTAGTCTTGATTTCTATAAGAATGTGAACGGCTTTTACAAATTTTAATTTTGCAATTAGTCATTTTAGCATGTTGTGAATGCATATAAAGTCTAGCAAAAGTTCATCATTTACATTATTGAGCTCAGTAATAAACTCTAAAAAGTCGATAGAAATGTTGTTTACTGTAAATATTTCATTAAATACTAGAATAGTCAACAAAATAGTTCATCTGATTGAACATATTATTCCAATGTTTGTTTTTACCTTGTACTGATAAACTTCAATTCTATAACTTTGCTTTAGAATACATACCAAACATAGCTTACCAAAACAAGAATTAGCCACCATTCTCTTGTAGATACCTGTAAATATAAAGCTGTTTGTCTGTTTTTGTCAGGATGGGGGCATTCTATGCTCCTGGTTTGGTGGGCATCAATGTACTTCGGCTCCTGACGTCCATGTACTATCAATGCTGGGCTGTAATGGCCTGTAACGTCCCACATGAAAGGGTCTTTAAAGCTTCCAAGTCCAATAACTTCTACATGGGCCTGTTACTGCTCATCCTGTTCTTGAGTCTCCTGCCTGTGGTTTACACCATCATGTCTCTGCCTCCCTCCTTTGACTGTGGACCCTTCAGGTATCCATGCACAAAAACACTTGCACAGAATGCCATACATTAATTTTTATTACCAAATTTGATCATTGTGACATTTCCTGTTTACCACAGTGGGAAAGAAAGAATGTTTGACGTCATTATGGAGACCATTGATCTTGATCTACCTGCGTTTATGGGGACCCTCTTCGGCTACGTAGCAAACCCTGGACTCATTATACCAGCAGTTCTTCTCATGGTGTAGGTGAATTATTAGTTTTCACAATCACGTAATACAAGCAAAATCCCTTACATTTTTGCTTTCAATTTCTTTCAGTCTGGCTATTTACTACCTGAATTCTGTATCAGAGGCTTATAAAAACTCAAACATGGAGCTAAAAAAGAAAATGCAGATGGTTGGTATTTTTTATGTACAGATTCACAACAGTAGGTTTTGTTAAATGGCAGAAATTTCTTTAGCCAGTATGTGCTTCTAAAATTAATTTCTAGGCAAGAGATGAGGAGAAGAACAGACGAAACAACAAAGACAGCACAAACCAGGTGATGAAGGACCTGGAGGATCTACTTCCAAATCGCTCTCATGTGCCCCATGCTCCTCCAGAGAATAGTGCAGGTGTGTATTGCATAGATAGAATGTTCTAACTGTCCAGTCCTACATTTGCAACTGTAATCACATTCTCAGATAAGCTTTTGCTGCTACAAATCAAAAGTTTTGAAATAAATTAATATGTTTATTCAGCAAGCTTTTTATTCATCATAGAATCATGAAAAAAAAAAAAAAAATTAATAGCCAGCACAACTATTTTCAATTGTGATAATAATAAAAAATATATCACTTGAGCACCAACATTAGAATGATTTCTGAAGGGTTATATTATCCTGAAAATTCAACTTTGCCATCATAGAAATACATTTTTAGTGTGGTAAATGCATCCTTGGTGAGAAAAAGAGATAACATTTCTAAAATATTTAAAAATCCTACAGACAATGGTAGTGAATAGTAGTGGATTGTATGCATTTGAATAATTAAAAAAAAGTACAGAAATTATACAAAAATACAGTAAATCTTGAACAGGGGATGCTTCAGATTAAACTCTCACCCCTCATTTTATTTGTTTTATCCTGCCTTAGAAAAAAAACATGATCAGGGTGGAAAATCCCCAAAAGTGAAACCAGGCACAGCTGGAGGTGGCGTGCATCTGCAGAAAGACGTGTCACTCGCGTCAGCTAATCCTAATGCCCGGGGGCCTGTGACTCGAGCACCAGGCCCCAGGGGACCTGGACCTCTACCTGGCCAACCAGGGGCAGGCAGGGGCCAAGGGCCACCCCCTAGACGTCAGTAATGTGTGATCTATTCATTATTGTGTGCTCTGCCGGTCTACACACTGTAAAATGAATGAAAGCCTTGGTTGTTAAAGAAATGGATATTTAAAATGATTACATGGTTTTGCTGCAGAAATTTGGAAATATAGAAATATCATACATTTTCATACAGTATATTGCATATATACATACAGTGGCCCCAAAAAGAATTTGGTCACTTAGTCACATCTAAAAATATTTAAATTTAATGGCATTAGAATTTAATTGCATTACCAATTTGCATCTTCAAACAGATGGCAGAAGATTTCTTGAAACTTCCCTAAATTTTAAGCACCTCATTAGGTTTTGTTTATTATATTATCTATTACCTTCTTCCACTGACATTGGACATCCAAAAGTGTCCAAATACTTTGTCTTCATTTTGAACAGTATATCAGGTGTTTTATCATTAAAAAAATAATAATAATTATAGGGGACATCAGATGGCCATTTTCAAGTTGGTATGATTCTTTAGGGTCTTCGTGAAATGTCTGCAAAATACTTTGATGGTCACGTAGAACAACGCCCTCTTTACCTTGTCGAAAACAGCTCTGTTCACATTGTCCCGTTTTGGTGCATGTCCCTTTAAGTGATAATGAGCTACTGCTCACTCCACCCCTCCCTAGCAGGCACCGGATGTCAATATAACATCAGGTTGACGTTGGACCAGAATGAATTGCATTTTGGTTGAGAATGAAAATCAGGTTGATGTCAATATTTGAAGTTGACTTAACGTTGGATTTTGGTTACGCAACCTAAAAACAGCAAAACATCCATGTCAGCTGATGTCTGCATTGGACATCAAATTAATGTTGACATTAGATGTTGAATTGACATTGAATTGTATCGCAAATATATATAGTATTTTGTGGCACATTACTGTCAAAACAAAACGGGAGAAAATGATGACTCTTATATTCACTTTTACATACAACTACAAAACCTATTGTTTACGAGACATCGTCACTACAGCTGCTCGAACGCAGAGAAAATGGCAGACAGCGCACAACTGGCTAAGGCCTGAAATGTGCTGATACGGGACAGTCTGTCAGAGGTTGTGGGTGGGGCCTGAACAGTATGACATCATATTGCTCAGAAAATCAAAACGGCTTGTTAATTGAGACTGTTTCTTCTCAATTATTAAAAAAAAAAAAAAAAAAAAAAGAAGGGAATGAATTTTTGTCATTGTAGAATTACAATTATACAAACACCATGTAAAAGTACATTTTGCATCCGATGTCCCCTTTAAAATAAATGCTTGCAGTGATATTTTGTTTGATGCAGTGGCATTCATGTATTTTTAATTGTGTCTTAAGTGTCTAAATTCTCTTTGGGTCCACTGTATGTGTTATGTGTTTAATATGTATAAATGATCACTACATATAACTACTTTATCATTGGACTACAGTTACATGTTACAGTTACAGTTGTCTATTCTGTTTTGTGTTTTATAATAAATCCAAAATCTATGAAGTTTTTGAGTCATTTCCTTACTTTAGTAACAGTTGAGCATTCTGAAGATTGGATTACTAATGATCACAAGGATACATGAATCACTCAACAAGCAGCCAAACAGGTTCTGAACGTTTCTGCATTTATCTTTTGTGTAAAGGCGACGACAAACCCAGAACCCAGTTATACAACATTACTTTTTCAACCCTTCATGTTTTTTTTAGTTTGTCCTGTCACCTAAAAACGACCCCACAGCTTTGACTAAACATTTGCAGTATGAGAGAACTGTGGTCGAGAGTTGTGGCTTGACCTTGAAGGGATAGTTCACCCAAAAATGCTATAATTTCTTCACCCTTATGTCATTCCAGATTCTTTCTTTTGTGGAACACAAAAGGACACACATCTGCATTATCTTCCTTTTGCCTTTCACAGCAGAAAGTCATGAGTTTTTGGAAAGCAATTAATGAGTAAATCATCATAGAATTTCTATTTCTGTATGAACTACTTGTGCACAAATAGACTAGAATAGAATATGAAATCAAATAGATGCATGTGCAGTCTTGTGTATAAAAAAATAGTGAACAATTTCACAGTAGTGTTGGGGTAACACATTGCAAGTAAAGCAGATTATGTAATCAGATCTTTTTTTCAAGTAACTAGTAAAGTAACTCATTGCATTATTTACAAGAAAATTTCCCAAACACTGTGTATGAGTTTCTGTTACACAAACTACAGTTTGAGGTGAGTGCAGCAAACACATTAAATGACTAAAGACAGGTACAACCAGAACAACCTGGTCCAACCCCTCCAAGTTTTTTTGCACACGTGTTTAAAGAATAAAAGGCCAGGTTATGATCCTGAAATTACCTGTTTCAGACCAGCTCTCACAGACTTCTCAAGGGAAAAGGTGAGAAACATATATTTATAATCACATTTTACAAGCACAACATAGCATTTATGTATGTGTTTACGTATATATGTATTTATTTATTTGTTACTTGTCACAGCATTTTCAAAACTGTTAAAAGAATGACATTCTTCAAGAAGTTTCTTCAGAAAATTGGTGATGATGACAGCAGCAAGGTAAGTTTAGATTATAAACATGACCAATGATTTGTACATATTAAAATACGCCTCAACATCACTACTTATATTATTAATTAATCCATGGTTTGACATTCAGTGGCTGTTGTAATATGTTTCATCACAGGGTTTTAAAAGTGGTGCTGATGAGACGGCATACTTTGGAACAGTCAAGGCTGATACAAACTTTAATGCCCAAAATGATGCTGCAAAATTGAAGAAAGCCATTGAGACTAAAGGTAAATATAATTCCATGCTGCTGATACCAAAGTTAAAATTACTGTAGGTATGCTGCTGCTTTTTTGAATGTGTTTTGACAAAGTAAGAAAAAGAGTGTTTCTTTTTCAGCTAGATATAATAAGTTATGTGTTTATTCAAGTGTTGTCATGTTTATAAGAACACACCCCTGCAATACCTAGAAAAATTTCCTAGAATGCATTCCAAGAACTACTGTATGTCATAGTTGAAAGCACAGAAGTCATTCAAGACACTGAACAAAACTGGCTACATGACAAAATAAATGTACCTAATGTACCAATGAGTTATTTTGTATTTTTACAAAATATGTGCTGTAGTTTGATCATATAAAGCTGCTCACTTTCGTCTGTTTTCCTCTCATGAAGGTGTGGATGAAGCTACTATTGTGGATGTGCTAGCAAAGAGAAACAATGCACAAAGACAACAGATCAAAGAAGCTTATCAGCAGAGTACAGGAAAAGTAAGCATATTTACATCCAACAGTGTTTAAATGTATAAAGATGGTCTGCCATGTAATTGTCCATTCATAATTCTCAGTCATTTTTAATTGAAATACAAGCAGAAATTATGTCAAGCACATCACTGACATCATGTACACTGCATTAAACATGGTCCAAAAAAAAAAAAAAAAAAAAAACTTTATTATAGATTGTTTTAGTTTATGAGCTACAGTATGACTGAACTATGATTATGCCAATTATTTCTAAGGTCAAACGCAGACGTAGCCTACATTTACATCATTTTACCAGCAGGTGACACTCTTAACTCATAAGGTCACCGATTTAGTTTCACTCTAAATGCATTAAATAAATAAATTAGCTGACAATTCAACAATTGTAGTTGTGTATTATATTATGTAATATTATTTATTTATGTATTTATTTATTTTCTGGTCAGCCTCTGGCAGATGCACTGAAAAAGGCTTTGAAGTCAGATTTTGAGGAAGTGGTCCTGGCCTTGCTGATGACACCCCCTGAATATGATGCTTTTGAAATGAAAAAAGCCATGAAGGTTTGATGTTTTATATTTTTTTGTTTTGTGTTGTTGTTGTATTTATTTATTTATTTTATTATAAAAAACAAAACAAAACAAAACAAAAACCTTTCCTGTTAATATTTAAATATTTTGGTCCCATTTTATATTAAGTGGCTTTAACTACTATGTACTTACATTTAAATTTATCATTTGATACAATGCACTTGTTGTGTACATACATGTTTTTACACTGTACTTATATTTTAAAAAAAAACTTGTATGTAGTTACATCCATAATTCATTTTCTGCGACTGCTTTTAGAATTACACTATTGACCTATCCTTTAAACCTTAACCCACCCTTAAACCTACCCATACCACTAAACCTGTCCCTAACCTTACCCATATCCCACCTCAATTGCAGCATAAGTGTTTTGCAATACAACATGAACACAACAAGTACATTGCACTTATTTCTTTAAGGAAGTTGTAGTTAAGGCCACCTAATATACACTCAAAAAAAAGTTGTTGAACGAACGTAACTAAATTATGTTAAACTTTTCCATCTAACTGAATTGTGTTTTTCCAACAAAATCTAACCAGTTTGAAATGACAGTGGTCAGTGATTGCTTTAGTTGGGCTCTGGACACTTGACTTTTTAATAGTAAATTTTGTTTGGCTTACTTTGTACTGAGTTACTTTGTAACTCAGTTATATCAGCTAGACAATCCAAACGATAAGATGATCAGGTGATGTTGATTATGTTTTGTAATCTGACCTGAATTTTGAAATTTCTGAAAGTCACCATTTTGATTCTAGCCATTCTGTGTTTGGACAGTATATGATTGGGAGTTGTCAGCATATTCAGAAAAAAAACAACAATGAATAAATATAAACATTTATACACTAAATATATTTATATTTATTAATATAAATAAATATATAAATTTTGTTTAGGTACACACAGACATCAAGAACCAGCATATGAATCTCAACAATGGTGACAAATAGCATATTCAGAAAGACAGATCAACTCTGAACATTGCAAAGCAAATAGAAAGACAATTCAGCTCATAATTTATTCATGTGGCAATGCATGATGGGAACCATGGATGAGTTTTGACTGGCTACAACATGCTGATTTGATGATCACCGTTGTTGAGATTCATACACTGGTTCTTGATGTCTGTGTGTGCCTAAACAATATATATATATATATATATATAAAAAATATATATATATTTATATAAAAAATATATATATATTTATATATATATATATATTTATTTATTTATTTTCCAGAACTGCCTAAAAGAAATCTTTTCAAAATGTATAGAAATTTCAGAATCTATTGCCGTTGGTTTACAAGGCTGTTATAAAGGAAAATTAACTCAGAGATTAGACTCTAAGTAAAATAATGATTATGTTAAAACATAATCATGAACACCGGATGACTGCTGTTCTTGGCTTGTCTGTCTTTTAACAAATACAGCAGCCAAACAAAATCTAATATTAAAGATATAAGTGTTAAGATCCCAACTAAAGCCATCACTGACCACTGTCATGGTAACCTAAAAATGTAATTGTCTTCAGTGATTCTGTTTGATCTTTTGAACAAGACGGCTATGTGTAAATAGAGCCACCATCTGTTCCGGAGTGCCCCACTCAAAATGAACAATTGAAATCTAGTTGGAATGACCAATTTTTTTTTTTAGCTGTTTAGATTAAATTAATTTTTGTTCATATAACAAGATTACAACAAATCATTTCAAACTGGTTAGATTTTCTTGGAAAAACAATTCAGTTACGTTCGTTCAACAACTTTGTTTTTGAGTGTACACTGAAAAAAATGTTCATAACAGGTCTTTGAAATTACAAAAATGAATCATGTTTATTCAACACAATTCATTTATGTTTCTGTTGTGAACATACACTCAAAAAAAAAAGTTGTTGAACGAACGTAACTAAATTATGTTAAACTTTTCCATCTAACTGAATTTTTTAGATTACCATGACAGTGGTCAGTGATTGCTTTAGTTGGGATCTTAGCACTTATATCTTTAATGTTAGATTTTGTTTGGCTGCTGTATCTGTTAAATGACAGACAAGCTCAGCAGTCATCAGGTGTTCATGATTATGTTTTAACATAATCACTATTTCACCTAGAGTCTAATCTCTGAGTTAATTCCTTTACTGACTATAACAGCCTTGTAAACCAACAGCAATAGATTCTGAAATTTCTATAGATTTTGAAAAGATTTCCTTCAGGCAGTTCTGATGTTTTTTTATATAAAAAAAAAAACATATTGTTTAGGCACACACAGACATCAAGAACCAGTGTATGAATCTCAACAACGGTGATCATCAAATCAGCATGTTGTAGCCAATCAAAACTCATCCATGGTTCCCATCATGCATTGCCACATGAATAAATTATGAGCTGAATTGTCTTTCTATTTGCTTTGCAATGTTCAGAGTTGATCTGTCTTTCTGAATATGCTATTTGTCACCATTGTTGAGATTCATACGCTGGTTCTTGATGTCTGTGTGTACCTAAACAAACTCAATATATTTATTTATATAAATAGATATCAATATATTTAATGTATACATTTTTATATTTATTTTTTTTTTTTCTGAATATACTGTCCAAACACAGAATGGCTAAAATCAAAAAGGTAACTTAGAAATTCAGTACAGATGATAAAACAAAATCAACATCACCTCATCTTATCTCTTGGATTGTCTAGCTGATATAACTGAGTTACAAAAGCCAAACAAAATCTCCTGTTAAAAAGTCAAGTGTCCAGAGCCCAACTAAAGCAATCACTGACCACTGTCATGGTAATCTAAAAATGTAATTGTCTTCTTCAGTGATTCTGTTTGATCTTTTGAACAAGAAGGCTATGTGTAAATAGCACCACCATCTGTTCCGGAGTGCCCCACTCAAAATGAACAATTGAAATCTAGTTGGAATGACCAATTTTTTTTTAGCTGTTTAGATTAAATTAATTATGTTCATATAACAAGATTACAACAAATCATTTCAAACTGGTTAGATTTTGTTGGAAAAACACAGTTTAACATAATTTAGTTACGTTCGTTCAACAACTTTTTTTTTTTTGAGTGTATGTTCACAACAGAAACATGAATTGTGTTGAATAAACATGATTAATTTTTGTAATTTCAAAGACCTGTTATGACCATTTTTTTCAGTGTAAAGTGGGACCAATGCTTTTAATAAATGCTTAATAAATGTTAGACCGTTTACACTGTTTTATTTAAAGATTAGTTTAACTAATTCAGATTTCATTGATTATCAGGGTCTTGGGACAAAAGAGTCTGTCTTAAGCGAAATTCTAGGGACCAGATCAAACAAGGAGATCACAGCAATGAAAACTGCTTTTAAAGAAGGTAACAACACAGATCTTCCTGAATGCAGATGTGTGTGTAGATGCTAAACTCTTTCTGTTGTAAAGCTTACGGAGAGCTACTGGAGGAAAAAATTAAAGGTGAAGTTAGCGGAGATATCGAAACTACCCTGCTTGCCCTTTGCAAGGTACAGAAATGGCACTGTTTAGTGCAGGGGTTCTCAACTCTGACCTGCAAGATCCATTTTCCTGCAGAGTTCAGCTCCAACTCTAAACTGAAAAATGGAAAATGGATCACGTGGGCCAGATTTGAGAACCCCTGCCTAAGTGTATTTTTGCTACACCATAAGAAAACTTTATTATGTGTACTTAATATATATATCTCACCAGGCTACCAGGAGTGAAGATTACAAAATTGATGATGGGCTTGCAAAGAGTGATGCAAAGGTACTGTGGCGGATTCCACTCCAACACTGTAACAACTCACACTAACTAATGTGTTTAAATTAGATTAGTTATCTGGGTCTAAATCATTTTGCAATAACCGGTTCTGAATTTGGATTGACATCTGGTAGTATCCTATTCATATTCTTCATGTACATTATATGTTTTTTTAGAAGCTGAGTCGGTTTTGAATAAAACAACATTATGCTATGAGTGTAATATTGCTTTCATACAACTTTTATACATGAAAGTTGCTTTTTGAGTAACTTACATTTAGACCAAATATTGCTGGTTTTGTTTAATAGTGCACTACTGCCATCTGTGACTGAAACATGAAATTGCAATATATTGGTGCTTGCATTTCTTGTTTTACATCCGTTGTGCTTTATATGTATGTGCACACAATTTTGTACCATTGTATTTTAGATTATGTGATCTTTTTTGCTTTTAATCCATTTTTTTTTTGTGTGTTGTTTGTGATTCATTTTGGAACTGGTTGGTTTAGTTTACATTGATTAATTGGTGTATTTACATACTGTATATTCATTTAGCAGGGACTTTTATACAAAACATCAGTTTTCATAGAGCCACAATATTGCATTTCTATAGCAAACTAAAATAGTTTTTATTGTTACTGGTGCTAATTTATTAAGCCTTAAGTAGTGTTAAGAGGTGTGAAGTGGAGTGACTGGGCGGTTTGTGAGATGTGGATGTGAATAGTGAGGATTATCTGGTTAAACAAGTGCTTCATACATTACAATAAGGTTCTTAGCTGCTGTTGAATCTGGCAATACACTGATGTTGTGGTAAGATTGATAGAGTTGCTTAGATGACATGTTGTACAATGAATGGCTTTCCTGAGGTAAATATGACCTTATGTGATGCATTGTTCATAAGCTGTTTTACACAGATTGAGCAATATGATGCATGATTCATTTCAGTAAGTTGTTCTGTTTCTGGCAGACATGAAATATTATTTCTAAGCATTTATACTGTCCCTCCAAGCAAAATTATGTATAGTGCAGTTTCATCTAATAATCCCTGATCACATGTAATACTTTACGCCATAATTACATGCAGAAATATATTTTGTGTGAGGTCAGTTGCATGTCAGCACACCGATCTTGACGATTGCTACAGTTCACGTCTGCAGTAATTATTAATTCACATACACGAATCCTAAAAAAATAATCATGTTCGAACAAACCCTGACTTTTACTTATCACCTACCTTTGACTAGGTGTAAGATTTAGTCTCAAACACAGCACTACGCCTAGCAACAGGTATTAATACTACACATAATTGAAAGCGCATTTTACGTCCTGCCAAATCTTACAACCAGGTGTACGTCCATCTGTTGCAACCAGCCACTGGTGATATACTGTAACATTCTAAAGGTAGCATACAGGTCTAAAAATATGAACAGTGCTGTCTTTCTGACAGGAGAACAACAACCAAAAACAGTTTTTTGGTGTAGGTGCTCACTTTACCTTAAGTACGTTGTGTGCAGTGACGCATAGACTACTATAAAATGGAAAATAGAAATATTATAGTAATAACCCAACAGTGTGTAAGGTTGTGTAAATGTCAGCATACTTGTGTGCATGTATATGCGCTCACAGTCTCTGCTTTATACAGGTTTTGTTTGAGGCAGGAGAAAATCGGGTTGGTACTGTTTGCTCTGTACTAATTGATGTCCTCACATCCAGGAGTGAAGCTCAGTTGGGCAAAAGTAAGTGGAGGAACAGCTCTAAAAGAATACAGATGTTACATATCTGATTATGCTTCAGAGATAGTTAACTTTATTTTTTAGGCCCTGATTTTGTTATTTAAAATGTGTTTGCAGTTTTCCAGTATTATGGCAAATACAGCAAGCAGGGTTTGGCCAAAGCACTAGAGAGTGAGCTGCATGGAGACCTTGAAGACTGTCTGATGACCCTGGGTAAGGAAACAAGGCTTCATTTTAGTCTGCATGTATGTATGCGGGTGTGTGCGAGAGATTCTAGATATGCTTAATGCTTCAGTGATCGAAACACAAAGTGCGAAACCTTTAGGAAGCTTGTTTTTCCAGCTCTACTGGTGGGTCCAGACAGCATTATCGCACATATATTTATCTCACAAAGATGGGTATAAAGATACAATAGTAACTAAATCAAGTCACAATTTCCCTTTGTGTGCACGTAACAGCTTTTTGCCGACATACAAACCTAATGACATTATTTTTCATATTTAGTGAAGTCAGCTTGGAACAAACCTGCCTACTTTGCAGAAAAACTCAACCTGGCTATGAAGGTAAAGTTGCAAAGGAATTCATGGATTGTATTTTAGTACGCCCATGTGATTGTGCACTGTAAGTGCTGCATATGTTTTTGCTTTATTTATTTATATATTTTTACGTGAATTTAACTGTAATGTGGACTTCTAGGGGTTAGGAACCAATACTGATACACTGACTAGAATCATTGTGAGCCGTTCAGAAATAGACCTGCTGAAAATCATTCAAGAATATAAAAGGATGTATGGCAAAACCCTTCAGGAGGCCATTCTGGTGAGTCTCCATCATTTTAAAAAAGCTATAACCAACTAGCTTGAAGCTAACGTGACATAAATGAGACCATTTACTTCACATCCATAATTGAATAAAATGGTCACTTTTCAAGACCATTTTCTAATGAATTCAAGTCAAAATCACTTCTTAATTTTCTTTTCTGGTTTTACAGAAGGAAACAAGTGGAGATTATGAGAAGATTCTTCTGGCTCTCTGTGGGACTCAATAATCATCTGAATTATGTGACAAAAAACATCTGCAGATTCATTACATGGTTATATTAACTACCCATTTTAGAACAACTCAATCCCCCGTAGTTGGCTTATGAAAATTGTTTAATTTCAATATGAAAAAAATCATTATGCACATGTTGCATGCAACATATAAATGTTTTTGTCAGTATAATACAACTTGACATATTGTCATAGTAATTCAAGTGTTTATTACAATTAAATGCAACTGTATATTAGTATTATTGTAATAAATCACTTTGTAAATGGTGGCAATATTTTACATTGTGGCATATTGTTTTTTTGTTGTTGTTGTTGTTTTTTAGCATGTGACAGTATGTGAGAATTCAGGACAGGAACACTGGCTTGACGTTATCTGTGTGTCTGTTCTCACAATCAAAGAGACAAATTCCACGACTAATAAAATCTTTAAAACTAGTTTAAAGCATGTAATATCTAGTGAACAATATCATTTTATATGTACGTTCGGGCAGACCTGTTCTCAATGTTAACACACTATTAACTATGACTTTTGCCTCAATAAACTCCTAATTTGCTGCTTATTAATAGTTAGTAAACTAGCTTAGGTAAGGTTAAGTTTCGGTGTGTTGAAGGATTAAGGGATCTAAAATATGGTCATGCAGAATATGTCATTAATATGTGCTACTAATCAAGTGCCAGTATGCATGCTAATAAGCAACTAGTTAATAATGAGAATTGGTTCCTAAACTAAAGTGTTACCAGAAGTTCCCTTACGAAAATTGACCCTAGTTTTATTACAGTAAAAGTGTAGTAACCATGGTATTTGTATAACTATTAATTATAACCATTAATTTGTGGTAAACTATAGTGACCATGGTAAAACAGTAGTTCATTTTTGTAGAGGTTTTATTGTAAATTTAGTTTTGTATTATGTCTAAACTATACAACTGGAGGTGAGTGCAGCATTAACATATTGACTGACAGGTACAACCAGATTATACTGGTCTAACCCCTTCACCCAGCCCAAAGTTATTTCGGTGGGTGTGTATAAGGAATAAAAAGACAGGTACTGTTCCCGAAATTACCCACTTCAGGTCAGCCTTTACAGACTTCACAGAGGAACAGGTGAGTTATATTTATAAATGCGTTTCACTGCATGTCTTTGACTGTAGTTTGCCCTTATTAATATTGTCAACAAGTCTTCATGATGCTATATTCATGGTATTGGAATTGCTATGACAATCTACAGTAAATAAATCTGCACAATATTTGCAATATTTTCTTTATAGTATCTTCAAAGCTCTCAAGATGTCTTTTTTAAAGAATCTATTCCAATCAAGTAATGATGAGCAGGTAAGTAAATACATTACCTTCATTAAGGTCATTCAAAAAGATAAACTTTAGGGGGATCTCCTGTAGTTAGCAAAAAAAAAAAAAAAAACTTGGATTATGTATGTACGTACATGTTGCTATATATTTCATCTCAGGGTTTCAAACCTGCTCCTGCTTTTGAGTCGGGATTCTTTGGAACAGTCAAGGCTTATCCTAATTTTGATGCCAAGAATGATGCAGCAAAATTAAAGAAAGCCATCGAGACCAGAGGTAAAATCCAAAGTTAAACACGTTTAACATGCTTTCATGTTCATGGTGTTGAAACTCAAGTAGAAGTTCATTTTTGCTGCATGCTTAGAGGACACACCCCACCAACTGCCATAGGAAGAAGAGTGCTTTTACTTTTACCCAATATATAGCTCTGTTGGGACTTGTATTAATATGCTTCTAGCTGTATTGCCCTAATTTATCAGTGATTATGCACAATGAATCAAGTGAGCTTAATAACAAGAACCAGCAATGTTACTCTGTAAACAGCAGCTCATGTGAAAACCAATGTGATTTTGACCTGTTTTCCTCTCATGAAGGTGTGGATGAAGCCACTATTGTGGAGGTGCTAGCAAAGAGGAGCAATGCACAAAGGCAACAGATCAGAGAGGCTTATAAGCAGAGTACTGGAAAAGTAAGCATATTCACATTCTTTAAAATCTTTTTTAAGTATTCAGTATTCATTTAAATCCAGTAACTTATTAACCTTTTACTTATTTAAGCTTTCCATTCCACCTTAAATAACATTTAAGGTGTTATTTCATAATCGTTAAATGTTATGCTGAGGCTACATTTGTTGTATAACATTTTTTTTTTCAAGTGCACTAAAAATAATGAAAGATTACGAAATCAACAATTTTTCACTTTAACAATCCTTTTTATGAACACTTGAACTTGACATTATGAGACAATACAGATGAATGAGCCAAGTCATATTGGGCCATCTGCCCATTTTGTGTCAGGCTTAATACAATACAATACAAAAGTTTTAATGCTAACTAAAGTTTTTACTGTGCCAATCTTTTATTTTCAACCCTTGAAAGTCAATTCCAAATGTAAGAGTGGCTCTTTCTAATATTTTTGGTGTTATTTTGTACTAATAGCTTTTATTAATTTAATATTAATGTATGCATTTTATTAATCCTCAGCCTCTGGCAGATGACTTGAAAAGGGTTCTGAGGTCAGATTTTGAGGAAGTGGTCCTGGCCTTGCTGATGACTCCTTCTGAGTATGATGCTTTTGAAATGAAAAGAGCTATAAAGGTACAACTTGTTACTGTTCTTGTATTGATTTTATTCAAAGTCTTACTAAATACTAATTCTTGAATCTATTTATTAATACTAAAATATAATTTTATATTATTCTACTAAATAATAATATAAATATAAATTAATTATATTATTATTATTATTATTATTATCAGGGTGTTGGGACAAATGAGGCCGTCCTAAATGAAATCCTGGGGACCAGATCGAACAAGGAGATTGCAGCATTGAAAACGATTTACACTGAAGGTAACAAGAAATATTTGCATACATATGTACATGTTCTTCCTAAAAGCAGAGGTAGCTGCTAACCACTTTCTGTTGTACAGTCTATGGAGAGCTGCTGGAGGAAAATATTAAAAGTGATGTTAAAGGACATCTTGAGACTACCCTAGTTGCCCTTTGCAAGGTACAAAAATAGTTAAGTGACAATTCTGTAACAGGACAAGAACTTATTTGAATAGATGATGACATATATATATATCAATACCTCATAACTTCAGGCTACCAGGAGTGAAGAACGTAACATTGATGATGGAAAGGCTATGAGTGATGCAAAGGTAAAGATTCTTTATTTACTCTATGGCTAGTGAAGTATGTAAGCTGATCATTATTGCAAAAAAAATCTCGACCTTGTCATGCTTTGGCTTACAGATTTAGCATGGGTATGTTGCCATGGACAACGGTCCATTATAAAGTTTTGCAGTCATCTGACTGATCAATGCTTGACCCAATAGAATCAAGTTTCCACAAAGCCATGTATAATGCATTCTAAACTTAAACAAACAATGTAGATACAGTCTCTGACATTTGTATGTTGCTGTTTCAGGCTCTTTTTAATGCAGCAGAGAATCGGCTTGGCACTGTTTGCTCTGTTCTGATTGAGATCCTCACAAACAGGAGTGAAGCTCAGCTGTGTAAAAGTAAGTGGAGGAATCTGAATCCTCTTCAGAGATGGTTGATTTTTATGATTTTGGTGTAGTTCATATCATGTTTTC
Organism: Cirrhinus molitorella; assembly: GCA_033026305.1. Lineage (NCBI taxonomy): Eukaryota > Metazoa > Chordata > Actinopteri > Cypriniformes > Cyprinidae > Cirrhinus > Cirrhinus molitorella. The sequence continues at coordinate 27,795,360 of CM065119.1, forward strand.
TGAAGCACTAAAAGTGTTCTTTAAAATCCACAGTTTTACAACATTATAGCACATTGAGCAAAGACGGTCTTGCAAAAGATCTTGAGGGTGAGCTTCATGGAAGCTTTGAAGACTGCCTGACAACCCTGGGTAAATATATAAGACTTTATTTCAGTCTGTGTATATCTTTGTGGGTGAAAGAGAAACTAGTCATTTTAAATGCTTCAGTGGCCATTTGAATGAAAGAATCTTTATTAGAACGTGTTTAAAAGAGCCAGGGTGGTTTCATTCTCACACATGAAAACTTTTGGTCATAAGTTTAAGTTATTTTTATCTTTAATAACAATTATGAATTATATGTATAATTATAATAAGAATATTTACTTGTCTTTTTCATGTTTAGTGAAGTCTGCTTGGAACAAACCTGCCTACTTTGCAGAAAGGCTCCACTTGGCTATGAAGGTAAAGTTGTATTTCATTTGATCAAATTTCTGGGTTTCTTGTCGGAAACCCAGTGATCAAAGAGGCTAGAACCTTTTTGTATTTCTGGAGATTTTCAAATGGCCATTTTTCTGTGTTAACATCATAGTGATAATGACTTTGTGATCTATATATCACTATATTAAGCAAATTAGCATTTTCACAAATAGCCCAGAATCGGTCAGATTTTGTGTTTTAACTAATAGCATTATAACTGCATAACAAAGTTTTAGGAGTCTAAAGTTTTCTTTGGTACGTATCATTAACAACTGGACAAACCAACAAAATAGTTGCCAACAGAATTCAGTCATATGATCAAATCAATGAAACTGTAATATGGTCTTGCTTTATAGGGACTGGGAACCAACACTGACACACTGACTAGAATCATTGTGAGTCGTTCAGAAATTGACCTGCTGAAAATCATGCAAGAGTACAAGAGGATGTATGGCAAAACCCTTCAGGAAGACATTCTGGTGAGTCCATGTAACTCATAATGGGTGATCGGAAAAGCTTTTGTATTTAATTTCACTTTCTTAGATCATTTGTATTTAAAACCACAATGATTGTTTTTACAGAAGGAAACAGGTGGAGATTATGAGAAGATCATGCTGGCTATCTGTGGGGCTCCGTAGACAACAATAAATATCTTTATTCAACTCGATCACTCTAAACACATCTATTCATTAAATGGGTGTATTCATAACCCGTGTAAACACCCAACCTCCTCAGGGTGTGGCTCTTCAGGAGTGTTTCATTAAAACTCTTTGTAAAACCATTGTGTAACATTGTGTGTTTTCTTTGACCAGTGAGCTCAAAGGCATGTGGTTTAACGTAACATAACTGAGAATAAAAGTCTACATATCTATATTTGTGCAAATAAGTTGAATTATTGAACTGAAAGCATGCAGTTGTTGACATAAGGAGCTATTTCTTCCTGATCTGACCACATATTTTGGTGTAACCCAATGCACTGAAAAATAAATAAGGTTTATTCTTGATATTGATTCATTTCTTGAGTTCATGGGGAAAAAACATTCAATTCAGAAATGCCTTTTTAGGTTACTTGAAAGTAATTACATTAATGCACAATGTCTTCATAGAAGACATCCATAATTAAATAAATATCAACAGCAAACAAGAAAAAAAATTAAGACAAATAAGTATGCTGCTAAATATGCAGCAAGCAAATAATTTTAAAAAGCACATTGATTACGATCTATCCAATGCTGTTTTTATATGATAATGCCATGAATGGACATTAGGCCTATTATCCAGTGTTCCCAATGTTTTTTGTTTGCTGTACGAGCACACAGTGCACCTGTAGAAACTGATAGGACTGTAATTTGAGATGATGTGCCACAGGCAACAGATGCAGCGGAGCCATCACAGTGGAGTAGCTCTCACACAGTCAAACTAGGTCCTTCAGGAACTTTTTACAATCATTTAATAGTCCAGTCTGTTTCAGACAATGTCAAGTCGCTTTTTAATGAGAACTTTTCAATGAGGAGCAACATCAGACCAATATTTCTGCATGAAGCAGAGAGCATAACCATCTGAAGATGTCTCCTACAGCACTTTTTCCATATGCATTTTTACTTGGGATTGGACTCCAATGTGTCCAGACAAAAATCTACACAAACCGATGGGCGCTTAAAATAACTGGAGGTCCTGATGCTGCTGATCTTATTGCGGAAAAATACGGATTTGTGAACATGGGCCAGGTAAGTACACTGCAATAATGTTATGCCTGTTAGACACAGTTAATCTGGTAGCAACATTGTATTAATTATTTGAAATGCTTGTTTCCTGTGTCTTCGTGTTTTCTGTATGAACCCGTTGTAATTGGCAACTTTTAATCATGATACAGTGATTGTCACAGTTGATAAAACCATACTATTTTATAGCCATATCCATATGCCATGGAATTTTACTCAAGTCAAGTCAAGTTTGACATACTATCACTGAAAGTGCAAGGTGATGTTTCACCAGGTTCAATTACTGCCAGGATAAAACTTCATAGACAAACTCATATTCTTATGAACTCATACATACAACACAAACTACAATAGTCCTTGCTCCTAGAATTAGTTTTCTTTCAAATTAGTCTTTCATTTTTACAGAGCCCAAGTCTCTGGGTCACTGGCTCTTGTATAATAAATGGGTTTAACCATGCAAGACGAGCTCCTAACCTCGATGGCATCTTATACCCTACTTCAGTTAGTTAACCAACTGGCACACTTTCTTTTGTACCCTAAAAGAGAAAATAATAAAGAATATACTGTGCAAATAAATACAGCAACTGTAAATTTATGGGACGTAATTCAGTAAGACAGGATACTTCCAGAGATTTTTACATGTGATTTTCACTTAATTTAGTATTTGAGGTTTGCAATGAATAAAGAACATGAACAAAATTGTGCAATGCATCTGAAATGGATAATAGTCTGTAAGACAACTACTGTACACTTGACTGGTGTACAGTGTAAAACGATAAAATGTTAAATTGTCAACATGCACTACCTTTCAAAAGTTTGCATGTTTTCAAAACACTTTTATTTAGTTATTCTTTTATTTTTTTTTTATGAATATTTTTATTCAGCAATTAAAATAGCAATAAAAACATGTTTTTGTTACAAATATTTTTTTTTACTTCCTATATATCAAGAATCCTGAAAAAAATGCTGAGGCAAAACATTTTTTTTATAACATTGAGAAGAAAAAGAAATATTTCTCGAGCAGAAAATCTGTATATTAGGTTGATATCTGAAGGATCACATGACAATTAAGACTGTAGTAATGGCTGCTGAAAATTCAACTTTGTCATCAACAGGAATAAATACATTTTAAAATATATTAAAACAGAAAAAAAATATTTTAAAATTAGTTATTTTAATTTGTAATAATATTTGTAATAATATTTCACTATATATATATATATATATATATATATATATATATATATATATTATTTGGCCCACGATCACTATTTGGGCTATCTGCTCTGTGTGATTGGTCAGTTTATTTTCTTTTGACTAATAGTTTTGTCTTTAGAAACATGTAAGATGCTGACTTCCTTTACTCAATCAAATGTGTAACTGCCATCCACAGCGGGGCTGTTTAGTTCCAGTTAAATCTGGTATGGCTTCGGCCGACATCATAATGTCAAGGCACAGGGTGTCAAAGAGTACTCAGCAGCCAAAGTTTAAGCTCAGCTGAATCGTGCAGTGGTAGCTCAGGTTACCTCTGATGGTAAGTCTATCAGTGGTGTAGGATAACCCTTTGTTGTTTCAAAGGCATACGTCAGGGATAAATACATAATTTATATCTCTGCCAGTCACACTTGAGCAGCGGCTGTACATATAAAACACAATTCTTCTCATTGTGCTGCTGCAGATAGGTGGGCTAGTGGACCATTACCAGTTCCAGCACAGTGGAATCATCAAACGCTCCACGGTTAAAAGCAGAGGAAACCACAGTCTCATTGCCACAGAGACCAAGGTACAAGGATCATATACCTTCAGTCACTGAGACATCACTGAATAGTTAATAAGTTAAACTACACCACCCAATAAACACCAGACACACTTACCATAACAGATTAAGACAGAGGTACAAACCATACCGATGCTTCCTTAAACTTGCCAAAAACTGTATGAGACAATGATAATTACTCCTAATGAATATTTAATTCAGTTCACAGTGGTTTGTGAAGCATGATATATATTCAGTAGCACGCCGTAAATATGTTCTAATGCTAAAGGTGGAGTGGATCCAGCAACAGATGGTTCAGACGAGAGTAAAAAGAACTGACACAATGGACCAAACCCACGCCACCAACTTCAATGATCCTAAATGGGACAGCATGTGGTATATTGTTAGTATGCAACACATTACAATCAGAAATGTGCGAAAGTAAAGCTATACGTTTAGTCATTTAATTGCATGTTAGTTACAATAAAATCTTTTTTTTTATAAAATAATTTATATTAAATGCAATTAAGTAATTAGCTGAACTGATTATCTGAGGCAGATTGATAAAACATACTAAAACGTGATATATTTGCTTTCTGTTCCATAGCATTGTGATCACAACTGCTTGACAGACATGAACATTCAGGCCGCCTGGCACAGGGGCTACACTGGGAAAGGAGTTGTGGTTTCCATTCTGGATGATGGTATAGAAAGACAGCATCCAGATCTAAAACAGAACTATGTAAGTGCTGCGATATCTTGAAATGATCTGATAATGAATAACAAAAGTTCATGAAACAAAAAATGAGTTAGTGAAAGTATTACATTACCAGGAAGGAAGATCAGGTTGTTGATGTTTGCATGCCATTCTCGCTATGTCTGCACAGCATAGTGAACACGCTGATGTCGTATGCTGTCAGGTATGCAAATACATATGGTAGGTATGACAGCCTATCGTAATGTTAGGGCTGAACATTTTGATTGGACGAACATTTCTTGGTCCTACGCCTTCCACAGAATATATTAAAATGCATAAAATACATTTAGACCACTTAACTTTATGATTGATTTCTGGATGTGAAAAGACTTTCAACCACCATAACAAAAAATGTTTCTGAAGACATATCACCTATTGCTACCTTTAATAGCTACCGTCAACATTCTTCAAAAGAAAGGAGCAAGTGGACAGTGAGTACAATTTTGACTAAATTTTTTTTCTGTCCCTTTAACATGTTGTTCTGTCTTTATAAGGACGCACGAGCCAGCTATGATGTTAACGGCAATGATCCCGATCCAACACCACGTTACGATGCAACCAATGAAAATAAGTCAGTCCATTTCCACTGTGACTCAGTTGCCATATATTAAAATTTTTAAATATGTTTTAAAATTAAGTACTACAGACAAACATGAGGTTTTCCATTTCTTTGTGATTTCACTAAAGACATGGGACAAGATGTGCTGGTGTAGTGGCTGCCTCTGCAAACAATTCCCTCTGCATTGTTGGAATTGCCTACAATGCAAAAATTGGTGGTGAGTTATCAGAAGTGTTTGTTAATGTTTGTATACAAATGTCTCTATGGCTATGTTTGGTACATGATATACTGCCTACTATTATGCTTTATGCAACAATAATCATTTAGTAGCGGTAGTATGTAATGTGGTATTTGAAACAGCCTGTTATTGATTTTTATGAAGCTGTGTTTCCTAACCTCTCTCCTCCCTGCACGTGTAGGTGTGCGTATGCTGGACGGTGATATGACTGATATGGTGGAAGCTCAATCCCTAAGTCTGAAACAGCAATATATTGACATCTACAGCTCCAGCTGGGGTCCAGATGATGATGGCAGAACAGTGGATGGCCCCGGCCCTCTTGCCCGACTCGCTCTGGAGAGTGGCATCCGCAAAGTTAGTGTCTGTTTGTGTATTAAAGTTTGAGTCAAGACCAGACCAGAAACTACTTTTTCTTTCTTTTCGTCTTTTCTTTCTTTCTTTCTTTCTTTCTTTCTTTCTTTCAGTTTTAGATGAGCAATTAATTTTCAGGTGAAATAACAAAAAATGTAATAAACAGGAATCATCCATATATTCCTCTTTGCTTCTTAGGGCAGAAAGGGCCGTGGCTCCATCTTTGTGTGGGCATCAGGAAATGGTGGCCAGAGTCAAGACCACTGCTCATGTGATGGCTACACCAACAGCATTTACACCATCTCAGTAGGCAGCACCACTCAGAGTGGCCGAAAGCCGTGGTACCTGGAGGAGTGCTCCTCTACTCTGGCCACCACCTACAGCAGTGGAGACAGCCACAGCCTGGGCGTTGTGAGTCACTCAGTGTGTATTTGCTTGATTCTTTGTCAGAAATTGTTGGCTTATCCTCATCAGCTCCATGCATATGTTTGCTTTCAGGTGACGACAGATTTGAGGCAGCGTTGCACTGATGAGCACTCCGGAACTTCAGCATCAGCGCCTATGGCAGCAGGAATCATCGCCCTCACGTTGGAGGCAAAGTAAGCCGTCATGGTTTATGCTCTGTCTGTTAGACCTGGCAAATTCTGGCAGCTGGAAAGAGTAAAACACTTATCTTGGATCAACTTTGACTCTTTTCATTGGTTTAGATCTCAGTTTCACATACAGGTTTTATTGAGACAATCATGTTGTAGGATAAAATTTTTACTGTCATCCCTGTTGAGCATGTGATAAATAAACTAATTTCTTTGTTTTTCATGCTCAGTCCAGTTTTAACCTGGAGGGATGTTCAGCACATTGTGGTGAAAACTTCACGCCGCGGTCACCTGAGTGCTTCAGACTGGCAGAGCAATGGAGCTGGATATGATGGTAAAATTAGCCTGAATATTAAACGTTTAATTTGGCTTAAAAACTAATCATAGTAGGAAAAAAACATCCTTTATCACATCATCATCAGTAGATTACACACCTGGTCTAATATATATTTTCTCTACTGTACTACTAAAAACATATTAACCATCATTCTTCTAATACATGTACATTCATGGCCAAAAATATTGGTCAGAAATATGCTGTCAGAAATGCAGCACTTATCTCAGAAAAATTGTTCCAATTGCAAATGTTTTGGTATTCACATGCTTATTGTTTTTGTTTGCACTGGAACAACAACAACAACAACAACAACAACAAAAACGAGAAGAAAAGTCAAACTTGATAAAATTTCATACAGAAATATTTTTTTCACATAGAAAAATTATTGGCACCTTGTCAAAATTGAAAGAAATAATTGCTTTTCAAGCATGTTGCTCCTGTAATTTATATTTAGACACACCTGTGGCAAGTAACAGGTGTGGGCAATATAGTAATCACACTTGCAACCAGTTCAAATGGAGTTGATTCAACCTTTGTGTGTCACACCTGGCAAGGAGAAAAGAAAGCAGTGTAAAGAGTTGTCTGTGGATTTGAGAGAAATTTTTTGAAAAAAATAAAAAATAAAATAAAACAACATGGACAATCTCAAGGCTACAAGTCCATCTCCAGAGATGGTTAGGTAATGTTCCTGTGTCCACTGTGTGCAATATCATCAAGAGGTTTACAGCCAATGGCACTGTAACTAACCTCCCTGGATGTGAACAGACGTGCAAAATTAATGAAAAATTACAACAAAGGATTGTTGAATGGAGAATAAATCGTGCAGTGGTTCCTGAATGAAAAGGGACGCTATGATAGGACACCACTGCTGACACAAAAGCATAAAAAAGCGAGACTGGAGTTTGCCAAAACTTATGTGACTAAACCACAATCCTTTTGGGAGAACGTACTGTGGACAGATGACAAAAGTAGAGCTTTTTGGTAAAGGACATCATGGCCTTCAAAGAAAAGAACACAGTGGAGGTTCAAAGATGTTTTGGGGTTGCTTTGCTGCTTCTGGCACTGGATGCCTTAACTGTGTGAACGGTATCATGAAATCTGATGAATACCAAAGAATTTTGGGACGCAACGTAGTGGCCAGTGTCAGAAAGCTGCATCTCCACCAGAGGTCATGGGTCTTCCAGCAAGACAATAACCCGAAGCACACTTCAAAAAGCACTCAGAAATGGTTACAAACCAAGCACTGGAGAGTTTTGAAATGGCCAGTCCAGATCTGAATCCCATAGAACACCTGTGGAGAGATCTCAAAAGAGCAGTTGGGAGAAGGCATCCTTCAAATCTGAATGACCTAGAGCATTTTGCAAAAGAAGAGTGGTCCAAAATTCCAGTAGAGTTGTGTGATAAACTCATTCATGGTTACAGGAAGCGATTGATTTCAGTTTTTTTTTTTTTTTTTTTTAAGTTAAGGGTGACAATAATTGTGTCCAGTGCATATTTTAGTTCTGTGTGGAATTGTATCAGATTTGACTTTTCTTTTCTTTGTGTGTGTGTGTGTGTGTGTGTGTGTGTGTGTGTTGTTCCAATGCATACAAAAAAAACACGTGAGTACCAAAATATTTGCAACTATTTTCTTAAAGAAGGGTTGCATTTTCTGACAGAATTGCAAAGGTGCCTATATTTTTGACCATGACTGTATATAGAAGTCATTCAAAGGTATACATATTTATATTTATAAAAAAAAAAAAAAAAAAAAAAAAAAAATTTTTACACAGCCATTTTAAATGACCTTTGACTGAGAGCAATTGTTTTGGAACCTCATTCTCAACCGCATGCATTTAGTGTGTGGTACATACTTAGTACATAGTATGTGAGATAGGATGCAGTCATTAATCCATGGGAAATGAACCATGATCTCAATTGCAGTGTGTAATAAACTGTTTCATCATTGGCTGTTGTGCAGTTAGTCACCTTTATGGGTTTGGCTTGATGGATGCTGAAGCCATGGTGAAGGAAGCAGAGACCTGGAAGCAGGTGCCTCCTCAACATGTGTGTGAGGAAAACATAGTCCAGACTACCAGGTAACTGTTTGCTCAAAATGTTGCTCATTATTACCATATTCCTATATCATGGTATTTACATGGTCCTCCAAGATACATCAAAGAATATCATTGTAATGGTATAATACTTTTTGTCTGCATTTATGTATTTCAGGACCATCAGTCCAGAGAGGGTGTTGAGGTCAGTGTTTAAATCCTCAGGCTGCTCTTCTCAGCGTCTGCAGCGGGTGGTCTATCTGGAGCATGTGGTTGTCCGTGTCACAATCACACATCCTCATCGTGGAGACCTGTCAATCACACTGACATCACCCTCTGGAACCAGATCTCAGCTTCTCACAAACAGGTACAAATATTTCGAGCCAGTTCAGATGGACTGGAATTAAATTAATAACTGTATTTATTGAAAACCAGTACACAGTGCTGGGGTAACGCATTATAAGTAATGCGAGTTATGTATTGTTATGTTGTTATACAAGTTATGTTATCAGATTACTTTTTTTCAAGTAACTAGTAAAGTCCAGCCGCATTACTTTTTAATTTACAAGAAAATATTGCATTTACTTTTTCAAAAAAAAATAACACTAGTTACTTTTTGTTTCCTTCATGTATTTATTCCCATTTTATTAACCAACGTCTTTGCTGCTGAACTCCAGTTTAACCATAATAATAAGCAAAACTTACTTTAGATTACCTAACATTTGTGCTTTCATTTTTCTTGCTGAAGAGTGTTGAACTTCCTTTTCCTACAGTTCTACTTTACACATGAATTTACTTTTTCTTCAGTCCACGGCTTATTCATTTTACTTTTTGCTGTAAAAGGGCTTTTACAGTTGTAAAAAATTTAACTTTTTTATAATAAAAACAAGCAAGCCAGCCCTGGCCAAATTTAAAAAGTAATGTAATGCATTACTTTCTATAAAAAGTAACTAAGTATCATAATTTGTTACTTTTTTAGGGAGTAATGCAATATTGTAATGCATTACTTTTAAAAGTAACTTTCCCCAACACTGGCAGTACATAATTCAGCCTTCAAAGCCTATCATATTTGATAGTCAAATTTCTGAGGAATATTATTTGATTAGTAAAAGGCCTTTTAGTATAATAATAATAATGATAATAATAATAATAATAATAATAATAATAATAAAAACGAAATCAGAATTTCATCTTACTAGGCCATATAAATATCAGCAACTTCAAAAGCACATTTTCCCACTAATTCTTTAAGATTATCTTGTTTTAATTACTCTGGGGGTATTTCCTTTCAGACCAAATGACCACTCAAATGAGGGCTTCCTTAAGTGGGAATTCATGACGACTCACTGCTGGGGTGAAAGACCAACAGGAGACTGGACCCTGGACATCAGAGACACGCCATCTCCACGGAGAAACAGTCGACTACAAGGTGCACCCCTCCCCCCCAAAAAACCAAAAACTTCATAGTACTAATATATATATGATTACCATGTAACACCATTTACATTGGTGCTCCAGCTATATTTTGGTAACATTCATGGTATATGTACAGAATGTCAAGTACAACTTCCATAGAATGTAAAATCTTTTTCCCTCTTTGTTGTTTGCATTAGGGAAACTGGTTGAATGGTCCCTGGTTCTTCATGGAACATCCACACATCCATACATTCGTCATGAGCAGCCCCGCTCTGCCCAGCTGCTGTCTGAGGATGATACCACAGAAGAGTACAATGGTGATTTACCTTTATAAGCCAAACAACTTTACATAATATAATTTAAATTAGAAATGATTACAATATGCAGTGCCAAAAAACTATTTTGAAAACTTAATGAATTTTATAAAAACCTAGTGCTATCTGCAAAGGCCTTTTTAGGCCATATTTTAGTGACTTGGTCACATTTTCTAATGGATGTAACTATGTAAGTAATTGCCTTTTTTTTTTTTTTTTTAAGTGTGCTATTTGTGCTATTTTATGTTCAAATAAATGCCACTTGGTTAGATACATTATTAGGGGAATTAAATAAGTAAACTTATTTTGATGTGTTGACTAACATGATCAAAGCACATGTGAAGTAACTGATTATAATTGTCTTATTTGATATTGCATTTAAAGTTAATGCATTTTACCTACGCCAAACTGCCAACTTAACTATTAGAAATTTGTAATTACATTTAAACAGTACATGACAGGCAAGTTTAATATAGCAAAAAGAAATATAGCAAATGCTTCTCAGTTCAATCAGCAAAAAGAAATCTTATATAGTGGATCAAATTTAAGTTCAACTAATTGCTATAACATTTTACAATAAGGTTCCATTAGTTAATGCTAGTTCATATATTAACTAACATGAACAAACAATGAACAATTCATTTATTACAGTATTTATTAATCTTTCTTAATGTTAGTTAATGTAAAAAACAGTCATTTGTTGTTTGTTCATGTTAGTTCACGGTGCATTAACTAATGTTAACAAGCACAACTTGTGATTTTAATAATGCATTAGTAAATGCTGAAAATAACTAAGATTATTAAATGCTGTAGAAGTATTTTTCATTCTTAGTGCATATCAACTGAAGTAGTTAACTAATGTTAAAAAATGTAACTTTGTGTAAAGTGTTACCAATTATTTTGTATATGAGAATAGCTTTTCATTTTCCCTCTCCTCGATATAAGGTTCTTGTGACCCAGAATGTAGTGAGGATGGTTGTGAAGGACCTGGACCACATCAATGTCTTTCCTGCTTGAACTTTTTCCTAAAGTTCAAAAATAACACAAGGTCAGAAAATGTTTGCTTTTCTACTTTTTTATTCATCTCTATCAAAATGTTTTTGATAATACTAAACCAATTCATTTTTCAGGACCTGTGTGTCAGAGTGTCCAACTGGGTACTGGGGGGATAAAAAAAGGTGTAAAAAGTGTTACTCCTCCTGCATGTCATGTTTGGGCAGCCGCAGTGATCAGTGTACAACCTGTAAATCTGGATATCATCTGAATGAGGAAAAGAACAACTGTGTGACAAGCTGTGAGGATGGCTACTATCTTTATCACGGTAAGGTCAATGGCATCAATTATGTGTCAAGACTTAAATAAGCCAGTTACTTGTTTATTCCAAAAAAAAAAAAAAACTCTAAACACAAAGTTTCTTTATCAGCGACCCTGGTTGGTGAACGTGATTTCACCAAGTACAACATCCCTGGAACAACATTCCAGCCAATCAGAATTGAGGGATAACTTTTCAGGAAATGTGGGTAGGGTTAGGTTTAGGGGTACGGATTGGGTTAAGTCTATATTTTTGAAAAAATAATGTTGATCCAGGAACAGCAAAGATGGTGATCCAGAAACATGTTTTACTTGGCAAAATCACGACGACCATCTATGGTTACACCAACAACCTTTAACATACATGGAACCTTTCATTGCACAAAATGTTCTTTATGGTTAAAAAAAGGTTCTTCACACACTAATAAAATGGAAAATTGATGTTAGTTAGGGATTAGTTAGGACTAATTTTGTGTTATTAATGTTTTTGCCATGCAGAGGAAAACGTGTGTAGAAAGTGTAATATCGAGAACTGTTTGAAATGCACCTCAGCCTCCATTTGCACAGAGTGCTCCGATGGCACAAGGTAATATATTTGAATAAAATACTTGAACCTTCTGAAATTTAATGAAGCAATGTAGAAAAATCTGTTTTATTGTAATGAAAGATGACATTATTTACGGCCCTTTCAGTCTGGTGGGGAACAGATGTCAGAAGACTTGTGAGGTGGGCCGTTACTACAGTGAGCCGGAGGACTCATGTGAGCCCTGCCACCCAGCCTGTGCTACATGTGCTGGTACAATCCACAAAAATACAATACACCATCAATAACATTCTACTAAATGTATTCAGATCAACATGCCTAAGTCGGTGGTTCTTAACCTTTTTGGCTCCAATGCCACAATAATTTTTAAAGGCTTCATTGACCTAGTTTTGTTTTCAGAATTTATTTTAAACTATTATTTTCTTCTACTTCTAGTTCCTCTAATGGGGAAATAAACTGTGGTAATACTGTAATTGTGGTAATACTTTTCAATTCTCAATATTAACAAGTTGCTTATTAGCCTGCATATTACTAGCATATTGGCTTGATTGCTTGTATTTATAAAGCATATATTAATCCCTTATTCTACATGACTACAATCCTTCACCATACTTAACTAACAACTACCTTACTAACTACTAAAAAGCAGCAAATTAAGAGTTTACTGAGGCAAAATCATAGTTAACAGTGAGAACTGGTCCCCAAACTAAAGTGTGACTATAATTGTTTCAAGATTTTATTCACTTGCATGACTTTTCCAGGTCTAGAATGACACTTCTTTTAAAATTAGGTTTCCTCATACAGTATTTCCAGATTTTTCAAGGGAATTCTAGTTCTTCAAAACAAGTTTTAATGCTTGTTTTGTATAATCACCACCCGTTAGGACAGTATACAGATTCTTAAATCTAATCATTATGTTAAACTATTCGTAAAGGCGCATAATAGGAATTTTCATTAAGGATTCCAACAAAACATGCAAAAAATAGTTTTTAGAATACATATTTACCAAAAGGACTTTGCATTGCCATGATTATTATGACAGAATGTCCTAAAACCACAGGATTTTAATCAACTGAATCAACTGAGGGCCAACTGAGGTTTCCGTATGGATATAAAGATTAGGATTTTTGGTAGTACTATACAGCACATCTAAAGTATATGTTAGCACTGTTCTGTCTTCTATTTCTGTCTACATGTTTAATTTAAATATCACATAGGACTCTAATAATCAAACAAGTAATACTAGTGTTTAGTATACATATGATCATTGAAATTTGGTTCAGAATTGTGATTATATTTTAATAGCAAACTTGTACAGGATCTTGTGACTATGATTCTGTATCTTTAACAGATCCTTTTTGTGTAGTTATGATGTTTTAGGGTCATATCTCTGTACAGCTGCAGGTCTAGAGTCATGTAATCGATGTGCTGAAGGCTACCTGATGGAGAACTGGAAATGTGTGTCCTCCTGCAGTCAAGGGTTTTATGCTGTACAAACAAACACTGACACCACAGACACTCAGGCCACTTGTAAGAGGTGCATGTGATACCTACTCTCATTTATTCAGCATTTATCATAATCTCCTACCAATATTATGATTCTAATGTGTGTGTATATATGCAGGTGTGATGCGAGCTGTCTGGCCTGTGTCGGGCCAGGCAAAGAAAACTGCAGTGAGTGTGTAGATGGGCACACACTTCTGAACGGTCTGTGTGTTCTCAGCCACAACTGTGTTGATGGTAAGTTCTGCCTTTTACAACCAGAGTATGCAACCTGTTAATGTAAAGCAGAGTTGTTGTAACATTTCAGATATAATTATAATCGATTTATGCTTGTGTTTAAAGGGGAATACCAGGATAAGAGTGGAGAGTGTCAGCCATGTGACGTGTCCTGTCATAAATGCAAAGGTCCAACCAGTGTGGACTGTCTCAGCTGCTCCAACACACAGTAAAAAAAAACTATTTCAACAATTACTTCTTATATTTAGCAGCATTTTTTAAACATTGATTATAGGAAGAATCATTATTATATAATAACTGAGCTCCAATAACATTTGATAACAGCTGTGTACCAAATAAGCATATTAGAATGATTTCTAAAGGATCATATGACACTGAAGACTGTAGTAATGATGAAAATTTTGTCATCACAGAAATAAATAAAATATATTAAAACAGTTATTTTAAATGGCAATAATATTTCACAATAGTATAGTATGTGTTCTTGATTAAATAAATGCCTAGTTCTGCCATGAATCTCTAGACGACACAGACTGACCGGATGTTAAAGTAACTGATGATATTCACAGAGTTTTACAATTTGACACAAGTTGGTTCATGTTGTGTATGCAACCAATGAGCTCGCAGCTTCACATTTAAATGGCTGGTAGCATTCGTTTGGGCATTTGGCAGTGCACTTTCAGAGTTCCTCTGAAACCCTCCACCTTCCCCAGCTCCACCTGTATAGATCTGCTATGGGTTATTTTATTTGTTATTTGTGCGGCAGCAGTATGTCTTAAATACTCACAGCACTGCATCGCCATATGCTTTGGCAGTAGCAAGTTCCTGTACTTGCTTGCAGCAGCAGCAATAATTTGCAACTAAAGCAATAACCAACAGCAGCAGAAATTCAGCAACAGCATAGCAGATCTATTCCGCCAAGACCAAATACATTAACATTGTCATACCCATTACCATGCTAGAGTTGTCATTACAGAAATGCAGCCTTGATGAGCATTAAAGACTTCTTTCATAAACGTTAACAATTCCTAATTATTATAATTATTTGAGTATTTTTCTTATTTTATTGTACAGTTATTTGCTAATAATGTACATTTCCTCTGTCCTGCTTTTGTAGTTGGCTGGATGAGGGGCAATGTGTGGTCAGCTGCTCAGATGGGAAGTACCCATCCAGTGGACAGTGTCACCTCTGTGACCATACTTGTGCTCAGTGCGTTGATGCTGGTCCTGCTAACTGTACCAGCTGTGATACAGGTAAGAATTCATTTCTCATCATAGTCCAAATTCTGTTCTAAATTAGCATGTGCAACTGCCACAATCCAGTTAAATTTATTTATAAGAGCTACATCCAGTGTCCAAAATGAATCAAATTTGAGTAAAAAATTGCCCTTTTATTACAATAGTCCAACATTTATTGATGGTGGTAAGCAAATAAAGTCAAAATGCAATGGTTGCAAGATGCAAATGGTTTAATAAAACAAAAATCAATGTGACTGTCTCACATCCAGAGCTGGGTAGTAACTGATTTGTTGTAATCTGGATTAAATAATCAGATTCTAAAAATTAAGTACTTGTATTTAGATTAAATCAAGTTTGTAATTAGACTAGTTACATTTTTATTTTTTGGCATGATTACATATTATTCACACAATAGCAATAAATTATTCATAATTTATTAATTCTTTTTATCTTTTACATTTTTTAGTTTAGAAATAGCCTTTAGAAATATATCACATATGCATTTAGAAAGTTTTCCAGTTTTGTGGACATTCACACAAAGATCAGTCACCAGTTAAGTGGCTATAATTATTTAACCATTCATTGGAAGGCTTTTGTCTTTTAAAGACATTAAATGGACAAATCCATGTTATTTCTTATTTACATGCAATGCAGGGATTACCATATTTTTCTTTTACCTAATATTTTAGTTGAAGTAGCCCCAGATTTGCACATAACAAATATATATTTTTGATTTATATATTTGTATTGTTATTTTGTTTTTAGTAAGTGTTTTATTTTGATTGATGTTATTTTACATTTATATGATTACATGTATTTTCTTATGTATTTATTTTATTTTTTAATGATTTAATTAATTATTTGCTTTTTTTCAACTCATGAACCTCCTGCAGTGCATTCACAAACCTTGATATAATGTAATATTTAATGCATTTCATGTTGCCAATAACAACAAATGGAATATGTTTTCTTTCTCTTTGCATTTCTGTATCCATATGTGATAAACAAGTTAGGTCAAAAGTTAATCTAAAGCTAATCAGAAAGTAGTCTAATTATATGTGTAATGTAATGGATTACGCTGCTAACTAAAATTTTTGTCATGTAATTTGGAATCAGTTACAGACTACAATTTGTAAGTAAATCTACTGTCTGCTCATATCTTATAGCAAAATGTACCTTAGCTTGTATTATAATTTACCTTTAGCTTGGAAAAGAAAACATTGCCTTTTTCTTTCAACAACATCATGATGTTTCTACAGTATGTGCCCCTGTGTGTATTGTAATTTTGTGAGCATTATTATTTGTTTTGTACTAATTTTATTGATGTTTTTTTTTGTGTGTGTGTGTGTGTGTGTGTGTGTGTGTGTGCTGTAGATAAGTTTGGAGTGGACCGGTACCTGTACAGTGGCGAGTGTGTGGAAGTGTGCCCTCAGGCTCATTTTCACACAGCACTGAAGGCATGTGAGCCATGTCCTTCACACTGCAAACTCTGCTCCTTAGCCACACACTGCATCAAGTGCGAAGACTCCTTCTACCTCAACGACGGAGTGTGTAATAAACTGGAGTGTGGTGAAGGTCTGACTTTATCTTCCCGTATAGTTCAAGTGTCACTTGTTTTGTTGCTTGTTTTAGAACATAGAAAAGAGATATTTAGCACAATGTCCAAGCTGCTCTTGTTCATATAGTGAAAAAAAAATCATTTTGAGGTGAACTATTCTTTGAAATATTATTAATGATGCTTTGGGATTATTTTGCACTCTCAGGACAAATGTCAGTCAGTGCATTTACCTAATTTGTGTGTGTGTGTGTGTGTGTGTGTGTGTGTGTGTTGTAGGGGAGGTGGAAGACCCAGAATATGATGACTGCATGTCATGTGAAGAGGGATGTAATAAGTGTGTTCTCTGTAAGTTCAGCGGTATAGGCCTACAAATACTATTACTATTGCTCATACTTGGAGTTAGTTCTGTACTGGAGTACATGGCTGATGTTTAGGTTTGTTTGCCATGTGCTCTTCATACTTTCAAATAGATTTCTTAAGTAAATTTAAATAAGTAAACATAATTCATGAATGTAACAAAATATTTTGACTTCATATTCCACTGTACTGTGTTGATAATTTACAGTTTCTTCATTTTGCAGATAATCCCAAACACTGTCTGTCCTGCATTGATGGATATTACAAGTAAGAAACATTTAAATGATGTAACAGAAATAGCTGCTGGAATGTATGCATGAACGACAGAATAACAAATTCAGAAAGTTAATTTTTAGATGTTTTTAATTATTTAATTTGTAAAGATGCTCTTTATGCATAGGTTTGAGGAAGGCTGCTATAAGCACTGTCCTGCCAAGACATACACAGTGGAGAAGACCATGAGCTGTGTGTCCTGTGAGCATGACTGTGTCAGCTGTGATGAAGACGAGTGTTACTGGTGTGAAGCTGACCTCTTCCTGTCAGGTTTGACATTTTACTACGCATTCATGTTATACATTTTATTATTTTGTGCATTCCATGGGAAATCCATGCCCTTGGCATTGCTAGAGTCATGCTCTACTATAGTAGTTTTCAACCGACTAAGGGGCCTCTGTAAACGTATATGTCTAAAATAATTTAAGTTTAGCTATATTGAGAAAATCCTAATTAAATGCTAAAAAAAAAACATTAAAAATAGAGATGTATAACATTAAACTAACATGATATTTTTTGTTTATTTATTGCAATAGAAAGTACCAAAGGTACAGTGCCTTGGAAAAGTATTCTGCTTCATTTTTTTCAAGTTTTGATATGTTGCTGCCTTATGTTAAACTGCTTTAAATTACTTTTTTCCCCCACATCAATCTACACTCCATACACTATAATGACAAAGCAAAAACAGGTTTCTAAAATCTTTGCAAATGTACCTGGGACAATTGAAATTTAGCTCAGGAGCATTGATATTGCTTGTAGATGTTACTTTGAGTGAATTGAACCTGTTGCAAATTCAACTGAATGGGTATGTTTTGGAAAGGCACACACATCTTAATAAAAGATCAGCTGAAAATGCAAAGCAAAAAGCCACATATCTAGGGAAGAGTTCAGGAAAAAAAAATATTGAAGGTTCACAGAAGCGTGTAGTCTTCATTACCTTTAATGGAAGAAGTTCGAAACAACTAGGGATCTTCGTAGAGCTGGCCTCCTGGCCAAACTGAGCAACTAGTGGAGAACGGCTTTGGTGAAACTGGGTGACAAAGAACCTGATAGTCACTCGTTGAGCTCCATCATCATATGTTGAGATAGGTAAAATCTACAGAAGGACATACATTCCTGTAACACTCCACCAATCCGGTCTTTATGGTGGTGTGGCCAAACTCAATCTCCTCCTCAGTGAAGAAAACACATGAAAACACACTTGATGAACCTCAATTCCAAGCATCACGTTTGAAGGAAAGCAGGCACTGCTCATCACCTGCTGAGTACCATCCCAAAAGTAAAGTTTGCTGGTAGCAGCTTCATGCTGTGGGGTTGTTTTTCAGTGACAGGGACTGAAAGACTCGTCAAAGTAGAAGAAAAACTCAACGCGACAAAAAATTTGAGATAGCCTTAATGAAAACCCAGTCCAGAGCTTTCAGAACCTCAGACTGAGAAGAAGTTTCACCTTCCAACAGGACAATGATCCTAAGCACATAGCAAGAGTGGCCCAACCAAAACCTGGGCTTGAATCCAATTAAACATTTCTGGAGAAACCTGAAAAAGTGTCTGTCTGCCCCAGCCAACCTGACAGAGCTTGAGAGGTGAAGAGGTGAGGTGCATAATGGCAGATAATTGCCAAGTGATTAAATCAAAACTTGTCGCATCATACTCAAAAAGACTGTAAAGGCACTTTAGCTAAGTACTGAGTAAATACTTATGCAATGTACTTATTTCAGTTATTTTTTTTATTATTTTTTTTTTTTATAAACTTACAAAGCTGTGACAATTCTGTTTTTGTTTTGTCATTATGGTTCGTGGAGTGTAGATTGATGTGGCAGTTTAACATAAGGCAGCAACATAACAAAACGTGAAAAATTTAAAGAGGTATGAATACTTTCTCAAGGCACTGTACATATGAGCTTAAATACCTTTGAAAAAAAATACACTTTAGCATACTTTTAAAAAAGTGTGCTTATTATAGAAATAATATACTTTAAAAGAATACACACTTATTGTGTTTTTGGACACTTAATTGCGTGTTGTTTACAAATGTCAAAATTTGTCTAACTTTATATGTGGAAACAACCATATGCATCAAACACAGAACATAAAACTTTAATTTACAAGGCATTCACTCTGTGTTTTAAACACATCTTGAAACTTTTTAAAAACACTAATTCTGAAACAAATTTTGCACAATCTTTTGACACAATTGGACAAGATCGTTCATGTGTTTTATATACTGTACCCTGCAGATGGGAAGTGTGTGCAGGGATGTCCCGATGGTTTCTATGGTGATGAAGATTCTCAGGAGTGTGAGGAGTGTCACTCAGACTGCAGGACATGCAGTGGGCCAGAGGACAGTGACTGTGAAAGCTGCGCCAATGGATTGACGCTTGATAATAGAGCTTGTGTGCCTGAACAGGATGTCTGCCCTGCCCAGACATACCCCACTGGTGAGAGCAACACCAAAAATGTATTATTTAGAGATCGCTCGCTCATAGCTCTGGAGATGTTAACTTTGTCTCTTTGCATAGTATAGATAAATTGGTCTTAGAGAATATGATTACATATGATTTCATATTAAAATCCATCCACCTATCTGTCAATTTTTCTAATCGCTTGTTCTATGTAGGGTCACAGTCATATTGTCAGCTGTCCAAAGTTTATCCACCATTTTCTTTAATGCGGAAGTAAGCCTATGGGTGAAACTTCTGGTTCATTAGCCGTTTTAGGGAAATAACGAGAAGAATAACAACATGCAGTAAACAGTAAAACTGTTTGTACTACAAACCAGTGTGTTTATAATTAAGATAATACATTAAAATCACACCGTAAGACACACCAATTTGCACTATAAAGCAGCAAAACAAGCTGTTTTGTACAGCTAAAAATAGCTGGACCAGGATGAGACCGGAGGCCGGTTTCTAATATTATACAAGAATGCTTTAGTTTGGCAACCTATATAAAGTAAAATGTCTGAATACACAATGATTCAATAAATCCTGAGCTGTCTGTATGGTCATTTCTTTGTAGGTTTACTCTCAGAAGAAAATGTGCAAAAAAAATGTATCTAATTGAGCATTGCTTCATTTTCACAAGAGAAGGTTCTACTATAAAATAATTGTTGGGTATAACTGCTCCTGCTCTCATTTTTCAGATGATGGAGAATGTGAGGCCTGTCACTCTTCATGTGAATCCTGCTGGGGGAGAATGAAGACTCAATGCAACACCTGTATCAAAGGTATATTATATGGAGTGAATTTTGTGCCAATATTTATCAAACAAATCCAGCAATTTGCAAGCAAACACAATCTGCTTTGCAAAGAAAAACTTTACTTTCAAACTAACACAAAGTGATTTCAAAAATACAAAACTCTATTAGAGAGAAAATGCAGAGGTATGGACAAAAATATGTAAATTTCAGTTGCCTTTTTGTAAGAAAACTTGGCTTGCAGGAAGATTTTCTCACATATACAGTTGAGCAACTTTCTTTTCCAAAAACAGCAGATGGCACTGTTGGTCAATTTATGTTAGTCTCCTGAGACCTGAAAACACCCTTATACCTTTTTAGGGAATACCAACATGAGTGGGGAACAGGTGAGTTTCTGCCTTACTATATCTATAATTAACCATTTAGATGTTTTCACAAAGCGACCCTATACTACAATGTCAGTGAAATTCACAAAAAGTTGAAAGTTAACATGATTGATTAGTTCAAAAATCAGTAGTGACATGGCTAAACATTTAATTAGGCAGTCTTTCACTATAAAAACTAAAATGCTAAAACAATAAACAACACTAAAATACAAATGTATTGTGGATAGTGTTTTAAATTTGTATTTTATTTTTTACAGGTCAAGTAAAATTTATTGTCATTCTGCTATTTATGTTGAGACATAGCCTACAGTGGAGAGAAATGTAAGCTAGAAATGCAGCTCTGCAGTAAAAGTTTAAAAAGTATAAAACTACACATAGACAAGCTAACGAAAGAAGTATAGGCTAATCTAATTATACAAATAGGCTACTATTTTAAGTTTAAGTTCGAAGTTTTATTGTGATTCAGCTTTATACATGTACATAAATATAATCTAAACATTAATATCCCCTATGAAAAGTAACAATGGTTTTATTATTCATAATGGTTAAACATGGTTTTATTTAAATATTCATCATTTTGCTTAGGTAAAAAATACATAATTATTTTAAGTTTCGTTCAGACTGTTAGCAACTTTACAGCACTTATTGTGAATTTCATTGACACTTTGTGTCACTTTGTGAAAACATTTAAATAGTTAATTATAGATATAGTAAGACAGAAACTCACCTGTTCCCCACTAATGTTGGTATTCCCTGGGTGTTTCGGGTCTCGGGAGACTAACGTAAATTGACCGACAGCTCCATCTGCGGTTTTTGGAAAAGGCAGTTGCTCAATTGCATTTGTGAGAAAATCAAACCAAGTTTCCTCATAAAAAGGCAACCGAGTCTCACAGTTGTAACACACAATACATATATTTGTTCATACCTCTGCATTTTCTCTCAAATACAGTTGTGTATTTGCAAACCACTTTGTGTTTGTTTGGAAGTCGAGTTTTTTTTGCAAAGCAGATTGTGTTTGTTTGCAAAGCGCTGGATTTGTTTGATGAATATTGGTACAAAATTCACTCCATATTAATAGCACAACTGAAAGAAGAATATGATGGATGGAAAAATCTTTGGCTGGTTGTATAAAGGGTTGGATGAATGGATATTTAGACATTATGTATGTGTGTTTTAACCACTCTAGGTCGATATCTGAATGCAGATCAGATGTGTGTGTTACGATGCCCGGCGGGCAGCTTTGGCAGTAAGGAGAGCGGTCACTGTGAAACTTGCCCTCAAGGTTGTGCCCAGTGCCAGGATGATCAGCTCTGCACACGCTGCCAGTCAGCACGTAAAAGCCCTCTTTATTTGCAGGCCGGCCTGTGTGTACGCAAGTGCACAAGGTAAGAGCCATTTATTTTAAAAGCTAATGATATACTGTTTTCTCTCAGGTTCACTTTTTCAGGTTTCTTGCACCAATTTAGTTGTAATTTAGTCTCTCATGAACATCTAGTCTAATTGTTAGAATTAAATGAAAACAATTACATTAATTACAGTTTAATTGCATTGTTATTAAACAGATTTAAACAATGTTGCTTATTTGCTTTTTTTTGTTGACTATCATATTTAAGCAATGAAACTTCTTACATAAAATGCATAACAATATCAGCTACTTTATAGTTCCCAATAATATGACTAGGAAAAATGATGTTTTAATGATTAGTTTTATTATCAATGCTCTGAAATTGATCTGAATGCTCTGAAATTGATTTTGCTGGGCAAAACATATTGCAATGTAATTCTACCACAAGGTGGCGTTTTTGAAATTATTTATTTAAAAATAAAATTGTTTAAGCACTTTTACTTGATAAAAAGTATAAACTATAAATCTATAAATCAGATGAAAACATGTAATACGTTGCTGACATATAGTACATACAGCTGCTTTTTCAGTAAAGTTTTGATTATGTTGATAATATACAGGACGTATTGATAGGCTTTTTAGGGTTAAAAATAAAATGGTACTCAAAAAACATTTAACAATTCCAGTATGGATTATCAAAAATAAAAAAACATAATGTAATGCATTTGCTGACAATTCCAGTGTTATGTAGTAGTTATATTGTAAATGTATATTGTAGTAAATTATGTGCATGTATGCGTGTGTTCAGAGGATATCCTGTGGGTCAGGTGTGTAAGAGCTGTGCATCTGGTTGTTCATCCTGTGAGAAGAATGCAACACACTGTCTGAGCTGTGAGGAGACGCTACTGCTCCACAAACATGAGTGTGTGGTGAGATGTCCGTCTGGACACACAGTGAGGAACGGGGAGTGTGTGCAGTGTCTAGAGAGCTGTGCCATTTGCTCTGAGGATGGACTCTGTACAGGTAAGACTGAAATTCATAAAATGTACTTTATAAAATGTATATCGACTTAAATGCATTAATGCAGTGTATGTTGCTTTGGCTTTCCATCATTTTCTGACAAACATCATTTTCTGTGCTGGTACAGATATTATAACTCATTTTTAGAAATCAAACAGAAGGAAACAGCAGGAATGTCCAGTTAAATACAGACATGAATGACATCACATGAATAAATAAATAAAAAAAAAAAACATGCTGTTAGATAAATTGAAGGAATTTTGACATTCTAACTAAAGTCTGACTATTACTTATTTCATTTTTCTGTTCTTTTAACTTCAGAGTGTAAGGAAAACTTCCTGCATGCGGGCCAGTGTATAGCGGTGTGCCCTGATGGGTTTTTTGAGGACACGGATCAAGGCATTTGTGAGCGTTGCCACACCGATTGTGAATTATGTGATGGGCCCGAACCAAACAACTGTGATTCCTGTTCAAACTCTGACCACTCATTGCACAACGGAGCATGTCTTGCCCCCTGCCCCACACATACTTACAGGGAAAGCAGGTCCGGAGAGTGCATGGGTGAGACAATATGTAGTTTTTCCACTTAATTATTTTTAATGCACCTAAAGAAATGAACAGGACTTCCAACAAATATATTTCAAATAATGAACACAAACATAAGAAAGTAAAAAGTAAATAAGGTTACATCTGGCAGTTGTTATGTCATATATATATACTTTATGTATGTAAAGTGACACACTTTACATACATAAAGTATTTAAAGAAGTCTCTTATGCGCATCAAGGCTGCATTTATTTGATCAAAAATACAGAAAAAAACTGTAATATTGCAAAATTGTTATTACAATATAAAATAATGGTTTTTATTTTCATATACTTTAAAAAATAATTTATTCCTGTGATGCAATGCTGATCTTTCATCAGCTGTTACTCAGTTACCCAGTCTTAAGTGTCACACGATCCTTCAGAAATCATTCTGATATGCCGATTTATTATTAGAATTATCAATATTGGAAACAGTTGTGCTGCCAAATATATATATTCAGGATTCTTTTATGAATAACAAGTTAAAAAGAACAGCATTTATTCAAAGTATAAATCTTGCAAAAATGTAACAATTTCTAGCAAAAAAAGAAAGAATAAAAATGTACTGACCCTAAACTTTTGAACAGTAGTGTATATAAAAAAGTAGTGTTAGAAAACGTTTCTATTTTAAATAAATGCTGTCCTTTTTAACCTTTTATTGATCAAAAAATCCTGAAAAAAGGATCACAGGTTCCAAAAAAAAATCCAGCACTGATAATACATCAGCATATTAAAATGATTTTTGAAGGATCATGTGACACTGAAGACTGGAGTCATGATTCAGAAAATACAACTTTCATTACAGATGTAAATTAAATTTTAATGTATATTAATATAGAAAAACATTGTTTTACATCATAATAAAAATTCACAATATTAGATTTTTTTTCTGTATTTTTTAATCAAATGAACATAGCCTTGATGTGCATAAGTAACTTCTTTATAAAATCTAATCTTTTGAGCAGTACTGTATATACGCAACTTCACAGAGCCTTGCAATAATACAGCTCACATTTTGCAGTGATTTAAAACAATAACACATTGGATATGCATCTCAGCTGTATAAATTGCTATTAATCATACATTTTTGAATTAATATTAGTTATTATTTTTTTTATTTATTATTAATTAGATTTATGAAACCTGTGAGGTTTTATTCAATTTATTTGGTGTAGGGACAAGGCTAATTACTTTTTGGTAATGATTGACACAGTTAAGTGATGCATATTAATTACAGTGTTAAAAATTTCATATTGCTCACCCCTAAGCAGTTTAACCAAGGAGTTAATTGAAAGTACAAAGGCATAATACTTATACATAACATACTGTACATATTACATGATATTTTTAGTTGCCTAGTGTGGAAGCCAAAAGCTGTGGCAAGTAGACTAAAGATATGTGGCTGTGTTATATGCAAAGACACAAACAAGCAAACAAGACGCACCTGTAAGCAATAACAGGGTAATCAACAGAAAAACTACAAACATACTATTAATACAGAGGAACAGGAACTGGATAGACTTCAAAATAAAAAACCAAAACCCTAACAGTGGCAAAGAACAAAAAACTGCATAATGCATAATGGAGAAAAACCTTGGGATAATCTAGGAAACATTGATTGAACTGTAGGATTAAGCTGTGGGAGTCTTTGAGGTTCATTCAGACATTATTGTTCCGAACAGGTAATAAATAAGATTTTATTTTTTGTTCTGCAGCCTGTGACAGCTCCTGTCTAACCTGTTCTGGTCCTCATGACACCTCCTGCACCAGCTGCTCTGAGGGCCTGGCGATGGATGCCCACGGGCGCTGTGCCACACCCACCACATGTCCCTCACACCACTACAGCAACGAGGATGGAGAATGTCACTTGTGTCACAAGTACTGCCATGAGTGCTCCGGGCCACATCAGGACCAGTGCCTTAGCTGCAACCCAAACCACTATCTACTCAGTAAGCTTGTGCCATTGAGGCCTGATACTCTCTTGATTCACAACTGAAAGATGACTTCAGTGCAAAGGAAATCAGAGAAATCTGTAACAAAAGAGAAATAGTTGCACTAAATTAAATTACCTTATTTGAAACCAAATTAATTTTTTTTTAGATTTGTCTTGGCCCAAGAAAAGTCCTAAGTTTGTTCCTTCGACAGCTGTCAGAATCAGAAAGAGCTCCCAGTACACAGAGACAATAAAAATAGGATGAGAATAAAAAATACACATATGTAAATATAAATACAAAAAAAATATAGTAAAATAAACTGAGAAATAAATAAGTGGTATGTACAGTTGTGCTAAAAGATAGAATGAATATGTGGTTTGGATGTGAGGAATCCAGAGTGATTTTCTGAGCTATTTTCCTTACTCTGGATGTATACAGTTCCTGAAGGGTGGGCAGGGGAGCACCAGTGATCATCTCGGCAGTCCGAACCATTCTCTGCAATTTTCTGATGTCTGATTTTGTAGCTGAGCCAAACCAGACAGTTATTGATGTGCACAGAACAGACTCGATGACAGCTGAGTAGAACTGTTTTAGTAACTCCTGTGGAAGGTTGAATTTCCTCAGCTGGTGAAGGAAGTACAACCTTTGTTGGGCCTTTTTTACAATGGAGTCGGCGTGAGTGACCCACTTCAGGTCCTGGGAGATGAAAGATCCCAGGAACTTAAATGTCTCCACTGTCCATGATGGTGACTGGGGAAAGTGCAGGGGGGTTCCTCCTGAAGTCCACTATCATCTCTACAGTTTTGAGTGTGTTGAGCTCCAGGTTGTTATGACTGCACCATACAGCCAGCTCTTTAACCTCCTGTCTGTAGGCAGATTCGTCACCGTCCTGAATGAGGCCGATGAGTGTGGTGTCATCTGCAAACTTCAGGAGCTTGACAGTGGGGTCTTTAGAGGTGCAATCATTGTTGTAGAGGGAGAAGAGCAATGGGGAGAGAACACAACCCTGAGGGGCACCAGTGTTGGTGGTGCGGCTGCTTGACATGAATTTCCCCAGTCTCACCAGCTGTCAGAAAGCTGGTGATCCACTGACAGATAGGGCTAGGAACAGAGAGCTGGAATAGTTTGGTTCGGAGGAGTGTAGGAATGATGGTGTTGAAAGCTGAACTGAAGTCCACAAACAGGATCCTCACATAAGTCCCTGGTCTGTCCAGATGTTGCAGGATGTAATGTAATCCCATGTCGACTACATCATCCACAGACCTGTTTGTTCGGTAAGCAAACTGCAGGGGGCCCAGTAAGGGTCAATGTACTTCAGATAAGCCAGAACCAGTTTTTCAAACGACTTCACAACAACAGATGTTAGCGCCACATGTCTGTAGTCGTTAAGTCCTGTTATCTTGGGTTTCTTTGGAACGGTGATGATGGTGGAGCATTTGAAGCAGGCAGGGACTTCTCCAAAGACCTGTTGAAGATCTGTGAGAAGATGGGGGCCAGCTCATCAGCACAGGTTTTCAGACAGGCTGGTGTCACACAGTCTGGGCCTGGGGCCTTTTTTCTGTAAAATATAAAAACCTTTAACTGTAACAAATGCAAGACCTTTTGGTCTTCAAATTCATCCGGAAAACCAAAATCGTCCCATGAATTGGCAACAATATATGAGCCATAAATATTAATCAATACTGAAAAGCAATTAAGTAATTATTTTTTAGTAGTTTTATTAGTTTTTTTTTTTTTAATTGTAATAATATTTTAAAATATTACTGTTTTTAGTTTTTGCATAAGAGACATAAAATGTATAATTTGTATTATAAAATGTATTGTTTATTTTAAAATTGATGGAAATGCATGTTATTGATAATAGATCATTTGAGTTAATAAATCATTTAAATACATTATTATAAAACAGCAGCAGGCCATGGAAAAATGTACATCTTCAGGCACATGTCTGGAGTACACTGATCTTTAATTTCACATCACATTTTTGGTTATAATAACAGAAAGATGCAAAGTATTGTTGGTTTTATTTGTACAGATACATTTAGAAATGTACATATTACAGAATTCCTATTTTCCCAAATACAAACCATCAGATGTCATTGTTTTATAATGTCCAGATTATGTTATTAATGGCATGGTAATAGTATAATACTGACATTAAATTTAACTAGACCCTGGACCACAAAACAATAAAGGTCTTTTATTATTATTATTATTATTATTATTATTATTATTATTATTAAAATGTATACATCTCAAAGCTGAATAAATAAGCTGTGAAGTTGTTCTTTAAAGTTCTAATCAAAAGTTCTAAATTACTAATCAAAAATTGTGTTTTGATATATTTACGTTATAGGAAATTTACAAAATATCTTCATGGAACATGATCTTCATGGAACTAATGATTTTTGGCATTGCTACAAATATACCCAAGCTACTTAAGACAGGTTTTGTGGTCCAAGGTCACAAATCTCAAATGTAATTGTTTGTTTGTTTATGTAGAATCAGCCATATGTGTACAGTAATTCCACATGTTCAAATATGATTATAATTCCTGAGACTCAAACAATATTTTTAAGGCTTCAGCGTAAACAAAGGCTCCACTTCATCCACAGATGGCAGCTGTTTGAATCAGTGTCCAGACGAATTCTTCAGAGGGGAAACACAGCGCTGTGAACCCTGCCATCCTAACTGCCTTGGCTGCATGGGACGGCACAGCTACGAGTGCCTGAGCTGCAGAGATCACCTATACAGAGACGTTAAGGAATGTGTGGACACATGCCGCTCTGGGTAACTACAAAGCTCAATACCTGTAGTAATTCATTTGGCTAATGTTGCCTTATAAAGATACAGTACACCTAGGCTGATTACTCAGACAGTATTTGCTCATACTGGATTGTCTTCTCAATTTTTAATAGATAACGCATTACATTTCCTATTTTTAATTGTTTTTCACTGAATCTTTTCCAGTTACTACGCCTCAGCTGTGTCTAGGACGTGTGAGCGGTGTCATGAGAGCTGTGGGGAGTGTCTTCAGGCTGGAGCTGAGGGGTGTGTGAGCTGCAAAGAGGGGATGCTGTTTATCAGGAAACAGGGGTGCTGTGTGTCTTCCTGTCCTGATGGGTACTACCATGATACACACCACAAAACATGTGAAGCCTGTCACTCCAGCTGCAGAACCTGCACGGGTACAGTATGGAACAAATTACAGATATGACTATAAAATATTTCAGACAAACTAGTCAGTTTCACTAAACGGGTCCTTGTGAAACAGAAATGAGCTTAATTGTACTGAATATACACTTGTAGTGTACTTCAGATCTTAAAACTATTTTTCAGAAATTGTAATTGCAGCTAATAAAATGGTACTGCAACTTGCTGTAGGCCACAAGTATATTTACAGAGAGCACACTTTCATGACTTAACACAATTAAGTACTTTTAATTCAAATAAAAGTTTTCTGCTTTAAAGAATTTTATATCAAAATCTTTTAATCATGCTTTAAAGAAGTACACTTATTTTTTATGCCTTGACTCACTAAATTTACTAAAATACTTGAAAAGTACTTGATTTTAGTTTTAGCTGTAGTGTGTTATTCAGTATTTACAATATTTTTTACAAAGTAAATATATGACCCTGGACCACAAAACCAGTTTAGTAGCATGGGTATATTTGTAGCACCAGCCAAAAAGACATTGTGTAGGTTCATCATTAGGATATTAAGTAAAGATAATGTTCCATAAAGATATTTTGTAAATGTCCTACTGTAAATATATCAACACTTAATTTCTGATTAGTAATATCCATAGCTAAGAACTTCATTTGGACAACTTTAAAGGTGTTTTTTCTCAATATTTATATTTTTTTGCACCCTCAGAATCCAGATTTTCGAATAATTGTATCTTGTTTCACAAACATGTTTCAGCAGAAATAACATTAAATTTCAGTTTACTGTAAATGTTTGTCAGTACCTTCATCTGTAAATTTTAATTATATTTCAAAGACAATATAAGTAACTAAGAAATTACATATAAAGACTTATGGTGCATTTGAGTTCTCCTGGGAAGTTCATATTTATGAGTTAGGAAGTTGTTATTATGACATCAGGTGCATGCAAATCACTTTGGTTGGCGATTTACCTTTTCTACATCAAATTCAACAAGATTTCTACAAAATGATGAATAAAGGATGTGCATCAGGTTTTTTTCGTTACACTTCCATACATGTAATTGTTATATACAGTATTTTATCATAATAGGACATAAATGGATGTTTTTCTACATGCAACTTTGATAGTTTAATTGTAAATAAATAAATAAATAAATAAAAACTTTTAAGAAATGTACTGTTAATATCGTCACTACATACACTGTGTCCAACATATTTTGCTCCCTGATACTTTAATTACTCACCGTCATGTCGTTCCAAACTTGTAATACCTTCGTTCATCTTCGGAACACAAATTTTTGATGAAATTTCTGACCCTTCATAGACAAAAAGACACGTTGAAGGCCCAGAAACAAAGTCGTTATTTTTGTTTTCTTTGCATAATGTATTCTTGTAGCTTCATAACATTGAACCACTGATGTCACATGGACTATTTTAAAGATGTACTTGCTACCTTTCTGGGCCTTGAACATGTCAGTTGCGTTGTTGTGTAAGCAATGAAGAAAGCTCTTGGATTTCATCAAAAATATCTTAATTTGTGTTCCAAAGATGAACATGATGGGTCATGATGGGTCAAGATGTCATGAGGGAGTAATTAATGTTTTCATTTTTGGGTGAACTATCACTTTAAACACACCTTTTAGTTCCTAAGCATCATAATTCACAAATCATTCTGTTTGCACTCAAGTATATTCTTTAGAAGCACATTAGGGGTTATATATATTGATTTATATATTGACCCACCATTTTTTTTCTTCTGAAATTAAGTCAGCTTTCAAATGGTTTATGCATATGCAAATATCGACACACTGCACATTTAAATTCTATTTTTATCCCTTAACCATTCAATAATTTAAGCCTAATATGCAGTAATGTCATTTCAATTGACAGGCAAGAGTGTTGAGGATTGTGACTCATGCCACCCAGGTTATACACTCTCACAGGGTGCTTGTGAGTCGCCCTGCATAACAGGAGAATACGCTGAACCTGAGGTAAACTTTTGTTCTACTTCCTAATCTACCTTTTTAATGAATGTGGTTACATGATTTCTGTTGTGATCTTTCTACAGGAACAGGGCTATAAATGTGTGTCATGTGATGAGTCCTGTTTGGAATGCAAAGGTCCAGGGCCTCATAACTGCACCATCTGCCCAGCACAGTTCATTCTTACCGCAGAGGGGCGCTGTCTGCCCTGCTGCATCAACACAGAACAGGAAGACACAGCCACAGTTCAGCAGGAGTGCTGTAACTGTACTGAAACCAGAGGTATTTGGACCATTCTTTCTTATCAAAATATTATCTGAACAAGATGATCCCAATTATGACATTACTGATCTCTTGTGAAGCTTCGAAACCTTTGTGAATAATCTGTGTGGTTGGGAGCACATATCAGTGCCAAAGTCACAAGTTTTTGTCTACTGTAACCTCTGATCAGTTTAATAAATGTATAGATATTTTTATTCCCACGTTGTTGAATAAAAAGAAAGAGTAGTAGATAATAGTCTCTTACTGCCATTTATATTAAACCTGTGCATAAAAAAAACCCTTTGCATAGTTCATTGCAATGATATGTCCTCAGAACACTTTTACCATGATGCATAATTTGTAAACTAATAAATTTTGACATATGCAAAACATAAGTTTTATATGTGTGGTTTTGCTGACGTAATGAATTTGCTCAGTAGCTCACTCGGTACAGCACTGCAGTCCTGTGAGTCATGATAGAAAAGCTCAAATGCTTGTAGAAGCAAGCTAAAAGGACATTGTTTCTTCAGCAAAAGTGTTGTTCCCTCATGTCTGATTTTTATAACACCATTTTTATGGTAGGTTTTAGTGTAGGTAATATCTAATTTTAGATTATGATAGGTCATTAATCTTTTAGCTCCACTTACCATATTGTATTTCCAAAATCTAGTGATACATAGAGTAACCAAGTAATAAAACTTTTCTAGATTCACATTTATGTTTAGTATAAACCTAATGCTTTTAGTGGCACTCCCTGGACATTTCCATTTGAAAGTGTCATGAAATTTGAAAGAAGCATTGTAATATTTTGAAGAAATGTCACGTTATACCAATAAGCCTGACTTGACATTTTTATTTGTTAGTAACATAATAGATGTCTTGTCTTTTGTTCTTTGTGTCAGACATTAAAAATCAACTTTTACCTCTGTTGCAGGGGAGTGTGTCCTCAGCACTAACTTTGCCTTCCGTAACCATGAGGAAGAGGTATACACAGGAAACCTGCCACTCTTCATCACCACCTCCATCCTGCTTGTTTTCGCCTTGATTGCTGTAATCATCCTCATTAAGCGTTCTCTTTCCAAACGACCCATGCCTGAGCCCCCTGTCCCACGCGGGTATGAAAAACTGGACCATGGTGGTGGCAAAGACAGCTTCTACAGAGGCACTTCATCATCCACCTCCACCTATGGTGGTCAAGCAAGCTCTAGTTCTGGACGGTTCCGCGAGTCGCAGCTAGTGGACCTCGGGGATCAGAAGATGAGTCGAGATGATGATGACGAAGATGATGAAGATGAAGATATTGTGTATATGGGACAGGACGGCACTGTGTATCGCAAATTTAGATACGGGCAACTGGGAGACGAGCAGGAGGATGAGTTAGAATATGACGATGAGAGCTACAACTACCGATAACATCTTCAGCTGTTTAAATGGAAATCAGTTCTGCAGGGTTACTTAAATTTGTCACTTAGAATGCAAAAGCAACATTTTATGAGAGTTCAACAAAGTTCTGAACTGAAATGTGAATAATAATGTATTGTCTATGATGATATAGTGACAATGACAAATAGTAGTTCAAGATTTTATTAAGTAGTTCTCTCGTCT
Organism: Cirrhinus molitorella; assembly: GCA_033026305.1. Lineage (NCBI taxonomy): Eukaryota > Metazoa > Chordata > Actinopteri > Cypriniformes > Cyprinidae > Cirrhinus > Cirrhinus molitorella. Next base: position 27,828,397 of record CM065119.1, read on the forward strand.
GCTTGTTTTTGATCTCTTTCAGCTTTTATGAAGACTTTTTTTTGTTCCACCTGTGTGAGTGATTTTTTTGGAATGTGTGCATTATGTGAACAGTCCCTTTGCATTACATTTCTGTACATGATGGCAGCACTTTGGCTTTGGTAATTTTTGTTGTTGTTGTTGTTGTTGTTGTTTTGTTTTTGTTGTGGAAGTGTGCAAGCTGTACATTTTAATAAAAGTAATACAATGTTATGTGCTAATCAAGTGCAAGTATCAATTTTTGATATTTCAATGATCCAAATCCAGTGTTGGGGGCAACACATTACAAGTAACGTGAGTTACGTAATCAGATTACTTTTTTTTTTCCCCAAGTCTAATTACTTTTTAATTTACAAGACAATATCTGAGTTACTTTTTCAAATTAGTAAATTTTTCCCATTTATTGATGTTAAAGCTCTCCTGTCCCCATGTTGAGAGAAATCAGGAGTAAGATGTTACTTTAGTTCTAGAATAAATGTGAACATGCATTAATTCATATCAGTCACAAAAAAACAGATTCAGCATACCTCAAAATGAACAAAAGCAGTGAAATGCAATTGAGAATCTGACACAAACCTGCAATAATAATAGGTTAAATAATACAAATATCCGTTATGCATTAAATCCAATTTTATTAAACGGTGTCTTTTATTGCTGACCTTTGATGATCCAACCATCCATCAACCGTAGAGTGTTGAACTTTCTTTTTCTCATTCTACTGTACAGATGTGAATTTACTTTTCCTTCAGCCTGAGGGTTTTGGTGTGAAAGGGCTTTTACATTTGCCAAAAATGGAATGTTTTATATTAAAAACAAACAAGCAAGCCCTGCCCAGATTTAGAAAGTAGCGTAAAATATAATGCATACAAGTAATGCATTACTTTACATAAAACTTAAAAGTAATGTAATTAGTTACTTTTACGTGAGTAAGGCAATATTGTAAAGCATTACTTTTAGAAGTAACTTTTCCCAATGCTATCCAAATCCAGATTCTACTTGCCCCGTGTTTGATTGTCCCTCCGGTTACATTTGCACCTCCATCATATTTAAAAAAAAAAAAGTAATACCAAACTGAAAATGTTATGGAAGCAAATTGTATAATGCTTTGCACTGTTTACAAATCAAAAAATAAATATTAAGGAAATACTTATATTTGAATGTAATTTAAAACCGGCACTGTAAGAATAAACAAACAAATAAATATATTATTTTATTCCACCCACAACAACTTCAAAAACGAATGTGCTTTTCAAAGAATGGCCTGTTTTGGAGTTTTGTAAGGTTTTAGAATATCATAGATATCAGAAAATTACATAAAATAGCACCAATAACACAACTGTTCAGACATGATTTCAATTTATTGATTTACTCTGCAATATATCATACATCTCAATCTCAATATGCTCTGCTGGAGAAGGCCTCTGGATCAAAGTTCATCTATTCATATTGTTCAATAGAATTTTAGTCTAAAAGGATCATATATCAACAACCAGGTACACATGCAGTGATACAATCACACACATAACCTCTCATATGTTCACACACATACTTGCACGCTTAATTTGAATATTGTGCTTTACAGCAATCTTTTAAGTCCCTTTATTTTAGTTCCCAAACCTAGCAGGAAGAACTTGGGAGACCTAACAGAATGTAAACACAAACAATCACACATCAACATACAAACCTATACACACACTCTCACACACTGACACAAACAGGAGTTCAAAAGTAGACAGAGCAGTCACAATGAACGTGAAAACCTCTGAAACAGCATGCTCTTAGGATTTGACAGATCTTTGATTGTGGCAACTATTTTTACCTTTATACATGGTAAACACTCAAAGAGACATCAAAGTTCTGAAACATCTAGGACTGATTTTAGTGTTGTGAGCACAAGAACATCTAATGCATCACTATGGCTTGATTCTTAAAGGTGAAGTGTGTCATTTCAGCGCCTCTAGTGGCTATAAACAGAATTGCAACAATAAGTTGATTATATTTACATTTCAGAAAAATGCGCAGTGCTTTCCTATCCAAACCTCACTGGTTGATTGATTGCTTTCTAGCTCAACCAATACATGAAATACCAAATTCTTTTGACATGAGTGCTCGTTTGGAAAAGTTTTAGCACAACAATTTGAGGTATGATTCAAGACTGCTGATTAATATGTGAAGAGTTCAGATGCAAAAGCCTCTAAATCCATCTGACATCTTTCTTTAAAAAAAAATATTTTTATCAGGCTCCCGTGTATAGGTTTCTATGTAAGTACTGGTACTTCTGATTAGGCTGAGGGTGGGATTTTAGCAGGTTTGAAGTAAAAGTATTTGATGGATGTATAATATGTGTCGAGAGCATTCACTCAGTATCATTATCTAATTTTTGACCGAGATGGCGTTTAGCTGGTTTTGCATCTGAACTCTTCATTTAGAGATATTGGTTATAGTAAAGTTTTCAGAATAAAAATTTCCCCATTAAAGAGTTTTGATATCTTCTAAAATACAATAAAGATGTGTAAAGCATTAAAGACAGATCTATTAGGAGCTACAAGGTTGTTGATTAGTGCAGTATATGCTTTTGTTGAATCCATAAGCCTTTTTTTGTCATGTTTAACAATGGAATTCCTGAACAAATATTTGTGAAGATTGTAATGTTGTAATTTTCCTTGATTGGTTTAAGTTTGTTTGTTTGGTTAGTGGCTTATACCTCTTTAACAAAGACTTAAATAAAATATAAGTAGATAAATTACTTCTGTAACCAAGGCTGCTGAAAATTGAGCAGGCACTGTTGCGCTTGCGCACTAGGTTTCACAAATGTTCTCAAGCAGCCTGTTGTGGCAATATCCACTACTGTTTGAAAGGGATTGGCTGAGCCAGAGATGTATGAAACAATGTTTTGAAAGAACGACAAAAGTCTACATTGTTCAGGAAGTCAACCTAGGCTTAGAGAAAGCATTTTAGCATAACACACTTGACATTTAAGAACTACAAACGATTTCTCCCTGCTGATTTTAAACTGATACATATAAAGTGATATGAGGTGTTGTTTAATTTTAAACCTGACTCGTATTGTTTCTGACGATGGAAATAATTAACTAGTGCTCTATTTTCTGTATCCCCAAGTCATCAATTTAGCATGACAGGGTAGACAGTTTAGCATTAGTGATAACAGGGTGCTATGCAATGTCTTTGTGTTGAGAATAACCTTGCATGCACTAATATTAATACAGAGCAGTTAAAGTGACAGGATTTTGCCCTTTGTGCATGCTCCGATTATTAAAAAAAATACCTGACGGTGAAAATTATGAGCCTAAAGGGGAAAAATTACAACTTGATATTATTGCTAAAATGCCTCTCATGCATAATTCAAGTAACAAGAGAAACTTCTGCAAGACGTTAAGAGACGAAGAATGATTCAAGCATTGCGCTGGTTTAAGCTACTGTTCTGTGAGAAGAATTATTACGTTTGAGGTGATTTGTGTTAAAGAACATGTGGTGCTGTGCTATTTATCCCAGCACTGTGAGATACCAAAGCACAAAACCCTTTTCTCTTATTTTATGCGATTATTGCATCCACATCAGTGTGCAATCATTACAATTTGAAATACTCAGAACCTGTGCAGACATATTGTTTTTGCACCCATGGCCAATGGCTCTTATGAACTGCTTGCATTGGGTTGAGCTCTGAAAGAAAAAAAAAAAAAAAAAAAAAAAAAAAAAAATCATTAATCATTATTATATCACTATTTATTATTATTTAAAAAAATAAATAATTGAATATACTTTAAAGTCTACATGAAACAGAATTCACAACACATTTTTCTTCTGTAAAATGATGTATTTCCAAGGTGGACTAAGACTTAAAGAAGTCTTATACATATACAAATACAAAAATACTTACACAAATACAGAAAAACAGTAATATTGTGAAATATTATTGCAATTTAAAATAGTGGTTTATAATAGAATTTACTCCTGTGATGCATTTACTCCTGTATATATATATATATATATATATATATATATATATTTAGCAAGGATGTCTTAAATTGATAATGATAATGATAATGATAATGATAATGATAGTAAAGACATATATTGTTAGAAAAGATTTCTATTTTGAAAAAAAAAAAATGCTGTTCTTTTAAACTTTTTATTTTTCATCCTGAAAAAAGTATCACAGATTCCAAAAAAATTATTAGGCAGCACAACACTGATAATAAATATCAGAATTTCTTTGCTGATAAAAATTTTGAAATATAAACACAGAAATACATTTTATTTTAAAGGATATTAAAATACAAAACTGTTATTTTAAATTGCAATAATATTTCATAATGTGTTTTTTTTTCAGCATTTTTGATCATTTTTGATAAAGTAAATCAAATAAAACTTTGATGAGCATAAGAGGCTTTTTTAAAAAACATTAAAAATGTTACTGAACTTTTGAATGCTAGTGTATATATATAGAATAATAATAATAATTAAAAAAAAAAAAATGAATGTAGGGTGAGACTTTTAGGGCAAGGGCTTTGCTGTGGATTATAGACGCTCAAGTTCACCATTGAGAACATCTCACATTGTTGCATTATTGTCAACACTTTTTTTTAATTGTCATCATTACTTCTTGATGATGTCAACAGAACGTTAAGAGTTTATGGAATTAATACTACTATTATTATTACATATTTTTTTTATTCGTAACATGCACTGATGAATTGTGTAATATGAAAAACATGTAAAAGGGTTTGTTGTGATTTCATGTTGACTTTAAAACCTCTTATTATGCTGAAATGTATTAGATGATTAAGAAATCTTACACTGAATTTTGTGGAATCTCACTTCCTTGGAGAAAGCTGTTGATTCTTCATAAAGAAAAAAGTTACATGTGTTCATATAGCCAGAGCACTGTATTACAGTACGAAATAAAAAAAATTAAACACAAACACCTCAAACACCTTCTGTAATACTCACTTAGAACTCTCTGCTGCTTCCCGTAACTCCTCATCCAGTCTAGAGAGGCAAAGATGAACTCATTATTCATTATATTTTAGCTTTTTTATTTAATTTTAAACATAGAGTATTTAAAACAGCAAAAAATAACGCTTTTTATATTCAAAAATTACAATTCAATAATTTTTAATTACTTAAATATTTTAGATTATAGGGGTTTGGTGGACAAAAAAGGTTGAGAACTGGTAAAGCATAGAAACCATAAACTTTCCTTTTCACCCCAGCATTTTAAATGTCTGTTCCCATAGAAACGTGTCTTCACAGGTTTTAAATTATTGAGTCACAACTCCTGTACAGATTCTCATAAACACCTCTTCATCAGCTACAGATGTCAGCGATCATCTCGCTCTCTCACAGTCTATGAGTGCAGCTGATCAGTGCCTTAATGCTTCCTCTGTTTACTCTTGTATTGCATAGAGCAGTGCCTAAAATTGATCACCATACATTTATATATGTTAAGCCAGTTAAAGATGTGGCTCACCTGATGATGCACTCAGGTATGTGGACGTACTCCATTGGGATGAGCTCCTCCAGTTCTGCTAAACTGTTCACATACTTGATCTTACTGCTGAACTTTGAGCTGGAAAACATTTATAAATCAATTTTGTTAAGTTTGTTTTTATAAGATAGATCAGAACAAGTACTTTGATAGAAAGGTATGTAATGGATTACAATCAGCCAAAAATTCTGAAAACTGTTAATATTTGTTGACCCATTACCAAGCAATGCTTAATTTTGTTCAGTCTGTGGTGTAAATAGGTTGCATTATTAGCAATTAAAGAAAAACACTTAAGCAAAACATGGTCGGGTCAAAGTGTCTGAATAATTTTTGGGTATAATACGTCACAGTTTACTTTATTTTGCTATCTTCACTTACATAAATGAACTATAGTGTCCTGCACCCACTAGTAAAAAATATCAAAAATTATATCTGGTGTCTGAATAGTTTTTGATTTGACTGTAGATAGAAAATCCTGTCACCATACCTGATAAATGGTTTTGTGATGGCTAGAATTGTCCTGATGAACCATGAAGGGTGAACAATGATGAAAGATTTTAAATTCTTTCTGAGCCTGAAAAAGTGTAAACAACAACATAAGTCTTCATTTTTAAAATATACTGTATATATTGTGCATTACACATTATACAGTGTATTTAACAGTTGTTATATAATAGATACCTCCTATCAATCATCTGGTAGCATCTCTTGAGCCAGTTAAGGCCTGGCATCCTCCGATGTGGAGTGGCTCCATTCAGGTACACAATCATGTAGTCCTCGGCTACCATGAGCTCTAGTGTACTGATAACATACCTGAGGAGTAATACACAACATACACTTAGTGATTTTCTTTCTAATACAGATAACATTATACTATTTCAGGTCAGGATTAACAAGCTTTATGTAATAATTTGACATCAGGTCAACTGACTGCCCCCCAAAGAATGTCATATCTGACTGAACTCACAGGAAAAGGTTTTCCATGATCTCATGATAGTCCTCTCTGTCACTATCAGGGAGGAAACATGCAGCAAACACAATGATGGCATTTGTGCCATTGCCATAGTAGCCTGTAGGTAAAGAAAATAACGGTTGGTAGGATCACCGCAAACAGCAGTTTCATTATATAGGGTTTATAATTTCTCAACACAAATTAAGGGCAGAATACAAGCTACCCTTCTGAAAAAGAAGTGCTTAATGTTATTAAATGTGTAGTGTACTTCATATCTTAAAGAAGTTCACTTCCAGGACAAAAAATTACGGATAATTTACTCACCCCCTGTCATCCAAGATGTTCATGTTTTGTCTTCAAGAAATTATGTTTTTTGAGGCAAACATTTCAGGATTATTCTCCTTATAGTGGACTTCAGTGGTGCCTGCGAGTTTGAACTTCCAAAATGCAGTTTAAATGTAGCTTTAAAGAGCTTTAAACAATTTCAGCCGAGGAAGAAGGGTCATATCTAGCAAAACAATAGGTTATTTTCTAAAATAAATAAATAAATAAATTACAATTTATATACTTTTTAACCTCAAATGCTCATCTATGCATTCCAGGTCAATACAGTTAGGCTAGTTAAAAAAAACTCCCATCTCATTTCCTCCTCTAACCTCAAAAACATCCTACACCACTGCAGAAGTAACGACCCACTGTTTAAAAAGCGAATGCGCCAGGAGGGTCAAAAGTAGAACAGTGATATTGGACCACTTTGAAGTTGGAGGAGAAAATGAGATGGGAGTTTTTCGACATACCCTGTATTGAACCAGAATGCACGGTGTTTACACAGAGCAAGACAAGACGAGCATTCAAGGTTAAAAGTATTTAAATTTTTTTTTTTTCACTAGATAAGACCCTTCTTCCTCGGCTGGGATCATTTAGAGCCCTTTGAAGCAGCATTTAAACTGCATTTTGGAAGTTCAAACTCATAGAAGCCCATTATATGGAGAGAAATCCTAAAGTGTTTTCCTTAAAAACTATAATTTCTTTATGACTGAAGGAAGAAGGACATGAACATCTTGGATGACAAGGGGGTGAGTAAATTATTTTTTGTTCTGGAAATTAACTTCTGGTATATTTTTAAGAAAATGTACTTAATATAATATTATATTAAGGTAATATAATATTAATTAAATAAAAGTCCTCTTAAGACTTTTATGCCTATATTTTGTCGTAACGCACTTATTTGTACCTGGAATGTGTTGTTTTAGGTGTACTGCATTGCAACTTCATCTTTTCAAATGTGTAATTACAAATATTTTTTAAATACATGACATACACATTTTAATACGTATTAAAGTATATTTTAGTATGTGAAAATGCTTGTACATTTGACAGTGCACTTTAACCATATTTCAGAGACTATTATGACTATTTACATTTATTCATTTAGAACATGCTTTTATCCAAACGGGGAATACAACAGTCAGTTTATCATACGGGAACAATAACATGAGAAGTGTTAGCAATACAAAGTTTCATTTAACCCTCTGGGTTCTGAGGCAGTTTTGGGACCCCTGGAGAAGTTTTGACATGCCTTGTTATTTGTGTTCTTTTTTTTTTTCTTTCAGTTTCTTATAAACATATTAATGGCTAAAGTTCGATTATACTGTATTCAGTACAAACTGGGCTACAATAATATTTAAGCAGATATGTGTACAAGTTTGTACGTGTGTACAAGTCACTGAAATAAGGCCATAAAGCATATACAGAAGAAACAGACAACTTAAGAACTGGATGTGGTAGACTAGAGTTTTGCTACAAAATGATGTGAAAATCATCAATCCAATCATTTACAGAAAACAATATATTGATTTAACTTTTGTGACATGTTTGTGTTAGAAAGGCCATACACGAGGGAATGACAATGGACAGATGTGCTTAAGTAGATCAAAAAAGCACTCTTGAGTCTTTCTAACTGCGTTTAATATAAAGTGAAACTATATTAATTTTCATTTAATTGTATATAATCCACTGAAATGTCTGAAAATGTTATGTAAATAAATAAGTATATTATTTTATATTGTATATTGTTATTCTAAGTATGTTGTTTCCATAGTATGTACACTTTTACAAAGTAAGCTGAAGTAATACTGATTTGATAGAATTGCTTACCTATCTTTTCTGTGCAACTAATCCTCAGTTTGGCATTACAGCTCAAATATCAAACTTTTTTTTAAAAGGTCCATGTAAGTCCCTCGACAAAAATAGGAGCATCACATTTTTACTTTTAATTACTCCATTGCTCCATAGACTTCTACTGTAAGGACATACAAACATTTTTATTTGTCCTTGCACACTCTGTGCTAATCACTAGTCTCTATACTTTATTTACTTTTTAAAATATTCCTTTGACGTACCTCCATGGGATATGACTTTTTGATAAGGTTCAATGCTCTTCATGTTGATTCGGTGCTCTTGCTCTCCAATGATGACGGTTCTCCACAGTTTGGAATCTTGACGCTCCTCCTGAGCACTGTATGTAGGAATGGGCTCAACTGTTTCTTTTACAGAATCTCTCTGGGATGCTTGAGGCTCTGAAAAATATTGTGTGTCAAGATAGTAGCATTTATTTTTAATATTGAACAGTTGTTTACAAGAGTTCACATCCCACCTTCCCAGTCTATTTCATGGTCGGTATAATCTGCTTCATCAGGTGTGTCCAGATCATCCACGTTGATGTCAAGGTCATCTGGTGTGTCAAACAGGTCATCCTCACTTTGATCCAATGAGAGACTTATGCGAGGAGCCGATAGCTTCTTCCTCTGAGAGGCCCCGCCCCCTTGGCCCTGCAGTGGCAGGGAGGTGGGTGGGGCTAGTGGAATTCAACAGACAATCAATAAACATTTATAAAATAATGCATCTATTCATCATACTATTTCAGATTGCTTCATTTGAATATTGTGCTGGGACTGACAAGGATTCAGGAATGTGCACAACTGGAGTTAATCATTGTAAATTATGTTAAGCCTAAAAAGACTGTGTGGAAGAAGAGAGTTTTACTTTACAGCTCTGGTTCATAACATTTACACTGATGCTGATAGTTGAGGCATATTTTTGAAGTGTCAGTGTTTGTCAGTCTCACCTGGTCTACCCTCTGCCCCCTCAAAACTCATCTTGCGTTCATGAGTTTGGTCCATCCCCACATAGCCAGAATGGGAACTATGAGAAACAAACATATAACCATTATCATCACCATCAGCATCATCATCTTCCAAATCTTTCTATCAGACATAATAGGGAACATTCTTCTTCTTCTTTTTTTTTTTTTACTGTTGTTATAATAATAATAATAATTAATATGAGCAATTTCATAATTCATAATTACTATCATAACTACACTTGTAGTTAAACGCGCTTTAGTAACAAATAATTTTCAAAAAGAACAACAGCAATAATCATTATTATTATTATTAAGCATGTTCCCACAGGACTTTAGACAAAGGTACTGAAAAATATTAACAACAGTAACTATTTGGAATAATAATCGATTATGGAATACTTTCACAAAGACTTCTAGTTAAATGTACTTTACAAACAAACAACAACAGCAATAATAATAATAATAATAATAATAATAATAGTTATTTTATTATTATTATTATTATTATTATTATTATTATTATTAAGCATGTTCACATAGGCCTTTAGACAAAGGTACTGAAAAATATTAACAACAGTAACTATTTGGAATAATAATAAATTATGGAGTACATTCATAATTATTTTCATAACTGCATTTCTAGTTACACATGCTTTAGAAACAACAAACAACAACAGCAATATTATTATTATTATTATTATTATTATTAATTCTGGAGCATGTCCAAACAGGCCTTTAGTCAAACGTACTGAAAAATATTGACAAGAATAACTATTTGTAATACTAGTACTTTCACAAAGACTTCTAGTTAAATGTACTTTACAAAAAAAAAAAACATAATAATAATAATAATAACAACAGCAATAATAATAATACAAATACCGGTTATTATTATTATTATTATTATTAAGCATGTTCACATAGGCCTTTAGACAAAGGTACTGAAAAAGATTAACAACAGTAACTATTTGAAATAATAATAAATTATGGAGTACTTTCATAACTAGACTTGTAGTTAAATGTGCTTTAGGAACAAATAATTAAAAAATAACAATAATAATAAATTATGGATCACTTTCACATAGACATCTTGTCAAATGTACAATAACAACAGCAGTAGCAACAACAACAATAACAACAATACTACTACTACTACTACTAATAATAATAATAATAAACTATTCAATTGTACTTTATAGGTTTTACAGATTTAATTTAATTTAATTTACAGATCAGCCATGTTGAAATTAGAGCTATAAAACAAGGACTTACAGACAAAAAGTTGTTTCAAATGAGTTTTAAGCAGAGTAGATGTACTTAATACTGTGAGTCCGGAAATTCTGCAGTTCTTCAGTATGTTGTAATATCAGTCTTGCATTTGCTGCAGCTGCAATACGCAACAAACTGACTGTCAACAGGAAATGAAGTCTGTAGAGGCTAATCTTTTTTGCTCTAAAAATGAATCCATTACTTTCCTTTAACATCCCTATTTAGAATTTAGAAGGAGTGTGAATTCATGTGTGAATTTATGCATACACACACAGAAAGCCACGTGAGAAGGGAAGCCTGTCTCGTGGGAGTGTCTACAATAAGCTGCCAGATGGTTGCTAGTTATCAAACAGAGAATGTGTGTTGATGGAGAGAAAGAGTGGGTGAGGGTGAAAGTGGAAAGGTCTGTTGCTCTCTCCTTCCATCAAGACATTGGATTAATCCATCCATCCATCCATCCATCCATCCATCCATCCTCCACAGCAGGAAACAGGAAAAATGGGCGGGCATAATGTCATCATCAACCCCTTCTTTTCTGCTCTCTCTCCCCTCTTCTTTGTGAATCACTCTTCCGCCTCAGTGTCCACACACATTCGCATTTACAAACACGCAATCGCACACACATAGGCAAATAAATGAGGCATACATGCAGAGCCATGCATTTGAATAATGACCAAAGCAGGTCAGCTGTGCATATGAAGTGAAACATTATTATGACAAAACATGCCTGTATTCAACATGACAAACACTCATTTATGATCCATATGCAAACAAAAACAGCTGCCCATATCTTGCATCATAAAGGATGCTGATGCTAAACCTCTTCCGCTACCAAACATGCATCACAAACAAATTCCCATCCCTCCCTCTTTCCCTCCCATCTCAGTGTTTAGGATTTCAAATAACAACATGCCTTCCTTCATCCCCTGATAGAATTACCCATAGTGCACTCACCACCACGGCTGAGGCACAGTTTTGTCTTCTGCCCTGGGTTTCAGATCATGGATGTGTGCCTGTATCTCTCAGCGTCAGGGATGCTCGGCTCAACCACTGCCGAGAGCCTCCACCATTTTGTGGTCATGTGACCATTTCAAGCACCAAATAAGGGCGTGAGGCTGTTCTCTCCGCCCTGAGCTGGAGATACAAATGAGTGAGGCTCAGCAGCAGCACTGCTGTGAGGATAAGTGAAGCTGATGGGTCTGACTGCACAGGTGAACTGTGAGTGGGTCCAACTGTGCAGACGAGTAAAAAATCATGAATGAGTCTGGGAGATTTTCCCAGAGCCCATTAGAGCTGCTGTTGAGTCATCCGCAAGTGAGTTCATTAAATAAACTGAAGCCCTAAAAAACGGAATGTCCCTTTTTGAAAAAGAACACTTTAGCAAACTTTTAAAAAGAAGACTTATTAGGTAAATAATACACTGTAATAGAATATACTTTAAGGCAAATACATAATGTAAAGTTTTCAAACATTTTACTGAATGTAAATTGCAGTTAAACAACAATATGCTATAGTTTAAATTTATCCCTGCTAGAAAGAAAGAAAGAAAGAAAAAAAAAAAAAAAAAACGCTAAAACCCACCTAGGGTGGTTGGCGGGTTTTAGCAGTTCATCCAGATAGTCGTAGTTGGTTAGCAAGCTGGTTTTAGAAGGGTTTGGTCAATTTTTTAGCTGGGTCAGACTGGGAGACCAGCTAAAACCAGCTACTTCCAGCTTAAACCAGCTAAGACCAGTCAACCAGTAATATATTGCAGTTTAGTATGTTTATATACATTTTAAGGCAGCGGCTATTTGCACTAAATTAAGTGTATAGAGGATAGAGATTATTTACAATAAGTAAAAATAGCATATTTTCTTAGCGATAGATGCTATTTACACAGCAAAAATAGCAGGATTTCCTTTGTGATATGCTATTTACACTAAGTGCAAATAGCTATGAATTTTATTTACACTATGTTTGTATTGAGTCAAAAATGCCATGTCCAAACAATGCCACTGGAGCTGTTATTTACTGTAATAATCATCTTTTGTAGAAAGATGGAGTGTCCAATAACACGCTGGTTGGCAGAGTTAGTGTAAATAGCCTCTGCCAACAAGGCGGGCTTTTAGCACTTAGTGAAAATAGACACTCTGTAATTTTAAATGTAATGTGCAGCTGAAATTAAAATCAAGTACTTTCCTTATGCTTTAGTATGTTAGTCAACATATACAAATATGTGTTCTTTAAACCATGGTGAGAGATTATTAAAGCATAAGTAAATGTACAGAACGTCTCTAGGTTACAAATGTAACCATGGTTCCCTGAGAGGGAACGAGACACTGCGTCCTCTAGTGGCCGCTATGGGGAGCGTGTAGCTGATACAATTATCCCACCAGGTGCTACAACCTGGAATAGACAGAGACTAAATGTATCAGAGTAGATACGAGATAGAGAGTGGCCCAAGAGTGCAGGGCATCTCATACAGAGGAAACAAAGTTAGATGTGTAATCCCCACCATATAGGTTTTAAGAAAGAACACAAGGAGTTTGTGTGCGTTTCTACCACAATCTGGATTTAGAATGCGCCCGTGTAATCTGGACAGTCAAGTAAGGAGGCTCTAAGAACAAAGAACAAACTCTACTCAGAGGGAGGTTCTAAGTCTTCAGGGAGGAGGACCGTGCTCAGAATGACCCACCGTAATGCGGGGAGCACTATAGTGCTTTATAAGCACAACCTGAGTGGAGTGCCCTGAAGCAAAGGGGTTCTTATCCTCAGACAGAACTCCTTGACAGGGGTCAGCATGCTCACCAGGGACCCTCAACAAGAAGGGAGCAAAATAGGATGACATAGCACTCCACCAGGAGCTACAACCTGGCAATATAAGTAGAGCCAAATCCTTCTTGTAGCATCAAAGAGATGCCTCATCCAGGGGGTGGCGTGCTCTAGAAACCCTCAGAGAGGGGAGCCTGCCATGCACATGTAACGTTAATGGAAACATTATAGTGTAGAAGAGGCCTGAGGGCCTAGGCTGCTGTCTTAAGGAGCTCCAGAGAAACCATGGGGTTCAGTCCCCAGACAGGTTAGTGAGATTCCCACGCAGCCAGCATGGCGGAAACAAGCACATCGGGTGGCAGCAAGCGGCCAACTATTCCCATGAGGATGGGAGCTTGGTTAGACAGGCATTAACAGCCACAGGTAGTGTGCTTAACGACCTCTACTCAGCGAGGGAAGCATTACCATAGGGGCGGAGCACAATCAGGCTCACCTAATGTAACCAGACATTATTAGGGCTAAGGTAGGTTATGCATCCAAAGCTGCTGATAGCAGGAGCTCCCAAAGTTCAACTTTATATATGCTGATGTAGTGGCAAGAAGCCCATCGGGTGGCAGTAAGCATTCGCAAATCCGATGAGGTTCTACAGGGGCATTTCAGCAGTGAGGAGTAAGTGCCTAACCCTCAATGGAGGGTGGAAACCTATCCAGCTAACCCTGAGGTGGCGTGCTGCGAGACCCTGCCTCGGCGAGAGGAGCACTGCCACCCCCTGAGCATTGAGTGGGAATATATGAATGAGATCCCATTTGAGGGGAATCGTTCTAAAAATGAGCTTGTTGAGCTCATGTGATATGCACCAATGCCTACAATTCACAACTGAGGCACGTTGATAACACACCTGTAGTGCCTAGTGCTTGGTTTGCCAATAACAGTAAATAGTGGAATAAGAAATTATACTCACCCACCATGAGTCAGCATGGTACTAAGATGCAATAGTGGAGACAGTCCGGAGAGTCCAGACCATCAATTAGGCCTGTTCTATCTGGGATAGACAAAATCAAAAACATCATAGGTTCAGCAAAGTACGATGCTGGTGGTGACATGGGGGAATTAAAAGAGAGAGGAAAGGGCAGATGTAAACCCCAGAGGGAGGTGAGTGGGTGTTACTTCTTACTCTGATCAGGACAAGAATCTGGACTACCTCCCTCATATCCTGACGACCTCCTCTGGATTTGCGCCCTCTCCTCGATCCACCTGTAGGTGGAGGAGGAGCACGGGCCGCAAAGCTAGCCTTCTGGGCCTGTCTCCGGTCCTGAGACTAGGACGGCCCAGTACCCCCGTGTTGTTCAGGCTCAGACCTGATCCTACGAGGAATGCAGGATTTAAAGGCCGCAGAGTGAGCTTTTGCCTCCTTCGCCTCTTTCAGCAGATCAGCCTGATAGGCCTGAAGTACACCCATAGTGCGCAAAGAGGCCACAGCCTGACCCGCTGCTGCATATGCCCTGCCATTTAAGGAAGATGTTTGCTGAAGGGCCTCAGATGGCGGGGATGACGCTTCACCTAACGAGAGATAGCTAGCTAGCGTCTCTTTGATAGGGGGCATCATCTCATAGCCATGCTCACGTATCAATATTTGCATAACTAGTATGCTGAAATCTATGAATATGTGAGGAAAAAGGCTTGTTCCAAGTCTTCGCGATCTCCGTATGAAGATCAGGAAGAAATGGAAAGTTTATGGTCAGAAAGATAACGCTCATCAAGACACCTTGCGGTGCCATCTTTCTGGTTCGCTCCCATGGGAGATCTTATCTCGCCGTAGCGTGTTCCATAACTTCCAGAAGCTCATCATAAGCAGGGCAGGAGGAATAAGAAGATTCAGTCTCAACCATCTCTTCTTCAATCAACATCTCCTGTTCATCTTGGGCAGAGCCCAGCAGAGCACTGGCTGCAGAATCCGATGAAGTGAGGGAAATCACATCATCATCATCCAACAACACACTCTTGTCTCTGGCCGACAAGCGAGACAGAGAAAGACCCCTATCCAACTTATCCGCCAGTTCCACCTGCGATCCCCACAAGCTCAGTTTCCTCTGTGCCTCAGCAACAGCAGGACCTGAACCACAGGATGCCAATGGCTGCCCCTCCTTCCTCGAAAAGAGGGACAAACGAGAGCATAGCGTCTTCATGGGTAGACGCTCACAGTGCACGCAAACCACCCCCTCAAGGATGTTGCACACGTGCTCTTCGCCCAACCACATGACACAAAGTTCATGTGTGTCATCGGGTGCCAAATAACGTGGGCATGGATGAACACACCTTTTAAACTTCTTGTCAGAGCTAGCCATTATAATGAAGGTAAAAGATAACCTTACCAATAAATGCAGCTTTAAGCTAAACAGTCCCTCAAGACGAAGAAGAGGATAATGTCATAGGCTGTTGCCGGCCAGTACTGTTGTAGTTTTTGTATGTAAGCTTCAGACACAGGTTACGAAGGCATCGTTCCCCATAGCGGCCCCTAGGGGATGCAGTTCAATGTTCCCTTGAAAGGGAACTGTCTTTTTATTTCCTTAATATTGTATTATCCGCAAGTAACGTTTTTAAAGTACTTTTAAGGTTTGAAGTACATTGCAAGCGCACATTCAATACAATTAGGCACACTTCTTTTTCACAAAGGGTACTAATGGTAGCTGACAAATATTGTCATATACTTGTGTGTATGTGTGTGTGTGTGTGTGTGTGTGTGTGTGTGTGTGTGTGTGTGTCACAAACCCTGCCATGTCAGCTTCATATTTCACCCCAAATTTAAAAGGGAAAAAAATGAATTTTTATATGTGTACAACTATTCAAATCTGTGCTAGCTAACCATGTGCATGTCTGAGCTGGGCTCAAAAGTATCTAAAATTGTCACTACTGTAAGTTACGACTGTAACATGTTATCATTGTTTCATTATTTGGGGGAAATAAGAACAATTTTAGTACAGCAATTTTTTGGTATTTTAGTAGTAGTAGTATTTAAGTAGTATTTAATAGTGTTTTAATATGTGGGTTAAAATTCTGTAATGTGATGTGGTCATTACCAAAACACTACCAAAAATGTGCAGTCAGACCAAAACATGGGATGTTATGTCAAAAATAAAGTATACTGAATTATTAAATAAGAAGTTATGTTAGTGTTTAGTTCAAAGTATATTCAAACTAATGAATCCAGGTCAATATAGCCTTTCTTATTAAGTTATATGATATAATATAATAATAATATATTATTGTGTTTCGGTAGTCACAAATTTGTGGAGAGGACAAATATTCCAAAACTGCACAGTTAGCTACAAGAAATGTTTACCTTGGATATTATACAATTATTTGTATTATACATACAAAATTTGTGGAACAGACACATTTTTTTAGATGTTTCCAACTCTGACTTTGAACCAATTCTGTAGAATGGCCCACATAGTAATGTGATCACTATGCTTTGTGCTCTCAGGTGATCATTCGCTTGCTCACCTATGAAGATTCACTATGTTGGATCTGCCCTGAGAATGTGACCATAAAAGAGACTACACCTGAAACCACAAAGTAAAATGTACTCAAACCTATTACCGTTATGATTTGTCATTTTCTATGATTTAAGATCCCCACAGTGTTGAGAGAACCGTGTTGTGTGTTCAGCTACTCACCAGCTTTCTGTTGCAAGTTTCTTGTAAGTGTAAAAGGAAGCAATGGGAGGTGCTCTATGACCTCTTACTCAGAAAGTGTTTGGTCCAATGTTCATTGCTACGGCAACTGTGCCACACCTGACATAACTAAGTGTAAAGTTATAAATCACAGAGTTATAGATTCACTCTTTAGCTCTTTTGAACAATCCCAGCACTCAAAAACACACATTTAAATGCTTTTTTTGGCTTTTTTTCACAGTTGAAATCATATAATCATAATTATATAAACATATATTTTAGGACTTAATACAATAAAAAACAACAAAAATACAGTAACATTGTGCACATGAGCTTAGCCCCACCAGGCTTTTTAACTTGTTTACCCAGAGATTATTTTCTTCATTATTTATTCTGTCCACTCCAAAATCTGTGTTAAAGCGTGGGACCATGTCTCTGAAATCAATTGGAAGATCAAAGCTATTGTCAAAGTAAAACATAAAAAAATAAAATAACTCACTGGTAAGATATACTGGAAGATTTTCACAACATAATTTTCAAGGACATTTAAAAAAATGTATCAGTCTAAATTTCAGTTTTTAAAAATGCTTTTCAAAAAGTGGGATGGCCTGTTTTGGCATGTTAATGTAAAAATGAATCACTGCTTGATGGAATTGATGGTGTTAAAATGCATTTTATATACAGTCAGTTTTATTTTGGCTCACTAACATACAACTGTATTGCATAAATAAATACAATTTTAATGACACACTAAAGTGTGACGTCATTTTAGCTTCTACGTATAGAATCGCACTAGAAGTTGTGACCATACATACAGTAGTCACACTAAAAATTGTAACTGTACATACATTAAATACTTAGTAATGTGTTATTTAGAGAGTAAAGACTAGATGAACTGAAGTATCATTCTTGTATCTATGTCAGTGTTAGAAAGACTATTTGAATAGCAAAGACAGTGGCTACAATTGATTTGCATGGATTCAAAGTCTGTCTTTTATGCCAGTCTGTATAATTCATATTTCATTCAAATCTTCTGTCTAGAAATAGAATACAATATGGCAGATACTCACTAAGATGGCCACATGAAGTGTCAATGAAAATACAGCCTACCGTTTACCTCATACCACAAATCATGGTGTGTACAAGTTTATGGATAGGTTACGGATGGGAAAAGGGCAGGGCCATTTAATAATAATAGAATTTTGTGTCGTTATAGAATATTTGATTTTAATCTATCTCGGGCTTATGAAGCATAATATGGTTTTTAATATTGTTAAAAAATGCCCTCATGAGTCCCTGAAAATCAGTTCCAGAGGGTATATACAGTTGAAGCCAAAAGTTTACCTACAAATTGCAGAATCTGCAAAATGTTAATTATTTTACCAAAATAAGAGGGATATACAAAATGCATGTTATTTTTATGGTAGTGCTTACCTAAATAAGATATTTCCCATAAAATGTGTTTTCATATGGCCCACAAGTTTTTTTTTTTTTTTGTGATAGTTGTTCATAAGTCCCTTGCTTCTCCTGAACAGTTAAACTGCTGTTGTTCTTCAAAAAAAATCCTTCAGAGCCCACAATTTGTTTTTTTTTTAAATCCATCTTTTCACACTGAGGACAACTGAGGGACACATATGCAACTATTACATAAGGTTTAAATGCTCACTGATGCTTCAGAAGGAAAATTATGCATTAAGAGCCAGGGGTGTAAACTTTTGAACAAATGAAGATGTGTGTATTTTTTATCTAATTATAATGTTTTTTCCATTAGTACTGCCCTTCAGAAGTTACAGAAGATACTTACATGTTCCCAAGAAGACAAAATAAGTTAAATTTACCCTGATCTTCAAATTCTAAAAGTTTTCACCCCCCAGCTCTTAACGCATCGTGTTTCCTTCTGAAGCATCAGTGAGCATTTGAACCTTCTGTAATAGTTGCATGAGTCCCTCAGTTGGGTTCAAATACACAAAAATGCTGAAAAACTTTGTGGAACCTGAAGGATTTTTCTGAAGAACAGCAGGCAGTTTCACTGCTCAGGAGAAAAAAGGGACTCATGAACAACTATCACTAAACAAACTAAAAATCATTCAGGTAACAAAACAGTATTAAGAATCAAGTGTATGTAAACTTTTGAACAGGGTCCTTTTAATAAATTCAACTATTATTTTCTTTTGTGGACTATATTTAAGCATCTTTTATGTGAAATACTTATTCAGGTCAGTACTACATAAAACATAGCATGCATTTTGTATGATCCCTCTATAGTTTGGTAAAATTATTAGCATTTTGCAGATTCTGCAATGTGTATGTAAACTTCTGACTTCAATTGTATTGTCCCTAATAACAACAGTTAAATGGACAATTCACCCAAAAAGGAAAATTATGTTATCATTTACACGTCACTCTCACATTCTTTCAAACCTGTATGACTTTATTCTGCAAAATACACAATTAGATATTTCTTTTTTGGGTGGACTCTCCCTTTAATATCTGCCAGTGCAAGTAGGCTACATGCTAAATTCACAGAATGCACTTTGCCATAATCCCAGTTCTAACACACAGATCACATTAATATTTTCACTGAATCAGAGGTGAAAAACATTTAATGTAGATTAAAGTCAGACAGGCTGTTTCGCAGAATAGTGTCCTTCACTGCTGCAAAAACAAAGCGGATATTTTCAGTGTCGGTTGCGCAGGTGAAATGTGCATAGATGCTTTTATGTTTGTCCAAGTTCTGCTCCTCATACATACTCAAGATGAACTTCATTGCGGCATCTGCATCACTTTTAGGGCCTGCGGAATGAGCAGATAACATACATTTCATCCTTTCAGTGGAGTTCAGTGGCAAGCAAAACTAACTGCATTTTCAGTGAATGATGACACAATTTTCATTTTGTGGTCAACTAACATATTCATTGTAACATAATATATATTGCACTGTAATAAATTATATATTAATATATTTTTACTTATTAAATACTGCATAAAATACAGTTAGTCAGAGAATGTGGCTTTTTCATACAATCACTATCTAATTGTACTGATTTTTTCAGTTCACTTTATATTAAAAGTTTTTATACCTGAAACAAGTGATAAATCTTCCAGTTTAGTAGACAAATTATTTTTTTAAAACAAGCCTTATGCTGTGTTACTTCTCATGTATATAGTTTCAGTGAAAAATAAGACAAAAATGTTTGTTAAGAAAAGGATTGTAAGCTGTGTTTTTGGCACTCCAACCTTTGTATTGTGGAAAATAGTCTACAAGATGTGACTTTGAGATCTTCTCCTTCAGGATATCTGTTTTATTGAGGAAGAGAATGATAGAGGACTCTTGGAACCAGGGGTAGGAGATGATTGTCTTAAAAAGTGCCTTACTCTCCTCCATGCGGTTCTGGGGAGGTATAATATCATATCAAAAGAATGAACAACTGTGAATCACCTATGATGTAACGATGCAAAATTTCAACTCAGAAAAGCTACTAAGACATTGCAAGGAAGTGACAAACCTCATTCGCACACTCATATAAAACCTGATCGTACTCGCTCAGAGCCACCAGGAAGATGATGGAAGTAACGTTTTCAAAACAATGGATCCATTTCCGTCTTTCTGACTTTTGTCCTCCAACGTCTACCATTCTACAATAAACAATTTTTCATTATGAAATGGTTATCAGTCAGTCATCCATCTTCACACCACCATATAATTAGAAGTTACCTGAATATGACTGTGTGGAGGTCAAAGATGTACTCAATGATGCCTGTGGTTGGAATTCGGACTCGCAGAATATCCTGAACAGTCGGCAGGTAAAAGGCTGCAGATATTCTGTCAATCTCATCGAGGTAACTAGTAAACAGAAATAAAACAGACTTTGAGAAACTTTGAAAATTTTCAGTTATTTGTCTAAAACCAAAATTTACCAAACGTTTTTAAACATGCTATATGTCATAATTATGTACCATTTCTCAATCTACAGATCTGTAGTAAAATGCTAGATTGTATACTAAGCTAAAAAAGCGACTTGTGTCGGAAACATTTTATCAGTTCGAACCAATAAACTTGGCTACAGGTACTATTTTCTTCTAAATTGCAGAATTGTTATTTAAAAATTACAGGTACTATTTTCTTCTAAATTGCAGAATTGTTATTTAAAAATTAAATTTTTTCCCCCTACATTTTTCTATTTTGGATGAACTATCCCCTTAATAATGTTAGTGTTCAAACTGCAACAGAGATATGAAGGCAAATGATCTATTCACTCATGCTCATTTTTAGAAACACAGAGACTAGACAAAGGAAGGAATTTTCTAATTTGCATGTTTGCCATATGATACGGTACATTGTGATTGTGTCATCAAAATGCTCTGCCAGTAAGATGTGAATGGTTTGAATATGATTTGTATTCATACGAAACCATAGTTAAACAACTATATTTAGACATATTTAGACATACAGTTGCCATCAAAAATATTCAACCCCCTTAACATGCAAGACATTTTGCTGCAGAGAAAAACAATTCAACAGGCATCAGTGCACTATTAGAGAGTTTATTATACACATTTGAGTTAATAAAAACAGAGGGAAAAAATCTAATTGGCTCTAAACGTTCATGTTCAAAATTATTCAATCCCCAAAAGTCAAATTTGGTGCAGAATCTTTAATTCTTTAAAACCACTAAAAACGCTGCTTGGAAGTGCTTAGAAGCTTCTGTCCAACACTGTCACATTTCGACTGCAATCATGGCCCTTTCCTTGCCTGTAAAAGCTTTCAGATCACTGATAATCTTTAGTATTCACTTTGCCACTGCTTCCTTCAAATTCAACCAAATATTTCCAATGAGAATTAAATCTGGAGACTGAACAGGCAATTTAAGAGCATTCTATTACTGATCCCTAAAACCAAGAATAAGTAGGCTTGGATGTTTACTTTGGGATGACTGTCCTGTCAGTCTTTGCACTAAAGGAATCACAATTCTTGCCAAAAATGGCCTGATACTTCAAAGAATTCAAAGTCCTTCATACAGTCATGATTTCCACTTCCTGCAACAGTAAAACACCACAGGCCCACCTCAATGTTTGACTATGGAGATGGTGTTCATCTGCTCATAAATTTTGCCTTTTTTGCACAATGCGTAATTAAATAATTTAATCTCTATAGCTTCTCTGTAGCTTTTGTGAGAGCTCTGTTGACTTTGTCATATTAGCCACTCAAACTTAAGCACTTGCATGGGCTAACTGTATGTATGTGTAATAACTCAAGCTAATTCTGTTGTCTAATAGAGTTTCTAAAGGTTTAATTGTGTTTTAAGACAATTGTGTTTCCCACCATACAAAAAAAGTGACTAAAAACAGCAATGTTGAATAGGGGTTGAATAATTATGACATATCTTTGTTATTAAAAAATCCTAGAACTCAAAAATATTACTTTTTATTACATTTATTGACATTATCTCTTTTAAAATGCCAGTAATCTATTATAGATGCAATTTTTATGAAGTCCTGGATCTTCAGGAAAGCTTTGTAAAGTCCTCTTAATTTTGATGCATATGTAGTATTTCTAAAGGTAAATAAAATGTACAAAAAATAAATAAATAATAATAATAATAATAATAAAAATCTTCACTGCACTTACTATTTGGTAGAGTCTGATAGCTGGAATTCTCTCCTGCGTTCAAAGCATTTCTGCAGACCTTTGTCTTTCCACATACTCTTGATGGCTTCAGCATGTTTAGGCTCCATTGACTGTACTGTTTCGGGGATCACACTGTTAAGCATTGCAGCATATGTCTACAACACACAGATAAGATTTTAGTTTTGAGGGGGTTATATTGGTTGAACATATTTAACATGTCTTTTAAAACATATGCTTTGTCACAGAATTCCTGATACATACTTTGTTTTTTCCATCAGCAAAAGGGATGTTCAGGTCCTCCATGGCTTGAGTCAGGTTGTGAATGGAAACAAAGACATTCTGGAACACCAGCTTGGCGTAGGCCTTCCTGTCCTCCTCTGTGTAGCCCCTGCCATGTATGATTCTCATCTGCTTGATAAAAGTGCTCTTCCCACTTTCCCCTGTGCCTGTCAAAGACATGAAAAGTTTTTGCTGTGAGACATCATGCATTAGATGGTAACTGTGTAGCATGAAAAGTTTCCTGTGAGAGCTTTCACCATTAGCATTAAGACCAAAAATTAACCAAAAATGAAAATTCAGTTATTTCATTACACTCCTGTAAGTGATTAAACCTTATAAAACTTATTTTTTAGCACTGTCTCATCACAACCCAGTTTAATTGTATTGAAAAGAATAGCCTGGACTAAGTAACTCTTTTTGCATTTCTTTGCATTTCGGATGTGTTGCAAACAGCATTAGGGGGAGTAAATCATGACAGCTGGTAAATGCCAATGGTAAAGCATCAAAGACCACTGGGGTATTTCTGCAGCTTTTTTCCATTTTAGTTGAACTTGGCCTTATAAGAACTGATTGAAGCTCTCAAACTGAACTGAATCAACATTGACATGACTTAAGCTGAAAAATGACAACAGAGCTAAATTTAAATTTGTCTCATGTTTCCTGATATTTCTGCTCATCTCTCTCATATGTCATGTGCACTTTTACATATTCAAATTTGGTATGGTGGAAAAAACAGCTTGGTAATTTCTCAAAAAATCTCCCTTTTTTGTTACACAGAATGATAGAAGTCTGTAACAACATTAGGATGAATACATGACAGAATTTTCTGTATTGGGTAAACTATCCCTTAATAATGTTTGTGCTCAAAGTGTTATTTTGCAGAAATTCATAGTAATCTTCAGCAACAGATATTCTCACACAAAAATATGAAGGAAAATTATTCACTCATGCTTATTTTTAGAAATGCAAAGACTAGACAAAGACTCATGGTATGAATTTTTTAATTTGCATATTTGTCGTAGGATACGAATACTGTGATTGTGTCATCAAAATGGTCTGCCAGTAAAATGTAAATGGTTTGACTATGATTTGTATTAGTATGAAACCATAGTTAAACAACTATATTTAGGCATAATCGTTCAACAAAATAGTCTATATACAGTTAATGCATAATTATTAGGCACGTTGACATTCTGGTCATATTTTTTTTTCCAAGTACATTTTACAAATTCCAAACCACATTAATCTTAGTAACTACTAACTATTCATTTTGTATTTATAAGTCATATGTAATTGTCCATGAAGGTTGAAAGTAAAAAAATCCTAATAGGTGTACATAATTTACAGATAAAATTAGCCAAAAATTCTCATTGGGTCAGCTGGTCAGAAAAAAACAGGTGGAGAAGAAACAACACATGTTAACTGCAAAGGAATTAAGGTGAAGAATTAGGTCTGAAACCATCAGGAACCATTTAGTCTCCAGCGTCACCATTTTACAGAACTGCAACCTACCTGGAGCCTCCAGAAGTGCAAGGTGTCAGGTTCTCAGAGAACCTGACCCTTACATAATAAGACATGATGAAGTGTTGTGAAATACATTAAGACTTTTTTATAGACTTTGTAGACAGGTAAGTTGAGAGCTACTCTTGAGGAACCAGCATCACATCCTCTTGTACAACTCTTTCAAGAATTAATCTCCCTGAACCTGGCTGTTCAAGTTTTGGGAGTTCAATTTAACTCTGCAAGAGAGACTTTTCAGGATGGGAGATTAAAAATAAACTCGCAAAACTTACTGACAAATTCTGAAAGATAAATTCTTCAAACAGTGGTACATGAGGATGTGGGGCTGGTCCTTCAAGTGTCACTCTCAACTTATGTGTCTATAAGGCCTAAATAATAATAAAAATAATAATTTTTCAGCATGCTATTCTAATTAAGTGGGGTAATTTTTAAGATTTTTTACCCAAGCAAAGTCTCTAAGAACCTGACACCTTGCACTTCTGGAGGCTCCGGGTAGGTTGCAGTTCTGTAAAATGGTGGCGCTAAATGGCTCCTGGTGGTTTCACACCAAATACTTCACCTTATTTCCCAACTCTTTTGCAGTTAACGTGTGTATTTTCTTCTCCACCTGATAAGTGTCACGAATCATTCCGCTGCGGCTCCCTACTTTCACCACCAGAGGGAGCCATCACTGAAACTCTGACCTGGTTCACAAACTCCATTTCCCATAACTCCTTTCCCGGCTGATCATGCACAGGTGTCGGCCATTTCCACTAATTACACTCACACACTATATAAGCCATGCTCCCCGTATGTTCCTCGCAAAGTCTTGTATTCCCCCGGTTGCAATTCTGAGCATTTCTACCCGTGTTTCATTTCCTGCTGCTGACCTTGTTTGTTCCCTGTTGTTGATTGATCTCTGCCTACCTGTAACAAGACGGGACGTAGACAGGAGGATCCAAATGCAAGCTTTATTTACAAGAATCGTGGTTGTACAGGCAGGGTCAAAACAGGAGAGGACAACGAAGGACAAACAAAGAGGCGTCAATATCCGAGCGTGGGGGTAAGGGGCCGGCAGCGAGCTAAGAGTAATCCAAGGGCAGGCAAGGGGTCGATAAGCGGGCGGAGAACAGTCTCGGGAACCAGGAACAAAAAAATACAAAACTATCCATACAAAACTTCGCAACCCAACAGGTTGAACCGGTCTATTTATACAGTGAGAATGTGAACTAAGATGGCCGACTAAGGTGAACGATAACAACAGGGGATTCTGTTAAATGTTGTGTAAGGTGGTTAATAATACATTGAAGGCTCCCTCTAAAGGCGGACGGAGGGAGCCATAGCAGCATAGTTCGTGACACTACCTACCGACCCATGCCTGTCTCTGGATTATCCCTTTGTTTTGCTGTCTGCTTCAACCAATTGCTCAGACATTTACGACTCTCTAGCACTTCTACGCTGTTCCTGTCTGCCCCTCTCTGACCTTGCCTGTTGTACCACGATTGTTGTCTAATAAAGTTGCATTTGGATCGCCACCCCGCTGACTCCTATGTTACAATAAGTTCATATTATATAGTTTTTTTACTTCCAGCCTTCATGTACAATTACATATCACTTTTAAATGATTTTTTTTTTTTGTGGTCATCAAAAGCATTTTTTGCTGCACCACACAGTTTTGTTTAGTTTTCTTTTATATTGAATTTATATTATATTTTATATAGAATTGCAAATTTGAAACAAGTTTGATAACACATAATAACACAACCAAATATGATGCCACGCGCGCACACACATAAACCATTCTGACATTGCAGTGCTAGATGTGAATGATTGTATCTATTACACGCTAGACAGGTCTGACAATCGGGAGGTTTGCTAAAAAAAAGTGGAGATTATTATCATGTTTAAAACAAGGAAACAGTGTATAAGACCAATCATTTGTTCTTCTATTAAACTGACATTGACCCAACTGATTAGAAACAAACTTGACCTAAAAAAC
This sequence comes from Cirrhinus molitorella, assembly GCA_033026305.1. Classification (NCBI taxonomy): domain Eukaryota; kingdom Metazoa; phylum Chordata; class Actinopteri; order Cypriniformes; family Cyprinidae; genus Cirrhinus; species Cirrhinus molitorella. The sequence continues at coordinate 27,855,122 of CM065119.1, forward strand.
AAAGTACATATCAAGAAAAGCATACAGACTGAGACACATAAAATAACTGCTTATATTATATATGATGCAAAAATACATATAGGACATGATGAAGCTGATCCTATCACAGTGTTCCTGTTCCTGCATGCTTTTTGCAAATATCTTGACATGCTAGTTTGCATTTTAGTTTCATTAAGAACAGAAAAAAATAACGCTATACTGTATGAGACTAAATGACTTTCCATCGATATCCTTTTGCATATATTTGCATGTAACTGCTAACAGTCAGGGGAAATATGCCATCTAAACATCTGAAGTGTGAACAACTTGTAAGCCTCATCAATATTGTATAAAAGCTGTAGTACATATTATATTACAAATTGATTGTGTAAATAATTGTGTAATTGTCAATAAACGATTGTTTTCAGATTGTCTTAACAATCTGAATGCTGAACAACTAAAATTATTTAAACTGACCATTACAAATTTGAGGTGTTTCTGAAAAGTAGACATCTACATGCCTAAAACAAAACAAACAACAAAAAGGAAAAGTACATACCTAAAAGCAAAAGTTTCAGTTGTCGGGATGAATCCCGCTTGTCCATCCTAAGCTGTCTCTCAATTTCTTGGTGAATCCTCATGCTTTCTCTGTCTTCACCTGACAAGCAGCAGTCCCCCATCCTAAACAGCTTGAACCTCCTCCAGTATTTGGCAGTAAACACATTCATCAAGTCATTCACCAGTGTTAAAAACCGTCTTCAAGAAAGGTTATGAGAACACGCCTACCTCAGGACCAGAGTGATGTACTGCAATTTACAGGTGAACTGTCTTCCTTGTTCTGTGGATGGGGTGGGTGTTACATTAGGCATGAGCTTCCTTTTTCCTCTGCAACATGTGTAACATTCTTCTGTGGAACACAAAAAAAGATTTTCTGTAGAACGTTTAATCAAACCATTTCAGTACCGACCAGATTTTTTTTCTGGGGGCACATGAGGGGCCACAATAAATACAGAGGGGCCAATATTATGTTGTGTATTTATATGTGTAGTTTTTTTATTTTTTTTTTATTTTTTGTAAAATACATTTTGAAGAAAAAATGCATACATTTATGTAGTGTGAGGTCTGATCTTTGAGAAGATTTGTTTTTTGACCCTCTACCTCTAGCAGTCTCTATTTCTGTTCTTACAAACGTTTCATTCTCTTTTTTATATGTTATATATTTTCTATGTTTTCTTTTTATTTATTATACAATTAACAAAAAGCAAAAAAAAAAAAAAAAAATTCAAGACAAACTTTGACAACAAGACAAACTTTGCTATCATCCATTCATAACTGCTGAAAGTTATACCATTTTAAGATTAAAATGATATTTATATATTTATATCTTGAGATTTTTTTAGAGATATTTTGAGATAAAAACAAATCTGTGGTTCTTTTGTTTGTCACACCATAAGACACGTCACAGACCTAGACCTGACTGCTGAAATGCAAGGCAACAACTCTATAAATGCAGTTATGATCTAAAATTCAAAATATTGGTGCAAAAATTGTCTTTCTATGTGTTTCCCCCCTCATATTTACATATAGGCTATCACATATCACAGGATAGGGGGCAATATGACACAAGTGCTGATTTTGGTGGCTACCGGTCACACAAATAAAAATAGACCCTTTACAGTTCTGAATGCTGTTATTTTACCTTAATGAACAAAAACTGATGGCACAAAAATGTTTCCAATGCAAGTGATCACGCTGGCGCCTCCATGTCCTGTAAAGCGCGCTTCAGCTTCTACTCTCCGCACAAACGAATGGATATGCGTCTAACAGCACACATTTATATAAATTAACTTAATAAAATAACGAACGCAATATAGAGACCCTCGAGCGCAACTTGTTTGGTTATGGAGTAAAAAGGCTTACTGCTTCATTTCGCCCTATAATAGGTTTCTCATCTTAAATTAAAATGTATTTGGTCTGTGCTTTGGTAGTGTTCTGTTAATTCTGCTAAACTTTAATTACTTAAACGCCAGCCACCTCACCCAATAACAGCAATAAGCAAAGTCTTAGCGTTCAAATTCTTTAATTACCCAAGCTAAAATAAAACTGAAACTAAACTATAAAAACTAAATAGGCTTGAAATCTGTTTACTAAATAGCCTGAAAACAAAACTAAAATGAACCAAATTCTTAACAAAACTAATAAAAACCAAACTGAATTTTACTGAAACCAGCCCTGAATACTTATTTAGCATATTTTATTATTTTTATTGCATTACGTGTATTATACTAATAGATAAAACATTTTCTTATTGAACAGTGGCAAAACATTTAATACAATTCAATTTCCACAAATACAAAATAATTTGAAAAAAGCTTCGAAATGGTTTGCTGCTTTTATCACTATATGAGGTCACGAAGTGACGTATCGATCTGCTGTTGGTTACGCGTTTCACGTGATATACGTTCGGAGGTCAGAGTTCACCAACCTTGATCTTCTGAGCTGAGCGGAACGCCAAACATTTCTCACGTGCTTGCTTTTCTGAATGGAAGTAAATGCAACGAAAAGTGTAGTGTTATCGACTGGGAGAATGTCCTCTCCACCGTACACTACACGATGATTATGAAGAAGAGAAGAAAGACGCCGACTCAACGCTGCAAACGAGCGATTATGCGATGCGGCTGCTACCATGAGTACACAAATCGATGTGCGATGAGTGTCTACTAGAGCCCTAGAGGATTCGTATTCTCTGGTTTGATGGAAGAAGACCAGCCAACCGTTACTGTCGTGAGGTGAGAGAGAAACTGTAAACAACAACAACAGCAGCGAAAGTAGTCGTAATAGTAGCGATAGCAGTAATTTAAGCCTTCAGGTTAAAGGGATAGTTCACTTTGAAATTAAATTTTGATATGTTTTAGCTTACGTTACTCCAAGGGCATCCAAGATGTAAGTGTCTTTGTTTCCGCAGTGGTTTCAATTTTGATATTTTTAGGTCCAACCGTTCTTGTCTGTCAGTCATATAATGCATGCCTATGGTCACCTCACAAAAGAAAACGCAGATTCAAATTAAACAGTCCAAATTAAACAATTCCCCATCGTAAGTACACATTGATGACCTAAGACACGAAACGAGTGGTTTGTGTGAGAAAACGAACAGTATTTATGTCGTTTTTTACCTTTTGTAAATAACCACGTCCAAGTTGAAGTGCGCGCGCTTCCTGGCGTGTGAGCGCGCCGGCGCTACTCCCGGAAAGCTCCGGCGCGCTCACACACTAGGAAGTTTTCCGGGAGTAGCGCCGGTGTTATGCCGAGTTCTGCATGCCTGCCGGGATTTGCCTGCACCATTTATTTAGCTTTAAAAATTATCAGTATTTAGCTTAATTGCCTGATAAACTGAACTGCAACACTACAAAATAACTCAAATTAAGTGATATTACATGCACTAGGCCTATATTGGCAAAAGTAATGTGATGCCCCTTCTGATTAACAGGTTATGTTACTTTAGTAACTTCCATGAGTACAGATCAAATGATATTTCTATTAACTTATTTACTGTGCTTATTTTGTAGTTTTGCTATTTAATTTCATCATATAAAGCATATAAATAAATAAACAAACAAACAAATACATAGAGATATATGTACGTACGTACATAAATCAGACAAATGCACTCATAGGTATTCGTTATTTTTATTAATAATTTGAGGTATTTGGTCACACATTATTTTTTTTATACACTTGATATATCCAGTCCGTTATCATATCAGACCATAGCCTGTAAAAAAAAAGGATGCATGCGTTGAGTCGTGCGTTTTCGCGTGGTACAGGCAAATCCCGGCAGGCATGCAGAATTCGGCATAACACCTGTTCATCAATAAGCCAGAACGCGCGGTCACACACCAGATAGCGCGCCCCCTTCAACTTGGACGTGATTGTTTACAAGAGGTAAAAACGATATAAATACTGTTCGTTTTCTCACACAGACCACTCGTTTCGTGTCTTAGGTCATTAATGTGTACTTACGGTGGGGATTTGCTTAATTTGGACTGTTTAATTTGAATCTGTGCGTTTTCTTTTGTGAGGTGACCATAGGCATGCATTATATGACTGACAGACAAGAACGGTTGGACCTAAAAATATCAAAATTGAAACTACTGCGGAAACAAAGACGCCTACATCTTGGATGCCCTTGGGGTAAGCTAAAACATATCAAAATTTAATTTCAAAATGAACTATCCCTTTAAGCCAGGATTTGGTCATACCTCAATTCGGACATATCGTTTACAAAACAATGGCGCTGACAAATTTAAAATGCAAGTTTGTTGTTGTTGTTTCTAGTTAAAACAGCCTAGACGTGTTTTTTAAATATAATGTCTTGTCTGTGAGTCCGAGGCATAGAGTAGCAAGTAATAATAGAATATTTGTGATAAAAATTAGTTTAAAATAGCACAGCAACACAAATTAAACTTAAAAATTAAGATATGAATTAAAAATTATGTCAGTAATACAATTTATTAGTATTAAATGTGTAATAAAATAAATACTCAAAATAATTAGCTAAGATGGGCCCTTAAATAATACCAATGATATAATATGAAGTAACTAATAATAAAATAATAACATGAAAATGACTGTGATTATAATATACAATAAATATGAATTAACACAATAATAAGTAATCACAATACAATATATATGGATATAGAAAAAAAAAAACTGGTCAACAACTCAGAGATTTTGTAGTCTAAGCATCGCAGCTCCTTTTATCACAGAGCTCAGTTAGTGATGGATTGGCCTCTGTAGTCAACTTCTCGTGATATTGCTGTCTTGGATGGCGGTGTATAGCGTTGGGTGGTGAGTGCTCTCCCATCACACCATATCTATGGGAATGAGCCACGGCGTCAGGTGGTGTGAGACACTCACTCGCCCATCTCTCACCTGAAGCACTCTTACCATAGCGAGACGCTGCTTTAGATTCTCGCACTGACAGTGAGAGACCAATAGTGAGGCATCGCTCGGTGGGTGACGGATGGTGTCAAAGACAGCTTCTCACCAGATTGTTGACTACTAAAATTCCTTCAGTTAAAACAGCCTAGACATGCCTTTTAGTTTTGTCCCTTGTCTGTGAAACCGGGGGATAATGGAGTTAAAATAACACAGTAACAATAATAAAAAAAGAAAAATAATTACAATATGAATTTAAAATATCAATAATACAATTAATTAATATTATATTTATAATAAGTAGTTAAGATGAGCCATAAAATATTAATGATGTAATGTAGAGTAGCTAATAAATAAAGAAAATAAAAATAAATGCTAGGATTGCAGCTTCCCTTACCACAGAGCTCAGTGGGTGATGGATTGGCCTCTGTAGTTAACTTCTCGTGATATTGCTGTCTTGGATGGCGGTGTATAGCGTTGGGCGGTGAGTGCTGTCGCATCACACCATATCTATGGGAATGAGCCACGGCGTCAGGTGGTGTGACTCTCTCACTTGCCCAACTCTCACCTGAAGCACTCTTACCATAGCGAGACGCTGCTTTAGATTCTCGCACTGACAGTGAGAGACCAATAGTGAGGCATCGCTCGGTGGGTGACGGATGGTGTCAAAGAGAGCTTCTCACGAGATTGTTGACTACAAAAATGAATACAAATATATTTGCAAATAAGCAGCTAAGTGATGTGACGACTACCAATCAGAGTGCAAAAGTTGATCTATCCATGATTGAATACCACAGAAGAATTACAAAAAAACATTGATAAATGCTTTTGACAATTTTCAAATAAAAAAAACTAGTAATATGCAAACAAACAAACACCAAAAAATGTAAAGTGCAAGGCAGTATTTTACAGTGAACAATAAAATAAATGTTCCTAAAGCATACTTCTCACTCTCAGTAATTTAATGTATACTAACAATGTCCAGCACTTGACATCACAAGATGCGCATCTGAATATAATTATGTGAAATGTGTATAGGTCATGATAGCATATTTGATAAATGTTATAAACCGCGAAGCGTATATTTCTAAAATTCAAAATAAATTTAATTTCACCTTTTACATAGCAAAATATATTACAAAGTATATTTCAGGGGCTTAAACATACATTTCATATTTTACAGCGGTCTACATTTAGGCTAAATACAAAAGTAGATGAAAATGATTTAATAATTTTAATGTTTTTTTTTTGTTTTATTATTATTTACTGCAGTGGTTCTCAACCATGTTCCTGGAGCCCCCCAACACTGCACATTTTGCGTCTCTCCTGTGTCTGACACACCCATTTCAGGTCTTGAAGTCTCTACTAATGAGATCATTATCTGAATCAGGTGTGTTTGATTAAGGAGACATGGAAAACATGCAGTGTTGGGGGGGCTCCAGGAACGTGGTTGAGAACCACTGATTAACTGTAATAGTTTTGTTTTTGTAACATTGTAAATTGTTTCTTATTTTTTTAGTCAAATGTTCAAATGTTATTGAAAAAAATTGTGTATGAATGCGTTTTCTTGGATTTATATATGTGATCCTGGACCACTAAACCAGTCGTAAGGGTCAGTTTTTTTATTTTATTTTTATTTTTTTTTATTTTTAAATTGAGATATACCAAGCTGAATAAATATGCTTTCTATTGATGTATGGTGTGTTAGGATAGGTCAAGACACAACTATTTGAAAATCTGCAATCTGAGGGTGCAAAAAAATCTAAATACTGAGAAAATCTCCTTTTAAAGTTGTCCAAATTAAGTTCTTAGCAATGTAAATAAAAAGAAAAAAAAAAGTTTTGATATATTTACAGTAAGAAATTAAATGTACAAACTATCTTCATGGAACATGATCTTTACTTAATATTCTAATGACTTTTGGCATAAAGGAAAAAAGTATTTTTGGCTATTGCTACAAATATACCTATGCTACTCAAGACTCGTTTTGTGGTCCAGGGTCACATATATGAAAGGCAAAAAAAAAAAAAAAAATGTGAATATACACTGCCGTTCAAATGTTTGGGATCAGTAAGATTTGTAATGTTTTTTTGAAGAATTCCCTGATGCTCACCGAGGCTGCATTTACTTGATCAAAAATATATGGAAAAAATGTTAATATTGTGAAATAAGTATTATTACAGTTTAAAATAATAGTTTTCTGTTTTAATATATTTTGAAATATTATTTTGTTCTAGTGATGCAAAGCTTTGTCAGCCATTACTCCAGTCTTCAGTGTCAGATGATCCTTCAGAAATCATTTTACTATGCTGATTTATTACTTGTATTAAAAATGTTGGAAACAGTTGTCCAAATATTTTTTTGGAACCCGTGCATTTTTCCAGAATTCTTTGATCAAAAAAAGGTTACAACGAACAGCATTTATTCAAAATATAAATCTTTTCTAACAATACAAGTTTTTGCCATCACTTTTTTTTATCAGTTTAACACATCCTTGGTGTAGTATTAATTTCTTAAAAAAATAAATAAAATTTACTGACCTCAAACTTTGAACAGTAGTGTATATTGTTAGAAAACCTTTCTATTTTAAATAAATGCTGTTCTTTTTAACCTTTTATTGATCAAAAAATCCTGGAAAAATGTATCACAGATTCCAAAAAAAAAAAATATTAAGCAGCACAACTGTTTCCAGCACTGATAATAAATAAGTAGGGATGCACTGAAATGAAAATTCGTGGCCGAAGCTGTACAAAATGAAACACTGGGCCGAAGGCCAATTACCGAATACCTTTTTTTTTCGTGTTTTTCATGTATTTTGCCGTTTTTTCACCATTGCATAAAATTAAAAAGCCAAAATGTGCTTTTTACAGTTTTGTCTTGTTTTTCAAAGAAAAAAAAAAAAACATATTACAATACAAAAATTTTCAAATATTTACTTAACATTTATAACATTCTTGTAGACATTATAGCCTACCTACAAAATACAATTTAACTTAAAATAAATATTAATAGAGCTGTGGTAATTAGTGTTATTATGTTTGTCTTTTTTATTTTATTTTACAGAACAACTGTAAAATTACAGTACTAACATTTTATGAATGCTGACTTTTACTTTTTGTTGACAGGAGCAGATTTATTAAGGATTCTCTCATTAAGCTGTTTCAGCACAGATTTTCCTTGCACTTTGGAGCTTGAACCTTGGCTAACGAGCTCATGCATCGCTGTCAGAATACATGCAATTGCTTATTTGGCTGAACACCGTAATAGTTTTTGTTTTTTTTAATATATGATTTCTGAAAGCTCTTGTGACAATGAATACTGCATTAATGATGCTGAAAAATTCTGCTTTGATTTCATAAATGAGATTTTTAATGTATATTAAAATAGAAGAACATTGTTTTACTTTTTTTTTTTTTGTTTTTTTTTTTTTTTTCTTTTCTCTTCTCTGTATTTTTCACTTAAATGCAGCCTTGATGAGCATTAGAAACTTATTTAAAATGCATTAAAAATCATACTGATCCCAAACTTTTGACCAGCAGTGTATGTATGTGTATATGTATGGTTTGTCAGTTGTTTCCATGCTTTGCCTTTTTGTCTCCGGAGACCCCCAGAGCTTTCTGATAGGGATGCACGATAAATACAAATAAATAAATAAAAACAATAAATACAATATCAATTAACACAAAATAATAAATAAATAACTACAATAGAATATATATTTCTATTGTTATACGGTACTCAATTTCACCTTTACCTTATTTTGCTTATTCTCAGGTTAGGTAGGACAGACTTCACTTTCTTATCTCATAAGCATCTTCCCCTAAGAAGACCTCTATGTAAGACCCCCAGTTTTCGCATTCGTTCTTCTCTGGATTCTTCTCTGCTGCTGCCTTCTACGCCTCTTGTACAGCGAACACCTGACGGTAACATCTGAATTCCTTTTCTAGGAAAGTTCTATCTAATACATATTCATTCTCTAGCTATGCTCTTGCTTATACATGTTATAAACATTTTCTTAATAAATGCTTTTCAACAAGTGTAGTGTTTTACTTGAACTACTTTCAATGAAACAAATACAATACAAGCGTTGTGTCTTTCTCAATAAAGAAAATTCCTTTTTCTTTACAATTAAATATACAAAAGGAAAAGACATACAACAATTGCATATTTTCCACAACACTATATAAATATATATAAAAAAATAACGGCAGTAAACTGCCTACTGGACAACTCAGAGATTTGGTAGTCTAAGCATCGCAGCTCAGTGGGCGTTTTTTTTTTTGTTTGTTTTTTTCAACTGGGGGCGTGAGGGGCCAATATGATGTTGTGTAACTTTTTTTTTTTTTTTTTTTGTAGAAGTCTGATCTTTTGAGAAAATGTATTTGTTTTTTCTGACCCTCCAGCACTCTCTATTCTATTTCTATTATTAAAGTTTCTCTATTCTTTTTATATCTTATATCTTTTCTATCTGTTTTCTTTTTATTTATTATACAATTAAAAAAAATCTATAGCTTGCTCTATTCTTTTTCTATTCTGTCTCCTATTTATTTATTATACAATGAAAAAAAAACCTTGTTACATATATTGCATTAAGCTAACAGACTTGTCATAGCACTTATTGCTGTTGGGTTGTTGTTGAATTTGATTCCTTCTATTGTCCTCTATTTGTAAGAAAATAGCTAAATGTAAAATATAAAGGGTTACTAACATTGTCAATTCTTAGTAAGTTTTTTTTTAATATACAAAGCATGAGTAAGATTTATCTTCGTTGTTATACACTTATTTTCATATAGAGTTATTTAATGTGAAATTATAATAAAAAAAATTCTCCATTAATCCTTTGACAATTTCAGATTTTGACAAGACAAACTTTGCTATCATCTGTTTAAAACTGCTGAAAGTTATACCATTTTAAGAAGAATATTTATATCTCCCTTATTGCAATACTCAAAAAAAAAAAAAAAAAAAAAGTAAATAAATTTTTTAATTTAATAATTTTTGCTCATAAAGGTAAGATACAGCATTCAGAACTGTAAAGGGACTATTTATATTTGGGATCAGTAGCCTACAAAATCAGCACTCATGTCATATTGCTCTTGCTGCCCGTGTGATATCCTGTGAGATATATATATATATATATATATAGTTGCAATCGAAATTATTCAGCCCTCTAGAGACTGCAGTACTTTACAAATCCAAGCTTTTCTGAAGATCCAGGACTTTATAAAAATTGCATCTATAACAGATTACTGGCATATTAAAAGTGATAATGTCAAGAGATAATGTAATGTTTTTGAGTTACAGACTTTTTAATAAAACTGTCATAATTATTCAACCCCTATTTAACATTGCTGTTTTTTAGTCACTTATTTGTATGGTGGGAAACGAAATTGTCTTAAAAAACAATTAAGCCTTTAGAAACTCTATTAGAAAACAGAAATAGCTTGAGCTGTAACACATACATTTAGCCCACGCATGTGCTGAAGTAGAGTAGCAAATATGACAAAGTCAACAGCTCTCACAAAAGCTACAGAGAAGCAATAATTGAATTACTTAGAAAGTCTAAGACCATATGAAGATTTCTAAGACATTAAAAGTTCCTAGAGACACAGCTGGCAGCCTTATTCCTTAGTTTAAAATATGCTGTACCAGAAAACCTTTGAGGGTGTTGAACAAAAAAGCACAAAATTATAAATTGTTTGATAAGAACAACAGACAAAGACTTGCAAGATGACACAACGAAAGGAGGAAAACATTTTAATGCAGTGTATAAGATGAACACAAGACAAGTATAGCCTTCATGTTGAGGCAGCTTGCCGAATGCTACTCTTGACCAAAAAGAACAAAAACTTAAACATGTTAAAATTAATTTGTATAGACCTGTGGAGTTCTTTAAGAATGTTTTTTAGAGAGATGTGACCAAATTTGAACTTTTTGGACCTAGGGATCGGCAGTATGCCCGGTGCAAAAAAAAGCAAAGCTTATAAGCAGAACACCATCTCCATCTACAAAAATGGAGGTGGATCAGTCCTGTTATAGGTTTGTTTTACTGTAGCAGGAAGTGGAAATCATGGCCATATGAAGGACATCATGGATTCTTTGAAGTATCAGGCCATTTTTGCAAGAATTGTGATGCCTTTGGTGCAAAGCCTGAAATTAATGATCAAATGACTTTCCTGCAGGACAATCATCCCAAAGTGTACATCCAAAACTACTTATTCTTGGTTCAGGGATCAGTCATAGAATGTTCTTGAGTGGCTTGTTCAGTCTCCAGATTTGATTCTAATTGAACATATTTGGTTGAATTTGAAGAAAAAAATGGCAGAGTGAAAACCAAAGATTATCAGTGATCTGAAAGCTTTTTCAGCCAAGGAATGGGCCAAGATTGCAGTAGAGAGGTGACAGAAGCTTCTAAGCACTTCCAAGCAGCGTTTATTGGTGGTTTTAAAGAATAAAAGATTCTCCACAAAATTTTACTTTTGGGCATTGAATAATTTTAAACATGAGTGTTTAGAGTCCATTTGAATGTTATTATGATTATGATTATTATGATATTATGATTATAAACTTGTTTACTTGTTTAATTTCAAAGGACACACTGGCTAAACTCAATTGTTTCCAGACAGAGCTGCAAAATAAAGGTGTGTAATTATTTCTGATTTCCTGAACATACAATTACTTTGTCTTGAGCTGATCAGCCAACTGTGGTACTGTTCGATGATAGGCTTTTATATTTGTTCAAGCTTGACAACTTTATCACCTTTATCCCTGTGTTAAGTTTTGATGCTGGAATGCTGTTTATTCACTGGTTTATGCTGGTCATGCGCTGGTCCTAAGAAGGTGGGACCAGCTTAGAACCAACACATAACCAGCTTAGGCCAGCCATGACTACTAGGACAACTTTTATTATTATTATTATTATTATTATTTTATTTATCTTTGCAACAGAGGTGAAGAGAGTGCATGTTAGCATTACCACAACGCATTCAATTAAAATACCCTTAAAATACCCTAGGTTACAATAAACCATGATTACCAGAATCAGAATGAGCTTTATTGCCAGGTATTATCAACATACCCTGTAATACTCACAGGTTGCTGTATTTAAATAATTTATCAAATCATAGCAGTGAGTTTGTACTTGAACTCTGCTCACTGTTGTTGGGCTTCTTCTAATCTTATGTTCAGTGTAACTCATAGAGTGCTGTACAGTGACCACAGAGGATAAGAATGGACACTAATTTGTCAAGCTTGATGATATTGTTAAAAGGTAAACTGAGATGTCAACAAAATTTTAATGAATATCAATGCAAATTATAATAGATATATTCAGTAGTGGAGGCAAAACTGTTATTGGCTAATTTTATATAAATCCTTTTCCCCTTTCACAGATCCTGTGATAAAGCAGTCTTTAAATACTCCAGTGTCTAAATTGCATGCCCTTAGTTGCAGTAAAATGCAAGTCGTACTCAAAGAAGTGACCTCATCTCACCAGCTCCCCCTTGGTCAGTTGTCATTCTACTTTTGCCACAGACTTGCAGGCCTGCTGCACTCCAGCCCTCCACCTCTTTGGCAGCATTGGTTTCCTTTTTTCCCATTGGGTACACCGCTGTCCTCAGTCACACTGACATCGCCTCAGTCCACGGGTACTTTGGCTCCACCAATGATGCTCATCGCTGCGGCTGTGCCTAGGTTTCCGGAACCTGCGACTACGCTCAGCTTCATTGGCCCTCCGTCTGCACCTTCAGATCCACCAGCTCTGTCTCCATCAGTCGGCCCCCAGATATCGGCAGCCACACCATCTTTATCTTGGCTCCTCCCTCCTCCTTCTCCATCGTGTGGTGACAACACTGGGATGCTCTGGGTCTGTGCCATTTGCCAAACACCATCTAAGCCGCCAGGGCATCATCATCCCATCACCATGCCTTCGCCACATCCTGCCATCATTCCCGCTTGCTTGAACTTTATCACCTGCAGTCTTTGCACACACACACAGATATTTACTTCTGCACTTTGTTTTTCAGTGTTTTTTTTTTCTTGACAATTGCATTGTAATTTTTATTCATTGATGTAAAACACTGTACTTTTCAGTAATACAGGTGTTACAAATGGATAAGATAGCTTTCACTCTTTTTTTATTTTTGTTTATTTATGTTTTTTGTATAATGTAATAAAGTATACTTATGTTTGTAGTAATACATATAAACATACTCTCAAGTGCATTTTTAATACATTTAATTGTATATTTTTTTTTCCACCAGGGTATGTATGCTGCTGTAATTTTTTTATGTGTGTGTATACATAAAAAATGAATCGCTTGTTGTGTTCCTCAATTATAAGTTGCTTTGGATAAAAGTGTATGCTAAATGAATAAATGTAAATGACCTTTGTCTATGAACATCGAATCTTGTCCTAACACTGAAAGATAAAAATAGTTAAACAAACAAAAAAAATAAAATAAAATAACTTTTTCCATTGTATGGGGGGAAAAAATCCTTAAAAATATTTTTATGCCTTACAGAAGAACTAAAGTACAGGTTTGGTGTCACATGAGGGTGAGTACATTATTTAACCTGTATTTTTTTTTTTCTTCTTGTGCACCTTGTCCACATAAGGCTAGCACTGGAGTTCCCGCTCATAGGTTCACTTCAGTGCTGCAATGACGTCATCGCTATGGGAACATCTTCGATGTGACGAATGTCTGAAGCCCTTATACCATCACACCAATTCATTGGCCAAATAGCGCTTAGCACTGCCCCCCCACTCATACGTATGTATGTCAGCACTGTGATAGCCTGTGGCTAAAAGTATTGCGCTTGATGCTTGTGGCCTTTCCTAAAGTAGGCCTCGCATGTAACCCCCGCCGTCCCCTTTCTGTGGTCGCCGAGGGTCGCTTGGGGGGATGACACATGCGAGCCGGAGCTTATGGAGAGTGAGACGACGGAGGTTTCTCTTTTGCTCTCACTCTCACCGGGCCACGTTCGAGAGCTCGAACAGCATTGTGTGGAGCCGGTTGTCTTTGTGAATGATGATTTACGGCCTACTCTGGAGGCTCTGTAAAGCGCTTTCGTTCGTTTGTGAGACGTATGACGAAGAGGTGTTATCCACCGCTGTCTCCGATTCAGAGGATTTAATAGGCAAATTGTGCAGTTCTCTCCCTCCTAGCGGACAGGAGAAACGCACTTCCCCATCCCTGTTATGACACGTGCAGTGGACAAGCTGGGGTTGGATTGGGACAGCAAGCCAGCGCCAAGTCAGGCCCAAACTAAATTAGACAATCGTTTTTTAACTAGCTGTACTCCATCCCAGCAACGTAGGCCTCTGCCTTTCTTCTAAGACATCCACCACAAGGTTTCGAGGTCTTGTAAACAACCGTTTTCGGCACATATCACTAATCCCACTGCTGTGGATTTTGCCACTGTTTGTAAAATGGCAAACAGCCACTAGAGTCTGTGTCACAGAAACTGACCGTCAAGACGGCTCTTTTGGTGGCTTTATCCTCCATCAAGAAAGTAGAGGATCTGCAAGCTCTTTCCATCAGCCCTTCATGTATGGACTTTGCTCAAGGGCTGGTTAAAGTCTTACTGCATCCTAGGCCTATTTATGTCACTTAGGTCGTTTCAACAAGTGGTCTTAGAGGCTTTCTCCTCCACTGATGCAGGGTCAGGTAGTCCGACCCTCTGCCCAGTGAGGGCACTAAGGATCTATGTCGACTGCACAGCTCAGTTGCGTGGATCCAACCAGTAGTTTGTGTGCTTTCAATTTCAAGAGCAGAGGGTCTGCTGTAACCAAACAGAGAATGTCACATGTCACAGTAGTGGAGGCTATCTCTCTGGCCTGTGAGGGGTGTGCTCATTCTTCACGCTTTCCCTGGTCTTCCAGCTATCTAAGGCACGTCAGGCATTATGGTATAGCATTCCCATAACGATTATGTCATCACAGCATTGAAGTGAACCTATGAGAGGGAACGTCTTGGTTATGTTTGCAAACTTGGTTCCCTGAATAGGGAACGAGATGCTGCGATGCAGGCCGTTCCATACCTTTGATAGCGCTTCCTTCGTAAACACGTGAAATCTGGTGAAATAGCATGCAGCATGCTGATATAGCATACATACGTATGAGTGGGGGGCGGTGCTAAGCGCTATTTGGCCAATGAATTGGCGTGATGGTATAAGGGCTTCAGACATTCGTCACATCGAAGGTGTTCCCATAGCGATGACATCATTGCAGCATCTCGTTCCCTATTCAGGGAACCAAGGTTACATACGTTACGGAGACGATCAAGTCACATACAAGAAACTCTTGCTCAAAATGGCAATAAACAAAACTGGTTGGTTGATTAATTTTAGAGAGGTTTGGGTCACTTTTTTTAAGAGCCAAGCTAAACACCGGCTTGGTCATATTATCAGACAATGAAAGTGTTTTTTGACCTTGCATGCATGTCAACCTATTGTTGGGGACTCCCAAAAACACAATATTAACTTTTCATAATCCACAATAGGGGCACTTTATAAAAAGGCCTTTTTAAAAAATTGTGATACATATCAAACCGGCAGCTTGTTTTTATTTTTACACTTGTGTCATTTAAGCATATTTTGAAAAAGATGATAAATAAATTAATATAAATAAATGTAATAAATATTAAACATACATTAGCAGAACTTCTTTTGATAAAAGAAGCATTAATTTGCTTAATTATGTCATGGTGGCTAAAAGAGCTTTAAATACATTTTTGTGGTCACTTTATTATGCTTCAGTACAGGCTTGGAATGACATGAGGATGAATACAGTAACAGAAAAAAATGTAAACATTTTGAATAAGTTTGTTAATGTACCACAGAATTCCATGCTACGTTACACATGTGGAATATTTCTCACATTACATCCCCCAAATTGAAAATATGAGGAACAAAATGTATGTGCATGTGATTGTTTCCTGATAGAAACAAACTGGCTCATCTAGTATACGATGCTATTAGAGACCACAAACATGCAGAGAAAAAAACAGCTTAAAAACTATACTTTCATGGAGAAAAAATATATACTTTAATGAAAGTAATGCAAAATACAATTTCATGGCTGGTAAAAGGTATCTGTGGCAGTTAAAGGGAAGGTCCTGCATTACAGGTTCTTCAGAAAATTATACTGGTTTCTGGGGTTTAGGCAGTAGATGGTTTTGTAAAGAAAACAAACAAAACTCTGCTATGTGGATCTTGATGTATATTTAAGAGGTGTCCTGTGTTAAAGCACACTTATGCAACACTTTTGGGATGGAATGAGGAAGTAAGAACAAACACATGCTATTGAATGGCATAATTAGAGGGTATGGTCCAGTACAGAACATTATATTATTGCAGTAAGCATCTGAGCTCAGCCACGTCTCAATCCAGGAAACCTGTTCTGTAACCTGTTTCAAACGCTGAACAACAAAATCATAATGTGCATTTAATACTTATTGAACTGACACACATATCCAATTAAGATCCAATTAAGATGAAGAGTTTGACTGTTTTACTTTCAGACTCGCGTACATTTCATATTTCCTTATTTACTTACATTTAAAGTAATATGAATTACATAAGAAGTATGTATTGATTTGGCATTTTATTTTTTTGCAGCGACATGCAATTTTAAGTTGCATAAGCGTCCAAATACTTTTTTGGACCACTTGGGGTTTTATGCTTTTTTATATTGACAGCAAATATTATACACATTATATACTGCTCTTTAAAATAGTAGCTTTTATTGCACAAAAAAAAGAGAAAGAAAATCTTTCATTGATAACCCCAAATTCAGTGCTGCCAATACTAAGTAAAATGTGTCAGCTTCACCCCCAAAAAAATGTTTCAGAGGATCACAACAGAAATTTGGTCCTTTACTATTGACTCACCACAAGACATTCATTGTTTGACACGCATTACGATACTCTTTACAAATCTGTCTTTGAAAACATCTGCAAATATTCATCGCCAAAGCTTGATTACACCACACTAAATCAGTACAACACCAGTAAGAGCATCATTGGCTTACATAGAACATTTCTTGGGTAATTTATTATGAAAAAACTAAATGTACGGTATGCAAGTGTTACAGAAAATCTCTGAATGGCACATTTGTAGATTAAGAGAAGGATGCACAGGAATCGGCTCTCTTGGCACATCAATTAGGCTTGATGTTGTGAAACATGACCTGAAGAAAAAATACAAAGAGTTGGTATGGTATAGAAATAAATGATACTGGCAGGGGCAGCTTATTGCCTGCGGTATGATTATTAGTTTGGCAATACATAAAACAATCACATTAGAAGAACTTTGGCACTTTTAATGTAAATGTTAATGTAAACTAGCTGTTATCTATTCTTCACCAAAGTATGTGCCTTGGAAATAAGAAAAGACCTTTATCTACTAAGCTTGCTCTTGAAATACCATGTTACAATACTATAGAAGTACATTTCAATGCTTTCTAATTACCTCACCACACTAAATAATGTTATTAAAGGTTGGAGAAATCTACATAACATTTATAGCAAACCGTTCAATGTGTACAACATGAAAAACAATAATCTGCTACAGAATAAACCTTAAAAAACATCATAAAATGTTCAATAACATAACATTTTTCATTAAAATGGAATAATGACATTCAAGTTGCACCATGTGAAGTAGATCCGAAGTGCAAATAAATAATGCTGAAGCAGTGAGCAGCTTGTTACAGATAGAAATAACTTGTTTGTCCAAATTCATAGAGCTGAATCAGGGACAGTTAAAGCAGAATTGAATGGCTCACAGCATTATGGCAGACTCTAGCTGCAGACTGATGAGTCCTTTAACTCTGCGAGACAATGACAAAACCGTAATCGTTGTTCAGACTAGATTGTATTCCTTCAGTGTGAGCTGCAAGATGGTGTCCTTGACAGCAGCGAACACGAATCGGATGTTTTCTGTGTCAGTGGCGCAGGTGAAATGAGAGTAAATGATTTTTTCTGAGTCTGGATTCAGGTCGACAAACATCTTCAGGATGAATTCCCGTGCAGCTTGAGCGTCTCTCTGGGGTCCTTATAAGGAAAAATAGATAGATCTTGGTTAACTTTGTTATCCTGAACCTGAGCTTTTACTTAAAATAATATGTAAGCTAAAGTATGAGCGATTAGTTTTAGCAGCATCATGGAAAGTCTCATTTATTAAGTCTATAATCACATGACTGATCATCTTTTTCAAATCTCACAGAATAAATCTGAAAAAACAACATATCGCACAATTTTGAATCTTACCATCATATTCGGGAAAGTAATCTACAAGGTGTGAAAACATTATTTTCTCTTCCAAAAGGTCTTTCTTGTTCAGAAAAAGAATAACTGAAGAATTCTGGAACCAGGGGTATGTTATTATCGTCCTAAACAATGCTTTGCTTTCCTCCATTCGATTCTGTGAAGGAAATAACATAACAGAGCCATTTCAGTGGTTATTTTAGTCCTTTACTCCGGCAGTCAACACTAACATTCAGTTCACCGCTTCGAACAATTTTAGAAAATAAATGAAGCGATTTCATTAAAACATTGCATTTTAAGTTTAGAATGTAAACGTAGTTCTACTGGTTATATGATCACATCATTTACCCATAGAACTCAGACAGTCAGAGACAGCTTTTATGTGGTCATTTTAAATACAAATAAGGATTTCTTCACAAATTATATTGAATGACTATACAAATTTTAAGCAGTGTAGCCATCAAGTAAAATAATATTACATATATTAATTCAAATCTGTTATTTTAAACGCAAAAGTATAATATTTCTGGCTTCCTGTTTTGCATGTTGGTTAGCCCACAATTTTTTTAAGTATTAATAATATTTTAATACTGCTTCACTGGTTTTATCAAGCAATAATTGAAAAAGATTTAGCATGCAATTAGAAGTCATTTAAACTTTTAACAAGACATTTTTCTTTGCTACAATCTTGTTATACAAAAAAACATACCTTAACACATACAAAAAAAAAAAAAAAAATCTGAAACTGAAAAAAAAGGACCTCATAAAATACAAAAAAAAAAATAATGAAATAAAAAACCAACATAACATCATATAATACAACAAATTTGTCTTTGCTAAAATGCATATCAAGCCATCATGCATGATTAAAAGTTCTGCAAGTGGTTTTGTAACAACTTTGGCTCCCTCTGCTGGCACTTCATTTACCTCATTGTCAGACTCAACAAGAACTTGGTCATATTCACTGAGTGCTACCAGAAACATGATTGAGGTGACGTTCTCAAAGCAGTGGATCCACTTCCGCCTTTCTGACCGCTGGCCCCCTACATCTACCATCCTGATGGAGGAGGAGAAGTCATGAGGTTAAAAGGTCATACACTTACATTCTGTAAACATGATGTCATCTGAGTACAGGAATGAACTAGCATTTTGTATCAATGCAGTACTAGATCAACTAGAAATGTAACTATAAAGATAAGATTTACCTGAATATGACACTTTGTAGGTCAAAGGGGTATTCAATGATCCCTGTTGTGGGCACTCTGACCCTGAGCACATCTTGCTGGGTGGGAACATAGGAAGGGTCGGCAATGCGATCCAGTGAATTCAGATAACTGTGAAGACAGACAGTGAATATTTCACAATTCTGAAGCATGATTTGTTACTGCAATCCCTGGGTGAAACCTGTCAAGAACATGTCTGAGTTGCATTTTAGCTCAAAATAAAAAATAAATGTACTCCTGGATAAAGAAAACTTAGGATAAGGACGTAACATTACCAACATTTTAATGTTAATTAAGAACCATTCTCAGTTAGGGGTGTAACGATACACGTATTCGTATTGAACCGTTCGGTACAGATTCGATTCGTTGTACTAATCCCATTACATTTGGAAAATAAAAGAACTTACAGTGTGTGAAATATAATGTTCTCAGTGCCACTGTACTCTACAATGTAGAGATTAACAATGCGATAATGAAGGCGATATTTGCGTAGCTTATCAGTGAACTACGGCTCTGTGTAGTAAACGCGGCTGTATGAATGAACACGTGAATGAGATTTACGACTAATCACAGAACTGACGAGATACGCATGATATCGCGTCAGAATATCGGCACAGCTCTACTCCAGTAGGGTTGTGATGGTGAGGTAGTTCGTTAGAATTTTCCTCGCTTTTAAACAGCATGTAAATGCCTGTTTTAGTTTCACTTTTGAATTAGCGCCAATTCCATGATGAATGATTAATGTATTAACAAACCAATGCTTATTTGCTTAGCTTTTAGGCTATAGGCCTAATATAAAATAACAAATTACTTACACAAAGTTTAAATATAAAACACTGGAGATCAGCAAACGGTGGAAGCTTCCAAAATCATCTAAGATAAACAGAAACTAAATATTTAGTTAACTCACCTCACTGGTCAGCTGACTCACTCTCTTCATGTGATAAATGAAATCTGACTCCTGCCACTGATCTGAGATGCATACTTCATGATGTTAGTTTTAATAAATAAAAAATGTGTACAAATTTCTTTCTTTTTGCTGTATCGAAAATGTAACGAACCGTGACACCACTGTGTCGTATCGAACCGAACTGTGAATTTTGTGAACCCCTATTCTCAGTATATGTAGTATAGTGTGTGTATGTATGCATGCATGTATTGTGTAGTCTCTATGTACACTACCAGTCAAAAGTTTTTTAACAGTAAGATTTTTTTTGCATTTAATTTATTTATTTAGAAATATTTTTACTATTTAAAATAGCTGTTTTCTATTTGAATATATTTTAAAACATAATTTAATCCTGTGGACAAAGCCAAATTTTCAGCACCATTACTCCAGTCACATGATCCTTTTGAAATCATTCTAATATGCTGAATTGCTGTTCGAGAAACATTTAATATTATTTTTAATTACTTTTTTTGTTACATTATACACTATAACATTCAAAAGCTTGGACTCAATATAATTTTTTTAAAGGATGCTTTAAATTGATTAAAAGTGATAAAGACATTTATAAATGTTACAAAATATTTCCATTTCAGATAAATGCTGTTCTTCTAAACTTTCTATTCATCAAAGAAACCTGAAAAAATTCTACTCAATATAATAATAATACGTGTTTTCTGAGCAGCAAATTAGAGTTTTAAAATGATTTCTGAAGGATCATGTGAGTGGAGTAATGATGCTAAAAATCAGCTTTGAAATCACAGGAATAAATTACATTTTAAAACATATTCCAATACAATACAGTTATTTTAAACAGTAAAAATATTTAGAAATTGCATTGTTTTGCTACAGTAATAAAAATGATGCTTTTGGTATAATCTGGTTTTAATACTTCAATTTATCAGAAACTTAAAATTCAGATTCCCAAACTACTATTGGATGGTATGACAGTCATATTGGTTTAGCTTACAGACTTATTAATGACAATAAATATAAATCCTAAGACAACTGATTATGTAGACTGGAATATAAAATACGCTAAATATGCATATCATATGGAAGTTCATAGTTACTCTGTACTACAACATGTTGGTTTAGCATTTACTTAAATCCGCAACTCACTTTACTCACTCTTTGTCAGACTAAAATTCAGAAGAAAAATATTGCTCAGAAAGATTTAATCATTAACTTCATAACAAATAATGGCATAGCAATAGTATAGAGCTACTAATATTAATTTGAATATCACAGCTCAGATCATTCGGTCTTGGCTGAATTTGATTTATGTTTTAAAATGTTTTAATGATAACTTGTGAGTGCAGACTTTGGTGTCTTGGCAAATCTGACCGCAATGTGAGACATTGTTGAGATATTTTCTAAAGCTCCAGAGGACACGTTGGATTTTTGATGTGTTTTTCACATGAGAAAAATCTAAAAAACAGAAGTCTTCAGTAAAAGCCACATTTCTTCTGCATTTAATCATACTGCTGTTTAGGAGAAACAACTGAGACATTAGAGAGATCTCATTGTGGTTCTTCTTTCTTATGGAAGGTGACAGGTTTAAGATGCACTCACTATTTTGTGGAATCTGAGAGCTGGTATTCTCTCCTCCGGTCATAACACTCCTGAATGCCTGGATCATTCCATAAACTCCTGATGGCATCTACATAGGGGTTAACGAACAAGAAGACCTTCTCTACATCTACTTCTCTGACAATGCTTGCATTGGCCTGTGAGGAGAAAAGAAGTACAATTAAAACAATGTTAAAAGCTGATGCTTCAGCCAGTGCAGTGTTGCCAATTATGCAGTTTTCCGACACAGTTGGGCTACTTTTATAATGCTGTCACGTTTTGTTTTTTTTCCACAGGTTGAAGTGAAACACCCTTTCTCCCAAAAAGTGATTTTGATTGAGGTGGAATACCCTGGAAAAAGGTTTGGAGCCTGCAGAATTCAAATTTCTAACATTATGATAGCCATTTTCCCTAGAACGTGATTGGGCTATGGCAGGGTGCCCAAACTAGGTCCTTGTGGGCCACTGTCTTGCAGAGTATAGCTCCAACCCCAATTAGACAGAACTGAACCTTTTACCAAGCATGCTAGAAACTTCCAGGCAGATGTGTTGAGGCAAGTTGGAGCTAAACTCTACCGGACATCGGCCCTCCAGGACTGAGATTGGGTGCCCTTTGGGCTACAATTTCCGAGTACCAACTGGTCTGGATTTGTTATGCAAACATGGCAATTCTGAGCCAATGGGACACAATCAAAAGTAAATGTTGAGTCACGTCCTAGCCCACTTATACATAACCTGGTTACAACTTTATTGACCCATTTTACTTAAGACTTAAATTTGTCAAAGTTCTCCATCTCACTACAACCTGACCCAATAATACTTGATTGAGTCTTGATTGAGGCTATGTTCCATAATATTTCAACTACGCACAATGGAAAATAGGTTTGCCTTTGGGGGTATCTACAAATGGAAGAAAATAGATGGCACATTTCTGCAAGGCCGTAAAATAGTATAATTAATTTAATAGCTTGGAGGGGTAATTGTGTTAAGCCTATGCAACATGATTAGCGAAAGTGATTGTATCTCTCTCATGGTATTTGACTCAATGTTTGACCTACTTTATGGCAAAGTTATTTGAGTGTCAATTGCCCTGCACATTGAGCCATGACTCTCATGCAGGCAATGCAAGTTGAGTCCAACATGTAACATACCCCTGATTCTCCTCTGGACAATCATAACAATAGAATATACAAAAAGATGCCACTCTGTAACATTCATAGCACCAATAACATTCAGTAATTTCTATTTCTTTATCTATCTGCTTCTATAAAACAGCCAGTGTCCTGCAAAGTTATTGCCGGTGTCCTGCAAAGTTTATCTCCAACCCCAATTAAACACAGCTGAACCAGCTAATCAAGCACTTACTAGGTATACAAGTAACTTCCTGGCAGGTGTGTTGAGGCAAGTTGGAGCTAAACCCTGCAGGACACTGTTTGGGCACAAAGCTTTAGCTTGCGCTGTAAAAGTTCAGGGAAGACCTGTATATGCATAACATACATAGAAAACAGGTTAGTAAGAATTACTCGGTATGAACAATTACTGTACCTTGTTATATTCATATTTGTAGTGGATCTGAAGAGTATCCATTGCCCGTATCATGGCCTGCAAAGATGTAAAGATGTTTTGGTAGACCAGCTTGGTAAAGCCTCTCCTGTCCTCTTCCGAATAGCCTGAGCCATGAATGATTCTCATCTGTTTAATAAAGGTGCTTTTTCCACTCTCTCCAGTTCCTAAAAGTGGGAAAATGTGAAAAGTGAAGGGTTAGCAGTGGAAAACCTGATGCATTTGAATTCATTGCTTTGTTTGGAAGGTTCTTGAATGACAACGATTGACAGATTCACTTGAATCCTCACTACAGATAAATTCCCATTAAGTATGTCTAATCAGTCTAATCTGAGTCCAAAAAGTGAGATCGATTACCCCTTGACAAACTGATGTTGGTCAGACTAGTTTTTAGACACAGTCTTAACATAGTGACTGTTTATGATACTGGTCCCAGCTTTTACCAGTTTAGACCAGTTTTTTTTTTTTTTTTTTTTTTTTAAACTGCCACATTTCAACAGTGTTTGACTGAATTTTCCAGCAGATTTTTTGACTCAAGAAATCTGTCTCTCTCTCTCTCTTTATTATTCTCAAAACTGGACGAATCATAAACATAATGATAATTTTGAATTAAAAAAAAAAAACTGAACCGAATTAAAAGAACAATTAGTTGGTGAATCATATTTAAAAATATGAAATTCTGTACGCAAGCATGTTAGGAGTCAATCACATCCATTCGCACCTGCAACAGTTGTCCCACCTGTCGAGCTTATGTGAATCTAAACAAAAAAAGGGTTGATATTTTCTTTGCAGAAAACAGACATGCAGTAATGAGAAACACTGAATCAGTTACCTCAGACAACGTACGCGATGTATTTTAATGAATTAATTATTTTAATTTCAGATGCCTGTGAAAAACCAAAACTATCTGCATTTCTTACGCCTTGACACATGCACGAAAGTTTGGTAGAGTGACACGAAAGCACCTCTCCTACCCAGCAGAAGCAGTTTGAGCTCCCGCCGAGCGTCTTTCTTGTCACGGCGGAGCTGCCGCTCGATCTCATCGTTGATCCGTCGCGCTTCTTTCGCCTCCTCGCTGAGGCAACACGCCATGATGGTGTCCAGCGTCATGATTCTCCGCGACAATTTACAATTAGGAGCTTTTCAGCAATTCCATCGAAAGAACATCAGTCCAAAACAAATGCAATCGTTTAAATAAGACCAGGGAAAGTGTTGCCCTGCAGCGCGTTAAGAAGAGAATCAAACTCATAAATCGTCATTTATACAGTAATATTTCTGCAGCGGCTGGAAAAATGTTACAGCAAACCGTATTTAAAGTGTAACAGCGGCTGAAATCCTGATGCGGTTTATCTGTGTTTTGATATCACTCAGAAAAGCAACAGATCCTTTGGATTTAATAACTCCATTGCAGACAGATTTTATATTTGTCGTTCAATATTGAAAGTCAATACAACACAATATTTCCTCTTTAGACCGTACTAGAGTTTCCTGTCCAAGAACTTGTGGTTGGGAATATTTGCATGAATGGTGTTGCCCCCGTGTTAAAGTCTCCACTCCGGGCGTGGTATCGATGCATATGGCCGACAATTCCCTGGAAAACCGTTTCCCAACGTAAGTGAACACTACAGTTCTAGTACCGCGGACAGGATACACGCGTCTGACGAGATTTTATAAATTAGTCCATTGAGGTCTTCACTCCTGTTGATTTAAATCCCAGTTTGAATGCGCTCGATTTGGGCTCTCCGTTCTTACATATGTAATAGGGATGTCCGATTCGCAATCGAATCGTTCTTTTGAACCGGCTCTTTTGAACGAAGCAGTGAATTGTACGACGATGAAGATGTTAATTTTGTATTGAATCATACGTATTTTACCTGGACATTATAATGCTACACATTAATGAGTAAATGAGCAGAAGAACTTATATGGGTATGATTCAAATGCAAAATTCAATGCAAACGTCCGAACTAACCGACTCGCTAAAATGATTCAGACCTGTCTACTAATATGTAATGTTCATTAAAGGCAACAGCATCATCCACTCCCTGTTGTGTGACGCGCAAAATTGAGGAGGAGCAGCTGGTCAAAAAGAATAAAAATTGTTCAGACTTAAAACACATCTTTAGTGATCCTTATGATAATTTTTGATTCCAACATTCCTGACATTTGTAGAAAAAAATAGCGTCCTGATCACCATCTCAAGGTTTATTTTGCAGCAATGACAACTGACTGATCCTATACATACATTGCTGAACACTGCAAGAAGGTAGATTTCCAGGAAGAGGATTTGGCACCCCGGTTTATAGTGTTGAAAAATGACAGATAATTTGAGTGATTTTTCATGACCTAAATTAGATGTGAACATTTCATTTAACTTAAAGACCACGTTATCAATAACAAATACAATTCCAAGTACACATCTCACACCCTTGCAAACGTTTGCTATGCCACTTAAACATTTCTTGTTTTCAGTTGTTTCATGTGTCAAGTTGTTTTAAAATACTTTAAGAAAATATTTTAACCTTTTAATGGGAAAAAAACTGCTTTAGTCAAATAATCAGATTTAAGTTCTAGCTAGTACCGGAATTTGTTTCATTTAAATGTTCTTGTAATTTTGTTAGGTCTTATTATCACATTTAGGCCTGGTTTCACAGACAGGGCTCAGACTAAGCCAGGATTAGGCCATAGTTCAATTACATTTAAACATTTTATAAATGTGTTTTTATGCTCATACCCCCTAGGTTCATATTCTGCGCTTTTTCAACTGAAAGAAACTTGCACTGACTGATCTTAAAATATATCAGTGCCTTTGTTTTATCTCAAAATGCATACCAGTAATGTTTTTATTCTGAAGACACGTTTATAAAAATTATTTAAATGTCCTAATTGAACTATGGCCTAATCCTGGCTTAGTCTAAATCCTGTCTGTGAAACCCAATAATTTCATATAACCTTGACTAGTAATAGTATGAACTACAAATAGTAGCTTTCATTTCACTTTATGTTATGTGTTTTGGGGACACACTGCAGTAGTAGAATTTACAGTAACATAATTTGAAAAGTACTACTCAAGAAGTAGAATCATGAATAGAAATTCAGTCCAAAAGCACCACACCCAAAACACAGAAACAGTTTTTAGTAAAAGGTGGCACAGACTTTATTTTTTATTTTATTTTTTTTAGATTTGCAGCACATTCTACAAAGACACTAGAGGGGACAGAGAGAAAGAAAAAAAGATACAAGAACATGGAAGAGACCTGCCACATTGTTTTTTTCTTTTTACAGAGAAGCTTTTATTTCCCCCCAACTGTGAAGAGAAGGCGTCTAGAAAGATCCATCTAAAATGGTAAAAATGCTTACAAACAGACGTACAAAACAAGCGCTAGCAAGATTGAACGGATCCCAATGTCAATGGAGTACAAACAGTCAATCCATCTTCTGAAGTTTTACGAATCTGAAAAGAGTTAAGAAAACTAGCACAAAAAAAAAAAAAATAATAATCCCACAGGAATGAATCCTTTTCCCACCCTGAATACCCCCATTTTTCAAATCAAAATAGACGTTCATCCTTTAAATAAAACTGTACTGATATTAAAACTTTAAGGAACTGAACTGAATATTTACACTTTCCCCCAAAAGTCTCATCATCAAGAAGATAAGATAATGGGACAATAAATTCATTGGCAAAAAAAAAAAAACAAAAAAAAAAAAACAAAAAAAACAACTTATAAGTTTACATTCTGCATGTTGCACAGACTAAGCATGCAGCTCTGGTAAGGCCAACAGTGGACATCACAGATGGGCTCCCTCTACTTACGAAACGGTACAATCAATAATGGAAAAATAAATTGCGTGCAGAAAGAAAATGTTAAAGAAATAAGAGGATCCGCTTGCTTTTGAGAAAATTTTCCCTCAAATATGTTGTTTAAAAAAATATTGTTAGGAGAAATGACAGGGAGCACATCTACCCAAGAAGCAGAGGAATGTAGGCTCTGAAAACAAGTTGAAGTGAATGGGTATGGCAGTTTGGCTTCGATCTCCACCCTCTAGAAGAACCGACCAGAGTACTGCTTCACGCTGAAAGAGGAAACAACACAGTTGAGACCAGAGACAAAAATCTCATCGTGCCGGGACAGTTCAGCCAGCGGCTAAGTGAATTATAATCTGGATATGCTGTTACAATAAACAATACCAAACACACTGTATATATAGTATAATAAAGTAAATGCAGTATTCACATAAAGCATGAATACATCCTTTGGTTTATAATACACTGTGAAGAAAAGATACTAAACAAGTTGATTTACTTATGAGAGGATTTTGAGGTTGTTTTCTTGACTCTGTTTGCATTTTTAGGTTTACTCATACTAGCTTGCAACAGGCAATAAAGTCAACATGAAAAAAGCATAACTAACCCATTTTATTTAACTTTTTTTTATTATTACAGATATAATTGAGCAAAATGAACCTACTAATTGATTAGTAATATTGACTAGTTTTTTGTTTTGATATTTTAGCAGCAATGCATTAACTTACATGCAACAATCTAGCCTTTTAATACTCAGAAATGCTTACAATCTGAAAACTAGCCTAATTATTCAGGGCTTCCTTAAGTCAGTTTTGAAAATATGTATCCCTATATGAATAATGGTAGAAAATTAACAGGTGGTAAACTTTTTGGATTATTGTCTCCAGCCTGATTACACTCGCATGACATTGCAGCAATACCCTGCTGCTGTTTACAATGTTAAAATTAATCAAACAATTAAAGAAAAGGAGGAAATCAGTCATCTTAATGCATGTTAATGCATACAGTCAAGTATATCCAGTGTTTTATTATACATTTGATCAATTTCTGTAGTACTTCTGTAGTACTGACCTACCTGAAAAACTTGAAAGCATTTCATTTGTATATCTGTTCTATTTTTGTACTATAATTGTTCTAAATTTCATTGTGGTATTGTAAAAACAGAATCTGAATTATTTTACCAAAATAGGAGGGATCATACAAAATGCACGCCATTTTTTTTTATTTAGTACTGACATGAATAAGATATTTCACATTAAAGATGTAGTCCACAAGGGAAATAATAGTTAAATTGAGAAAATTACCCTGTTCAAAAGTTTATTCTTAATACTATGTTGTTACAGAATGATCCACAGCTTTTAGCTGATAGTTGTTTATGAATCCCTTGTTCTGAAACTGTCCTGAACAGTTAAACTGTCTGCTGTTCTTCAGAAAACTCCTTCAGGTCCCACAAATTATGTTTTTTTTTTCTTTCTTTCTTTTTTCTTCATTTCTGTGTATTTGAACCCTTTCCAACAATGACTGTATGATTTTGAGATACATTTACATTTAGGCATTTGGCAGACGCTTTTTTCCAAAGCGACATACAGTTGGGAGAACATAATCCATCTGAGATCCATCTGAGATCCATCTTTTCACACTGAGGACAACTGAGTGACTCATATGCAATTATTGCAGAAGATTCAAAATGCACACTGTTGCTTCAGAGGGGTGAAAACTTTTTGAATTTAAAATCCAGGATAAATGTCTTTTGGGAAACATGTAAGCATCTTCTGCAGCTTCTGAAGGGCAGTACTAAATACAAAAATATACGATATTTAGGCAAAATAAGAAAAATGTACACTTCAATCTTCCTTCTGTTCAAATGTTTATAATATGCACATAAGCATAGTCCCTCAGTTGTCTTCAGTGTGGAAAGATGGATCTCAAAATCACACATACAGTCATTGTTGGAAAGGGTTCAAATACACAAAATGCTAAAAAAAAAAAAAAAAAAAACATTTGTGGGATCTGAAGGATTTTTATGAAGAACAACGGGCAGTTTAACTGTTCAGGACAAACAAGGGACTCATAAACAACTATCACTAAATAAAAAAAGAAAAAAAAAGAAAAGAAAAAACAGCTGTGGATCATTCAGGTAACAACACAGTATTAAGAATCAAGTGTATGAAAACTTTTCAACAGGGTCATTTTTATAAATTCAATTATTATTTTCTCTTGTGGACTATATGTAAACGTCTTTTATGTGAAATCTCTTATTTATGTCAGTACTAAATAATAAAAAAATAGCATGCACTGATCCCTCTTATTTTGCATTTAGCAGATTCTGCAAAGCTTATGTAAATCTTTGACCTCAACTGTATCATCAGTTATACTGTCCACCTCCAATGTGCAACTATGAACAATTTGCAATAACACCAATCATACAATATAGAAAGTAAATAGGGTCACTTATGAATTCATGTTGACTTTATATTTAAACAACATGACTAATTAATTGTATACCCAAACAATAAGGTGAGTGTTTCATCTGCTTGAGGATATCATAATAGCATGTTAAAGACAAAAGACAGGTTAGCATTTTGCATTAGAAAGCAGTCAGGCTAGCATGTTACAGTAGAAAGGCTGGTTTATATTCTGTTTGCCCATGCTACGGCGGAGAGACATCAAATCAGCTTGAGTTCAAACAGAGTATAAGCCAGCACTGACATGGTCAGCTGTGAGTTCAGATGTTAGTCAGAGTAGGTTAAACTGGCAGGCCTCTTCAGTAAGGGTGGGTGAAATGTGTTTGAGGGTGGGGGCAGATGATGCTGGGCCTGTGCTGTAGGGCAGACCGTGATTTGTTGTCACCTCATCTAACTAACAACAACAAAATCACAAGTCTTCCACACAGAAGCAAGCCAGCGTTCACTCCATTCTCCTGGGTCCCACTCATTTGCCCCTTGGTAAATTATATTTGTATTTTATCCCAAATGGAACTAATAAAACAAACCCTTTTGTACACATTTCACAAAATGAAGCAAAAAACATGAAACTCCCCCTGAAGTTGGAAGCTGTTAGGTCAGGCAAAAAGAAGTGCATGAAACAGCAGTCAAATGTATATATGAAGCATGAAGAAAGTGTGGAGAACTACTGAAACAACAATTTTAGTTTCTAATAGTAAGCAAAGAAAGACAGGCAATTGGGATTAGCAGTTTAGCACCTGTATTTTCACCATAAAATACAAGACTTCATATACTCAGCAAAATGTGCCAAACCAGGTATGACAAGATAAAGTATGTAAATACCTTTTTTTATTGGTTATAACTAGCATTGGGAATGAATACGTTTTATAGTATTGTTAAATTAAGTCGTTAAGGAACCAATTGTTAAGTAGATTCAGAGCATACACTGAATCTCACTGGTCCAAAATTGGAAACCTGTCGCACCTGGTCAGCACACATGATGCTAGGTGTCAGGATAGGGTTGCAGTAAAGTGCTAGAATAGGTAAAAGACTCACCTGTTCTGTAGTAGATATTGGGCGTTCTGAATCTGGTCCTGTGTGCCTGTGATGGTAATGATCCTGTCCTCTGAACCTTCCAGAGGCTCATCGATTTTGATAGATGCTCCCGACTCATGACGAATCTGCTTGATCCTCTGGCCACCTTTTCCAATGATAGAGCCCGCCAGCTAAAACAAGAGAAAGTAAATGTCTGCCATTTACTAAACATAAAAACAGTGGTTGGAAAAACTAAAACAAAAATAAATAGTTCTTAGCCAAAATTGTGTATTGAAACCAATTCAGTTTGCTTCTGTTTTACAAACTCTCAATTCGAACTGGACTTGGGTCAGTTACAAGGTCCATTTTGCTTACACACAAAAGAATTTCTCTCTTTGCTAAAGCCCAAAGTATACTTTGGTTATTATGCGTATGCTAGGTCATATGTAAAGTTTCTTGCTATTTTGTGGTATACCATTATTTGGTATTTAGCAGTGTTAAAATAAAGCTGAGATAAAATATAATGTAAATATTAAATGAAAGATTAGAAATGAAATTAGAAATAAGTTAAAGCACTAAAATGACAAGCTGAAAATATTTTAAAAATAACATTTAAAATTTACTAAAACCTGACGTAAAACTAAAAGTAAAACTGAAAATATAAAAAAAACTTTTTCAGTTTTTACAAATATGTTGTATCGTTTTGCACTCACATCTTTAGGGATAGTCACTTGTGTTGTAATAACGGGTCCACCAATGTCACTGTAAGAACCTCGACCACCTGATGAAACAAACATCTTACAGTGATTCAGCCAATGCCTATATGTAGGCCTCTCATTCACACTCTTATACACAAATAATTAATATATATATATAATCCATAATCACAATATCTGACACACTCACCAGATTGGAATGGCTCCCAAGAAGAATTATTGTCTTCAGATGAAACAAGAAAAGAAGATGGAAAAAGTGATCAAGATATCAGAGCTACGACAGCAAAGGATAAAGAGAGAGAAAAGCAGGAAACGCTACACTATTGAGGAGTGCAGTGCTCCGTTTGACTGGAGGTAACCTTGAGCTAGTGTGCATGTGTGTGCAGCTGAAGAACACTCACCATATCCACCTCCACTCTGTGTACAATGATGGGGAAAAAAAAAAAACATGGGAGTCAATTCAGAGAGCACAATCTACATGGATGGCTGATTCTTTAGGCTTCCAATCTGACACGTCTACTTAAAATGAAAGCAATAAACCATTCAAGGTCATACAGTGGCTTTTACAGTTAAAGGGGTTTTAGGTCACTGCTTTGAGACACACACCTGACTTTCCTGAACTGCTGTAAAATCATTGTAATGCCTGGGTTCACATACAGATTTTTAAAAACTGTGGCAAAACAATACGATAAAATGCACAGTAGGGTTGTGCCAACAGACTATAGTATCGTGTATCGACGATAGTCAGAGATATCGCCTGTTGCTGATGCCTTTGACGCTAAAAAGGCGATTAGTACTACTGTCCGTCAATAAGAGGCTCGGTTAGCAATGCAGCGTGGAGAGCCGCTTCTAGGATGCTTCAGAAACTTGCCATGAGGCGGCACGTATAACACAAGCATTGACTACAGTGTCCGCATCAGAGCCGTAATGCGCCGCAGACGTGCGCAGTGAAAATAAGGGGTAAGAGATTTATTCATCATACAGATAGCGTCACTGAACGCAAGTGTTTTTTTAAAGTGCATAAACTCGCACTAGGCTAGGCTAGTCAGTGACAATGTTCTTTGATAATGTAAATGTTCTTTGTTCGTTTTCTCCAGCATTGCACAGTCATTAGGATAACAGAGGTGGTAAAATGAGGTTTAGGTTGAAATAAACAAATATGATACAGTATATCAGAATCCGTCTGTATATAGTAAACATGAACATTTACCTCAGTAACATCTATATGCGTTAATTAAAATTATGATGCGATAAAATGGCGCCAAACATGTTCATTACACACATACACATATATATATATATATTTTTTTCCCTTTTGCATTGTGACATTCACCCATTTTCACTGTAATCTCATTCACAAAAACAAACAAACAATATTTAAATTACACTTAAAAGCAAGCAAAATGCAAGGAACAAGCATTATGGTATCAGGAATCAGAAGAGGGAATTAACGTGACATGAATTTGCAAGAATTCCAAAAATCGTAGTTCAGGCTTTATTTAAAATAAAAAAAGAAAAATATTGTATTTTTGTATAATTTTTTTTCTAAATTGCTTTAATTTTTAAAAGAAATGTAGCATTGAGCTACTGGTGCAGTGGCTCACCTGAGCACACTGGCTATTTTACAGCAGCTTCTATTCAGATTTTTTAGTCTAAACTATCTGTAGAATTCAACATGCATGTGGTGATCCTATATGTGGACACTGTCAGGCTTGCCATCTTCTAAAACACTCAACTCAATCAGAGCAGCGTTGCCCAAAGTTCATTGGCGAGTGTGATGGCTTTCACCTACGTATTTAACTGCTCCTTGGTAACCAAGGCAACAAGCGATTCAAAAATCTGTTGCCAAGCAACAGCAGGCCAAACCAGTGCACTAGGCATAAGAGCTCCACATATGCATCTATTACACTGTCACTTCAGAGAGAAAGAACAAGCCATTCCACTTTTTTTCTGGAAGTGGCCATTAATGAAAGAAAAAAAATCTTTCCTTCACAATGATGGATGACCATCAAGTGATGAATCTCAATACATGCTACTAAAATACAAATTCACATTCAGATGTTGATGTATGCTCACCATGCTCTCGTAGCGGTCTCCAGGTCGCCCCCTTCGGTCACTGCTTACAGGAAGAGAGACATGCTTAATTTGATATGCTCGTAGTGGGCAAAAAATACTACCAACAGACAAACTAGAAATAACACACTGAAATAAATATTTAAATTTAAAAGGTCATCATTCAATTGCAAATTTTAATTCAATTGATTACAAAATATATTTAATATGCCAATTTTTTAATCATTATTAATTACGTATCAATATTTGTTGATCAAGGCCACAAAAGGCATTATTTATTGTATTAAAACATTAAACAGAGATTATATAAAGTATTATCATTAAAATTAAGATTAAGCATTATTACCACATTATATACCACATTAACGAGACAAATAAAGCCCTAATCGTACATATTCACTGAGAATAAGACTTTAAATTTCAATTTACAGAAAGATTTCCCAAAATGTATGTCAATTTTGTTTTCTATTTAACCATTAAATGTAAAAGCTTTTAAAACACACAAACTTTTATTTGCAAAAATTCATTTGCTTTCTTCTTTTGCTTGGTTTGCAAACATGTAGTATGTCAGTAAATGTTTCTGTTCAGGTACATTTGTATTCATTTAACACACTTTGTGAAGGTTTGCATTTTGCAATTTGATGTTCATTTTTGTGTTGCTTTTAGTGAGACTAGGGCATAGGTCAGTTAAATCTACAGCTTTTCTGATTACTTACTTTGGTCTGTCATCCATATTGCTGTGATAACTCTGGTGGGAAAACCGATCACCTCTGGAAACAAAAAGTCACGTAATCAGTTTGCTGATATGATTCATAATATACAAGATATAACAGACTAGCCAGAGAACTCTTAACAACTGCACTGGTTCCCTCATTTACATCATTCAACAATATCAAAGGTCATAAATTAAAACAAACAGCTGAGAAAAAGATCATAAAAGTCACCTGACAGCAATTCTTATTAACAAAATAAAAATATTACTGCTGTTAATCGATTAAAAA
Organism: Cirrhinus molitorella; assembly: GCA_033026305.1. Classification (NCBI taxonomy): domain Eukaryota; kingdom Metazoa; phylum Chordata; class Actinopteri; order Cypriniformes; family Cyprinidae; genus Cirrhinus; species Cirrhinus molitorella. Next base: position 27,889,689 of record CM065119.1, read on the forward strand.
AAAAACTGAAATTAGTTGTAAATAATCCCAACTAACATTAAAGTTTTTAATTATACTTTTAGACTGTAAAAATGTCACATTCAATCTTCCAAATTAATGTAGAAACAACATAAAGAAAGTATATAAATTTGATATGTTTAATGACATCTTTTTGATGACTGAAGGCAAGTATCACTGATAATAACTGATGTCTCTATGATTTTTTTACTAATACTTAACCACTCACTCATTCAACATTATTGTATAATGGAGAGCTATCACTATATACACATTATATATAACATTTATTTGACCTTAAAAAATAACTTGTACTAAAATGTGCTCTTCAGCAAGAAAATATATCTTAATTTACTTACATGCACAGTTTTATTTATTTATTTTTATATTTTTTGTAACTTCATGACTTAACTGACAACATAACTACAACATTGCATACTCGTTGTATAAAAAAATGAATCACTGCAATCAGCTACATTCTCTTACCCTCCTCTAGGTGGTGGTGGTGGAGGCAGAGGCAGATTTCGGGCCCTACTGCCCCCTCGTCCTCCTCTCCCTGGTGGGGGTGGAGGTGGTCCACGACGAGGGCTCATATCATCATAATCCCGTCTGGATGGAGGCATGGGACGACCTCCACGGCCAGGAGGCATCCGATCGAATCCCCCTCGACCTCGCATTGGGAACCCACCCATAGGCCGTCGCCCTCTTTCTTCATACATCATAGTGAAGCCGCCATAGTCATAGGTCTCATCATAGAAGTTTGGGTCATAGGGCTGGGCTCGACCTTTAATGGGAGCCTAGATTATGCAGGACAAATATAAGCTTTATTTACAAACTAAGAAGAAACATTGGATGTTTTACAACGTGTAATGAGTAGAAACTGTACATCTGTATGTTATCATCTCACCTCTGAAATCAGCTCTAGAATGACCTTGATGCACTCAACCACACGCTCAGGTTTACCCCCAACTAGGACGACACGGTCAGTGGAGTGGGGGCAACATTCTTGGAAGAGCTTGATTGTAGTTTGGGTATTCTTAAAAATGAATAAACCAATTTCTCATCGTCAAGGAAATACTTTTTTTATTTACAGATAATGTACTCACCCCCTTGTTATCCAAGATGTTCATGTCTTTCTTCAGTCATAAAGAAATTAGGTTTTTTGAAGAAAACATTTCAGGATTTCTCTCCATATAATGGTGCCCCCGAGTTTGAACTTGCAAAATGCAGTTTAAATGCAAAGGGCTCTAAACGATCCCAGCTGAGGAAGAAGGGTCTTATCTAGTCTCAGACGTCAAGCCCACGAAACGTTGGCTAAAAGTCTGATGCATATGGCACACTTATCTGGAACATTTCAGGAGTTTCAAAGTAATCATCGGATTGGTTAGATTACACAGGATTTCCAGGAGGTGCGCATGTCGTGTTCTTCAACGTTTCACCTGGAAACGAAAATGACGTGGCGCCCAGCCCCCCCACGAAAGAAGAAAGCCGTCGTGTTTACAACTGTGACAATGAGCACCTATTAGGATCAACTAAATGCTGGATTTTCAAAAGAATAAGGCATAGAATCTTTAAAATATGTCCGAGAGTTTCACACACTGGTCTGTTATTGTGGCGACATTTCCACGCCATTTCCATGATGTGGCACAAAACGAAACATGATTGGTTGCTTTCCCTGTCAGTCATATGGACCAATGGGCGGGTCTTGGCCATTCAAAGCAGCCAAAGTTCCCAGACTTTCTGCCCTCAGTCTGAAGTTCTGGCTACGCGAGACTAGGTTTTATCTAGTGAAACAAATTGACAATTTATATACTTTTTAACCTCAAATGCTTGTCTTGTCTCATCTCGTCGCTGAGATGTGCATGCTTAGTCTGTGTGCTCCAGGTCAATACAATTAGGCTATGTTGAAAAACTCCCATCTCGATTTCTTCCCCAACTTCAAAATCGTCCCACATCGCTGCAGAAGTACCAACCCAGTGCTTACAAAGTGAACAAGTTGAAGTTGAAAACGAGAAATACCCTAACTGTATTGGCCCAGATCACACAGACTACGTATGCACATCGCAGAGATGAGACCCTTAGAGACGCTAGATCAGACTTCTTCATTGCCTGAGATTGATTAGAGCCCTTTGAAGCTGGATTTAAACTGCATTTTGAAAGTTCAAACTTGGGGCACCATAGAAGTCAATTATATGGAGAGAAATCCTGAAATATTTTCCTCAAAAAACTATTTCTGTATAACTGAAGAAAGAAAGACATGAACATCTTGGATGACAACGGGGTGAGTAGGCCTACATTATCTGTAAATTTTTGTTCTGAAAGTGAACTAATCCTTTAAGCTAACTGGTTATTAACTCTAGCATTTTACAATATGTGGTATTTTTAGTACTTTGCTTACCTCCCTCAGTTCCTTGATCTTGGCACCTTTGACTCCAATAATGCCTCCGGCCAGACTCTGATGAATCAGCAGACGCAGCTCACAGTCAAAGTCAGTCCCACTGTAGTGCTGATACTGCCAAACATCCAGAGTAAAGGAACATTTTGTCAAATCCACATCTTCATAAAAAGGTATACATATGCTACAGATCAAAGCTTTTTTTAGTCATTAAAAATAATCTAAAAAGACATATGTACAGAAAAATATTTACAATATTTTGAAAAAATCATTATATAAATAGTCCTATGGTGAAAAAAAAATATCAGTTGTTAAAGACTGAAAATCTCCAAATCATAGGCGTTTGAAACAATTTATCAACTTTTAGAATAGACTAGCATACAGATGGCCTCAGGGATAACATATGTACTAAATGAGACCCTGGACCACAAAACCAATCGTAAGTGTAAATTTTTTGAAATTGAGATGCTTTCCATTGATGTATGGTTTGTTAGGATAGGAAACTATTTTTAAAATCTAGAATCTGAGGGTGCAAAAAAAAAAAATTACATATACATATACATATATATATATATATATATATATATATATATATATATATATACACACACATACATACATATACATAAATATAGAGAAATATTTATATAAATATTTTCTAAATATAGAGAACAACTGTCTTTAAAGTGGTCCAAATGAAGTTCTTAGCAATGCATATTACTAATCAAAAATTAAGTGTTGGTAGATTTACAGAAGGAGATTTAAAAAATATCTTAATCGAATATGATCTATACTTAATACTCTAATGATCTTTTGTATAAAAGAAAAATATACATAGAGTTTATTTTTGGCTATTGCTACAAATATACCTGTGCTACTTAAGACTGGTTTTGTGGTCCAGGTTTACAAATGATACGTATACAAAACACTAATGCATATTTAATGGTGTCTTTAAGGCCTTCAATACTGGGTTTTGTATGCTCACCTCCTCCAGTGTAGGGATGATCTTCAGCAGAATCTCACCAATGGTCTCTATATCTGCACTCACACTCAGGATACTGTAGCAGCACATCAAGCCAAATGAGAGACAAAAGCAAAACAAACGGATACAGAACTTTAGATCCTGAGCCCTGCTGCATAGCACAAAGCAATGAAGAAGGGGGAAATAAAGACTTGGAACCAAAAGAAAGCAAATTAAAAACTGCTGAACACATGTTTTAAGTCTTCCAACACTGGACTGAGATACGGGCAATTGACATGCACTCAGTTCTCGCACATTCAATTAATACAGGCCTTGAAGAGATGGGCGACAGTGGGAGGGCTGAGACTTGACAGGCACTGTACGGCTACATGAGCCAAGAGAGAGAATGAGAGAGAGCAAGACAGGCCTGATTACCACTATCCCACCACCAGAACATTTGGGGGAGAAAGGGAAAAAAAAAAAAAAGTCTCTTGCAAATCACTTTATGGTGCCATCAGAACATCACATTCTCTCAACGACGAGAGAAACCAAACCAAAAACTAACAGAAAAAGCAAAAGAACGAGGCGAAAGGGAAGGGAAGAATGATAGATTTTTTTTGCAGAAAAAGAGCCTGAACGTATGTGGGCTAAGAGAGAAAGAAAAAAAACAAGGGGAAGGAAATGCAGCACCAGAGAGAAATCAAAGACAACAGTGATGAGTGACAGAGAGGGCCGCGCCACAGCGCAAGCTCAGAATTATGGACAGTGATGTTGGGAACAGTGAGGGAGGGGGGCTCAGGGGTCGGGGGGCAACAAGGACAGAGCGAAAAGAGATGGGCTTCTCCACAATTCACCATCAGTATCATCAACAAATGAAAATAATCATCCAAACTAGGACTGGGCAGTATGATGCATAGGATGTGATAACTGGTAGACACTTTGCCGCTTTACGTTTCATACATTTGCTTGTGTTCATGTGAAATAGACTATTTTAAGTTACTCAAGGAGTAATGCAAAAATACTAGCAATGCACCAAAATGAAATTTATACCGAAACAACAAAATTTTACATATTGCTATTATTTCTGGTTTATTTCTATTTCTACTTTATGAATAATTTGATATTTTGGTTTCATAAAAAGTGAAATATAAAAATAACTTTAATTTGTAACTCATTTAAGAATGAAAAGAACTACAGCATGGTTCTATTTATTTTATTTTTTTTTAATTCGTATTAAAATAACATTTTGGTCATACCACCCACCCCTAATCCACACACTTCATTCAGCAGAGACTAATATGAGTGAGGTCTCTCCCCATCTGAGAAGTGATTGATTATATACAATTCTGTGCGACAAAGAAAGTTCGCAAATTATATTCAAAGACTTAATGGGGGTGTTGGGGGAGGAGAGAAGACATATATATATATAAATATATACAAAAAACTTAAGAAAAAAAAAAGTCAAATGGAACAATACACGTTTCTTAAAAGGGGAGGGGGACTATATGTGTGAAAAATGTTAAAATGAAACAGAAGGCAGGTTATCAAAGACATGTGTTCTCTTTCTAATCAGGCAGTGAGGCAATAACTGGTGGGACATACCGCTCTGGGCCACTGCTGTCTGGGACTGATACACTGGCATTGTACTGCATTGGTCGTGGAGGTTGGCATTGGGCAAGGGCATTCAATCACATGATGTCAAGTAAGGTGCCCGTATAAGGAGGGGCACATTTATGGGCGGGGCCAACCGGGGTGTCAGGTGGGCGGGCGGGCGTTCAGGGGCGGAGGTTGGGCCAACATCAAGGTGGGCAACGCAGGAGGGGCAAGTCGATCCAGTACATGGGCAACGGAGGAAGGTGGCCAAAAACAAAAAAAGTAAAGGAGAGGGAAGAGGGGGAGAAGGAATACATTTTTAATTGAATACAAGGCTATACTCATTAATCTATTGTCCAATTTTCTTTTTTGAAGAGACTTTGCAATGAATGCACAAGAAACAGGGCTGGACAGATCTGAAGACAGTTTTTAATGTAGAACCACTGGGCAACAGCGGTTCACACAGGACTATGGGTCAGCTCAAGAGTCAAGACATCTGTAATTGGGTTTTCAAAGTGGGGGGAGTGAAAGAGAATGCCTTCAAGAACAACGTCGAGAAGTACTTCCCCTTTAATACACAATGTCAAAGACTCACAAAATAGCCTCATTGCAGAGAGCTTGTCTGTCCAAATGAGCCAACCTATAGCTACAAAATGGAAGATCTGCCCTCAAGTTCAAATGCATAAAAATCTTTGCAGGATTTTAATGGGATTGCTATGGACGGATTGGTGTCATGACTTTTGATTTGTGGGATTTCAAATCTGATTCGTGTTTTTGGCTGACAAAGCTGCAATGCTCATGAAAACAACCGTTGGATTTGAAAATGCTGTCAGAAATCTTGTTAAAACTTGACCATTAGAGAACTTTGCTTAAAGGTTCATAATAAGCATGGAGCATGGACTCAATACTCACATCTGTGCGCAAGGCTTTAATGTTCTTTCCTCCCTTTCCAATCACAGCCCCTGCGTTCTGAAAACAAAAAACGACAATGTCATCGATATCAAAGAAATGGAGAAGAAAAGTGCATTTGTATGGCTTTACTCACTTTGCTCTGGAGAAGCACCCTGAGCTCTACCATTTCATCTGTGTTGCGGGAGCGTTTGAATGCCTGTTCCTCATCCATGTCCTCAGCAGGGCGCTTGCCTGAGGGAACACAAATCTGGCACATGAGCCTCAACAACAATTAAGACATTCCTTTTTATCAAACTGCTCGTTCTGAGAAAATGCCATTATGGAATTCAAAACATAACTGAGCACTAGTTCTCACGAAATTTGAGGACAGTTTAACAAATAACCATCTTTTTACCATTAAAATGCTATAGTAAAATCCAAATGTATAAAAATACAATGGCGTATAAGGCAACCACTGAAGAAAATGCTTCTATTTTGCATTTTTCTTATTTAACACAATTTTTATTTTACATTGTTTGGGGGGGGATGTATGTTGAGCTAAAAGCTAAATTTATTTTCTTCACGGGGAATTGATTTTTTAACAATAACATACATGTATTTAAAGACAAGCCTGCTGTGAACTCTGTATCTGTATTCAAATTAATAGTTTTATATTTTGTCCATTTTTTAATTGATTATGTCATTGAATTATTTAATTACATTTCTTTCCCCTTTTTAAAAGAAGGGAAACACTAACACTAGCTTTTTCATTCTATTTTCTTTTTATTTATTATACAATTTAAAAAATCCCTTGCTACATTTACTGCGTTAGACTAAATTAGACTTGTCATAGCACTTGCATGTTATTGCTCTTTTGTTGATTTTGACTGCTTCCATTGTCCTCCTTTGTAAGTCGTTTTGGAGTAAAGCGTCTGCTAAATGTCTAAATGTAAATGTAAAGTTAAGTATCTAAATAACTTTTTGCGTTTTTACTGATTCAACACTTCAGACCAATTCACACCACACTGACAGACACAGACTAATACCGACAGCAGATTGAGTGCAGCACATCACTTCTCAGATGTTTCAAGACCCAACAAACACCAATTTAACATATTCAATCGGTGAATCAATGCCCACAGACAGGGGTACCACACTGGGTAACGCATTTGTTGCGTTTGACATTTATTTCTAACTATTTCTTTAACAAAAATAACTGGGAAAACTACTTCCAAAAACAAGGCCACAGAAAAAGTGGACAGACAGGATTGAACTCTTTACAGAATCTATTTGTTACCGTTAGTGTCAGTGTTACTGAAAGTGGTCTCTTCTTCCTGCTGCTCAATTTCTGTCTCCATTGTCTTCAGCCAGCGGTGAAACTGGAATAGGCTGTCCTCGACGGGTAACTCTAAGAGACGCAGAAATTGATGCAGGATTGTTAAAACAAAGAAAAAGAAACTAAAATTAAAGAAACTCCACCGCTTTTAAGGTAAAAATGAAATAAAAATTATACTTAATGAATACACTTTTCTAGTCTTAATGCAGAACATTTATTGGTGCATGTTATTCAAAAGAAATACATTCATAAATGTTCATCAAAAGTAAAGACTTGTAAAGACTCTTGCTCTATATCAAAAATCAACTTTCAAGGACTTATCAACACCTCCAAACACTTGTCAGTAATTCTCAACTTGTTTTGATTCAGCTGGCAACCCAACACAACATCACAATCATACAAAACATAAACAAGACCTTAAATAGATAGAAAGTACTACAAAACATGCTAAATTATTAACATAATGTAAATACAGAAAATGAATCAAGATAAATGTTATACTATTATTAGCCATATTACCAAGTGAGATAAATTTGTGTTAGAATACTGAAGAGTTTGATTGGACTAACGGCCTTTGACATCATGACAACACATAATAAAGGAAGTGCTTCCTGCTCCACTGTAAGAGATAAGTCTGTTTATTCTGCCATCCAAACTATACATGATAAGATTCATCTATTATTTGTTTATAGCATCTTATCTACCAGAACAGACCAGCAGCCCATCAGCTGAAAACGACTGACACAGAGACAACTTTTCACAATCCAAGAATTTCCAGATTAATAAAATGTTATGTTAATAAAAAGTTCAGTCCTACATTTTTAACGTATTCACTCTGAAATATCATATTAAAGAGCCACACAAGTCTGTGCATGTACCATGGGACGGTGATAGCAGTAGATGACAATACTATGATACTGAATATGACCTTTTTCATGCACAATGGTATTTAAATAAAAATTTGAATGATTTTACATGATTTCTCTTGTTTGATAAGATACAAAGGTGTTAAGCATATGGTTACTTTATAAGCAAATTCAAAATACAAACAAAAACAGGATATACAAGAAAACACGTAATATATTAGAAAAAAAAGCATATTCTAAAAAAATAATTCAACAATTACAAGACATTCAAATGCAAAGTTCATTTATTTTACTAACAAAAAGAACTGTCAGCATTTGAATTACTAACGTTTTACTAACTTAACGTTATCTAACATTTCCACTGGTTACATATTATAAGGACTAGTTTAGGGCTGTGTCAAGGCCCAGTGCTTCAAAATGGTGCGCATGTAGCATTTAGCCTGCTAGCCTTTACAGTAACAGTTACCTTACGTTACTATAACCTTCATTAACTGACAACACGGCTGCATCTACTGAACTTCACAAAAGAAATACATATCAATCTTGCAGACTACAATGAGGTCATCTGTCTGTAAAGTTTTTTTAAACGACATCCTTCTGCGCTTGCGATCTATGGTCACAAAATGGCTTGTTTTCAAGCTTCGCTCTTATTGCGAGCAAAATGACAACACGGGGTTTGGTTAGTTCATTTAGTGTCCTTATTTATAATCAGTTTGCGTCCGTGTGCAAGACTCTGCTTTGGTTAGACAGCAGGGAAATGACTATCTGATGACTGTTGCGTATGATCAGAAAACTCCATTTTGAGAATCGCTTACCATAGCAAGCTAGCTGGCTAATTTACAGCACGGCGACGCATATAATTGTCTAATTAACGCTAGACACTTCTCTTATTTATTACTTCCGGAAATAACTGTACAATTCTAAAAGGATGTGCCTTTGTATTAATACGAATCAAAATGTTTAACAAACCTGTAGGCAGCCCTTCCGTCACATCAATATTCGCCCGAAATTTCTGCGCCTTCTACCTTGATTTCATTGTAGGTTTCCGTGCATTTTTTACGTTCGTGATTGGCTATACCGGAATTCAAACGCGCGGCTCTATTGGTTAAAATGACTGTCAATATAAAATATAAGAATCTAATTGGGTAAGGGCGCTGTCAGCTAAGTAAAGTTGTCCCGCCCCTTAGCGTCCGCTTACATTATAGGCTATCGTCATAGCAACTGAGAAGCGCTCTTGCGTTGCCATCATATACCATAAATACAAAGAGACTTTATTTTATCACGTTTGTAGTGACAGATTTACAGTCGATAATTGTGCAACTTCTTATTCCTTTCGCATCGAACTAGTTTGGTTCGCACTCTATTGTGAAAAAATAAATACAAAACCCAGTCTGACCGATAGAAATGCAGGAATAATCCTAATACAGCTGTCCCCTGTTTTAAGATCAAAATGCTTGTTTATTAATGAGAATATGTGACCCTGATATACAAAACCAGTATTAAGGGTCAATTTAAGAGAGAGAGAGAGAGAGAGAGAGAGAGAGAGAGAGAGAGAGAGAGAGAGAGAGATTTAGCTATACATCATCTGGAAGCTTTCCATTGAGTTTTGGTTTGTTAGGATAGGGCAATATTTGGCCGAGATACATCTACTATTTGAAAACCTGGAATCTGAGAGTGCAAAAAATAAAAATAAAAATATTGAGAAAATCGCCTTTAAAGTTGTCCAAAAGAAGTTCTTAGCCATGCAAATTACTAATTAAAAATTTAAGTTTTTATATATTTACGGCAGGAATTTTTCAAAATATCTTCATGGAACATGATCTTTAATATCCTAATGATTTTTGGAATAAAAGAAACTCGAAAATTGTGATCCTTATTTTGGGCTATAGCTACAATATACCCGTGCGTGCTACTTAAGACTGGTTTTGTGGTCCAGGGTCACATATCATCTTTTGTGTGATTGCTGCTTTACATTGATCGTGATAAAAGTGCTGCCTTTGTCGCCCTCTCCTGGAAAAAAAACATAAAATATCGTCACATTTCATCTTTTGGCTTGCGCTGTAGTGATTTCCTAAACCAAGGCCCTTCAGTGTACTCATGCAGAAATAAAATCAAAATGTTTATATAGGCCTAACGCGCGGATTCTAGCGCAGATTGGCTCTAACTTCTCTCACAAGATGAACACGGACGTAGAAATGCAAGCATTGCTGTCAAATATGAGATTCAAAGGCGCATTTTCCGAATCCATCACAGCTCTTGCCCCGTTCCCTTCAAACAGACTGATAATTCGGTAAACACCCTAAAGTAATAGATTATCACTAATATGATTTCGTCTTCTTTTGCATAGACTACACTGCGATTGGAATGCGAGACTGACATAACCAGGGAAAAAAAAAAACATCCAGGCATTTTTGTTTAGTAATTATTTTTCTAGATGCAGCCCATCTTGTGCGTCAAACAGCACGTCACACTCCAGTAATGGCTATTCATGAAGTTGTGGTATTGTTGAAAAGAGCACGATGGAAAAGCAACACATCCAGCTCAGATTGAATTGTTAAACAGATGATAAACGAAAATAACAAAAACATAAAATCTTTTTCCAAACGACTCGGTGTAAAAACAATCTTTGACAGCCTATGCCGAGCATCCCCATCCCTGTCAACATAAATCTTTCTACCTAAGATTGACAACACAGGTGATCAATTATTGCCGATATGGCATCGCTGAGAGCATCTTTAACGTCCCCCTCCACATGTAATTACAGCGATGGCTGAGGGAGATGCGGTCGGTAATCAATAGGCGCTTGCAGGTACGCGCTGCTGCCTCTTCACACGCGCGCGCACACGCACACTGTCTCGCTTGTTTTCTTCCCCAGCGCTGGATGTGAGACGTCAGCGTCACCACCGCAGCCCGTAGACACACACAGCCTGCGGCCACACGTTTTACCACCGCGTCTGGAAGCAGCGAAGCCCGGACAGCGCAACATATTGGCACGCAAATATTTCCCCGCTGCGTTATCACCTTTCTACGGAGACCAGATAAGGCCACTCCATGACAGTCTCGCGTCGCGCACAACGTCTTTGCGCATCCCACAGCAGCGGCGTCTCATCTCGGAATTGCTGAAAATACTACAAGACATTACACAACGCCGAACGCACCGCGCTAGACCTGCTATGACAGCAGGGGTTCGTGGAATGGCTCGCTTGGGCTTGTGTGGGGTTTTATTCGGGCTGCTGAGGCTCAGCTCGGCTTGTCCTGTGTCGTGCTTTTGCAATGCCTCGAGGATCTCGTGTATCGATCAAGAACCAGGCATCGAGGATTTCCCTGTCTTGGTGCCGGAGTCTGACATGGAGAACATCACGGATATGTAAGTGGAGTGTTTTAGTGGAGACATAAACCGGGAGACCTGGATGCGTGAAAAAACATGCGCGTGTGTTTGTGAGCGTGTGCGCGTGAGGAGCGTGTGGGTAGATTCCTCAATTCGTCGAGGGCCAAAATAAGTTAAGTGCGCTGCTATTCCGTGACATCCACTATCTGCCCATTCCAGCCACCGTTATGAGCATCTGTGGATAATTCGGGGTGTGCAATTGCATATGAGCTCTTGACATCAAACAAGACCATAGCATGACATGCAACAGACATTATGTGTCGTGTGTGTGTGTGTGTGTGTGTGTGTGAGAGAGAGAGAGGATGAGAGCGGTTGTAAGGGGTGGAGGCAACGGTAAATAAAGCAATAAGTTGGCATGATAGCACATCTAAATGCTCTTTTTATAAAGATGCTTAATGAGAGAAATTTTTGTGCGGCTGCTGACTCACCTCAGCTGACTTTCTGTACCAGAACAGAGAAAAAAAAGACTAGCACTATCGCCTTACACCAAAATTTCTAAATTGACCACATAACGCAATTAGATGCATATGGGTGAAGATACAGCGTCCGCTTTATAGAGATTTATCAGAGATGATCTGATCTGCTCGAGTGCCTGCATTAGGCAGCACTGACAGACGAGCCGACTTGAGAGACCGTCAAATGGCTTAGTCTCGGGGAAAAAAAATTGCTTTTAGGCCTGCCGCGAGCGATACGCTAATAAACTGCTGTTATTTGCCAATGAAATGAAGTTTTACGTGTACATTATTTCATGAATTGTTGTGTATAGGTTAGTTGGGGAGTAGTCTAACGTGTCCGCAGAGCAATAGGCATCGGCGCCTACGCAAATATGTCACTCCGTTTCCACGACAACGGCTCACCGGACCCACTCCAGGCATGTGCGCGCTGTAGTGAAATCATGGCTTTTTCACGCGCACCTTTATTAACTTGTTCATATGGTGACGGTTTGAGAAAGGAAAGTCGAGTTACGGTGCGTCTGTTTTAGCCTTCGCTGAAAATACTGTCTGTTGATATCTATAGTGACATTCATTTTTTTTTGTCTAATGGTTGTTTTCGCATGCCAGTGCAGACTTTTTTCTAAGGTCAAGTTTTGTTTTGAACAATATAATATTATCTCGGTAATACTTTACAATAAGGTTCATTAGTTAACGGTTTACTACATTAGTTAACATGAACAATACTTCTATGGCATTTATTAATCTTAGTTAATATTAATTTCAGCATTTACTAATGCATTATTAAAATCACAAGTTGTGTTTGTTTTAGCATTAGTTAATGGACTGTGAACTGATATGAACAAAAAATGAACGACTGTATTTTTTAACTAACTTAACTAACATTAACAAAGATTAATACATAGTGTAATAAATGTAGTGTTCATTGTTCGTTCATGTTATTTAATACATTAACTAATGTTAACAAATGACACCTTATTTTAAAGTGCTACTATTATATCAGTAGGTACAATATTGTTCAATTAACCAGTTCCTTTTATTCAGCAAGGATGCTTGAAACTGATCAAAAGTGGCAATGAAAGTTTAACATTGTGACTTTTCTTTTTTTTTTCTATTGTTTATCAAAAATCCTAAAAATATGTATCTTTATTACCACAAAAATATTAGGCAGCAGAACTGTTTTCAACACTGCTAATAATAAGAAATATTTATTGAGCACAAATTTAGCATATTAGATTGATTTCTGAAGAATTGTGTGACACTGAAGACTGGAATAATAACTGGTGAAATTATAGCTTTGTCCTTACAGAAATAAATAAAATGTTAAATTATAATATTTTAAATTGTAATAATGTTTCACAGCATTACTGTTTCTACTCTACATAGTAGATTTGTGACACTAGACCACAAAACAAATTGAGATTGAAATAATCTGAAAGCTGAATAAATTAAACTTTGCATTGATGTATGTTAGGATATATTTTAGGATATAGGACAATATTTACCAAGATATAACTATTTAAAAATCTGGAATCTGAGGGTGCAAAAATAAATAAATAAATAAATAAAAAATATTGAGAAAAGTGCCTTTAAAGTTATCTGAATGAAGTTCTTGGCAATGCATATTACTAATTAAAAATTAAGCTTTGATATATTTTCGGTAGGAAATTAACAAAATATCTTCATGGAACATTATCTTTACTTAATATCCTAATGGTTTTTGGCATAAAAGAAAATTCGATAATTTTAACCCATACAATGCATTTTTGGCTATTGCTACAAATATACCTGTGCTACTTAAGACAAGGTTTTGTGGTCCAGGGTCACATTTGATAAAATAAATGCAGCACTGGTGAGCATGAGCTCACCATCTAACTTTGGATGTTAGTGTATCACAGACTATATGCATCTGTGTTTTTGTGTCTAATGTACCAAATCATTCCTTTCAATTTTACAGATATATCTCAAATCAAAAAAGGCTACTTACAATCAATGAGGACCATATGAAGTTCTACTCAAATCTCAGGAATTTGTAAGTATCTGATATTTTAAGGTCATGCCAAATGTTAATGAAACTTTACAGAACAGCAGAACTTATGTGAGCATATACTGTCTCACACAGAACAGTGACCAATACTCACCTGACATATGTATCTACGATGGCCTTCTTCAACAATTCCAAACTTCAATACCTGTAAGTCATTTTTGTGTTTCTTTCTTCATCAATTTTAAACAAGTGTGTAATGTTTTCAAACTAATCTGTTCTATTATTCTTTATTTAAATTTGACTGAATCTTGTTCTGTTCTCCATCTGTAGGAATCTCAGAGACAATAACTTATCAACACTCTCTTGGAGGGCACTTCGTAATTCAAACTTGTCGACTTTGTAAGATCTTTTTTCAATAGAAATATGTACAAAACTGTATGTACAGTGCTCTGTTTGTGCAGCATACAAAGAAAGCATCTTTCTGTTCCTAAAGTCTGTTTGGGTTGGCTTTAGATTGCTCTCTGGGAACCCTTTGCAATGTGAATGTAAGAACATCTGGATCAAAGTCTGGTTGGATGACAGTGAGAGAGAGGGGCTGCAGTGTCTACAGGATGGAAGAAAAGCAAAAACCCTCTCTAGACTCACTCTTCCTTCATGTGGTAATGAAACTCAAACTATATGATATTTAATTCTTTAATCTGCCATTGTTGTTTCGCGGGCTATGTGACATCAGAACACTGAACTGGGATTACATTGATCTAGTGCGAGTTCACGGGTGAAAAGTCACGGGTTTGACTGCTGTTCCAGTGCACTTTCACGGGTAGAAGGCTGGAAAAACACTATTAATGGGTTGCCTGGAACACGGCATATGTCACACAGTATTAAAAAACTTGTTCTCACAGACATTAAAATTCTGTCATTATTTCAGAGTATCCACGTGTCGAGGTCATCCCTGCTGTTGTCAGTCAGATGGCAGGAAGTGATGCTACAGTGATGTGTAGTGTGGCAGGAGCCCCTACCCCTGAGCTCTCCTGGAGTTTAAACTCCAGTGAGCACCCGCCTCTCTCAACCAGCCATGAGGTAACACCATTTGCCTTATAAGTATAAAGCTAGTTCAGAATAGCAAACTTACTCTTTATGCAGTATGCATGTTGTAGGCAGCATGCAAGTTGTCTATAGGTTTAGAATATATGGTTAACTTGCTACATTTGCTGAAATGCGCTGTATTAAAAAAAGTGTGGATTATTGTATCTCACAATCAACACAATATTAAATTTCAAAAGGAACAAATTATAGTTTTAATGAAAGAGATTTCTGTCAAAGTCCATTTCAGCAAAACTATGATGCTTCAAAAAGTTCATAAAGTGATAAGACAAAGACTAAAAGTAAGCCATATGATTCAAGTGGCTTAATCCAAGTTTTCTGAAGAGACACAATCGCTTAATATGATGAACAGATTTAATTTAGACATTTATAGGTATTGAACAATGCACCTATGTTGTGTTCGCATGGTTCTCGCATGTCATGTTTGATGCTCTCGATGTATGTTTGTGTATGTATAAATACTTACATTTAAAACTTAATCATCTAAAGCAATCATGTCACTTCAGAAGATTATTAACAGC
Organism: Cirrhinus molitorella; assembly: GCA_033026305.1. NCBI lineage: Eukaryota > Metazoa > Chordata > Actinopteri > Cypriniformes > Cyprinidae > Cirrhinus > Cirrhinus molitorella. The sequence continues at coordinate 27,905,180 of CM065119.1, forward strand.
TCAGAATAATAAATTGGATGAAACTACTTGATTTATGATGATGTTTTTATAAACTTTTTATGAAACATAAAAGTTTTAGTTAAATGCACTTTCAAATGAGGGACAGAAATATCTCAGGATTCATTAAAACAAATTTGTGTTTCAAAGATGAAAGGAAAAGGGTTTAGATGGACATGACAGTGAGTGATTGATGACAATGTTTATTTTTGTCCAAACTAACACTTTCATTTTTCTATTTTAACTATTTTGATTCATCTTGAAAAATACTTTTTATTTTTGACTGAATAAAAATCTAAAATCTGTAATTTGTTTTGTGTAAAAAGAAAAAAAAAAAAGAAAAGAAGCTTTCTTATTTCGACGTTAACTGGATTCACTCATGTAATGAGATTATGCTATTATTCCATTACAGCCAAAGTGTCTTGAGCTTTAGTATCAAATCTGCCATTCCTTGTACAGGTGTTGTACAATGAAACTGAAACACTGGCCAATATAGTGTTGGAGGTTTCATGGCTATATTTGCGCAGCCTGGTGGCCAATCTTCACTTATTGCACATTCCACCAGTAAGAGCAAAGTGTGAAGGTTGACTATGTGCACCCAATGGTTCAGACATTGTACCCTAAAGGTGGTGCCATGTATAAGGATGATAATGCACTAATACACACAGCAAGACTGGTGACAGAGAGGTTTGATGAACATGAAAATAAAGTTGAACATCTCCCATGGCCTGCACAGTCACCACATCTGAATATTATTGAGGCACTTTGGGATGTTTTGGAGGAGCGAGTCAGGAAACGGTTTCCTACACCAGAATCACATAGTGACCTGGCCACTGTTCTATGAAAGGAATTGCTTTGTGCATGACATGTATTTGTCAATCCCAAGACAAAATGATGCTGTATTGGCCACAAAAGGAGGCCCAACACCGTACTAATTGTGGTCTAAAACCAAGTGTTTCAGTTTCATTGTCCAAACCCTGTAGATGAATAGCATATCTTCCACAAAATCACAAGTAGCCTTAAAGGATTAATCCACTTCCAAAATTTCCTGATAATTTACTCACCCACATGCCATCCAAGGTGTTCATGTGTTTTTTTCTTCAGTTGCCAAGAAATTAGGTTTTTTGAGGAATACATTTTTCTCCATTTAGTGGACTTTAAAGGTGCTCAACGGATTGAAAATGCAGTTTTAGTACAGCTTCAAAGGGCTCTACACATTCTCAGCCAGGGAATAAGGGTCTTATCTAGTGAAACAATCAATTATTGTCTAAAAAAAAATTTATATACTTTTTACCCTCAAATGCTCGTCTTGCACTCGGGTTCAAAACAATTAGGGTATGTCTAAAAACTCTTCTCCAACTTCAAAATAATCATACATTGCTGCAGAAGTACTGACCCAGTGTGAACATACAAGTAGAGTCAAACACCCTTGTGTGAGATGGGAGTTTTTCGACATACCCTAACTGTCTTGAATTGGAGTATGCATGTGCATCACAGAGCTAGACAAGATAAGCATTTGTGGTTAAAAATAATGTAAATGTATAAATAAAAAAAAATGTATAAATAAAACTTTTTTAAAGAAAATGGCTGATTGTTTCATTAGCTAAGACTCTTATTCCTCGGCTGGGATCATTTAGAGCCCTTTAAAGATGCATTGAAACTGCATTTTTGACTTTCAATCCGTTGAGCACCGTTTAAGTTAACTATGTGGAGAAAACCCCTGGAATGTTTTCCTCAAAAAAAACGATTTTCTTTGTGACTAAAGAAAGAAACAAATGAATATCTTGGATGACATGGGGGTGAGTAAATTATCAGGACATTTTTATTCTGAAAGTGGAGTAATCCTTTAAGGTGGAATACCTATTTACTCTAGTAGGCCTATACATATCTGCCAACCTCACATCAGTTTTAACCTCTCCACTCCTTATGCCAGGTTTACACATTAAGGACACTTAAACACTTAATCTCTGTAGCATCCTATAATGGGCTTTCAAATATCATGATTGATCACAGCGCTGAAACCACAGATGCTTGACTCTTGCCCGTGAAAGCATTGCATTTCCATTAATATTTAAAATGCTCACTATACTACTTACATTAAAGGAGCCTTCACTGACAGGGAAAACAACATCTTGTATGACAGATTAAACACACCAAGGTGTAGAATAAGAATATGGATAATATAGTTCCAGTTAATGGTGCGTTGTTCACCTAGAATGTTTGGTGTTACTTCATAGTAAAAGAAGATTAATGCGAGCATTACTAACTTCATTAAACTCAACCCTAAGTATGTCAAGTAACTCAATTCGCAGTTTGTGCTACAGATATAAGCAATTTTGCAATCAATATGTTTTTAGGCTTTTCCTGGCAGGCCATAAAATGATTGAAAAAATTCCATAGATTTACTGTAAAGAATGGACCCAAATCATGTCTAGAAAAAAGTGAAACAATGTTATTTATTTAAAGTGCGGGTAACACTTTATTTTAAGGTGTCTTTGTTATGTGTTACATATACTTATTATTATTATAACAATTACACTAACAACACTAAGCTGCACCTTAGTTTGATTTAACCCACCAGTACACAGCTTAAATACATGTAATACCTTTCTAATTACATTAAAATTACAGAATATTAAAGTGTATCGAGATTGTACTTAAGTGTACAAGTAGCTGTGTAACAGACTCGGTCTGTTACATATGCGGAACAATAGCTGCCTATTACATCTATATAATTACAATGTGTGGGTACAGGCTGATCCATAACTTAGTTACATGGCAAGTACATTTTGTTTCATGTAAGTACCATGGCTACTACTAAGTACTTAATTAGGTAATTATTCTTTATTATAGACACCTTAAAATAAAGTGTTACCCAAAAGCCTAATCCTAACCCTAACCATTCATTCATTCAGTGTGTTGTGGTTGTGTGTTTTTTTAACCTGCTGTTTGCATAAGATCTAATTACATTTCCCACAGAAACAATGATCAGAAACTATTTTGTTTACAATTTTGAGTAGTGCTAAGGACACAAAATTGGGTTTTATTCATTTTTCTGGTGTTCATTTTTCTTCTTTAATATGAACTAATTTAGTTTTTGTTTATGGTGAAATTAAGTAAAAGCCAAAAAAGAAAAAAAAATACTAAAATAAAAATGATATGACCTAACATGGACTTTTTGGCTTATGCCAATATGAAATCAAAAGTTAGACATTTTTCAGTGTACCAGAATGTTAGAAATACTTATATGGGATCTTTTGACTTTGGTCAGTAGGCAACCACATAGACATGGCGTAGAATACCCTAGCGACCACATAACACTGACTTTTGCATGCCAAATATGTTTAAACCTAATCAGATCAGAGTTGTGATTTCTTTCTCACAGATTTCTCAAAAAATGGAGCTGCAGTCTATTCTGCTTCTAAGTGGACTTTCACCTGATGACAACGGAAGAGAGCTCACCTGTAGTGCCGAGAACATTGTGGGCCAGACTGAGGCTTCAGTCCTTCTCAATATTCTTTGTAAGAACTCATATTGTGTTGAGTGCATTTACTTTGCGTTGTTTTGACAAATTGAACCCCAAGTTAAGGTTCTTTCTAATCATCTGTGACAGAAGGTCTAGAGTTCAAATGGTGGATCATGATCAGTGGTGGACAAAGTACACAAGTCCTGTACTTGATTTAAAAATACCCTAAAGAAATATTACTCTATGCCTGCATACTTATAAATGTATAAGTACTCCTTTTGAATTATACTTAAGTAAATGTACTGTTCTGTAAGGACTAGCTATAAATTGAAAGTTCAGATGCAAAACCCCCTAAAAGCCATCTCGGTCAAAAATGAGATAATGATACGGGGTGAATGCTCTCGACACATATTATACGTTCATCAAATACTTTTACTTCAAACTTGCTAAAATCCCAGCCTCAGCCCAATCAGAAGTACCAGTACTTACATTGAAACCTATACATCGGAGCCTGATAATAATGCTTTTTTTTTTCAGATGGATTTTATATAATTATTTATTTATTCTTTTTCTTTTTTTCTTTTTTTTGCAATTTAATGTGAGTAATCCTCATGCTCATAAAAACTATTTTAAGAGAGAGGGGTCTAATGTTCCAGTCACTCAGACATAATAGACCTAAAATAGGTTAGAGCTAAGTCTGACATTATTATGAATTATTAGTAGTCAGCACACTGGAGGATTATAATACTCTTGGTTCTTGGCTTATTTTGAGTCACATAAGACCAATACAGTGATTTGTTAACTTTTTAGACTTGCTCGGACCAGATTGTTAAATCAGGGTTATTAGGTCGATCAAATACAAAAATTAACAATTCATTGTGAATTGTGAATCATTTCAACTGATTGATTAAAAACAAAAAAATGAGATAATTGATTAATTTACGAATTGGACACTAGCACTAATAGGCCACTGTTAAGTCTCTCAGCAGGTCTTAATTTCTTCACTTAAAAATAACCAGGAATGGCATGTTTTTTTTACTGAAATGTAGTAAAAAGTCAATACATTATGCTATAGAATACAGTATGGTAAAACTCTGATTAAAAAATAGATGCTATAAAAAGTATATAAAGAGTAAAATTCTTTGTCACTATCCATCACTGATTGCACAACCCACCCAAAATGTATATTTCCATATAATCGTGAATCAGTAGGACATCAAAGGCTGTGTGTCCAGTCAAGCTTATTGTATTTTAGTGCAAACCCATCTGTCACTTAATAGAGGCAGTCCAAATTTGCCAGATTCCAACATGGACAGGTTGTGTGAAATCCTCATCTTTGAATACAATGAATGAAGACTATTCAAGGTGAAACAGCTAAAAAAACAAAAAACAAAAAAAAAAACATATAACGTATATTCCAGGTATGACAGTATATAAACTAATAAAAGCCCAAATATTTTCTCTGCAACAAAAGAGAGAGGTTCCCCAGAGTGTGTAGTCCCTTAGGATCATATTACATGTTCATATAAACACTTAAAAGTCAGTTTCTTTATTATTTTCATAAAAATGTAATAATGTAACATAGTTATATACTTTTATTTATGCAATAGTGTAACAACACAACTGATGACCATGTACTAGACATCTATAACATCGTTATATGTTAATGTTAATGTTCCTATAGGATAATGCTGTTGTTACTGAATTAAACAAATCTTGTATGTATTTACCAGCATTGTCATGAAAATACACTCTTAAAAATAAATGTTCTTTATTGGCATCGATGGGTCCATAAAGAACCTTGTACATGGAAGGTTCTTAATAGTCAAAAAAGATTCTTAAGATTTTTCAAATGTTCTTCAAAATGGTTATTTTAGGAACTGTTCACTGAAAGGCTCTTTGGGGAATCAAAAATGGTTCTTCTATGGCATATTTTTAGGAATGTATAGAACTCTACTGTCATGAAAATTCACAATACTTCATTAAACAATATTATTGTTGAGGGTAGGACTTTGTTCCACATTTTAGAAGTCATCAAAACTAAGAAATAATACAGGTGGTGGCATGGGAAAATGAAAAATATTAAGTAAAAACTTGCATTTGTATTTGAGTTTAAAAGTCACCACCCTTTGCCCTTTACAGGGGTACTTTTTACAGCTCTGCACACTCTGGGCTTCCCTCAACCAAAATCATGAGGCGCATCCTAATTCTAAACTGTATTGAAAGCATTCACATGTATGCTGGACACTTGTTGCCTGTCTTTCCATCACAATCTGCACCATACATCTATTTAAAAAAAAGATATAACTATAGTTTTTAAGAATAATGGATATGTTGGCATGGATTATTTTTGTATACAAAACTCTCAACTTTAAGATCACAAGTTGAGTGTGTCCAAACTTTTTTTTAGTACTGTAAGTAAACCTCACTGAACTGTCAATAATTTCCCCATTATATTATTTCAGTGGTGGAATGTGTCTATTCATCAAAGGTTCAGTTGACTAGAATTTGAAATAATGACTCTGTCACTGAGCAGTCACACTCGTAAGTGATTAATATGACCATAATTTTTTCTGTAATTTGTAAGTTTAATGTCTTCCAAGTATATTTTGACATTTTGACAAAAATAATAGGATTTCAAACTGAATGGGAGGCTGTGGGTCATTTGACATGAATGCGTAGAGATTAGATGGCTTCCTTTAATAGAATGGTAGGTTGAACCGTTGGATGGTTTTTGAGAGTTCAAGATACATTTGAAAATGTGCCAAATGCTTAAGATTCAGGAAGTTTCCCCTCAAGCTATCACATTAGTCTACTGGGCCCGACAAAACTCACATTGTTGCATAACACTGCTTGAAAAACTTTTCCCACTTAATAGTAAGCTTTGAGGCTTGTAGAATTTACCCGTTTTATTGTGTGTGGTTTGTGTAGTTAAAGGAATAGGAATACACATTAAAGAAAAAATAAAGATTTTAGTTAAAGATGTAGTGAAGATTTGATGAAGATCATTTACTCACCCTCATGTCATTCCAAACCCACTTTGTTTTGTCTTCCCTGGAACACAAAAGCAAATGTTTAGCACAAGTTCCAAACTGCTCTTTTTCGTACAACAAAATACAATACCGTTCAAAGTTTGGAGTCAGTAAATAATTGATTAATTCATTCATTTTATTTTATTATGCACTTTCATTCTACAAGGATACATTAAGTTTTGTTCATTAAGTAAAGATTTCTACATTGTTACAAAAATCTTCAAGTAAATGTTTCTCTTGCACTTTCTTGAAGGAATCCAAGAATCTTTTTTGGACAAAACATTTTTGTCATGGTTTCCACAAAACTATTAAGCAGCAAAACCGTTTTTAAATAATAAGAAATGTTACTTGAGCAGCAAATCGGTGTATTAGATTTCTAAAGGATCATGTGACAAACTGAAGCTGCTAAAAATGTGGCTTTTGACTTTTGAATGGTAAATGGGCTGCCAAATCTTGAATGTCCTGAAGCCGTACAATTCATGCTTGCACAAATTAAAACTTGCAAACGGCCATGAGAATCAGTGCAAGAAACAATGATTTTTGACTTCATTGACATTAAATGTATCACAAAGAGCAGCTTGGAAATTCTGCTGGGGAATCATATTTTACAAATCAGTGACTTTTTTATATGTACATAATACTTCTATATATTATGCTAACATAATGCTTCATTTCAAGGTTAACAACCTTTGTCAAAATCCTTTTATCCATTTTGCTTTTGGCTATGCATTGCATGTTTCTTCATGTTGTTTTGTAATGTTACAGTAAGCCTCTTCATTTCTTATCATTCTCTTGTATTTCTCACCCTAGAATCCCTCTATACTGCCCCTCCGTTGCATGTGCTGTCAGACACTTTCCTTTCGTCAGACTACAGAGAAATTTTCCACGTTCCTCTCGTTTACTCCTGTGGTACATCCTGTGATTACACTTCCTCTCCTCCTCCCCTCTTTCCTTCTCTCTCGTTCCTCTGCTCCTTCTTCTTTCTCCTGGGTCAGTTCCCCCTACTATCGTGCAGCTGTACCAGCCCGTGAGGAACCAGGACTGGTGCATCCCTTTCACTGTGACGGGCAACCCGAGGCCTGATCTGCACTGGTACCACGAGGGGAAGCTGCTGGAGGAGCAACAGTACATCAGGACTGAAATCCATGAAATCACGGATACGGAGTACCATGGCTGTCTGCAGTTGGTCATTCCCACTCATATCCATAACGGCATTTACACGCTGGTGGCTAGCAATGAGTTTGGAGAGGACAGGGGAAACGTGTCGGCTCACTTCATGCACATACCTGATGTGGACCACTCAGGGACAGGTGGGCTTGGGCTTTAAAATGTATGTAGTATTTATTATTTTAAATAATATGGCCTATTTATTTACAATTAAACATCTGTTATGTTTTGGTTTCCACAGAAGGATTGTTCTATTATGGTAAGTTATCTTGTGAAGAAATATTCTGGTGAATTTAATCAAGCAAAATGTTTAGATATACCAAAGTTAGCTGTATAAAACTTAAAGAGGTCATGAACTAAGAAACCGGCCTTGCTCATTCTTAATTTTGTACTCAAAAAATGAAAATCATCCTGTTTAGATGCAATTATTTGCTTTAGATAATTTTTGTATAAGGATAAGTTTAGTAAAAGACATATTACACTTAAAAAATAAAGGTTCCAAAAGAGTGTTTTTGCAGTAATGCCACAGAAGAACCATTTTTGGTTCCCCAAAGAACCTTACAGTGAACAGTTCCTAAAAGAGCCATTTTAAAGAACATTTTAAAAATCGAAACCTTTTTAGACTATAAAGAACCTTTTCTGAATTTAAATTTACAGGGATGTTCAAGGTTCTTAATAGAACCATTGATGCCAATAAAGAACCTTTATTTTTAAGAGTGTATACTAATAAAGTGTATACTAATAAAAAAATCATAAATTGTAAGTAATAGGGCCTATATCTTTGCATTAAGGCAATTAGAGACTTTTTTTTGCATTACAGTAGACTACTGCCATTTGGAGTTTGCGCTTAAAGTGCCTTTAAAAAAAAACAGTTCTAAATAGAGATTTATAGATATATAGAGATATAGAGATTTGTTTATAGAATGTTATCACTTGATAATCTATTTCCATTATTCTTTCCATTTAAATAATTTAACACAGACACAACTTTTAGTCCAGGTAAGTCTACTCCTCACTTTATCACTCATGTGTTACATGTATTTGTCCTTCAGGCTTTTATAGTTTTGAACTACACTCCATAAAATGTGAAGTTTATTTTTTATTTTTTTGTATTTGCTTTTTTTCAAGAAACCCCGCCACTGGAGGACAAAGTCGCGGTATGTATTCCCAAGGAGTGATTAATAGAAAATTTAAGGTTGAATACATACTCAAGTTCTACAATATCTGTAGCCTGCTGTTGATTATTCTAGAAAACTATTTTGACCCATCCATCAGGTTATACTTAAACTGGTACTTTTGTTTAAGCACTTAAAAATTGCTTATTAGAGCTGTTTTCCCAAATCGATTTTGAGGTCAGACTACTTTTCTAGGTGGATGAATTATTCCCTGTAGACTTTTCTTGTAAGTACACTTTGTTTTTGTTTGTTTTTACAAACTGGCAGTAAGTAATCAGTATTACTCAGTAGTAATCAACAACAGGCAGGCAGGCTGCTAATGTTGACAGAGCTTAACATATATTCACCAGCAATATTCTGGTGGTTGTTTGATTTATTATTGTAGAATTTACATTTGTGACAATATTGTTAAAGCAAGAAGTTTCAATCTGTAAATGACTTAATTTGAAACAATCAATTCAAACCCACCCCAGACTAGACATGCATGCTTGAGTAAAAATCTACTGTACAATTTTTATATTCTAGGTTTACATAGTGGTTGGAATAGCTGGGGTTGCTTTAACTGGATGTATCCTGATGTTAGTTTTCCTCAAGTATGGCAGAAGCTCCAAGTTTGGTATGAAAGGTAAGTGCACCACTTGATCTTTTTGCTTCTGCTGAATATGTGTTTTAAAGTCAACATAAAATACCTTCTTAATACACATACTTAGTGTAACTACTAATGTTATTCCAAAGAAATTTAAGTTTATTGTTTTAGCAAACGTTTTTAGAAAAGGGAATATATGAAGAGTTCAGATGCAAAGGCCTCTAAATCCATCTGACGTCTTCCTTTAAAAAAAACATTTTTATCAGGCTCCGATGTATAGGTTTCTATCTGAGGTTGGGATTTAAGCAAGTTTGAAGTAAAAGTGAAAGTATTTGATGGACGTATAATATGTGTCGAGAGCATTCACTCAGTATCAGTATATCATTTTTGACCGAGATGGCTTTTAGGGGGTTTTGCATCTGAACTCTTCATATACTTCATATGCACTGTCATTGTGAAGATGTTTGCAAATATATGAAAGCCTGTTTCCGCCACTAAATAAAAATAAAAATGGTAATTAAGATGTTTTAATCTCAAAGTTCTGGCAGACTTTTTTTCTCAGAAATTTATAATACAAAAATTAGCAATTTTGAGAAATGAAGTCAAAATTGTGAGACATGAACCTGCAATTCTGACTTTTTTTAAGAATTGCATGATATAAACTCGCAATTGCCAGTTATAAAGTCAGAATTACGAGATATAAACTCACAATCCTTTTTTTTCTCAGAATTGTGTGATATTCTGATATAATCTCACAATTGTGGGTTATAAAGTCAAAATTCAGAATCGCAATTCTGACATTTTTTCTTAGAATTGTGTGATATAAACTCCCATTCACCAGTTATAAAGCCAGAATTGCGAGATATAAACTCACAATTCTGACTTTTTTTTGTAGAATTGCGCGATATAAACTCACATTTGCAAGTTATAAAGTCAGAATAGTGGGATATGAACTCGCAGTTGTGAGAAATTCAGTCAAAATTCAGAATCGCAATTCAGACTTTTTTCTTGCAATTCTGAGTTTGTATCTCACAGTTCTGACTTTTTTCTAGCAGTTTAAACTTTTTTTCTCAGCATTGCATTATATAAACTCACAATTGTGAGTTATAAAGTCAGAATAGTGGGATATAAACTTGCAGTTGCGAGAAATAATCACAATTCTGACATATTTTTATCGCAATTCTGAGTTTGTATCTCTGACTTTTTTCTGCCAGTTTTTACATTTTTGTTCTCAGAATTGTGTGATATAAACTTACAATTGTGAGAAATAAAGTCAAAATTCAGAATCGCAATTCAGACTTTTGTTTCTTGCAATCTCACAATTCTGACTTTTTTCTTGCAGTTTTTACTTTTTTTTTCTAAGAATTGCATGATATAAAGTTACAGTTGTGAGTCAATAAAGTCAAAAGTCTTTTTCCATTTTTAAATCAGTTTCCGTTGGAAATAAAAGAAAAAAAATTCTGGCCTAAATTTTTTTTTGGTTAAATTTCTTGTTTCATACATGTCACATAATAAAAAGTAAAGACAGATAATGTCATCTATTGCTGTATATCACATACAAATATAAATAATATGAATTTGAATATATTTTCAGCAACATTATTAGTTTCACCTTCTAAACCAAAGTTATGGTTATTGTTTCCTCTCTTATAGTAATGCACTTTTCATCACATTTGTATTCATGTTTATTGTGAATTATTTTTCACATTTCTATGAATTATTGCATTGCTTTTTTTGCCCCTTCCACCAGGCTCCTCATCTGTCATCAGTAATGACGACGACTCTGCCAGCCCGCTTCACCACGTTTCCAACGGCAACAACACGCCATCATCATCAGAGATGGGCCCAGATGCTGTTATTATCGGAATGACAAAGATTCCAGTCATTGAGAACCCCCAGTACTTCCGCAACCCCGGCAGCATGCTGAAATCGGACACTCGTGAGTTGCCGTGGCGTGCTGGGCTGTCAGTGGCCCCACTCCATCCTCTGAAATAGATTCCAGCCTAGGTTGCCACTGGTCAGTTGTCATAGTAACCTCCCCTTCTATCACCATGGCGATGATATCAGGGGTGGCTGACGCTGTGTAACTTAATCACTGTTGGACTGTAGATGTATCTGCAAGTGTTCTTCATTGAAATTCATTTATATTTTAGGATCCAATAGTTTATCTGTAAATCTTACCAACACCTGATTGATCGTTAGTGATGCTTGCTAAGGCAAGCATGTCACATGGTTGCTCATATGCAGGGTTCAAGTCAGCATGCATCAAGCATCAACACTGACTCTGTTTATTTCCTTATTGCCTGTTACTGGTGTTATGAATGATTAATCCATGCGTGTATAATTTAAGAGTTCAAAATGCGATAAACAGAATTAAAAAAAAAAAAAAAAATTGAGCTCCTGCCAACATCAGTATTATATCTGGTCGGTATTGAAGAGTCCATTAGACAAACGCCAGTCTCCCTTCTCTGCAAAATGCGATACATCCGCTCAACCAATCACAGTGTACCATTTCACACACTGTAAACAGTAAAGGCGGCGCTTTGAATACACCCGGCATTCTAGTTTTCCTCATCTACTTTGTACTTTGGATCAACGAACAAACAAAAAATGAACAATTTTGACTGCATTGATGAACCTATGGTGGTTTCTGCAGTGGGGAAGAAAATAAGCCATAACTTTGTGAGATGATTCAGTAATTAAACAAGTGACTTGACGCTAACTACTGACAGTATTGATTTCATTTTTAAAGTATATTTTCAGTGATTTAAATCATTTAATATTTATTTGTGCCACCTTTGTAGTACAAATAAATTTTGATTATACTGATTTAATTTGATTGGTAACTTATTTTTATTCTATTGTTTTAATGAGAAATGTTAAAATGCTTATAAATATATTTATATATTTATACATAAAATATTATATAATTTAATAAAGTTAGAAAAAATGCATTACAAAGGTAAAAACTAAATTCCCATTTAATTTACTTTAACGAGTCAAATGTCACCTTGTAGGGAAGGGTAATTTTTGATCAGATTTTTTTGATTATTGATTAGAAGGTGCTTTTGACTGTTTTTAATGAAAAGTAAGCGTAGAGCCCTGCTGGATTTATTGCATTTAGGGGGGAAAATATTCAGTTTTTATAATACATTTTTGAAAATCAAAATCTGGATTTGAATTTTTAATGTAATTATAACCTAAAGATACTATGTGAAAGTTTGAAACAAAAAATAGTGGTTTTCATATTGACACTTTCATGGTCAAGAAAACACATTTTTACTCAAATTAACCGAAATGGATTTATAGCGTTTTGGAACCAAATTCTTAATTTGTAACCTCTAACCTAATCTGTCTATATTTAGGTTTTCTTTGTACATTAGAATGTGTCCTGTTTCATTTTTTTTTTTTTTTTTGAGCCAAAAATAATGACTAATATACATTTTTTTTATCATGATTTACAGAGAAAGACATTTGGTGTATCAATAGTTCATATAATATACAATCTTCTCAGGCATATTTACAACAAGAACCAATTGATGACATTAAAAGACTCAATTTAGGGATTACATTGCAGCACTAAAATGCTAATTAATTCTAATTTAAAATCTATACTCATTTTACTACTATTCTACAAACCAGTAGGTTTTACCCTTTTGTCAGCAAGATGATTTTAATCATTTAAAATATAATACAATTTATTACATTCACTTATTCTTTTATATATTTTAATAGAATCCGAAAAAGAATGTAGTTTCATTTTCACATAAATATATTTGAATAATTATGAAACATTATTTCACCCATATTTTAGCTTTTTATTTTGACAGAAGTAATTTGAAACATTAAAGCAGACACTTGCATTTAATATGGTTTCTGTGTATATAAAATCAAATGTATAAAATGTCAGATATAGATAGATATAGATATGTAGATATAGATTACAAAATCAACCAAATTACTACAAATTGGACTAAAAATTCAAATGAAAATATATATATAAATAAAATCAAATTCAAAACTTTAACAAAAACTATAATTGTAAATTAATAATATTAAAATTAAAATTACTTAATGTATTAACTAACATGAACAAACAATATGTTTAATACACTATTTATTAATCATTGTTAATGTTAGTTAATAAAATACAGTTGTTCATTGTTTCATATAGTTCACAGTGCATTGGTAGACACTGCAGGTGAATAGGGTAGAAAAAAAAATTTGCTAATAGTTATTACCTTACCTACCCAGTTGATTTATTACATTGATAATTGCAAATATTTTTGTATGACAAGTTTTCTAAAATGTTGGGTTTAAATGTGCAAACGAGGCTTTATTTTATGAAATATGTGCTAATTTGCATACAGTTCTAGTACAAAAATCTAAATACTGAATTAAGTCAGATTCAAAATTCTTGTTTATTTATATATACATATATATATATATATATATGTTAGAGTCAAATGTTTTTACAGAGGGAAGTTTGGGTATCTCATTTTGTCACTCCATAATTCTGAAAATATAGACAGAAAGCAATATATTTGTAATTTTTTGGGGGGAATAAAATGTTGTATAAAATTATTATCATTATTATTATTATTATTATTAAGCAAATTATATATGAACAAATCCCTCTGTAAAAACCTTTAGGATGAAGACGAATAAAAATTTTAAATTTGGTTTGGCAAAAGTGCTACTGAAGTGGAGAATTATCGTTCAGCGTAGGAGAAAAAAAAACGTATTTTGAAAAAAAACTGCTTTTAAAAATATGTATTGCAGTTGAAATCTGTTGACACAAATAGATAAAGTGCTATAAAAGAAACACTTACCTGTGTCATTTAGATGTTTTCTTTCCACTAGTCTGAAAAAACACTATGAAAAACCAAAAAGCCCAAAAACTCAAACTTAACAAGGTGCATGAAAAAACAGTGTGCCTGCAGTGTCTCCCCTTAAAGGATTAGTTCACTTCTAGAACAAAAATTTACAGATAATTTACTCACTCCCTTGTCGTAAAGAAATTATGTTTTTTGAGGAAAACATTTCAGGATTTCTCTCCATATAGTGGACCTCTATGGTGGCTGTGAGTTTGAATTTCTAAAATGCTGTTTAAATGCAGGTTCAAATGGCTTTAAATGAACACAGCTGAGGAAGAAGGGTCTTATCTAGTCTTATCTTATTTATTTTCTACAAAGAAATGTACAATTTATATACTTTTTAACCTCAAATGCTTGTTTTGCTAGGTAAACTGCATTTTGGAAGTTCAAACTCACAGGCACCATAAAAGTCCACTATATGCAGAATATTCCTGAAATGTTTTCCTCAAAAAACATAATTTCTTTATGACTGAAGAAAGAAAGAAATGAATATCTTAGATGACAAGGGGGTGAGTAAATTATGTGTTCATTTTTGTTCTGAAAGTGAACTAATCCTGTAACTAATGTTAAAAAACACAACTTGTGATTTTAATAATGCATTGGTTAAATTAACAAAAATTAATCAATGCTGTATAAGTATTCTTCATTCTTAGTTCATGTTAACTAATGTAGCTAATTAATCATTTTGTAAAGTGTTACCAAAAAAAACACCGGGGCGCACATAACTGCCACGCTCACTTTTCAAAGTCTAATAAATCAACAACATTTTGAATTACTTCAGTAGTAAAGTTGGTCAGGACTTCTGTTTTTGCTGACTTCGATGATTAAACAATTAAACAATAAAACTGGTTAAACAATAGATTTACATTAAAGCAGCCCAGGACCCAAAACTAGTTCATCTTAGTGTTCACTAAGTGACACCCTGACAGATGCCCACAATGCTAGCTTTTGTATAAACAAGGACTACTCAAACTTGTTTTAACAGTGTTCTTTGTTTTACAGTCGTCCAACACATAAAACGTCACAACATTTTGCTAAAGAGGGAGCTTGGAGAAGGGGCTTTTGGGAAAGTGTTCTTGGCTGAATGCTACAACTTGTCTCCTGACCAAGAGAAGATTTTGGTAGCTGTTAAGGTATGGTGCATTTACACAACAAAACTTTTATTCAAATGACGCATTCTGTAATAAAACATAATACTTTCTTATCTCACAGACTCTGAAAGAAGCCAGCGAAAGTGGACGAGCAGATTTCCACCGAGAGGCAGAGCTCCTGACCAACCTGCAGCATGAGCACATTGTCAAGTTTTATGGTGTGTGTGTAGAAAGCGACCCTCTCATCATGGTATTTGAGTACATGAAACATGGAGACCTCAACAAGTTTCTCAGGTTTGTAGGAGAGTGCTTATCACACACACCCTCTTCAAAATATAATATTTTGTGTTATGAAATGTTTTTAGAAAAAAATGCAGGTGTTTAAAGACTAGCAATAATGCTCTTTTTTTAAATAAAGAAATGTTCATTTGATCTGTAAAGTCTGAGCTGTACGTTGTAAGTTCAAATATAGCTTTACATAGTTAGGTGGTGATTATGTCACAATAAACACTTAAAAAGTCTTTTGGCTATACTTTTTAAATTCTAATCAAATGTGTTTGTGTGTTGTCTGTTTTTTGATCTCCAACTTTGCTCAATTTTATACTCTCTATTACAGGGCTCATGGTCCAGATGCGGTGCTGATGGCAGACGGACAGCAGAGTTTGCTGGTGGAGTTAACTCAGCCTCAGATGCTGCACATTGCTCAGCAGATAGCAGCAGGCATGGTGTATCTGGCCTCACAGCATTTTGTGCACAGAGACCTGGCCACACGCAACTGCCTGGTGGGAGAGAACCTGCTTGTCAAGATAGGAGACTTCGGCATGTCCAGAGATGTGTACAGCACCGACTACTATAGGGTAAGTGTGGGTCACCTTGGAAATGTCCATATCACAGTGGTCCTTTGCAGTGGCGGCTCATCGGGGAAGTTCAGCTTCCCCAAAATTTTGAGGTGAAACTGGGAGGAGGACGATTTAATATTAATAAAATTCACAATTCATTAAGTTCATGTCTTAGAATGTGTATTTTTTGGTTTGAAATTTCACAGCTGTAATGCCATAACATGTTACTGAAGTTGGAAAGCGCCGCTTTTCTTTCATGAATGTGCCGAATCTGCTGCTGTAATTACAACCGCTAAGCGATAGCTGGGCTCTCGTGCCTCTGTTGGTAAAAAAAAATTAGCCAATCACCATTGAGTGTTCACTTTCAGCACTGAGGTGTGTTGAAAAAAGAAATCTCGCAGGGAAGGCTAGCCTCCCTTCTGGTATATCAATCATCATAGAGACGTAAATTACGTGATATTTATTCAAACGTCTTCCGCTGCGCTGCTAATGTAATTTTTTAAATCACTTTTGCAATTGTTAACAACTATCAGTTAGGTTTAGGGTTGAGTTTGGTGTAGGGGATATTTCCAATACGATTGAGCATTAACCATTAGCGACACGCCCCAGATGTTTGAATTCTGAACAGCTGCAATACATATCTCAAGCAGCATAATAAAAAGCAGCAATATGTGCCTGTATCAACGCAATAAAAAACGTGCCACGGTTACGTAATGAACGTGTATTTTAGCGCCACTCTCTGGACATTTCACTTTGAAACTGCTGCAAAACGTGCAGTAAGGTACATCATTACGGTGTTGCAGAAATGTATGTAGAGGCACGTATTTCCAATGAGCCTGGGTTGAGTTTTCTTTACGTTTTCTTACTAAAACAACCAAAAAGCCATTTTTAAGTGGTTAAGCAAATAATAATCTGAGAAACTGAGAATCTGAGTCTGAGAACCCCAAAATGTACTACAAATGTCTTGTTTAATTTGAAAACTAAATGCATAGCTGCATTAGTATTTGTTTGGATTCTAAAATGATGTATCATACAGTAATCAAACAACTATATAATATGAAATATAGATGATAAAGTTCTCTAAACAAAGATTGTGACAACATTACCCACCGTATACATTGAGGGGACAGATTATTGACCAATATGAGTATTTCAACGATTGGTTCTTAAATTATTACATTTGTTTGTACACTGTAAAAAAGTTAACTTTTGTTTGTTGAGTTAACTTTTAAATAATTTGTTACCCGGCTGCTTTAAAATTTTAAGTTCAGTCAACTCAAAGATGTTTAGCCAACTTAAAACGTTAAGTTGTACTAAGTGACGACTTAGATATTTGAGTTGATTAAAAGTTACAATTTTAAAGCAGCAGGGTAACAAATTATTTTAAGTTGACTCAACAAATTGTGCTCTTTATTTCTTTATAGTGTAGTACATTTCCCAAAATCATGAATATGTTTACAGATTAGATTTAAAGTAAAACAGTCTCCTACATTAAATATAGCTACTGAACTGTTTTTTTTTTTTTTGCATGTTTGCTTATAATTATTATATTATTATATTAGGTTTTTCTTTTGGGAAATTAAAATATATTGATTAAAGTTTAGCTTTAGTTACCAATTACAGCAAAAAAAAAAAGCAGCAGTATTTAGTTTCTGTGCAACACCAAACAAAAATGCAAAATGTAAAAAAAAAAAATCTAAATTTGACTTTTTTAAGAAAACTTTTGTTTGAGATAATGTTGCAATGTCAAATGATAGATGCTAGAAGACCATTAAAGTGGGTTGTGATTAGATGAGAGTAAATTACACTATAATTTCTGTAACAAATAATGATTGTTTCCAAACATTCCACTCACTGCCTCTTTCTATTTAATCTCCAACTACTGCTGGAATAAACATTAAAACGTGGCATTACAGTCAAAACTGGGCTGTTCAAACAGAGCATTGTTTTGAAAGTGCCAAAGTTACACTCGTCACATTCTTGCTTCTCAGCAGTTCAGCCAACTGTCAGAGATTCTCTGGTGGTTTAACCATAAGGTCAGTTCTAGCTTGGGTCATTTTCTGATCCCAACCTCCCTTCCTTCTTTTTCCTGACTTTTCCAGTCTGTTAAAGGCAAACAAATAAAACTAAAGAAAGAAACAAAGAAGGAATTAAAAGTAATCTGCGACCTAATACAATCAGATGAACCTCAGTTGAATCTAATTTGTATGAATCAGACAAATGCATATGAAAAGGATAAACGCGTAAAAGCAAAAGGCAGTTTGTGTATGTCCATATTGCATAATCTAACTGATATACTCGTATTATTATGACTAATGACTGTTTAAATGTATGCATCTGAACAGCTGATTAAATACTGTAAATATGAAAGTGCCTCAAAAACCAGCAGTTGCCCACAGTGAGTTCTTCCAGAAAAAGCCCAGACCATCTGACACTCAAGGGCTCTCCCAAACCTGCATCCTGCCAACACAGCCGGAAACACTCTGCTGTGTCAGCAGCCGTGTGTGTGTGTGTGTGTGTGTGTGTGTGTGTGAGAGAGATGAAAGCCTATCAGCTCCCTCTGCCGTATAACAATAGAAAAAACAGGATTTTGTCATTGCATGATCACCAGGAATCCTGCAATGCAATGACATGATAATGAGAGGTCAAAGTTTTACAATACATTACATATTTTGGCAGAACCCTGCAGTGGTTTTACATACAGATGTATGCAGTAAAAGACCTATATGCTCAATCTGAAGTGTCTCACATTTAAATAAGATGGATAAACTGATTTTCAGTATCACAATTTCTGTTCTTCTGGTATTGAATAGGTGGAAATTTCATTTTTATCTAATAAACTTTAGAGCACCATTTTGCACAGAAAAAAAAAATCCATATTCCAAGTCTTCTGAGGCCACACAGTAGCTTTGTGTAAGAAAAACCCCGAAATCATAAAAAAAACATCCCCTTTTTAGTCTCATTTTGACTTCTGCACATTCAGTCCTGCTGCAAGAACCAATGGCATCTGGCACTTGAGAGGTGCGATAGAGGGGAAGATTAATAAAGAATTCATTCTGTTTCTTGCACAGCTATTCTATGTCTTCATAAAACTTGATTTGAAACAACACAAGCGTGATTACATATGACAATTTTTCTTTTTTGGAGCTATTCTGGTTGCACTTTAAGTGTGCAAAGTAACTACTTGTGTTTAAGGTTTGGTTCTAATTATTACCCAGTTATTGTAATTTCTAAGTACATAGTATTTTAAAATCAATTAGTATTTACACTACCGTTCAAAACTTTAGGGCTGGTACAATAGTTGTGTTTTTGAAAGTTTTTATACCCACCAACACTGTAAAAAAACAGTTTGCTCAGTAGCTCACACGAAACGGCGTTGCACTTGAGAGATCCAATTCGACAAAACTGCTCGAATCCACATAAGGAAGGTAAAATAGCATCAAATACATTTTTTAAATCACTTTTGCAATTGTTAACACTATCGGTTAGGTTTAGGGTTGAGTTTGGTGTAGGAAACATTTCCAATACAATTGAGCATTAACCATTAGCGACACGCCCCACATGTTTGCATTTACATTTACATTTACATTTAGTCATTTGGCAGACGCTTTTATCCAAAGCGACTTACAATAGAAGCAATCAGAGCAACAAGAGAGCGACAGTGTATAAGTGAATGTGAATTCTGAACAGCAGCATAATAAAAACGCAGCAATATGTGCCTGTAGCAACGTAATAAAAACGTGCCATGGTCATGTATTGAATGTGTATTTTAGCTCCACTCTCTGTACATTTCACTTTGAAACTGCCGCAAAACGTTGCAGTAAGGTCCATAATTACAATATTGCAGAAATTTATGTAGAGGCACGTATTTCCAATGAGCCTGGGTCGTGTTTTCTTTACGTTTTCGTACTAAAACAAAAAAGCCATTTTTAAGTGGTTAAGCAAATAATAATACTAATAATAATAATCGGCTGGGATCCCCAGACCATTACAATTAGTGTGCCTCCTCTATTTTAAAATCAATGAGCCACCACTGGTTCTTTGGGTCTGAGAAACCCAAAATGTACTACAAATGTCTTGTTTAATTTGAAAACTAAATGCATAGCTACATTATAGATGATAAGTCCTTTAAACAAAGATCATGACAACATTACCCACCATGTACATTGAGGGGACAGATTATTGACCAATATGAGCACCAACACTGTAAAAAAATAATAATAATAAAATAAAAATGTATGGAGTCAACTTAAAATAATGTGTTACCCTGCTGCCTTAAAATTTTAAGTTCAGTCAACTAAAAAATCTAAGTTGTCACTTAGTGAAATGTAACATTTAAAAACTTTTTTTTCAAGTTGACTGAACTTAAAATTTTAAGGCAGCCGGGTAACAAATTATTTTAAGTTGACTCAACAAATAGTTTTTTACAGTGAAGGCTGCATTTCTTAGATCAGAAATACAGTAAAACAGTAATTTGTGAATTATTATTACAACAAGATGTTATTCCTGTTATGGCAAAGCTGAATTTTCATCCTTCAGAACTCATACTAATATGTTGAGTCCTAGTTGTGCTGCATAATATTTTCGTGAAGCAATTGTGAGGTTTTTTTTTGTTTGTTTAATATTGTTTACACTGTAAAAAAAACAAAAAAAAACACAATTTGTTGAGTCAATTTAAAATAATTTGTTACCCTGCTGCCTTAAAATTTTAAGTTCAGTTAACTCATAATTTTATTCAAGTTGAAATGCTAAAAGTTGTACTAAGTGACAACTTAGATATTCAAGTTGACTAAACTAAAAATTGTTTGTTAAACTTAACAGCTGTGTTTGTTACTCAACTGCCTTAAAATTTTAAGTTGAATCAACTAAACAATATAAGTTGTCACTTAGTAATATGTAACATTTCAAGTTGACTAAACTTTTTTTTGAGTTGACTGAACTTAACAAATTATTTTAAGTTGACTCAACAAATAATTTTTACAGTGTAGGCCAGTTCACACTGTACAATGCTGCAATTTGTCAGCTCTGGATCTACATTTGTTGGGTCTTGGAACAGCTGAAAAGTGACATACTGGACGTTGATTAGGTAAAATAGTTAATAAAAATAGGTAGGTCTATTTAGCCTTTAGATAAATAGAAAATTCAGAAGAACACCATTTATTTATTACATTATAAATTCTTTACTGTCAATTTTGATCAATGACTACAAATTTTTGAACGGTAGTGTACATGCAGAACAGGATTGTAAAATAGACTGTAAAAGTGCTACCAGTATTCCTTTAGTGTGCAAAAAAATACTGTTTGAAAAAGTAATGTCTGTTATGAGTGTATTAATAGATACTGATGAAGGAACATTGCAGTACTGTCTGTAGTATACCTAAGAGTATGTAAAAGTATGGTAACACTTTACAATAAGATTCATTAGTTAACATTTGTTAAGTACTTGAGATAATGAACAATACTTCTACAGCATTTATTAATTAGTTAATATAAATTTGACTAATGCATTATTAAAATCAAAAGCTGTGCTTGTTAAGTCAGTGCACTGTGAATTAACATGAACTAACAAAGAATGACTTCATTAATGTTTTCATTAACTAACATTAACAAAAAATATTAAATACTGTATTAAATGTATTGTTTATTGTTTGTTTTTGGTAGTTAATACATTAACGATCATTATTTTCACATTATGACCAATAACTGATAAATGACCAATATTATACTAAACTATCTGCTAATCTGTTTAACCAAAAGCTAAAATAAATAATTAGAAATGCTATATGCTACATGCTGATGTACAGTATGAAAAAGCCATGTTGAAATTTGTTAAAGATTAATGTTATTAAATCATAAGTGTTTTATATATATAAAAAATATTAACTGAGATAATGGCAATACAGTCTTGCTATTTAATAAAAATCTCTAATATTAGTCTTTAATATTGTACTAATATATCGTCCATCCCTAAAAAGTATTTAGTTTTGCACATTATGGAGGCTCTAAAATTGTACTGAAACGACTAGAAACTGAAACAGTAAAAGATGGATTGTGTAAATGTGCTTCTACCAATCACTGTTAATCTGTATCTCTTATCTCAGGTGGGTGGTCACACCATGCTGCCCATCCGTTGGATGCCCCCAGAGAGCATCATGTACAGGAGATTCACCACAGAGAGTGACGTGTGGAGTTTGGGTGTGGTCCTCTGGGAAATATTCACATATGGCAAGCAACCCTGGTACCAGCTCTCAAACAACGAGGTAAGACAGTCATAACCAGTCGTACCTAACGTGTATCTCATAAATTCAGAAATGTGACCTTGTGTCTTAGGAAGCGTGGGTATATTTGTAGCAATAGCCAAAAATACATTGTATGGGTCAAAATTATCATTAAGATATTAAGTAAAGATCATGTTCCATGAAGATATTTTGTACATTTTCATACTGTAAATATATCAAAACTTAATAGTAAAATGCATTGCTAAGAACTTTATTTGGACAGTTTTAAAGGTGATTTTCTCAGTATTTAGATTTGTTTGTACCCTCAGATTCAAGATTTTCATATGGTTGTATCTCGTACAAATATTGTCCTGTCCTAACAAACCATACGATGGAAAACGTATTTATTCAGTATAAATCTCAATTAAAAAAATGCTTAATGATGCTTATGACTGGTTTTGTGGTCCAGGGTCGCAAATAAGGATAGAAGTCTCCATACAGATTATTCACTTAGTGATTAGTTTTTGCTCAAAAGTACTCACTGTATCAACCCTGTACCTTGTAAAAAGGCTGTTTCTAGGCAGACTGATGCACCCTTAGTGGAGCCTGTGTTCAGTTGTCATTCCGGACTGTGTTTTTGCTGCCTCCTGCAGGTGATCGAGTGTATCACACAGGGTCGGGTGTTGCAGAGACCTCGTACTTGCCCCAAAGAGGTGTATGACCTGATGCTGGGCTGCTGGCAGAGGGAGCCCTACATGAGACTCAACATCAAAGAAATCCACAACCTGCTCCAGAGCCTGGCCAAGGCCTCGCCTGTATACTTGGACATCCTGGGCTGATCTGTTTGCCAGTATGGGTGTGTAATTGTTAGTAAGAAATAGTGTGTGAATGTGTGGTATAAAAGGAGTAAGGGATGGTTTCGATTAGAATGAGTGATTGAATATTGATGTGTGTGCGTCCATGTGTGTGTGTGTTCATAAAAATGGCTTGTGCTTTAGCCTTCTCACCACATAGACTAAAGGCCTTAAAGTTGACTGTGTGCATTGCTTTGAGTTTTCCCACATCCGGACATGTCCGTATCTGTCATGCATCATTGTGTTTTCTAAAAACCCCAAACGGTCTACAAACAGAAATATCTGGTTGTTGTAAATATGCGTCAGAGACAATGTAGATCTTTTGTTTAACAGCCTTTTGGAAAAAGGTCATTTGGTTTAGGAAAGTTTACATTTCTGTTATCATTTGTTTATCGAGATGGACAAAATTCGGACTTGATGAGGACCCGGTCATTAGCACAACTGGCGACATTCTGGCAGACTTTACGCAGATCGCAATACTATTCATGCCGCAAACTATTGAGTAACAATCACGGAACTGCCAGAGTCATGTTTCATTTGAATTTTTTTTAAACACATCTGATCTAATTTTAGACTATTCTGTGCCAAGTTTTGATGTCTAATGCTGAGATTGATGAAAGGCGTTTTTGGACAACTCGGTGCGTCCCATCCTTACTCAGTGCGAACTTTGTAATAGAAGCACAGCGACAAAGACACCTACATTTTGTTTTTTTTCTTTGGAAGAGGCTTGAGGTTGGACAGTGTGTTTGGAGTGAGCACAGAGGCAGAGTCACCAGCAGTGGCATTGAAGTATTTCCTCAGACTTTCTTTTGCTCCCTGGCCATATGTGCTGAAGTACTGATTTAAAGGACACTTGTCTCTCTAACTGAGGTTCGAAGAACAATGGGAGAGACGCTGTTCTTGTGTCAGTCAATGGTAACAGTCTCATTTTTTAACGTTAGGGTGCTTACACACTAGAAATATTTTGACAAAGTATTTTATGGATGGAAATGTGCACGATTGTGTTTTTGAAGGTGTCGAAAGAGCCAGACTGGCAATTCGTCCAGGATATTTCCCTGCCTTCGGCCTGAGAGGCTGGGATAGGTTCCGGCAACCCTACGACCCTACATCGGACAAGCAGTTTTGGATTATGGATGGATGGATGGATGGACAGAGCCAGGGCTGCTTGAAGCAAAGCAGAAATACAGCCAATTGGATTTCTGAAAGCACAACTGGACCCACCTCTTTGGGATTCCTACGTCCGTGCATTACAGCCAAAGTACAAATTCCCTACTTTCGGTCACATCGAAATCAACTAATTCCCAGCATTCTCCGAAGTATCGTGAACTAGTGTGTAAGCATCCCTTAATTGTCGTCATGTTGCAATTTGATGGACTTTGCCTTTGCGAAGACTAAAGATTTCTTTCTTACCTGTTCCTGGGGAGTATATTCATAGATGTTGTCCATAATGCAACAGACCCGTGTGAACAGCTGGATTTGATTTGCTCTCGGATTATTCATCATTATCTGTTTATGTATCAACTGCGAAATAACTGCTAAATACTAAGTGTATGTGATACTCTATGATCGATTTGTTTTCGATGTATTGTGGGCCGTTTCAAAGCGATGGGCTTGGTGGGCACTGTGAAGTGAATGTTCGTGTGAGAATGACACGAGTCGGACTGTCCCTGAGGTCACAAAAGGAAGACCCTATGAAGGGACTGTCCCGATTCAACCTGTGTGTTTCAACCCCACCAAACAAGTACCAGAGGAGGACGACTGACAACTGACAGGCTTAAATAGATCACAACGGACTGAATGGCAACTTAAATGGTCATTATTATATATGACATTATACAGTGAATTCAGAAGGTATTCAGACCTCTTCATTTTCTCTAGGACTAGGCAAGAATTCATTGTGATTAATCGCAACCAAAATAAAAGTTTTTGAGGACATAAATTATATGAATATATATATATATATATATATATATAAATATAATGTAAATATTTTCAAAATATATACTGTATGCGTGTATCAAAAACTTTTATTTTGGATGTGATTAATCATGACTAATTGTTTGCCCAGCACTATTTTTTTTTTTTTTTTTGCACATTTAAAGTGTAGCCATATGCTAAAATGTTTTTTCATCAGTCTGCACTCCTTACGCCATAACAACAAAGCAAAAACAGATCTGTGAAAACTGCACATTTATTAAATATATATCACAATAACTTAATACTTAGTTGATGCACCTTTTGTCAGCAATTACTTTCTCAAGTATTTTTGGATACAAAGTGGCAAGTTTGTGACCTGATTTTGAGATTTTTTGCCATTCTCTGTCAGATTGGATGAGGACCATTGGTCCACAGAGATTTCTATGTTTGGGTTCAAGTCTGAGCACTTGAGGACATTCATAGAGTCGTCCCTAAACTACTCACGATTATTTTGGCTGTGTGCTAGGATTCATTGTCCTATTTGAAGTGACTTACCACAGAATATGAATAAGGTTGATGTGATATTTGGTTTTTTGCTTCATTATGGGGCAAGGTGATTTAACTCCACGTAAAAGAACTAGTGGACCACTAGTTGTTGACTCTGTTGTTGCCTCATGCTGAATGCGTCTGAACACCACAAGGACGACAGCCAACAGCCAACAAGCATGTAGTCTACTTTTATCATTCTGAAAAGGAAAATATAACTAGGACTATGGATACATAAAAAAGTAAACAAAGCAGAACTTGCTTACCGTTGAGAATATAAATCCTACTGATCAATTAAGGGTCTTCACTTTCTTCATTCAGCCATGTCATAATGAAAGAGCAAGGCTCTGAGAAGCTTTCCACAACACATGTGTAACAAGTTTAGATTTAACTTTAAATCTGGTCATTTCAGTCAGAGTTTTGAGAGATTTCAAGATTAAAATTTAGCTAATGTGTCTGTACCTTAAGGGTGAAGCTAAGAATGAAGGTGTCTGGATGCTTTCTGAATCCACTGTAATCATTTCCTTAGTGGTGTTTGCTAACGTAAGCATCACAATTACTGTTGTTCATACTTAGGGCTTACTTGAATATTCCACGCAGTATTCGATTCAGTTGTATCTGTAAAACCAGACCGGTCAAAACTAAAACTCATTGTGTTCCTCAACCTGACTATCATTACTGTTGACTAACTCCAGGGCTACAGTATTCAACTTGTCCTCCTCTGCAGGAGTAAATGTTTTTCTCGATTCAGATCGACGGGGCTCCTCGTGGACCCTAGCAACACACGTTGCACCGACTGACTGATTCTTCGGGGTGTGAAGTACCGGAGACGTGTTGCTTTGAAAGCATCTGTATATATGCAATTAGACTGTAAATATACATGAGCAGGATCAATCATTCTTTGTACACTGATGTCAAATTCTTTCCAAACAGTACATTGGCAGGACCTACTTTTAACAGCCGACTTCATGAGTTGTCGAACAGCGTCCAATCGAGTCAAGTGTCGGTCATTACGGTCATGATCTTTCGAGCAGTGACTTATGACCTCTTAGAGCTTTGCACTTTCTTTATAGATGTACTGCTCATATTTTTGTAGTTTTCACCCTACAATTGTAAGCACTGCAAAAAAAAAGAAAAAGAAAAACGAAAAAAAGGAAAAAGAAAATGCACTGAAGGAGGCTCTTTACATTGAAGGGGATTCTTTGCTAATGTTACCGATATCGAAGAAATGTATTCAGTCAGTTACGCTAAACAATTTTTCTTGTGTTGTGGCAGACTGACTATGTGAAGACTTTATTGAACAAACATGGCATTTTCTTGTTTTGTTTTTGTTTTTTTTTGGTTTGTTTTTGCTATACAGATTTCTGTGTGTTCTAATAGCCAGCCTGTACTTTATAATCCATTCTGTACAGTTCTAATAGATGTCTATATAAATAGTATGTTCTCTCTATATATTCTGTTTCAAACAGGCATCATGTCAAATGTGTGACATTATAAAGGGAAGAAAAACATGTCTAACGGGCCTCCGGCAATATGTGAGTGTAAATACAGTTTAATTTGCGTGACAATGTACAACTTTTTTTTCTTCCCCTGTGGTTGTTCATAATAAAATAGTAGGTTTTTATTTTATTTTTTTTTTTTTTTTAAATATCTGTAATTGATCATCTAGCCTTTTCCCCTGTGTAGTAAACAATTTGATGTTACCGACGCTTACTGCACCCTTTTTTTAACTGATGGTTGATTCACATCCAGGGGGAAAGAGCCAATACAACCCCCATCCTCATTTGATTTCTTGGAAAGCTCTTAACATTGTATATGAATGAAGAACTGTGACTGAGTACTGGAACACTGTTTATGCATTATTTTGTAAGCCAAGATTTTATGCTCCATTGGGTGAATCTCATTTTAAATTTTGAGAAATGTCCCGGTCAGCCCAAATTCAAAAAAGAAAGGATATGTGAAAAAAAAAAATATTTTTTGTTTTTTTGGGATGAACCTGGGCATTTCTTTGTGAAATACACCCATTTAGGCAACTGGAATTAGACATTTATGTTTCCCTTTCTTTTATTTGTTTAGCTGGATCACTGGTTGTGAGTGAATGTGTGTGTGTTCTGGTGTGTGTGTGCGTGAGTGAGTGCGTGCTCCCGGCAGACTCAATCTCTCACGGCTTTAGGTGTCAGTACTCTATGCTTGTGCATCCTGTGAGAAGCTTCTCTGCAGTCAGTGGAAATGTTCCTTGTAATACTGTGCATTTAATAAAAGTGGTATGTCTTACTACATTGTTTATAATGTTGCAAATTATATTCATAACTAATATTAACTATACATATGTGACCCTGGACCACAAAACCAGTCTTAAGTAGCACAGGTATAGTTGAAGCGATAGCCAAAAATACATTGTATGGGTCAAAAGGATCATTTTTTCTTTTATGCCAAAAATCATTAAGATATTAAGTAAAGATCCGGTTCCATGAAAATATTTTGTAATTTTCCTACCGTAAATATACCAAAACTTTCTGATTAGTAATATGCATTGCTAAGAACTTAATTTGGACAATTTTAAAGGTAATTTTCTCAATATTTAGATTTTTTTTTTTTGTGCACCCTCAGATTCCAGATTTTCAAATAGCTTTATTTCAACCAAATATAGTCCTATCCTAGCAAAGCTTTTAATGTAAAGCTTATTTATTCAGCTTTCAGATGATGTACAAAACTCAATTTCCGAAAATTGACCAGGTTTGTGGTCCAGGGTCACACATATAGAGAGAAATAGATGTGCACGCACACACACACACACACACACACACACACACATATATATATATAGCATCATTACTCCAGTCTTTAGTGTCACATGATCCTTCAGAAATCATTCTAATATGCTGATTTGTTATCAATGTTGGAAACAATTGTGATGCTTCATATTATTTTGGAACCTGTGATACGTTTCAGCGTTTATTCAAAATAGAAACATTTTCTAACAATACTTTACAAAGTCTTTACTGTCACTTTGTATCAATTTAATGTATCTTGCTGAATAAAAGCATTAATTCTTTTAAAAAAGAAAAAAAAAAATACCCAACGTTTTAAATAGTGTGTATTGTTGCAAAAGATCATTATTATTATTATTATTATTATTAACATACTGTTCTTTTTAACTTTTTATTCATCAAAGAATTTTGATATAAAAAAAATATCACAGGCTTCAAAAAATATATTTTCAACATTAAAAGAAAAATAAATAAATTAAATAAATAAATTCCAATAACATTTCACAATATTAGCTTTTTTTCTGTATTTTTGATCAAATAAATGCTTTAAAAAAAATCATTAGAAATCTTACTGATCCAAAACTTTTGAAAAGCAATGCACACACACACACACACACACAGACACTCATTCAACTTTGGGAGCAATAACACACACACACACACACACACACACACACACACACACACACACACACACAATCATTCAACTTTGGGGGCAACTTAGAAAGACTGCATTTATTTGATCAAAAATACAGTAAAATGGTATTTATTCCTTTGATGTTAAGGATGAATTTAACAGAATTGCCATTACTCCAGTCTTTAGTGTCACATAATTTTAAATCTTTACTCTTAATTTTGATCAATTAAATACATCCTTGTTGTATAAAAACTGCATATATACATAATGTTAAGTTTTGGGGTATATTTTAAACAAATATTATTTGTCCATGTTTAAGAGTGATTAATTGGCCTGTGGCTATAAAATAAAATTATGCATTCTTACTCTGTCACAACAATGCAGCAAAGCAACAAAATCTTGTTTACCATTTACTGCTTTCAAGAACTTGAGTTGAACTTTTTTTTTCTCCTTTCTATTTTTATGACTGTGAATAAAAAAAAATAATAGTTTTGAATGATTTGTATTATGTAGTTGCTCACAAAGGGTTATTTTGGTAGAAAGGCCACTTCATGTAAGGCATGAAAGGCATCCCAAGGCTAATATTTAGGTCTAACAATAGCCAGTGAAGTGACAGGCCCAGCTGCTCCAACCAAGGCACAATTCATATAGACAATCCATAGTTGTTGGCACTGAATTTCTTGTGGCAAAACACCCATGCCTTGTAGGTAAAATGGCAAAATGGCATCAGGCATCTTGAGGCTTGAGGGCTGAAGTGTTAGCTGTGTTTGTGATATTAACTGTGGTGGACACAGCTGATACTGTGCACTTTTTTGTTGTTGTTTTGTTTAAAAGTTTACTTGTCTTTATAAAACGTTTTTTTTTTTTTACATTAAAGCAATAGTTCAGCCAAAAATGAAATTTGAAAATACAATAAAAATGTACTCAACCTCAGGAGTTTCAGATATTGTGAAATCTAGCATTACATCACTTGCTTACCAATGGATCCTCTGAAGTGAATGCAAGTCCAAAACAGCTGATAAAAACAGCAAAACAACCAACAAGTATATAATCCACCAACATATTTGTTTTGGACTGTTTTAAACAGTGCTTGATCTGTGCACATAAGAATTTTCACTAGACAAAGCAGTATTATTGATAGTGCTAGGTAGAAACTGATTATATGTAATACAGTACTCGTAATTGGATTACATTTTTAAATACTTGGAATGAGACTATAGTTTCTTTTTTATTGATTATATGATAACACTTTTTACACAATAGCAAAAAATTATGCATAAATTATTTATTATCCCTAATTCTTCTTCATCTTTTAAATTTTCCTTTTTAAAATAGCCATGGCGACTAAAACTATTGTTTTTTCAACATATTAATATTGCATTAACTACTGATGAACTTTTTTTTTTTTTTTTATTAAATATTACTCAAGTGGGTTATTTAACAATATATTAGAAGTCTTTTGTTGTTCAAATGGATTAAAATGCAAAAATACATTTTATCTTATGAGTACATGTAATGCAGGGATTCCCAAGCTTTTTTGTCAGCTAAATTTTTTTAATGCCAGTTTGAAAATTATTGAAGTAATGTTTAAAGGAGAAGAACAAAAAGACAGACATGAACATCTTGGATGACGATTTTTTTTCTGGAATTGAGCTTCTCCTTTAATGCATTTTAGGTTAAGAACAACAAACTGGATATATTTTCTTTCTCTTAGTATTTTTATATCAGTATAGTACTATTTAAATCAGTGTGATAGTCAGTACATCAGTAAGTAATCTACCCAGCACTGATTATGGATAGAAGACTTGTATATTTTGGTCAGATAAAACAGTTTGAAGTTCAAAATGTTTTGATGGATTTATTACAAACAACTTTTTCCTTCACAAGACATTAATTGATAGACTGGAGTTGTGTAGATTACACGTGGATTATCGTCATGTTTTTATCAGCTCTGATTCAGCACCCATTCATCGCAGAAGATCCACTGGTGAGCTGGATCATGTGGTGCTAGATTTCTCCTAATTTGTTCTGAAGAAACAAACTCATCTACATCTGGGATGGCCTTGGGATGAGTATATTTTCATTTTTGGGAAAACTAAAATACCTAGATGATGTACTTATTTAATGCTAAAAGTGTAGAAACCCCCATAGCACCATTGCAAACACTGTAGTGGTAAATTGTGTGTGGGCAAGCATCAAAAATCTAGTTTTCATTCTATTTATGTCACAGACTCACCTTTAAAAATAGTATATTTTTTGAGAACCTTGTGTGTGTGTACCAATATTTCTGGCAGAATAGAAAGTACGTTAAGTTTCTAAATAGGTCCATGTGACTAGTATTCAGACCACAGTCACAGAGAGTAAGAGGATGGGGTTTGGTTTTCATCAAAAGCTGTGCGCCGTTTTTATTGTAGTATTCTAAATTTACATTAAAAAAGAAAGTCTGCCCATGTCCTAGATCCATTATGAAAGTTAACGCACAAATTCCATATACATCTCATTGTATTTTACATAGAGGATAAGAGTATAGGCATGGAGGTGGCATGATCAATCACAAAGCTTAAAAGAATCAAAAGAGATTAAAAAAACCTGAATAAATAGAAGGTGCTGTCTATTAGCAGAGAGTATGTAAGCATGTCACTCTTTTGAGAAGTTCAACATAAAGCCCGTAGCGTGGCAAATCTTGCGCACCTCCTTTTACGGATGAAGAGAGAGGGGTTCCAAGCGTACTAAAGCAGAAATGTGAGGAGTAGAGCGAGATGACAATGGAGAGCCTAACTTGTCTGTACAGGTGCATAAGTTAGAGAGTACATCTGGTGGTTACACAGACACTAAGACATCGACGTCTAGTTAAAATGGTAAAAAGCAGGTTATCTTTTGCCGATACCTGTATATTCTTTTTCTCGTAGGCAACAAGACAATTTTAAGGTGTTGATTTGCCTCAGCCAATCAGGGCAGACCATTTGAACGTCCAATAGAGTGCAACAGTGGGGTTTTGGAAGTAAAAATCCCATTTAATTTCTCCATTAAGCAACTGATTCTAACAAAAACATGAACATCTTTGAAACCATACGCTCAGTTTGATTTCACCGTCAAAAAACAAAAACAAAAAAACAAAAACATTTATTGTGAGGAACTACACTACCCATAATTCTGAAGAGAGATCCACCAATCAGAGGCGTTGCTGCTACAATGGCAAAAAAAAGAAAACTGCTGTAAGAGTTCAGTAACGACTACTCACTTCCATTAAGCATTGCAAATTACAACCAAGTAAATGCATGTTCACATCAAAACAAATATATTTGGTACAATAAAATTGTACATTTTTATCAACATTTGTTAATGTGCGCACACTATTATGGTAGGATATTCCAGACAACTTTCAAAAGAAATTGCAAATTGTACATTCAATAGCTTTTTCCATAAACGTATAAACAGTAGGTGCATTTCCATTACAGATTTGCGCAGAACTTTTGCGATATTTTATAAATGTTGATAAACACTTGCGAAATGATGCCGTTTCCATGAACCAATGTTATGCAAGGAAAGCCCCTTATTCAAGCATTGTGCAGTCAAGCTCGTGTAAGCGGCCACATATATTCATGTGACTTTTACGTACATAACGTGACCTGTAAATGCGGAAAAGCCATTTTCATTGCAGTTTTGCGAAATTGCCTGAAAAACCACCTCATGCGAGCATAAAAATAAAGATATATGGGAGTTTAGCAAAACTGACGTGTTTCCATTAGGCGTGTTTTCAATTCGCAATTTGAAGGGTAATGGAAACACAGCTACTGAAATAATTCAAACACAATTGCAAAGCTTGCATTACCATTTGCGTTTTCGCAAAATGCACAGTACCAAAATAAAATTTTGAATTCTGATCAGTGTCAGACTACGCTATGGGTGGTTTTTGTATTGGGAGGTGATGGATTGTGCTGAATGCTTTGAACAATGGAGATAAACAGCAAAGGCACCGCTACAGACAGCTACCAGTCCGAAAGATGTGTTAACGAACAAGCAGTGCAACCCAGGTCTCTTTTTAACGAAGAGACAGAATTATATCCTTAATACCATTGTTTTTCTGATTTACAGGTTTCTTTGTAAGGGATTGGAAATTCGAGTGCTAAAGGAATTGCGTTTTCATTTGAGTTTTGGCAGGTTACAAGCGATTTATTGCCATTTAAATATGGCTTGTAACATATGAGATATAAAGTGGCAAATGGACTTTGATTTCCATTTGAAATTTGGCAGTCATCTCACTATTTATGCATCCACATATGGAAAATACAATTTGCAATTCCTTTTGAAAACTGTCTGGAATATCCTTCCATACACTATCCATGTGTATGGACTTTTTAACGGAGAGCTCTCTTTTCCACAGAAAACTGGCCAACTTATAAGATTCCCACTGGTCACACGTCCAGAGCCACTGCTGTTACAATTTGAATTAGTATTTTTATTCAGCCTGTCCTCCAATTTTTTCGTATTCGTATTTCAATTCAAATCGAACCAAATGTGTGGCGAACACTTGGTGTGAATAGGTTGTAAATCTTTTAAACCACTTTTAAACCACTCCAAATACTATATATTTGTTAATATATATTAAAGTATGTTGAAATTTACAAATATACAATAAAATGTTTCTATCCTTATGACGAAAAAAAAAAAAACAGTAATTGTACCTTATTCGATTATGTCATTCACAATGCTTTGATGGGTAGAGTAGTTCAATCCATCCATGAAGGCATGCAACCTTGTACCTACATTTTCATTTTGAAATAACAAATTTGTTTGTCATTTTGGATCTGGTCAGGTTTATTTTTTGGCCTATGGAGAAAATGAGTGGGAAAAACACTCACTGATAAAGTCACTGTTGCGCTCTATAGCGTCGCAGATGAGGAGGGACAGATTGGAGCCGAGTGACAAAAGCATTTAGCAGTTTTTCTCGCGAAGCTACTGCAGGTTCCAATTTCGCTGTCGATTTACATATTAAAGAAAAAAGAAAAATAAAATGCTAAATTTGTAGATATTTCGCCCATTCCAAGTGGGCTCTGTTCAAGTAACCCTGGGAAAAAAGTTAAAGAAAGCTTTGGGATATTTTGCCTTTTTAATGACAAGGTCATTAAAAGTCATGCACGCTGCAAATAACCTCATGCAGTAGTTATGGTAAACCATCCAAGCACTTTTTATTCATTAATATTCATAAATACACACAGCAGCTTCATTAGAGAAGGTCTCTTGTTTCCTCTTCAGTTTTTGAATGTGGAGTATTTATAAGGAGAGCCTTTTGCAAGACACAGGAAGCAGAGGTCTGCCACAGATACCTACGCTCACCTGCTAAAGGAAAAAAATTAGTTATGTGGAATTGATTATCAACTTATATATATTTATTTATATATTTATATTTCTTATTTTCTCTCTCTCTCTCTCTCTCGTTCCGTTTATCCGTCTCTCGGTTTCGCTCACTCTCTCACACGCCTGTTCTGATGTATTTTGATTTTTTTCCTCTCGCTCTCCTTTCATGGATTTATACAATGTAACAAAGGTGACAGACCTGAAATTACAATCACCAAAAAAAAAAGAAAAGAAAAAAAAGAAAAAAAAATTAGAGAGAGCTGTGTTTTTTGCCCACCGTCATTGGCAGTTACAGCACAGAGGACATTGTCTGCGTTGTGGTGGGATATCATCAAAGAGGAGGTGGTGGAGGCTCCTTGCCTGTGGAGCTCTCCTTCAGGTTGAGGCTCTCCAGAGCCACATCTAAAGGCATGATGTCCACGCAGCCCATGGCGCCGAAGTCAGCAAAGTCTCGCCTTTCGTCCTCGTCGGAAGACGAGCTCTCTTCTCGCATTAGTGTGGACAGCAGCAGCTCCTGCACGAACAGGCTGCGGTCCGCACGCTCGCTCTCCAGCGCCTGCCGTTCTGCCTCTGACATTTTCGGCTCGTTCAACCTGGTGGAATTGATGGACACATACTAAACTCAAACTGTAAATCTATGAAATCATTTTTCCACAAAATTCTGTGCTTTATGTTTATAAGAGTATGTTTAAACAGTTTAAAGAGCATGTCTAATCAATTCAATTCAGAACATTTCAACAATTACAACAGTTACTTTATCTTTTCAGAAATTTGGTGTTGTCCGTTTTATTTTTTCTGGATTCTGTTTAATTAATCTTTAAAAATGTAATAAATGAAAATAACACTATTATTTTTTTTTTTTTGGCAAACAAAGTGCTTCACAATAGAGGTTTGCTGTTAAATTAGACATTAACAAAAACTGTGTGCTATTCCTTATAAACAATATTTAAATTTATATTAGTGTTATCACTTTGATTAACGCACAAAACTAAGTAATATACTTCTGCCATAATTGTAAATATCCAAACTTTCATTTTAGCAGGCCATTGTGAAGACTTTCTGCAATGGTTTTAACAAGTGAAATACTCGTGAAGAAACTGTCAGAGCAGCTCTGGATTTAAAGATCACATGTTCAACTTAAAAGTTCTTTCCATAGAATTAAATTTTTATTCCCCCTTCATGATGATATCAGCAGTGTTTTAGGACCCTAACATTTTTGACTGTAAAAAAGAAATAAAAATTTTCATTAAAAAAAAAATTATAATAATTTTCTGAAATATTAAAGTCTGTATTCTAATTCAGAAACTAAAACATGCTTGTACTTATTTTTTAATAAATTAATAAATGAGACGAAAAAACGCTTACATTTCACTGACAAATTGATCAGGGGTGTGCAATAATGACAAAAAAATATAGTGTTATATTTTTGGGAATTTTGCTGATAATGATAATTTACACAATATTTTGAAGGGTGTTATTGTGTTGGTATTTTGGCAGGTTTAGGACTGCTGTGGAGAGCTTACTTCCAAAGCTTTTGATATTCTTCATATTCTGTGTGGTGTTTAGTTTGCAGGAGTAATAGAAATGACCTTTTCAAATAAGTTTAAACTGATTTTTGGCAAATTACTGCACAAGTCCTTAATTCAACCGATTCGTTCAAACGGCTGACTCATTCAGTAACAAAACAAAGTTGTGTGTTGCTGAGATGCAAAAAAAAAAAAAACACTTGTTGAAGAAAGAGAGTAAAACCAGTAACTTCTTAAGATTTACTGATAAAAGTGATCACATTTGCAGTCATGCTGATATTTGAGAAAAAACTCCACTCTTGATATTAACTATATCAGATGATGATTAACTATAGCAGATCATACAGGGGCATTTTTGCTCCCTTATTTTGAATTTTGGGAGACTTCTAAATGTGTTTTAAATGACTAAATCACACAGTGAAAGTGTGTACTCGATGTAGGTTAGACTGCGCAGCAGTCATAGTGTATGCGTGAAGCCTCCAGGTGTGTCTTTATTTTTTGAGATACACTCAAGTCAAATTGCATATCGTTTAAACAACAATTACGCTATTATTGTAGACTATGTAATATCGCAAAATAGTCCTTAAAATAGACTACTTTCAATAGACTACTATACACTTCTTTTTACTTGTATGGAAAAGAGTGGCTTGGACATTCTGCTAAATAACAGAAAAATAAAATTACAAAAATAACAGAAGTCAACAGAGCTGATAATGCAAGAAGAATCCCTTAAATAATACATTAACAATCTTGAGTGTATGGTTATATCTGATCCATACCGTGTGAGAAGAAACTGGGAGCTGTGGGAGGCCAGCGGGTTGCTCTCAGTCATGGCTGTGTTTGTGGCGGTGCTGGGCGGCGGGATGCTGGCGCTGATGTTGCTAGGGTTGCTGCGTTGGCGTGTAGCGTTACGGGCCGTCTCCAGCTGCTGGCGCGCTGCCTGCGCCTGCTGGCGCTCCAGCTGAAGCTGCATTTGCAGCTGCTGCAGCTGCGAGGCCGAGGGGCCAGAAGAGTTTAGCTGTCCTCCCGCGGAGCGCCGCACACCCGACAGCTGAGAGAGCAACTCTGGTGATGTAGACACAAAAGGGAAAGAGAAAGACGGCAAAAAAAAGTGTGAGAAGACGTTTAAAATGGCACTTGCATCACCAAAATTACTGTGTTGTGTACATGCTCCCTACTTCCTGTTCTTAGACATTACACACCTGCGATGGGGTCCATGGCTTCCCTATTGCTTGGAGAGTAGGAGGAGCTTTGTGAAGAGGAGAGCCCACCAGTGGAGCTGCTGGTAAAGTGCATGTTAGTCCGACGTGCCCGCGGACCGCCCAGTCCCCGCCCAGGGTGGAACATCCGACGCACGTGCCGCACGCCGCTGCTCTCATCGTGCACACACTGGTTAAGGAGCAACTTGTTGATAATGTATCACCACACACCCAAAGCAGAAGACACATCTCATCTCATCCTAAATCATCTAAAATAGCCATTAAATGTGCATATGGAACAATGAGCTGTGCATTCATTTAATTTCAGGTTCGAGTCTGATGAGGAGATGTGGTTTTATTACTGTTTTTTGCTCCGCACTTTTCCGTTACTTTATCACTTAAGGTTAAAAATAATAAATCAATTACTCATTCATCAAACCTTAATGCTGGAATGATGAGATTTAATCAAATTTGGCTGTTTATGGGGCTTTTGTATCGAAAGAACCTTTTCATACTTCCTAGAATTAAAGTTTCTGGTCTTTGGCATGTTTACACAGAAGAAAACTTGGAGCGAATTTAGTTCTAGGAACGCCACTTGATGAAACTAAATTAGCTCCCACTTTAAAGTAGGTTCTAACCCAACACCACAAACAATCAGTGATGTACACTGAACACTGAACTCAAAGTTCTAAGACTTTTTCTACGTACACAAAAGGCCTATTTCTCTCAAATACTGTTCAAAAATCTGTCTAAATCTGTGTTAGTGAGCACTTCTCCTTTGCCAGGATAATCCATCCACCTCACAGGTGTGGCATATCAAGATGCTGATGATTAGACAGCATGATTATTGCACAGGTGTGCCTTAGGATGGCCACAATAAAAGGACACTCTATAATGTGCAGTTTTACTGTATTTTATGGGGGCATTGTGCTGTGTGATGAAAATGCACATTTTAGAGTAGCCTTTTATTGTGGCCATCCTAAGGCACACCTGTGTCATTATACATGAGCAGAACCAATGTGTGTAAACTGTACAATCGAGCCTGTGTAAAAAATAAATTAAACACTGAATGGAATTTCAAGGTTTTCTGAAAGAAGTGCATTATATACTGGGACATATACATATTAGGTTAAGATAAAAGGATATTAAATCTCTAGGTGCTCTGTGTTCAAGTGTGAGATGAGCAGCAAAGTCATCTGTCACATGATTGGGGTCGCCACCAGGCAAAGCTGCACAGATTGGGCAAATCTGAAACAGAGAATATGTACATGTTAATAATAAATTAAGGTAACCTTACATGGGTGGACATGTGCTTATTCACTGTTGTGTTATTTTCATTAAGATTAAAGCCAATACTTAGAGGTACAAAGTATTAGAACATGGTTGAGCTTATAGTACATAAATGGTATTTAATGGATTCATTCATTAATATTTAATGAATGAAATGAACTAAATCCCTCACCTAATTCAGTCCAAAACAATA
This sequence comes from Cirrhinus molitorella, assembly GCA_033026305.1. Classification (NCBI taxonomy): domain Eukaryota; kingdom Metazoa; phylum Chordata; class Actinopteri; order Cypriniformes; family Cyprinidae; genus Cirrhinus; species Cirrhinus molitorella. Next base: position 27,943,919 of record CM065119.1, read on the forward strand.
ATAATATAGTAACAATTGCACTGAAAACAACAAATATTTGTGATCAACTGTCTGTAACCAGCATTCTAGATAGACGAGCTATTGATATAATAACTGAAAGACAAGGAGTTTGTCATAGCAGCAAGCAGAGTCAAAAGATGTGATATAAAAAACAATTGCAGATTATTACTACTACTATCTGGAAGCCACTATTATCATTATTTTACTGTAGTACATCTCTGTATCTCTCCATCATATTATTAATTATTCATTCCAGGAGAGCAAAAAAAATCTGTAACATTTTAAAGTGATTCTGTCAGATTAGCTGCATTTTGCATTAAAAGCACATGAATGATTAGACCAGGAATTTGACCTTTTCTCTCAGTGGTTGGTGAAAATTCACATCACGCTCTGTGTAAATAGTTTTGGTGTAAATTCCTGCAGATGATCTGTGTTTGCTATGAACAGACTTTATTTGAAGTGCCATCAATTTCAGATGATAAAGGTCTTGAGAAAACCTGACATTTCTGTACAAGAGGGCTGTACAAACCACCATCCAATAAATAGGAAAAAGCTTTGTGCTTTGTTACTTTTGATATGAAGCACAGTCTCATCTTTCAAATTCTGTGGAGCACATTCGCTTATCTATTTAATTTTTACTATCAGTTATTGCACAAAATAAACATGAATAAACATCAGAAGGTATGTTGAAAGAAACCAAAATGTATAACATCTTATTACTCAGTGTTTTAACCACTGAAAGACATTAATGAAACAATTTATAAACAATGTCACATGTTACATTTACCTCAGAAAATCCATTTAATGTAAAAAAAAAAAAATAATAATAATAATAATAACAACATATTAAATCAAATTGCAATGAAAACGGAATTAAATCCTAAAATTTGCGTTACTGTACAATTGCCAGCATAGGATAAAACCATGTCCTAACCAGACACGCCGTGACCCTGCAATGTGGACTAAATAGTTTCTTTATCCAAAAATAAACAAGTTGCAACAGTGAACAGTGACTACACTACACAGATTATGTGACTTGTATTATCTTAAAATGATTAAATTTAATTTTAGTTTATTTATTATTACATCAGTATTACAAAAATGTTTAATGTGACTTTAAAAGTCAAAGTGACAAGGGATTATTTACCTCAGATCTTAAAAGTAAATTAAATGGAACAAGTCAAAGCTGTGAACTATGTGAATAAACAAACTAGTGTATTGTATGACAAAGATTGTATCAGTCAATGTGTAGGTAGACTTAATGTTAAAATTGTTTCATTTTATTGATTTATATATTTTTTGCTAGTGCAATACAGCAAACGCTCTTCTGATTGGCTTTTGCGGTCGATATTGTTACGTTTAGTGTGGACAGTCAATTTGCTTGCCCATTTAGTAAGGAGACTGCGTAGAACACATGATTTCAACAAAGACAGCATATTGTGTACTCACCACCTCTGTAGAGGTCTCTGCATGCTCTGAGGTCACGTGCTCCTGTAGAGATGTTTCCGTGTAGCCCATTTTACCACAGTAAGGACAAGTAAACGATTGAGGCTGCTCTACTGAGAATGCCTCCCCCCCATAATACAAGTCTGCAAAGAGTTCAGATAAAAGTCAAACACAGTCTCTTTATTATCATCATTGCTAAGACTAGATCTCAACAGCAGGATTGTCTGTTCTACATTCTACAATGCTTTAAACATTACAATATATTTTTTTAAACTGTACAATATAGAAAAAAACATTGCAATGTTTAGTTTTTCTGCAATATACACTGTGATATGAAAAAAAAAAAAATGTTCACCAGATAATTTGAATAACTATATTTTTAAAGAATTAACCATTCTAGAATGAGTTGGGTCATTTTGTTCTATAGTGCAAAAAAAGGAAAGCTGGAAAAAGGAAAGTCTTTCAGTAACCATAAAGTGAACAGTTTAAAAAAAACAAAATAAAAAAATCTCCAAACAAGTAAAATTCCAGGAATTTTAAGGACTTTAAGCACTACTTTTTTTCCCCCCCCAATCGCTTCAATCAGAGATCTCACTTATGTCTTCCATTTCAAATTCTAAATAAAGAGAAATAGATAAACAAAAATATACTAACACAAAATCAACAGTTGATTTTCTTAAGGGATTTGTATTTGTGTATACTTTCTTTTTTCTTTGTTTTTAGAACTGTACTGCCCTAATGGTTTGATCATTTCATACGGTTTAAGAAAAAGAAAAACAAAAAAAGATTCCATTCTAAATCAAATGATTCACGATCCATGCTCCAATGCAAAAGATTCATGATTTACACAATGGAGTTCTGATCTAAAGCAAAAGATTTGCTATCCCGCTCTTCAGTTCCAATCTAAATCAAATGCTTTGTGATCCACACTCTGAAGTTATGGTCTAAAGCAAAAGATTCACGAACCCGCTCCTAAGTTCGGATCTAAATTAAATGATTTGCGATCCAAGCTCTGTTGTCTCGATCTAATGCAAAAGATTTGTCCTCTGCGCTCCTATCTAAAACAAAAGATTTGCGAACCATCTCCTAAGTTTCGATTTAAATCTAACTATTTGCGATCCACACTCTGAAGTTCTTATCTAAAGCAAAAGATTTGCAAACCCACTCCTCAGTTCTGATCTAAATCAAATAATTTTTTGATCCACACTCTGATCTAAAGCAAAAGAATCGCAAACCCAAACTAAGTTCCGATTTAAATCAAATGATTTGCAATCTGCGCTCCAAAGTTCTGATCTAAAGCAAAATATTGTCTAACTCGTTCCTAAGCTCCGATCTAAATCAAATGATTCTTGTTCCACACTCTGAAGTTCCGATCTAAATCAAAAGATTTGCGATAAACGATTTGAAGCCCCGATCTAAAACAAATGATTCGCGATACGCAAAGTTCTGATCTAAATCAAATAATTTGCAATATGCGAAGTTCCAATCTAAATCAAATGATTTGCAATACGTTATTTGAAGTCCCAATCTAAAACAAATGATTCACAATACGCAATGCAATTGGAGCGCTTTGAAACAGTGAATCATTTTGCAACCCAATGGTTTAACTGATTCAGAGTTTCGAAAAAACGACATTCCATAAATCACTGTGCTTTTTAAAATCGTTACAAGCGATGTTGAAATTCGAAAATGGATGGCTCTTTTAATTTGATCTGGTTTTTGCTAGTGAATCACTTGAAAGTAATGATTAAAGTCACAAGTTTGAATCAACTGGAGTGGTTCCAGATTAATTGACTCAATTAATTTGGTTCACCTGTTCTTATTTTAGCATCTTCAGCCATGTTTACACAACACTGTCAGTTCTACAACTTGCTTAGCTCGACTGTTTTCTGACATTAAATGTAATAAGCAAAAAAAGTTTTGTTTTTTAAATTGTGTACATTTTGCGTGAAAAAGTGATTTTTGACCAAATTAAACACTTAGATACATTATCTTTCAATAATTCAGGCCCTTTCAAGTCCCTCTTCAGGAATATTGCCATTTAAATGGTTTTCCAGACATTAAATTACAAAAAGTAAAATTCAAGTACTTTAAGCACTTTTATAAGAACCCTGCCTGTTTTTGACCAATCCTACAAAATAATAGAACTATAACATAGTAATAATAACGGTGAACTTATTGTGATTTTTACTGCATAATTGATTAAACAGAATAAAAAAAAAACATTGTAATACTGAATTCTGTAATGTAAAGAGCTTTTAAAAAAGTAATTTTAAGCCATTTTAAGTTTGAAGTGTTACATACAATTACATGCATCACATACAGATGTCTTAATTTTTTCTTTTTATAAAACATCAAACTTTTACTTTGACAAGTTATCTGCAATGTATATTAACATACAAACATACACAGAGAAGTTGAGCCACATAAGAAATTATGTGATACAGGGTGAAAAGTATTGCATTATCGGACATTCCAGCTTACCAAAGTCTACCCTGGTTAGTATGCACTGCATTGGGTGCTCCGTGGTGTGTCTAGTTGTTGTGGCTCCACTTTCGTAGCAAGATGCACAAAGGTCGTAGTCGTAGCAAATTAAACACTTGTATCGGCGCCCTCTGAAGTTCCCTTTTAAACACGCATCACAGCTCACACCTGCGGGAGAACACAGAGGCATTTAACACAGAACAACAGCAGAAGCCCTATGAAGACCCTGATCACATTTATCACAGACAGTGCTCGCCTGGTTAGCTGCTAAATAAATACCACATCAACACTGCACATGACTTACAACAGACACCAGGGCAGAAAACTCATTCAAAGCAGCTCTGCCTTGTTATGGGTGGTGTGTGTGTGTGTGTGCAAAGCAGGAGGGAATCATATCACAGCACTGACCACTGGATTTTTTTTTACATTTGGAGAGTGGACTAAAAAAGGACTCAAATTTACATTGTCAAAACAAATTATTAAGGACATGGCATATGTTGCAGACCTGCCAACCCTGAAAAATATTTCTTGTAGTACCACCCGGAGGGGGGTGTTTATGGGGTTGAGGGGTATTGTTGGTTGCAATAGTGCATTCACTGGAAGCCGGAGGGCACCCTCGCTCAGAAAATTTGCTTAACAGAATAGAAGAAATACAACTTACTACACTGCAGGAAACCCTAATATGGGCAAAAGCATCCAGCTGTCCCTGTAATTGAATTAAAGACAGAATCGATTTGCCTTTGAATTATGAAATATTAAGAAACACTCGACTGCGACAATATATAGTTTGTCTGTGCTCTTAAAACCACCTCGGGTATTTTCAGAATAATGAAGTGTATTTATAATCCATAATCGACATAGCTTTTATTACAGTATAAAATATATAATTTATGGCTCATTTTGTGATAAGAAGCCAAATAAGATATAACGCAAGTTATTTTCTAAAATTCGACTGATGTTATAGCATGTTATAATCTCTTTTGTTGGACAACAGGTTTAGAAACGCTTCTTGTTACAAGTCATTACAAGGAAAGATGTTTGTCGTGTGTTGCACGTTTTAAGCGGGGAGGCGTTTCCTCATATCAGAGCGTAGATTCATGGACACACAAACAGAGCCAGTTTGGAGAGAAATAAAATGCAAGGAAATTATTTAAAAGCAAAACCGAAAGAACTGTTCTGACTGGTCAAACTCTCTTCTTTTTCTGTTGCTTGATTTGAGTTCTGCGTGCGGACAGAGCTGTAACCAGGTTTTTGCATAGTTTAGAGTGACAAATCGTACCAACGTACTTTGAGTTCAAAATGCGTATCCGCTACGCGAAATGCATACAGGTTGGCAGGTCTGTATGTTGTAACTCTCTCTCGTTGAGAGAGAAATAATTCACACTAGGGCTGTACATAAAACCAAAAGGTTAAGCTATTTATGTATATCTTAACCATGAACTTGAGAGTAAAACAGATTCAGTGTTGTGCAAAAGTTACAAAAATAAATAAATAATATATAAGTAAAAGTGAACCAGAATTGGACTTGCTAATCTTCTGAATTCAAACAGCTGGGACAACATCAGCGTAACTTCTGAATACATTAATGCAGTAACCATCCTCACTAGCCAGGAGCAAAACACAGTAGAGCTGATCAAAGTTCAGATGATCCAAGTTACTGTGGTCTTCTGATCATCATCAACAGTGGTAAGGAAGAAACCAGACAGCTGCTAAAAACACACTGAATCATTCAAACAAATATTCCCAACAGGCATAAACCTCCTCCAATTGATTAAAGCCAACCTCCCTTTATATTAACAAACTTTACATCCAAAATGACTGCAGAAATATAAGAACCAGCAAAGCAACAATGAAACTGTATTTAACCAGAAGCAAGAATTTAGTGTTGACTAGGAAAGGCTTCTTCAGTAAAGTAGTGTTTCATTAAGTAATGTCATACTGCATGTTTGCAAATGAAGGCTACATTACAATTTGCATACTTTTACTATGCACACTGACCCTTTGGTAGCTCCACCCCGTTTTGGTTACTGATGCTCAAACAACTACAAAACATCATGAACATCATGATTCAGAATTTATTTTGGGGTATTATTTTTAAGGTACTGTGTCTGCTAACTGTTGTAGCTAACAGTCCTCAACCAGGAGGCTGGGGCCCAATAAGGGGCCTCAGCATAGGGCTTGGCAATATGGCCAAAAAATAAAAATGATCACAATAATTTTTTAATATCAGTCGATATCAAAAAAATTTCACGATTCATGTCAAATTTTTATTTCTTTCAAGATTAAAGTAAGATTTTTGCTCCAATTTTAAAAGCTAGATGGTTAATTGTGGTTTTAAACCATTCTTTATGGCCACAACATTTTTTTTTAATTCTTTTTAGGTTAAGGTGTAAGGAATGGGTCAACAGTGTATTTATAGATGTAATTACCGAAATTAATTACAGATGTAATTTACATGCAGGTATTTTATTTTATTTTTTTAAATATAAGTAAAATGTAAAATCATGTATGTACACTATAAGTGCATTGTATCAAATAATTAATTTAAACGCAAGTAAATAGTAGTTAAGGCCACCTAATATGAAGTGGGACACATTTTTTGTCTCTTAGAAATACACATTTGATAGTAGCTTGAGTTAGGATACAGATGTAGATTTATGTTCATTATCAAAATGTAGTAATATCTTTTTTAAGATGAATTTACATTTTTCAGATTGTTTTAGGGTTTTCCATAGTAGCATACCTTTAGATCACGATAATCAGTGTTAAAACCACAGATATAGCATCTCAGTACCACGGTAAAAATGTAATATGGTTTCTAGGCATTTGTATGAAAAACGGTAGTCTATAAATTCATAAATCACAAAAAACACTTTAATTATATTCCATTACTTATCCTTGTTTAAGGGATAGTACAAGGTAAAAGGACCAAATAGTTGCTGGTAGCCATGTACTTTAAAGTCAATGGCTACCACAAGCTTTCTGGATAACAACATTCTTCAAAACATCATCTTTTGTTTTTGCTGTCAAGCTGTTCAAGTCTTACATACAGAACCCTGAAGAAATGCTTCTGATGAATTGAAGCCCAAATCCCAAATTAAACAGGACTTTTTAAGACTAACTAGTCAGTTAAAGCATAGGTAGTATGATAATTAGGATGCAGCCTCAATGAGACACAAAGCAGACAAAAGCTTCTGACAATAATCTACACAGAAAAACTGCTAACATGTACCGCTGGGAGGAATTAACACAGGGAACTAATTCCAGATTCAAATAATGAAATGTTTGCTTGTAAAATTGAATCAGATAGCTTCTTAGTTCCCGAGAGGAAAAATGTAGCCTGAGAGATTTTCTATGTTCAGTACTGACCACACTTTTAGTCTGATATTGTGGTTTTACATATCTTTGGGTTAAAATGAGGTTTGGTGAGTTATAACTAGCATTTTCCTTTCTGACCTGCCAAATGACCTCTGTGGTCTTTTCACAGCAGAGTCCTGCAAACAAACCAAACTACACATTCAAACTAAACCACAAGAGGAAGATCTCCATTTGCCCCAACTGAAAAATGCTCAGCTTTCTATGCATTTCAGTTTCCCTTTTTTCATTAACAATATCTAAGTAAAAAAAAAAACATTCTGTACTTCAGTGGTTCTCAGTGTTTTTGACTCCATTGTCCACCACAATATCTGAAGGCCTGATACTACCAGTTTCTGCAAAATTAAACAGAGTTTTCTCTAATCAATTTACAGCAGTCGCTTGTGATTTAATGGATAATGATTAAGGATTTGTAAAAACATTTTCACTAATAATATCTACCTGATAAAGTATTTTAGAGCTTAGCATAACTACCCATATTTTATATACAGGTCCTTCTCAAAAAATTAGCATATTGTGATAAAGTTCATTATTTTCTGTAATGTACTGATAAACATTAGACTTTCATATATTTTAGATTCATTACACACAACTGAAGTAGTTCAAGCCTTTTTTTTGTTTTAATATTGATGATTTTGGCATACAGCTCATGAAAACCCAAAATTCCTATCTCAAAAAATTAGCATATCATGAAAAGGTTCTCTAAACGAGCTATTAACCTAATCATCTGAATCAACTAATTAACTCTAAACACCTGCAAAAGATTCCTGAGGCTTTTAAAAACTCCCAGCCTGGTTCATTACTCAAAACCGCAATCATGGGTAAGACTGCCGACCTGACTGCTGTCCAGAAGGCCATCATTGACACCCTCAAGCAAGAGGGTAAGACACAGAAAGAAATTTCTGAACGAATAGGCTGTTCCCAGAGTGCTGTATCAAGGCACCTCAGTGGGAAGTCTGTAGGAAGGAAAAAGTGTGGCAGAAAACGCTGCACAACGAGAGGGGGACCTGCGGAAGCAGTGGACTGAGTCTGGAGTAGAAACATCCAGAGCCACCGTGTACAGGCGTGTGCAGGAAATGGGCTACAGGTGCCGCATTCCCCAGGTCAAGCCACTTTTGAACCAGAAACAGTGGCAGAAGCGCCTGACCTGGGCTACAGAGAAGCAGCACTGGACTGTTGCTCAGTGGTCCAAAGTACTTTTTTCGGATAAAAGCAAATTTTGCATGTCATTCGGAAATCAAGGTGCCAGAGTCTGGAGGAAGACTGGGGAGAGGGAAATGCCAAAATGCCTGAAGTCCAGTGTCAAGTACCCACAGTCAGTGATGGTCTGGGGTGCCATGTCAGCTGCTGGTGTTGGTCCACTGTGTTTTATCAAGGGCAGGGTCAATGCAGCTAGCTATCAGGAGATTTTGGAGCACTTCATGCTTCCATCTGCTGAAAAGCTTTATGGAGATGAAGATTTCATTTTTCAGCACGACCTGGCACCTGCTCACAGTGCCAAAACCACTGGTAAATGGTTTACTGACCATGGTATTACTGTGCTCAATTGGCCTGCCAACTCTCCTGACCTGAACCCCATAGAGAATCTGTGGGATATTGTGAAGAGAAAGTTGAGAGACGCAAGACCCAACACTCTGGATGAGCTTAAGGCCGCTATCAAAGCATCCTGGGCCTCCATAACACCTCAGCAGTGCCACAGGCTGATTGCCTCCATGCCACGCCGCATTGAAGCAGTCATTTCTGCAAAAGGATTCCCGACCAAGTATTGAGTGCATAACTGAACATAATTATTTGAAGGTTGACTTTTTTTTGTATTAAAAACACTTTTCTTTTATTGGTCGGATGAAATATGCTAATTTTTTGAGATAGGAATTTTGGGTTTTCATGAGCTGTATGCCAAAATCATCAATATTAAAACAAAAAAAAGGCTTGAACTACTTCAGTTGTGTGTAATGAATCTAAAATATATGAAAGTCTAATGTTTATCAGTACATTACAGAAAATAATGAACTTTATCACAATATGCTAATTTTTTGAGAAGGACCTGTATTCATTATTAACAATTTTGAATAAAAATATTTTATTTACATGACTTTTTCAAGTTTAGAAATCACTTTTAGATAGTGGAAACTATAGCGGAAGAATTTAAAAATAAATAAATAAAAAAAAAAATTTAAAAAGTAATTGTGACTTTATTTCACAATTCAGACTTTTCTCACAAGTGCTAGTTTACATCTTGCAATTCTTTTTTCTCAGAATTGTGATATAAACTTGCAAATTTAAGATATAAAGTCAGATTTGCGAGGTATAAACTTGCAATTCTGACCTTTTTGTCTCGCAAAAAAATAAGTAATTGAGAGAAAAACTTGCAATTGTGAGTTCTAAAGTCGAATTCTGACCAATTCTGATTAATTGCAAGTTTATGTCCATTCTCAGAACTTTTACAATGTTTGTGATTTGCCACTTGCTTGAGCTATTAAATATAATTCTACATGGAGGTAACATGCATTGAATATTAAAATGTGTATTTACTGTGTTTAAACATGAATAGGTCTATGAAACATGGTACTGCAGTACTGTAAAGACAATCTCAATGGTGAAAAAAGCATTTTCAGTCCCAGCATTTGGATTTGAAATCAAAATAATGAATAAGTGTTGCGCTTGTGGTATACAGGCATGGATCAGTAGCATCTTATATAAAAGCACGATGGGCTTGTCCTTCTTCTGCACCATATGTTTACCGCACACGGACTGCAGATGCACAGCAAACAGATTGTTTGTGAAACAGCCATTAGAAATGAAAAGACAAAAACAGAAGTAAAACAGAAATGTTTGTAGTCACCGATCAACACTTAACTCCTTTCCTTTGTGAAAGTTTCTGTGACCATACAAAGTATGAATATTTAATGAACCAAGCATTGTGTATGATTGGTTGTCTGTTGCCCTTTAACCTTACAGAACTGCTGCACACTGTTAGTACGGTAAACTCTCAGGGATGCTGCGTCTCTAAATTCACAATTCATCTTAAAAGCATTACAGCTAGCATCAAAGCATGGACGTCTCTGGCCACTGCATCTTGCGGCAGCAGTGCTTCGATTCATAGACAGCACGTCAAGTCAAAAATAGTTTAACTTCTAAAAACAATCCACTGGCTAGGTGATGAAAAGATGCAGTTTTAAACATTCATTGTCTGCTGCCTTGTTGTCTTACAGACTAGTGTGCTAACTTCAATGTAGCTGTAACACTTTACAAAAAGGGTCTTTTTAAAATATTAGTTAACTATGTAAATACTACAGCATTTTTTTTTTTTACTTCTGGTATAGTTCAACATTTGCTAACACTTTATTAAAATCAAAAGTTGTTTTTAAATATTTTTTAACATTACAGCATAATGAACTTTAACAACTATTATTTTCTAAGTACATTATTGCAGACACTCCATGTCTGTTTGGCTTTCAATTCTATTGGCATGCTGGTAGAAACTGTTTGCGTCATTTGCCAGATCACATTTGATCTAGATGTAATTAAATAACCTAAAATGCATCATAACAACTTGCCCTATCAAGCACCACAAACTAACCAAGAGTAACAGTGCAAAAATAATGTCAAGAACCTGTCTGAGCTGCAGTGGACACGTCTCCAGAGAGAATCAAAACAGCACCATGGCTACAGGTGAGCTCGAGGGCCTTCCTTCATTCTCTTGCTTATTTCCCAGTACAGCGGTTGTGAGTTCAGTTCTTCTCATTCAGAGTAAAAAGCAGCTTGTAACATTGGTGCCACGACCCAGATGAGGCACTGTGATGAGTATAAGAACAGGGTAATGGATCCTAACTAGTTTATCATATTCTCTGCACTGAATAGAACAGGACACTTGTTTCATCAGGTATTATCTCAGCTTCGCATACCACAAATCCAAATTTTGCTTTGTGCAAAAGTAAGGTCAGTCACATAAAACATGACATCATCTCTTTAGACTTTCAGTGATCTAAATCGTTCATAAAACATACAATTTAAATTCTGACTTAATTCAATTCTGTATTAATGTGTTAAGTTTCTCTAGCTGATTTAGTTGAACATAGTGCTAACAGTGCCAAGGCTTAATTCCCAGAAAATGCATAAACTGGCAAAACTTCATGGATTCAAAATTTGGATACAAGCATCTGACAAATGTATAAAGTAATGTAAGTGATGTCTTGGTATCCATAGAAAGTCCCCATTAAATAGTGTAACATATCCTCGTTGAAAAACTATGTATTCTCATATGTGACCCTGGACCACAAAACCAGTAGTTTGTCAGAATAGCACAATATTTGGCCAAGATACAACTATTTGAAAATCTGGAATCTGAGGGTGCAAAAAAATCTAAATATTGAGAGAACTGCCTTTAAAGTTGTAAAAAATGAAGCTGAATATTCCCAAAGACTATAGAAATACAAAGACGGTTCAGTTCTATATTTATGAATGGGAGAAACTGTAACGCGCAATATGGCGGAATAGTCCCGCCTTCTAAATAAAAATTGCAGTGACTTTGACCGTTAGGAGCGCTGGTTCCCACAGAAACCTGAGGCTGGACCTAGCTTGAAAAATAAGCTTTTCAAATGCTATTTGAGCATAAGAAACAACATTCATGCTGATTTGAAATATGTAATGTAATTGCGAGTTCAGCGAGCCATTGCAAATATGGCGGCAGAGTGAAGAGAATTTCCTTAAAAGGGACTTTGATTTTACTAATCAAAATTTAAAGTTGTGATATATTTATGGTAGGAAATTTACAAAATACCTTCATGGAACATGAAATTTACTTAACATCCTAATAAATTTTGACCCATATCGTGTTTTTGGCTACTGCTACAAATATACCCATGCTGCTTATGACTGGTATTGTGGTCCAGGGTCACATATTAAAATGTAATCATCTTGTGTAATAAACAAACATCATAAATGCAACTTTTTAATCAAACTGCTGCTGTTGCTGTCCTTAAGAAACTAACAAGGTTCTAACAAGACCTGATACAACCACAGATGACAACTGGGTTGTGGTTCTCAACTAGGGGCCAGGTGCCACTAGGGGGCCTCAGCAAACTTCCAAGATTTAAATTATTAATATATTAAATGAATAAAAAATATTATTATTAAATATCTTAAATTAATAAAACTGCAATCTAAACTACAATGTCACAAATCTAAAGTCAATATCTAAATGAAAATTTACTTTTCCCACTCAAAAACAAGGTTTTGAAAACTTATGAAATTTCATTACATTATGCTTTGTACATTTCAAATGTAAACATTTAGTTTCTGTTACTTGAAGGTTTGAAAAGTTTTCATAATTACAGCAGAAATCATGGAAATGTATGTAATACAGCATATACAGAAGATGCTTCAAATATTGTGTTGGTTAGTGGGATGACTAAATCAAAATCATTGATCTTGGGTATGGATTGTGCAAAATTTGAATATTAATATTTATTACATGTGCTGGGTTAGCACAAAACACAGGTAAATATGGTGCAAATAATTTATTAAATTGAGACAAATCTGTATCAAAATCATGATATTTTCATGTAATTATATATATATTTTTTATTTAGATTTGTGTTCCAAAACCCTACATGCCAAAATGATAATTAATTCTTATATTTGTGCTTTTAACTCCCTCTTCTCCATAATCTATGTGGAGCATAGATTAGTTAACAATATTAAAAATACAACGTAATTAACCCATAATTTCCCAATCTCATCAAAAACTGATGTCTTTTGTAAAATAATCACCACAAAGAAGAAGAAAAAAAACACTGTACATTTCTTGGCAGCTGACATGTGTTAATAACCCAAAAGGACTTGTCTAGTCATTTCTTAAATACCTACTGTATAAAACAGCTTTGCTCTATGAGCAAATGTTAAGCATTAATTACAGAATCCAGAGCCTCTAGTCATACGTCAAAGCGAATCTGCCGTTGAGTCTGCATCAAAGAGCTAAGCAGCTGCCAAACGATCACCAATCCAGATATTATAACAATAATTATCTTGAGGTGTCGCACGGCACTAGAATCGGCTGACTGAAAGCTACTCTCAAGCACCATGTGCTGTTTGCAGAGAAACTAGACGCATATGTAAGCAGTCTTCATTCACAGGCAGGTGACAGCCGCTGTCTTGAAATCTAGTGAGCTGCTAACCCAGACAGCATATTTGGGAATCACAGGCACATATGATGCCTCACTAAGACTTGAGACAGACAAGAAAAGCAAGTACTTAAATGTCTGAACAAATTATATCTTTAACAGCTCAAATTGAGTTATTAAAAAATGTTTGATTCAGACATATTTAAAATATTATAATTAATAAAATGTCCCATGATTAGATACGTAAGGCATACTATGGTGTTTTTGGACATGAACTTAAGTATTCTTTGCAATATTATTAATACTATGGTACATGAATATCAAAAATGTATGATATTATTCCAATTTAATATACACAAGTCTTTTAATAAGTGTAAAAACAAAGGGAGAAACGCAAAACGCATGACAAGATTCGCAAAACGACCCACTACCAAACGTATTGAGGAAATACCATGTTAAAATGTCAAAATTTCACAGTAAAACAGTCTTATTATGGTTCCATGTCCAAAAGATTATGGCAAAACAGCGGTAATGGCTTAATGACATAAACTATGACAGACTCAAACCGATGTTTCAACGCAATGTCAGTGGCACTTTATTAATTTCATAAGCATTACTAGCTTATTAGTTTTAAACTGACAGTCCTTACTGAGGTTCTGCCGACTTTAAGTGCACTTAAGTGCACCGAAAGTGACTTTTAACAGGACAAATGTGTCTGAAACCACATGATCAAGCCAGAACTTGAATGCTGAATCTCTTCCTTGTATCCAAACATACTGGTTTGACTAAATACTGAATGTCTTCACAAAGGAAGCTAAAAGTATAAACGCGTTTCCAGAAATAATTGGAGTAAGATTCGTAAGCAATCACAGCTATGGCTTCACTGACACCAGCTAATGCTAAATCCAGACGTGCAAGTCATTCACTTGTGCTGGCCTGAAACATGACATGACTCAAGACGGCTCACACACACAGAGACACACTAACGTGAGCTCCAGAGCGGTCAGGCTGAGCTCTATAACCGCTTAACCGGCTGAGTTCATGCCTTCGGTCGTCATTCTAGCAGGACAGGGTAACTTGAAGCAGAAAGCTTTAAAAATAAGTGTCTTAAATAAGGCCCAAGCGAAGCCCTGACCTCTCCACGGGCTACCTGCGGGAACACACTCACACTCAGTCCCGCGGCCGAGCGAGACGCAGCAGGCCCGACCTAGCACACAGGCCCAGTTCAATATCACACCTAGCGGCTCCAAGAAAACGCCCTGTGCGCTAGCGATGCGGTGAAAGTACATAAAAGGTTGCAAAATTCACGGCGGCCGCCATGATGAGTCTTTCCTAGTGCATTTGAATTGAAAACATGGCAACCCCGCGGGTCAGCACTGGCCTACAATTCAAGGCAACGACGCAGCGATCGGCGTTTTTTTCGCACCTACCTTCATGTCGGGACATCCTACAGACAGTGACACAGCCCCTCCTCGGGCTCCCTAACGTCTATGAGTCGGAAAGGTGCCGCTAAAAACGAAATAAAAGTGGGACGCGGTCTTTCTTTCCTATTTTCTCTCTTGAAGATGGATCCGGGGCTTACTTCTCTCCGCTTCCCCCTCCCCGTCTGTCATCAAGCGACTGTGTGTGTGTGAGATGGACCGGGTGCGGACGCGGTCTACCGCCAGGGGGCGCAGGACTCATCTACTTCTTCTTCTGTGGTGTTTGAAGGGCGGTAAACTCGTGGAGCTCTTGAATGGGGTTTCTGGTAGTGTTGACATCGCCATCTACTGTACCTAACGGGTTTCTGTTTATTATGCAAAAGCAGAAATACAGTGGAGCTAAACGTATATGCACCTCATAAACGCGTGAATTCACTCATTAATAAAAAAATAATTACTAATAAAATTTGAAACCAGGTGGTATTTATTTTAAGTCAGCACATGCATACAAATTTTCTCAAAGAAGTTTGTTAGGTTTAAAAATAAATAAATAAATAAAAATAAAAAAGCATTTGGACACCTTGTGAGTCTAAAAAGTACTGACAATTGTGACCTTGGGCCATAAAACCAGTCATAATCAGTGTTGGGGAAAGTTACTTTTAAATGTAATGCATTACAATGTGTTACTCCCTAAAAAGTAACTAATTACGTTACTTAGTTACTTCTTTTTATGGAAAGTAATGTGTTACATTACTTTTGCATTACATGACGTTTGCGTTACTTTTGTGTTACTTTTTAAATCTGGGCAGGCCTTGCTTGTTTGTTTTTAATATGAAAAGTTTTATTTTTAGAAAATGTAAAAGCCCTTTCACACCAAAAAGTAAAATAAATAAGCCTGAGGCTGAAGGAAAAGTAAATTCATGTCTGTACAGTAGAACTGTAGGAAAAGGAAGTTCAACACTATGAAATCTAAAGTAAGTTTTGCTTATTTAGTATGGTTGAATTGGATCAACAAAGGTCAGCAGCAAAGACACTGGTTAATAAAATGGGATTAAATACCTAAAAGGAAACTTTTTGAAAGGGTAATTAAGATATTTTTTTTTTGTTACTTGAAAAACGTAATCTGATTACGTAACTCACGTTACTTGTAATGTTACCTCCAACACTGGTCATAAGGGTTTTTTTTTAAAACCCAACAGCTGAAAATCTGGAATCTGAGGGTGCAAAAATAATAATAATAATAATTCTAAGAAAATCGCCTTTAATCTTCATGGAACATGATCTTTACTTAATATCCTAAGGATTTTTGGAAAAAAGAAAAAGCGATAATTTTGACCCATACAATGTATTTTTGGTTATTGCTACAAATATACCTTTGCTACTTAAGACTGGTTGTGTGGTCCAGGGTCACAATTAAAAAAACGCACGGCTGATTATAAGTCATTGCAAAAATGTCACAAGTTAGTTCTGAGAAATAAGTCTAACATTGTTTGTTTTCAGATGGTTTGATATTTTATTGCAAGGATTCAGATATTTTAAACTTAAAAAACATTAATGTTTGGGGCCACCGTAGTTTGAAACTACAATACAGAAAAGTCCTCACAATTAATAAAAAGAAGTCTTCCAAGTACACATTAATAAATGATTCGGGTATATTTGGATTTTTTTAATATGCTTTTTTAATTTTCTTAAATGTATATATGAATATGGAAAATTAATTGTAGTTTTTAACTACATTTATTTATATACTACAATTAATTTACACCAAAAAAAATGCTGCTTAAAAACGCTGGATAAAGAGTATTATATCAACCAGCTCCATATACATATAATAATATCATTAACAAATCACATCTATTCAGAACTTACACAGTGATCCAAAAACAGTGATTTTTTGCATTCTTTATTTCTGCAAGTAATATTTAGTGCTATCGTATTGGCATTTTTGAGTCCTTAGACATAGAAACAGGCAGATAAACAAAGTTGACACTCATGTACAAAGTGTCATGTACAAAGTGACCGTCAAATGGCCTCCAATATCATACTGTTAATTAGACAGCGAGATTTATCTGTAAAATACAGTGCATTTAAAAAGACAATTGCAGCAGTTAAGATAAACATTCCTACATGCAAAACATGAACCCCTGTATATCCACATTACATTCCTTACATGTGATTATCAGATTATCAAACAGCATTCCCTCATACCATACATTACAAGCATGCTTTAAAGAATATTAAATAGGTAAAAAAAAAAAAAAAAACTCCTCCATGTTCTTCTATGTGTGTTTAAATCACAGGCTTCTTGGTAAAGCACTGAATTTTTTAGATGAATTATATTGCCAGTAAGTCCTTTAGAGTAAAACCTGATAGTTTTGAATTATTTTAAAGGGAAATTCCTAAATTAGCAGAACTTCACATGAGATGGTGAAAATTCTACTTCAGATGA
The DNA here is from genome assembly GCA_033026305.1 of Cirrhinus molitorella. Taxonomy (NCBI): domain Eukaryota; kingdom Metazoa; phylum Chordata; class Actinopteri; order Cypriniformes; family Cyprinidae; genus Cirrhinus; species Cirrhinus molitorella. The sequence continues at coordinate 27,961,216 of CM065119.1, forward strand.
AAAACTTTTTGGCACAAGGGAGTGTTTTTCATTGCACTTTTTGTGTGTAAGATGGGCCTAATATCCTGTTCTCAAACAAAGCACAATAAGCATGTTCTCTAAGTTTAAAACAGCTTGTTTAGTAGTATTTCTAAAATATTCATTTTGACTCATGAAGTATAAAACATGGTATATGATAAGGCATTCTCAGTTGAAGCTTATGTAAAGGTTTAGTTCAATGTCCACATCTTTCTCTACCAGCGACCAATATTATGTAAAAAAAACCTTAACGAATAAAATGATTTTAATAAAAAGCAGCACAAATGTCATTTATACAGCTAAAAAGCAAAATACGTCCTTTAAAGTACTATGATAACTTGGCGATTATCTTAAAAAAAGCATGATAACATAAATATTAACTGCCATAGATGTAATGATCATCTGAAGACATTTGGTTCTTCTCATTACCATCCAATGATGTTCATTCACTGTACAAAATCCGAAATTACGGACTTATCAGATGTTGGCATGGTATGGCAACTGGCTGAGTCACAATGTGGGACGTTTCTATAGACAAACAGGTCCGCATGCAGAAGAACCAAACAAAGCCCATCAGTTCTGTCCTTTTTGAGGCCCACTGCAAAAAGCAACGTTCCTTTCATGAAGGGAAGAGGTTTGAGTTCCAGTGAGGCTCTGTGGAGATCTAAGAGCCTTCATTCTGAATCTGAGGCTGTTCAGTGTCTGGCTGATCCTCTGCTGTCTTCTCTTTGATAGAGGAGGGGCTGCTGTCGGTTTTGTTGCTGTCTGGGTTGCCATGGCTTCCTGCGCTGCCCAAACGAGATGAAGCTACCACCGCTTTCACTGCTGCCTGTAGAAACATAAACACAGGGGTGTGCATTGTTTAGAATTTCATAACTTTATTCAAGAACATTTTACTGTATTGATTTATTATTTGTTAATGTTTGGTTTCAATTGATATCAAATTAATAGTTTGCCCAAAAATGGAAAGTTGCTGAAAATGTACTCATCCTCAGACTTTCTAAGATATAGATAAGTTTGTTTCTTTAGTCATTTGTTTCTTTTATCAGTCCAAACAGCTGACAAAAAAAACATTACAGTAAACCACATGTAATCCAAATGACTAGAGTACATCAATTAATGTCTTGAGAAGAAATGAAGCAGTGTTTGTGTTAAATAAATCCTTTATTAAGGCGTTTTAATTTCAAAACATTGCTTCTGATGAAAATACTTCCTCCAGTAAAAAAGTCCATCCCCTGTTGTCCCCTCACATCAAAGTTTAGAACTGTTTTCGCTTGTAAACGGTGCATATTTCTCACCTGATTAAGACAAGATTACTTTTTCACTGGAGAAAGCAATATTATGGCTAGAGAACTAGTTTTAAGTTCCTAAGTTAAAAATGTCTTAAACGAGAAGTTTACTTCCAGAACAAAAATGTACAGATAATTTACTCACCCCCTTGCCATCTAAGATGTTCATGTCTTTCTTTCTTCAGTCGTAAAGAAATTGTTCTTTGAGGAAAACATTTCAGGATTTCTCTCCATATAGTGGACTTCTATGGTGTTCCCGAGTTTGAACTTCCAAAATGCAGTTTAAGTGCAGCTTCAAAGGGCTTTAAACAATCCCAGCCGAAGAAGAAATGTCTTATCTAGTGATTTTCTAAAAATAATTACAATTTATTTACTTTTTAACCTCAAATGCTCATCTTGTCTAGCTTTGCGTCAACTGTGTATTCCGGTTCATGACAATTAGGGTATGATTAAAAACTCCCATCTCATTTTATTCTCCAATTTCAAAATCATCCTACATCAATGTTTTACCATTTTTTGTAAAGGGCGTTTGATCTTCTTTGCACGTTCACTTTGTAAACACTGGGTCGGTACTTCTGCAGCGATGTAGGATGGGGGCACCATAGAAGTCCACTATATGGATCCAATGGTGAACAAGTGATGTAATGCTAAATTTCTCCAAATCTGTTCTGATGAAGGGACAAACTCATCACTTGGATGGCCTGAGGGTGAGTACATTTTCAGCAAATTTAATTTTTTGGGTGAACTATTCCTTTAAGGCAGGGGTTCTCATTTCTGACTCAAAACCACTTTCCTGCATAGTTTAGCTCCAACCCCAATTAAACACACTTGAACAAGCTAATCATGTTCTTCAGGATTATTAGAAAGTTACCAGCAGGTGAGTTTGGTCAAGGTTGGAGCTAAACTCTGCAGGAAAGAGGACCTTGAGGGCTTGAGCTGAGAACTCCTGCTTTACGGAGAAGTGTGTTATTTCTTAGCCACAAGTTGCATCAAGAGGAACAAAAATAACAGAATTTTTACATTTTCTTAAGATGTGTGAGTGGTGCTTTAGATTTATACTATGTTGCTATGTGGCTACCTGGGTATTTTGGGTGGTTGATAGGTGCTTACAGGACCCAGTCAAAAGCAGAGGCGGACTGTAGTGAAGTATTTTTACTCTGCTTTAAAAGTACTTTTCAAATGTCTGTACTTTATCAGAGTGTTTTTCTTCAGAAAACTTGACTTCAAAACATTCAAAGCATAATATTGTACTCATATCATGTCATATCATATCATACTTAATTACATTAGAAATCTAGTACTTTCTTACTTTTACTCAAGTAAAAGTAATTCAAAGATTTACTTGAGTATAAGAAAGTATTACATTTTGAATGTTCCTAAGTATTAAAGGTAAAAAAAAAAAGCAAAAACCTTCTATTTATGAAATGTAGTGCAGTAAAAAGTACAACATTATGCTTTGGAATGTAGTGAAGTAAAATCTTTTCAAAGAAAGCAACTCTGATAAAGTACAGATACCTTTTAAATTTCCTTGAGTAAAGTAAATATACTTCACTACTGTCCACCTCTGGTCAAAAGTGCTTATTTTTTATGATATTCTGGTTTCTTGTCAGTATAAGTTTAAGGGACTTTTTTATCCAGAGCAACACATTGACGTTTTTATGCATGTTTAAATGAACACATTTAGAGGTCTTTAAAATTTGCATATCAAATATAATACAGTAGGGTTAAAACGGTAACCAAAAGCCTCAAACCTTGAGTTTTCTTCGAGCATTGAACTCCAGGAGTTTCTTCTGAGCTGTGTCCATATGGGTGAAGTTAACAGCCTTTCCAGTCACCCAGGGGTGCTGCAGTGCCTGCTGTGTCGTCAGCCGTTTCTTTGGATCCTGAACAATCAGTTTCTTCACCTGTGGAGCCAAGAAAGATGAGTAATACTTGCAGTAACACTTTCAGCTTACAAATGTACAACTAATGCACAACATCAGCATTCCTGAACATGCAAAATGATGTTTCTGAATGTTCTTATTGGCTAAAAAAAAGGCCTGTTTTCATAAATATATGTCCAGAAGGATTGTGGTTTTGTCACATAAGTTTTGGCAAACTCCAGTCTTGCTTTTTTATGCCTTTGTGTCAGCAGTGGTATCCTACCATAGCGTCCCTTTTCATTCAGATGGTGACGGATAGTGCGAGCTGACACTGCTGTACCCTGTGTCTGCAGATCAGCTTGAATTTGTTTGAAAGTTAATCTGGGTTCTTTATCCACCATTCGAACAATCCTTTGTTGTAATTTTTCATTAATTTTGTTCTTCCGTCCACGTCCACAGAGGTTAGCTACAGTGCCATGGGCTATAAACCTCTGATATTGCGCACAATGGACAAAGAAACATTAAGATCTCTGGAGATGGACTTGCATTGAGATTGTCCATGTTTTTCCACATTTTTTTCTCAAATCCACAGACAACTCTTTACACTTCTTTCTTTTCTCCAGCTCAGTGTGACACAACACAAAGGTTGAGTCAACTTTTCTCCATTTTAACTGGTTGCAAGTGTGATTACTATATTGCCCACACCTGTTACTTGCCACAGGTGTGTTAAAATGCAAATTACAGGAGCATCACATGCTTGAAAAACAATTATTTCTGACAGTTTTGACAAGGTGACAATAATTTTGTCCAGTCCATTTTTAAATTTTGTGTGAAATTTTATCAAGTTTGACTTTTCTTCTCTGTTTTTTGTGCTGTTCCAGTGCAAACAAAAACAATAAGTATGTGAATACCAAAACATTTGCAATTTTCTGAGAGAAGTGTTGCATTTTCTGACAAAATTGCAAGTGTGCTGATATTTTTGGCCATGACTATATATATATATATATATACCTCTAAATAATTCCTCCACAAAGTTATGTAGTTGATTAGCATAACTGTAGGCAGTTTACTGTTGCCAAGCAATGTAGCGACTTGGTGTACTGAAATAGAACTGAACTGATGTGAGCTCACAGGTGAGCATTTATTTTACTGCAGTGGATGCAGATCATCCAATTAAAACTCAACTCATTTGAACTATTTAAAATTATTAAACATACTATACAGCAGATAACAAAATGACTTAAAATACATCAAAAAATTCTTCTGTGTGTGTTCTGGTATGAGGACAAATGTGTATAATGACAAGGCTACTACAATGTAATTACAATGTAAACATGGTTTATGAGGACACGTATTGTGCCCAGTAAACCAAATGGCTTAAAAACATAAAATTCAGCAAGAGGTAGATTTAGGTGTAGGGTTAGGGTAAGGGGATAGAAAACAGTTTGTACAGTATAAAAACCATTATGTCTTTGAAGAGTCCCTGTAAACCACATATGCAAGTGTGTGTGTGTGTGTGTGTGTGTGTGTGTTTATACTTAGGCGTTTCATAGAGGTTATAGAATTTATATATATATATATATTGAGATTTACTCACAAGGTCCTTGGCATTGAGAGACACATTGTCCCACCAGGGGGAGACAAATTCATATTCACAGTTCAGAATGCGTTTAAACATGTACTGGTCTCCTCTGTCATCAAAAAAGGGCTCAAAACCACATAACCTGCACAGAAAACAGACAAAAAAAACAAAAAACAAAAAACAAAATCAGTGCTACTTTTAACAGCAACTCATTTCCAAAGCCAATACAAATTACAAAGTAAATACATGCAGCTAAATACTAAATATTATTACTATATTAAATACAACAATGATTAATATTACACAAATTGATAAAGTTACTTTAGCTTTACTGCAAACTATTAATCACCAACAAGACAAGTGTTTGCGTCTTATGACTGTGTGCTCTTAATAGTAAAGATTTTAATACTAGAGATTTTTTTATGTTTCTAATTTGTGCAACTTTTCTTTTAAGCTAATTTAGATTTTTAATGTTTTTGAAAGAAGTCTCTTATCTTACAGAGGTTGCATTTATTTGATCAAAAATAAACGGAAAACAGTAATATTGTGAAATATCATTACAATTTAAGAGCTTTGTAAACATTTAAAAATGTCATTTATTTCTGTGATGCAAAGCTGAATTTTCAGTAGCCATAGTATCACACAAGCCTTCAGATATCATTTTAATATGCTGAGTATCATCATCTAATATTATCACCTATTGTTTGAAACTGCAAAAATACAGACATTTCAGGGAATAACTGCCTGAATTTCAGTCCATCCCTTACAAATGAGTCAAATGGGAGTTTTTTGTCAAACTTCCTTAGAATTTTTGTTTTCATAAAAAAAATACATCCAATTCCTGGAATTACACTCAAAAGTTCAAAACGTGCTTCACACTTTTCACCAGTGAGGCTGATCTGAGACAAAACCAGTATTTCAAGATTGATACGACAGAGAGATTGAATGACTAAGCACAGTATTCTTGTGAAAGAATAACTTTAGACAAGTATGTTGTGTCACTCACAAAATGTACGTGATAACTCCCACAGACCACATGTCAACCTCAGGGCCATAGGCACATCCCCGCAAAATCTCAGGAGCTGAAAAACATCAGAAGAAAAGAATAAAGACAGGAGGCGACGCTCTGCTGCACTGATGCTGTAAAAAGACTACATCTTTTCTGTAATTCTCTTTGTGCAACTGATGGCCACAGATGGTGCTCTGTTAAAAAAATCCCTCTTTAATGAACTCACCACAATAGCCGGGAGTCCCACACACAGTCTTCATTGTTACCTGATCGTCTACAATTTTCGACAAACCAAAATCCGCTGTAAAGATAAATCACACCAAAAAGAGTTTTTACATTTTCTGAGAAGCCGCTTGCTAATACAAAGCTTAGATGTAGCAGAGCATCACTAAGCAGTTGATGGGGTGTACTGGGTGGTTGCTAGGTGTTTGCTAAAGTCTCTAGACTCTAGTCCCTTCTTCAATGGAAGTCTATGTAGGTGTTAAGGGCAGTTAATATTTTACAGCAAAGAAAGAAAAAAAGAAAGCGTAATGAATTATTTTATGCTGATTTAAATTCAAATAGAGTACAAGTATCAATCCTTTAAAGCTGAAAGTTTATGATCCTCTATTGTATAACAGGATTGTGATGCTTGTTTGCAAATTAATTTCCCAACAAGAGAAGTTTAGCTAAGCTGCAGTTCCCCTATCAGGTAAATGAAAAGCCAGCCTTACCTATTTTGAGTGGAGCATCTGGCGCTGAGGTGGCATACAGCAGGTTCTCAGGTTTCAGGTCTCTGTGCACTACACCATTCTCATGCAGGTACTGCAAACAGACATGTAGACACAGGGGGTTACCTCTGATTAATCTGAGGTGTACAAAGGCATGTGTGACTGTACAATATAGTGACACTAATTAACACATGTTGCTTTCACCCTTATGTGTGTAATAATATTTATAGTTTTCAAATTCATATGGGAATCTCCTCTGTGGAGATAATGGCCCTGCATAATGAGCAAAATTAAAGTCAAGACCAAGCTGTATTGAGTATGTTTCATAGGCCATTTTCATTTCACAATGCTTACCAGGCATCACTGTACTGAAATTCCTCAAACATTATACATTTATTATTTCTTTTATGTGTTTATTGTTTTTGTATTTGTCCTGTTTTTTATGTATTTTTTTATTGTTGATTGTAAAGCACTTTGGGTCCTGTAGGTGTGTGTTCATGTGCCTTCACTGAGAAGAGGAATGAGTTTTGTTGCAGTGGTGTTTGTCCTTCTGCAGGTTTCTCCTATCGCCACATGCAGCTCAACTAGAAGAATAATTAATTGCTCAGTTTGGCCAGGAGGATAGGCTCTAGGAAGAGTCCTGGTTGTTTCAAACTTCTTCTATTGAGGGTAAAGTAGACTACATGATTCTGTGAACCTTCAATGCAGCAGATTTTTTTCTGAACTCTTTTCCAGATGTATGGCTTGACAAAATCCTGTTCTGAGCTCTACAGATATTTTTTTTTACCTCAGGGCTTGGTTTTTGCTTTGATATGCATTTTCAGCTGTTAGACCTTTTATTAAGACGTGTGTGCCTTTTCAAATCATGACCATTCAAATGAATTTGCCACAGATTAACTTCACTCAAAGTGCAGTAACATCTAGAGAAGACATGAATGCTTCAGAATTTTTTCTGCTCCTTGAATCTAAATGGCAGAGAAGGGTGTGATATTCTAGTGATAACAAAACTCCAACAACATGCCGTCAAACTGTCACACTCATAGCCGAGACTCAATTTACAATTTACAGTAGTGATGACACCAATGAATAATAGCTATTACATAATATTAGCTTAATATCACATTACATGACATTTGTCTTCTTTCTTGTAAACTTGTGTACCGTCTTAATTCTTTGTAAATACTTGTGAAATGTATGTTATATACGCATGTTATATGTTGGTTCTCATGCACAGCCAAAAGAAACATTAAAAATGTAATCTGCTGCAGAGTACAAATTCTCTGAAATTGTAGAATTAGATTTACTGATGGCTATGCAGAAAAACACTTACAGTCATGGCCAAAAATATTGGCACCCTTGCAATTGCAAATGTCAGAAAATGCAACACTTCTCTATGAAAATTTTTCCAACTGCAAATGTTTTGGTATTCATGTGCTTATTGTTTTTGTTTGCACTGGAACAACACACACACACAAAAAAAACAGAGAAGAAAAGGCAAACCTGATAAAATTCCACACAGAAATCAAAAATGGACTGGACAAAATTATTGGCACTTTGTCAAAATTGTAAGAAATAATTGTTTTTCAAGCATGTGATGCTCCTGTAATTTGTATTTAGACACACCTGTGGCAAGTAACAGGTGTGGGCAATATAGTAATCACACTTCCAACCAGTTAAAATGGAGAAAAGTTGACTCAACCTTTGTGTTGTGTCACACTAAACGTGCAGAAAAGAAAGAAGTGGAAAGAGTCTGTGGATTTGAGAGAAAAAAACTGTGGAAAAACATGGACAATCTCAAGGCTACAAGTCCACCTCCAGAAATGTTAATGTTCCTGCATCCACTGTGTGCAATATCATCAAGAGGTGTACAGCCCATGGCACTGTAGCTAACCTCCCTGGATGTGGATGGAAGAGATAAATTACAATGGATTGTTCGAATGGTGAATAAAGAACCTAGATAAACTTTCAACAAATTCAAGCTGATCTGCAGACACAGGGTACAACAGCATCAGCTCGCACTATCTATCGCCATCTGAATGAAAAGGGACGCTATGGTAGGATACCACTGCTGACAAAAAGGCATAAAAAAGCAAGACTGGAGTTTGTCAAAACTTATGTGACAAAACCACAATCCATCTAGGAGAACGTACTGTGGACAGATGAGACAAAAGTAAAGTTTTTTGGTAAAAGACATCATGGCACTGTTTACAAAAAAAGAAATGAGGCCTTCAAAGAAAAGAACACAGTCCCTACAGTCAAATATGGTGGAGGTTCAAAGATGTTTTGAGGTTGCTTTCCTGCTTCTGGCACTGGATGCCTTGACTGTGTGAACAGTATCATGAAATCTGATGAATACCAAAGAATTTTGGGGAGCAACATAGTGGCCAGTAGTGGCCAAAGAAAACAGTCCCTATAGTCAAACATGTTGGAGGTTCAAAGATGTTTTGGGGTTGCTTTGCTGCTTCTGAAATCAAGAAATCTGATGATTACCAAAGAATTTTGGGGCGCAACGTAGTGGCCAGTGTCAGAAAGCTGCATCTCCACCAGAGGTCATGGGTTTTCAGCAGAACAATGACCCGAAACACACTTCAAAAAGCACACAGAAATGGTTACAAACAAATGCTGGAGAGTTCTGAAATGGCCAGCAATATGTCCAGATCTGAATCCCATAGAACACCTGTGAATGACCTGGAGAAGTTTAGAAGAGTGGTAGAGAGGTGTAAGAAACTCATTTATGGTTACTGGAAGCAATTGATTTCAGTTGATTTTTCCAAAGGGGGTGCTACCAAATATTAAGTTAAGGGTGCCAGTGCATTTTTTGGGTTCTATGTGGAATTGTATCAGATTTGACTTTTTGCTTGTTTGTTTGTTTGTTGTTCCAATACAAACAAAAAAATAAACATGTGAGTACCAAAACATTTGCGACTGCAACAATTTTCTGAGAGAAGGGTTACATTTTCTGACAGAACTGTAAGAGTATTTTTGACCATGACTGTACTACTTATTACCTTACTTAAAATGTAATTTTACTAATAGCTATGAGTGGCTCTAATGTGGAATTTCATTAATGTAGAACCAAAGGTCAAAACCTGAACTTTTCCTCAATCTTAAATGTTATTTTTGCTGCCTTTCAAGCACTGCTAGTTACTTTAGAAAATGCAAATCTAGTTTAGATACCCTGATTTGAAAGTCTAATTAAATTTACTTGTTAAAAGTTTTAAATGTCAAAGTATAACATGGAGCACTCCAACAAAACCTGTATCTCACACAAAACAATGCAAATCTCTATCAGATAGAGAAACTGCTATTTTACTGCTTAAAGAATAGTTTACCCAAAAATTAAAATTCTGTCATCATTTACTCATCCTCATGTTGTTCTAAACCTGTATGAATTTCTTTCTTCTGCTGAATACACAAGAAGATTTTCTTGAATGAACAATACTTGTACAGCATTTATTAATTTTCGTTAATGTTAATTTCAGCATTTACTAATCTGTTATTAAAATCACAAGTTGTGTTTGTTAACATTAGTTAATGCACTGTGAATTAACATGTAATAAATGTATTGTTCATTGTCCGTTAATGTTAGTTGTTATTAATGTTAGCTAATGTTAACAAATGATGCCTTATTGTAAAGTGTTACAGATGTTTCTGAAGAACGTGAGTAACCAAACAGTTTCTGTTTGACTTCTATTGTACTTTTTTTCCCCACACTATAGGAAGTCAATGGGGACCAGCAACTGTTTGGTTACCCAAATTCTTCAAAATATAAAAGAAAGAAACTCATACAGGTTTGGAACTACAGGAGGGTGAATAAATGACAGGATTTAAATTTTTGAGGAAACCATCTCTTTAAGCATCATTTAAGCATAAAACACTTTCAAAAAAATTGCATGATGATTGTGGGTGATTATGCAGTTGCAGACTATGTCTTTTTAGCACTATTAAATTGCTAGGCATTTCTAAGTTGTTGCTAGGTGTGTGAGGTTATTTCATGTCCATAAAACAATGGACCAGTTGCACCAAAGTTTAACACTTAGTGTTAGGACTTTGTTCAAAACACTATTCGTCAGTATGAGTAATGCTAAAAGTGACGCTTGCCTTAGCAAACACCACTAATTAGACCAACGTCCATCGTTCACAACAGATCTGTGTTTATAATCAGCCCAATGCACTTGCCAGTGCCTTGGTGAGTGTTACCACGGAAACTCATTAAACAGAGTATCACGGGCCATAAGTCTGCCTGGTTACAGAGAAACAGCACGTGGTCACCATCTAACATGTGCTACTGAGCGAGCTGATGAACGTGATAGAGAACCAGGCTGAGGAAGATGTGTGGAAGGTTTTTACTTATTAGCCAGTTCTGTTTGTTAAGTCAAGTATCACTATTACTATTGGTAAATTTTGACTTGGCCTGTAAGCAATGTCCTAGTAACCATATAGAACAAGCAATTAACTATATGGCTACATGCCATAGAGTAGAACAGTCTGATTCTGGAAGTAAAAATTCCATTCATTTTCCTCATAGTAAAATATAAACCATTGAGACACACCTACTGTGAGCTGCGAAGTTGTAAATTGTTGCTACATGCTTTTGTTAAAGCCATCAGCCCACAATATTTCAACATTTGTTAAACAGCAGAATTCCAGCTGAAAGACTACATTACTCATGATTCTGCAGAGATTCTCCACCAATAAGAGAATCGCAACAAGCAAAACACAACTTTAGCTTCTACACACCCATGAAGCACTGCAAATTACATTCCAGTTTTACATATTGTTACTTTCTATAAGAAACAAACTCTCATCTTTCAAATTCTGTCATGTTTTTTCAGGAAATTCAGGAAAGCTCTTTGATATATTGTGACAGACCGTTATAGGTGCAGAACGCGAGTGAACACATTCATCCCTTGCTCTTTATTACTAGTTATAGCATGAAATAAACATGAATGAACATCTCATGTCTCATGTAATTGTTCAAACTGTGTTTCAAGTTATATTTACTTCAGGCAAATTATTCAGTGTCCACGATTCACTAGAGAAATTAAGTCTAGAGAAGAGCATTTCACTAAATATTAGCCCATATTTTATTAAGCTGTTTAGCAATGTCTTATTTTTTTTAAATATATGTTTAAAGTCATGAAAACAAGTTATGACAGCCCCTGTGTAAATTGTCATAATTTAACAACACATTAGATCTGCCTTAAAAACTGCCTTGTGTGCAATTTACATGTTTGCATACATTTTTTTATTTGAGTGTTTATTATTATTCTGCTTTTCCTCATTAAAGTTTAGTACACACTCTTGTGTTTTTGTACACATTTCAAATGATTTTTTTTATTTTAAACCCTAATGGGAAAAAGATTTCCAGAAGCACTCTATTAGCTACTTAGAACTAGTGTTGGGGGTAACACATTACAAGTAATGCAAGTCACGTAATCAAATTACTTTTTTCAAGCAACTAGTAAAGTGACGGATTACAAACAAAAATGTTACTTTTACTTCCAAACTTTTTTATTGGTATTCACTTACATTAAACTGATCAACAAACAACAAAATGTCCTTACCATGTCGGCGAAGTCTTGTATTGCCCTGGCCTACATTTCCGAGCATTTATTCCCATGTTTGTTTTCCTGTTGCCGATCTTGTTTGTTTCCCGTTCCTGATTGCTCTCTGCCTGCCTTTGGACTTAGCCAAAGGCAGGCAGAGATGTTTCCCGGATTTACCCTGTTACCCTGTGCCCGCACACTTTATGGACTATGCCTTGCTGTGCGAAGGCTCATCGCTTACTGTGGGTGTTGCAGAGGACAGATGCGACACCACGGTAATGGCAACCACGCGTCCGAGTAATGTGTTGAATGTTACACCGGGAAGTGATCACAAAGTAGCTCCCTCTGCCTATGCTCTGCCTAGACTGATTTCCAGCACGGAGGACCTACCGCCACGATCTACACACATGGCTGGTCTCCTCAAACCCACACCAGCCAGATCAACGCCCGCTAGCATCACGCCTGCCAAATCAACACCCGCTAGCATCACGCCTGCCAAGTCAGCACCCGCTATTGACAAGTCGGCCAGGTCAGCGCCCGCTAAGGACAGTTCTTTCAAGTCAACGCCCGTTAGCGTCACATCAGCCAGATCCCTGCCCACTAGCATCACGTCAGCCAGGTCAACGTCCGCTGGCATCAAGTCAGCCAAGTCAGCACCTGTGGGAAAGACAAGCCAAAGCTACACACCATGAGTCAAGTCTAACCACAGCTGTACTTCCTGACACAAGTCACCTCACAACTGCGCTTCTGGAGTCAAGTCAATACACGACAACATTTCCTGAGGTGTTCCAGTGTTAATCCAAGTCAGGGCTGTCTCTCCACTCTCAAGTGAAGTCGCACCGGATCTTCCAAAGACACGTCACATCACTTCTGATCATCCAGAGACACATCATGTCACTTCTGATCGTCCAGAAACACTACTCATCACAGCTGCTGTTCCTGAACCAAGTCACCTCACAGCTGCTGTTCCTGAGCCAAGTCACGCTGCAGCTGTTGGTCCCGAGCCAAGTAAATTCACAGCAGCTGCTCCTGAGTCAAGTCACATCAAAACCACTGTTCCTGAGCCAAGTCAAGTCACAGCCGCTGTTCCTGAGCAAGTTCAAGTTACAATCGCAGCCCCTGAACTGGTTATCATTGAAGCCACGCTCATACTGAGAGTTGCGCTGTGGGTTGTCTGGGCTGCGTATACCACCACCGAGTCCTCAGAGGTGGCGGCTCTCGCTGCAGAACCTCTGAGGGTGGCATCCCCAGAGGAGGTGGCTGAGGCCACGGATCCTCGTACGATGGGGATAGTTGCACCTGCTCCCTGCACGCTGGTAGCGCCCAGCAACCCATGTTCCTTTAAAGCGCTCTCACCCTGTCCCACTTCGGCCATAAAGGCTTCCTTTGAGGACTTGGTCCAGCCAGACAAAGCCAAGAATTTTGGCTCCCAACTCTCTGTCTTTTTCTCTTTGTGTCTGTCTCTGCTCTGTGCTCCAGACCCATCTGCTCTGCTATGGTGGGCGTCTGCTCAGCCTGCTCTGCCCTGGTGGGCTTCTGTTCTGCCCTAGAGGGTTTCTGTTCCACCCTGGAGGGCTCCTGTCCCGTCTGCTCCGCCCTGGTGGGATTCTGTTTCACCCTGGAGGGCTCCTGTTCCGTCTGCTCCGCCCTGGTGGGCTCCTGTTCCGCCCTGGAGGGCTCCTGTCCCGTCTGCTCTGCCCTGGTGGGCTTCTGTTCCACCCCGGAGAGTTTCTGTTCCACCCTGGAGGGCTCCTGTCCCATCTGCTCCGCCCTGGTGGGCTTCTGTTCAGCCCTGGAGGGCTTCTGCTCCATTTGCCCTGCTCTGGTGGGCTTCTGCTCCGACCACTCTGCCCTGAAGGGCTCCTGTTCTGTCTGCTCTGCCCTGGAGGGCGCCTGCTTCGCCTTGGTGGGCTCCGCCTGCACCGCCCTGGCGGGTTCCTACCCTGTACACGCCACCCTGGCAGGCTGCTGCCTTACCAGTTCCGCCCAGAGTCGCTGCTCCACTGGTTCTGCCCCTGCTCCCAGGTCCTCCACATGGATCTGGCCCATCATCCCTCTTCCTGCCCCTCCCCACCGCTCTTTTTGATATTCTGACTGTTATGAGTGTCTGGAATCTGCTCCTAGGGAGGGGGCTCTGTCAAAAATCAGGCCTCTGTGGCTCCCTCCACTCACCACTAGAGGAAGCCATCACTGGATCTCAGAATTCATACACAGACTTCATTTCCCATAACCCCTTTCATGCCTGATCACCTGCACAGGTGTCGGCCACTTCCCCTCATTACACACACACTATAAAAAGCCATGCTCACTGTCAGTTCGCGGAGAAGTCTTGTATTGCCCTGGCCTACGTTTCCGAGCATCTGATCCTTCTGTCTGTTTTTTGACCATTCTCTAGCCCTGTCTACGTTGCTCCTGTTTGTTCCTGTCTGACCCTGGCTGGTGTACTCTGCTATACTGTAATAAAGCTGCAAATGGATCCCTATGCCTATGACCCTTTGTTACACCTGTCCCCGTGTTAAGAGAAATCAGGAGTGAGATGCAGTGGCAGAAGCACTTTCTTCAGCTTGACACTTATTAATTTCCCTTTTGTTGTAAAAGTGACTGTACAGTTGCCAAAAATATTACTTTGGGGTTTTTGTAGTAATGCCATTTTTTTTATTTTTTTATTATTTTTTTGGATTAATGCAATATTAAATTGCATTACTTTTAAAACTAACTTTTTCCAACACTGCTCTGAACATTCTAGCAAGTTTGTTCATCATTATTTGGAGTATTTACTTTGGTTTACAATTAAACATGCTAAGCTAAAGCTTCCAAAAGGCCTATTATAGACTCAGGTCACATGTGTCATCTCTAAACATGGATTGTCACGTTCAAGTTCTCTCCCATATATCATTCACATGGAAAAATCCAACTTTATACTGACAAATACTTCTCTTAACTGTCAAACTAGTATGCACAACTGCCCATATAAAGGCACAGTCACCACAATCCCCAGTGTAAAAGCATTCCAACTGGTTTGTTTGCAATAGAGCTGCAGAATGATTCCTCAGAGAAGGAGCAGTACAGTGTGCCAGCTTCCCAACACCAATTATTATGGTGACATGAAGGAGTGTTATCTTTTACTGGGGTCCGAGGGGAATACTTCCATCCTGTTCAAAACTCAGTGGAGCTGACACACATAAAGTACATCATCTCTCTCCTTCTCTTCCTCCTCTCATCTGACAAGAGCAGGAGGTCTGTAGCTCGCCACTGTTGCCATCTGTGTCCCCACGCCATGAAGATTATTTTAGCATCTATCCTCGTTATGTAGGTCCACACAGTTAAAGGTGAAGTGTATAATTTCTATGCCACTAGTGGCTCCAAATGAAACTGCAAAAGTAATGATTTTCGAAGGTTTCTGGCTTTGTAAAGCCTATTTCACATTGCAGCGACAGACGCTGACCAACGGCAACAGAAAAGTTTGGTGGCTTTTGTCGGATCAATGTGTTACCCCTGTCGGCGCCTGTTAGCATTAGTCGTTGCTTGTTTTCAGAGACTGAACAATTGGCATTTGTCAGGTCGTGGAATGTGTGAGAAGTGAGGCACTGTAATCTGGTGATTGTTGGTGTTGGTTGGTGTCTGCCGGTGAAGTGTGAATTAGCCTTACATCGTTTCAAGTAACAGTTTTGCCCAAGATGATTATCTAATTTCTGCATAACTTTTCTGTGTGAGTTTTGTGTAGGATGGTTGCTTTCTAGACACAACAGCTGAGGAATCTACCTACAAATGGCTTACTTATAGGTAACAGTTTGAAAAATTACCAACTAACAGTTACAAACTTCCATCTTAGCAGATGGTACTTTGTAAAAGAAAAAAAAAAATCTTAAACAGACAAAAACAGTTACCAAAGATGAGTATATTGGGCCCCAAGAGAGTTTTATCAGGCTGTTATTATTTTAACCTTTAGAGGGCAGAAGGCCATGTGACAGTTAGACAAAAATATTTTATGGGCTTTAGTGTTTTCCTCTTGAAGTCTTGGCCATTTTATATTTTGCTTAAAATAAGTATCTACTAAAAACAAACAATGTACATAATCAAATTCCTCTCATCATAAGCAGATAACTAAGTTAGCAAGTCATTTCGGTTTTAGTTGTTCTTCCTTGCCATCTACAAATACATTTTCCAATATATTATTGAACTTGCAAAAAAACACCTAAAGGAGACTCAAACGGTGAGAAACAAGACTCTCTGGTCTGATGAACCTCAATTCCAAGCATCATGTTTGAAGGAAACCAGACACTGGTCATCACCTTAAGAGTACCATCTCAACAATAAAGTGTGGTGGTAGTAGCCTCATGCTGTGGGGCTGTTTTTCAGAGGCAGGGACTGAGGGACTTGTCAGAGTAAAGCTTGATGCAGCAAAATATTGAGCCTTAATGAAAACCCAGTCCAGAGCATTCAGAACCTCAGACCTCAAGAATGTGTCCTTGAGTGGCCTATAGCCAGAGCCTGGGCTTGAACCTAATTAATCATTTCAGAAGAAACCTGAAAATGTCTGCCAGCCCCCATCCAACTTGACAGAGCTTGAGAGGTGAAGAGATGAGGATCATACCCAAAATGGGGGCATGAATACTTATGCAATGTACTTATTTCAGTTGTTTTATTTTTAATACATTTATGAAGCTGTAACAATTTTTGCTTTGTCATTATGGTACGTGGAGTGTAGATTGAGTGTAGAAAAAAATATTTAAAATAGTTTTACACAAGGCAGCAACATAATGTGAAAAAATTAAGAGGTATGAATACTTTCGCAAGACACTGTATTTCTCACAATTCTCCAAACATGACCTTTTTTTTCACAGAATTCTCACAATTCAGAACTTTTTTTTCCAGAATACTGACTTTTCATATTGAGTTTAACTTAAAAATGTTACTTGTAGATACTCATATTTAACTCGTTACTGAGATA
Organism: Cirrhinus molitorella; assembly: GCA_033026305.1. Classification (NCBI taxonomy): domain Eukaryota; kingdom Metazoa; phylum Chordata; class Actinopteri; order Cypriniformes; family Cyprinidae; genus Cirrhinus; species Cirrhinus molitorella. The sequence continues at coordinate 27,978,186 of CM065119.1, forward strand.
ATGTCTTTTTATTATTATAAACTCACAATTGAAAACAAAATTGCTAAAATTCACTATTCTGAGAAAAAACTTAGGAACTTGTGTTATGAACTTGCAATTCTGAGGAAAAAAAATATCTGAATTCTGAGATGTTCAGACAAAAGTAAACTCAGACTTGCATTTTGTGAGTATTTTGAAGTCAAAATTCGGAGATAAACCTTTTTATCTTTTAAGAAACAGGCTTCTGTAGTATAAAGTGCGCTGCCTACAGTAATTTTAAGTAGCAAGTGAAACAGTGTGCAATTCCACAACAACCATTTCAAACAGTAATATGTTACATGCTGCCACATGACAATGTACTATTAACTTAGTGTCATCAGCCAAGTTTCAAACCTCAAAGATTCTCAATTCCAGCAATAAAAAATACATCACCTTCGAGAGCTCCAGACTTCAAAAGAAAAACTGCAAAGATATTGCAAAGTCCCAAGCCACTGAGGACGTTCCAGCCAATCAGACTGGCAGAAATCTACAAAACACAGATCCAGAGGGATGCCACACAGCCAGCTGGCTTTGATGTGACAGACACACATATTCTGCTGTTGTGAGGGAAACTGTGAAACTCTTTACACAATAACATGTTAAAAAACGCTCCCTCAAAAGGCGGGTCACTTCAAAAGGTTCACGTTTCCGTTCCTCTGCTCCGTTTTATGCCCCGGTGGGATCTGGAGAGTTGCCGTTCTCTTGCTGCAGCCCACCAACTGAATCCAGCCCATGAGAAATTTGCCCACTTTCTTACTATCTCCTTGGCAACCGCCATCTTTGATGAAGTGAGAGCCAGTGGTGGAGAACACACTTTAAACTAAAATGCTTTTAAAATACATTCACACAGATGAAGAACAGGCCTACTTTCTAAATCAGGCACACATATCATAAGGCACATGGATACATGAGGGATATAAACGGAAACTCTATGCACAAGATATACAGTAGATGATAAAAATAAGCCTCATTATACATGAGCTAACAAACAAAACACAAGGAAAGGAGGGAGAGAGAGAGAGAGAGAAAGAGATATGCAATGGCTTGCTCTTTCCAGAAGAAAAAAAACAATAAATGGTCTCCTGTGGTCTTCATATGCAATCCACTTATGATGACTTCATACTGGAAAAAGGATTCTCTTTCCACTAATAATGATTTTACTGATGATCTAATGTGCGCACATAAGGTCGATGGCCACAAATATTAAAGCCTAAGATTTAATACTGGTTGCTAGGGTTTTCTGAGTGGTTTCAATAGTCTGATAATTCATTCTGGCCCAAGTCAAACAAATCCACTACCAAGTCTTCATGATTTTGGTCTCTAGAAAGAAATGATTAGAGTAACCTAAGGTCTATTTACACTTGAAATATTTAACCTTGGGTTATCTTGCTGCTCATAATTTACCCGGGGTTTAACGATAAATCTTGGGTATTCATAAACTGATGTTTCACTCAGTACATTGTTTCGCTAGACATATAAAGGTAAGAATTTAACAGTCACTTCTTCACTCTAATTCATGTGTTTTCTATCACCATTTGACATTTTTCCTCTCAAACAATTGAAACGGCTGTTTATACAACACACTGTGTTTCCGTAACTGTCCAAAACACATGAATATGAGGACTGAGTGTCTGTTGATAAGAATCTAACTGTAATAGGTCTTTATCACACTTCTGCGTTCGAAAAGTGGAAGTTTTAAGCAGTAGCATAAAAAACTTCCGCTACAGCCTTTATCAAAGGCTGTGCCCATAGCACAAGATAGTTGTTTTTTTTTTATGAAAAATTCAGCACAGATATGTCTTCTAATAACACCAAATTCAGTTTACAATCATTAACTGAATATTGTGAAACCAAGAATGGTGGCTTTATGATATCTGGACGTACATTACATAACTTAAAAGGGAACGTGCAAGCCATACTCAATGTGCATGCACAACACTTCAGAGTCTGACCACATTATGTTACTACAAAACTGCAAGAAAACAATACAAACAGCATTTCACATTAAAGAGCATGTCAATTAACAAATATTTCCAGCTCATTGATGATTATTCCAAAACAATATTGACCATATTCTTCGTGATTGAGTGTGTTTATTGAATAGCATTATACTTTATACAAAACGGGGGGAAACCATAATAAATATACTGCAAGAATAGTATTAAAAATAAACATGAATCACTCTGATTATTCCTCTGGGAGTAATTTGAGCAGTGTGCTACTATTCATTTAATCTCATGACGGCAACAGTAGCAGTGTTGACAATCGCGTAGATCAGATAATGTTACACAAATGAAGGATGACATACATCAGTAAAAATAAACATGTTGCCATTTATTGCGAAGTCCAACTAAATTAGTTTAATTTTCCTCACTAAACTGCCGTCTGTTCATTGACAATAACACAGGCGGAAATTCCTTTACGCTACTAATCGGAGCATAATGTGACGACACATGGACTGTGAAAAAGGTCTATATTCTAACACTGCATCACTTCACACTGTACAAGTTTGGATAAAATGGTTTCATAATCCTGGGTAAAAAGTGGTGTTAACCCTGCTTCTATGTTACAAGTGTGAAACGTATCTTTACCTGGGGTTTAAAACGGGGTTTAGAACAACAATAAGCCAGGGTTAAGTGCAATCTGAAAAGCCATCTAGAGATTTCAGCCTGATTTGTGATCAGCCAGAGGAAATTTGAATGTCTGATTATACATAGGAGACCTTAAAGAAAATACGACCCAACTGTAGTTTTTTTATTCACCTTATACAACCTATTTTTACGTTTTAAAGTTAAGCGCCCTCTAGCGGGCGTAAAAAAAATGACAGTGTCACATTGGATGTGACGTATGAGTTTTTACACCGATCTCACGGTAATTCAAACATATTTTACTAGGTGTAATTCGCATAAGTGACCACACCTAACCCCACCCTAAACCTACCCCTTACAAAAAAATCATGATTTAAAGTGCATATTCCAAAAAAAAAAAACATGCTATGAGAATGTGTATGTTCTCTGGTATCAAACCTGTGTTCATATGATTACACCACTTTGTAGTGCAATGCTCTACCAACTGAGCTACAAGTAATCCTGAAAGTGCATTGGATACCTGTTGCTGATAGAGGAGCAATTGTTGTATACGCTCTATGGATTTGTGAAAACGACTTACGTCAGGCATATAAGTTGGAGGACATGTTGATACACAGATAAATTTGTGGTTATGCATTACCAATATTTATGCATTATTTTTTGCTAAATTAAATTTTCGTCATTTGGTTATGTCACTTTTTATGACCACTCTTTTCATATCACTCTTTATGTTTATTTTCTTTATTTTCATTCCTTCAGCTTTATTTGAATTAACATAAATGTTTTAATAGTTTTAGTTTACAATAACAATCTTGGTTACCAAATTCCTGTCTGTGGAGTCTGGTCAATGTAAACTCTATTTATTACACAGCTACATGGAATACTAGATTCTAAATGGTCAGTCACCACATTTTGAGGTATGTTTTTCCCCAATAACAACCGGTAAAAACTAATAACACAGGATCATCCAGGTAACTAAGAAAATGCTTTTTCTTTGTGGAAGCTTTGTTTGGTTGGCTAATAAAATATTAAAACTCAAATCAATATTCTGTGTACATTTATTTAATTGTGGTATTGTGGACCCACTCCGTCTTGTTTCATACAAATGCAGCTGCTGCCATTTTGCAACAAATGAAATGGGTTGCAAGATAACTAACAAAAATGGTAAGATTTTAAATCAATGTCTTTTATTACCAAAATTCTTCATGTGGTGAAATGCCATCTAGTTTGATTATGCCATCTAGATCTAATTATTTTGTTTTGTGGCACGTAGCCATGTAATAAGCAGGATAATGTGCATCCAGCCAGTTGTTATTGCAAAATAAAGCCCTTTAGGCTTATACAACATGCTTACGCTGACAGGCTTTTTCTGCGATCACAGCTAGCGGATAGCTTTTATGGTTATTAATGGCTCTTTTTGGTTAAAAATGTTTGCCTTATTTTTGTTGGTGAGGTCAAAGGCAGTGCATCTAATCAAACTCTACAGTATCCTACAGTATCATCTGTCACTTGGTACAAGCTAGCCAAATTAGCCAGACGCCAACATGGACAGGTTGCATGGCATGCTCTGATCTCAGAAAAACTTGAAAAACTACACAATAGAAAATAGGAAAAAATGCATTAAGAATAAACATAGTTTAAAATAAACACAGTCTGAAATCATCTTAATATGTTTATGCAGTTAGCGGCTGAGCATTGCTCATGTTCAGAATCCGTAATATTTGGCCCAGTGTTTCATGTGTTACACTGGTAAATCACACCTCTCCTGTTGTTCATGCATTTACAAAACAGTGAGTTTTCTTATTTAGCTATTTCAGGGCAATATTATTGACAAACAATTTGAAACTTTGTTGGGTTGCCATTCAATGTACAATGTAAAATCTGGGTCCTGAAGCAAAGCCAGTTGAGGACCACTCGTGTAATGCATTCACAAAACTGCTAGTACAGGAAAAGGAAAAGAAAGACCAGAAGAAGAAAACATTTTCAGACAGAAAATGTGAGACACTCACCGCGACTGCCTCGAGCACTTGTTTAACTGCATCAGCTGCGTCTCGTTCGCTGTAGTAGCCCTTCTCCACCACCCTGAAAAATTGAAGGCACCATTTGGTCTCCAGTGTAACACCATATTGAGTGCACAAACACTGGTTGACTCTTTTTCCAATTTTCACTTCATTATTTTCCAGCCTTAGTGTGAGTCAGCCACACCTCAGCACACAGGATGAATGGAGACGTTTCTATCGATTTTTCTTAAGAAGAGGCTTTCTTTTAAATGACTCATGTTGACACAACTGTATGAAAATGGGAAATAAAATAACCCTGAATGAGGATAAAATTGAGTGTATAACAGTAAAATCAGTGGGTTTCACAATAATAAGTGTTCCTCTATTAAAGTGTCGTTTCGCTATGTGATTAGAAAACAGACAAGCACTTTTTATTCTGTAACAACTGAAGGTTAATTCAGGTCTTATCACTTTTTCTAGGTTTTTCACTAGACCAACATTTTGGAACATTTGATTGGCAGGGCATCTGTTAAAACCTGCAGTTGGCAATTTCTACTGGATTTAACCACCAACAAAAATGAATGTAGTGGGTTATAAAATAATTTAGGTTAATTCAGTAATAATAATTTAGATTACCACTTAATTTAACATGCCATTTTAGCAGGTTCAACAAAGGTGAAGTTGTGATGGCACAACTTTACTTATTTACTTATACAATTTTACTCATAAATAAATAAAAACCTACTTAGTTTTGACAACCCTTGTTATATATAAAATCGCAATTAATCACAACCTAAATAATTTATAATATTATTTTAATATTACATCAATAATATAATAATATTTATATGTAGCAATAGCCAACAATACACTGTATTGGTCAAAATGATTTATTTTTTCTTTTATGCCAAAAATCATCAGGATAATAAATAAAGATCATGTTCCATGTAGATATTTTGTAAATGTCCTACCATAAATATATCAAAACTTAATTTTTTATTAGTTATATGCATTGTTAAGAACTTCATTTGGACAACTTTAAAGGCAATTTTTTTGCACCCTCAGATTCCAGATTTTCAAATAGTTGTATCTTGGACAAATATTGTCCTATCCTAACAAACCATATATAATTTGCAATTATAAAATCGCAATTAAAAAAAAAAATGCCCCATATGACTGGTTTTGTGGTCCAGGGTATTTGTATTTCTATATATAATGTATATATAATTTATATTATATATAAATATAACTAAACAGCTTTTTATTTAATATTTTCCTTAAATTAGACAGTCCTCTTTTGTGTTTGTGTCAACTGAAAATACACAAAATTATGTAAAATGCCTGTTTTTGCAGAGTGACCTCATAAACACTGTCTTAAATTAGTTACAAGGTCTTAATTGACCATAAAGAGTTGAAATTGATGTGTGTCTGAGATTTGCGTCATGAGCATCAGGTTTCATAGAGACTGCACTGCTTTTAAAGTAAGAAAGAAAAGAACAAGAGAAATCACTCACTGATCTGCTCTCTAATTAACTTTTTTTCTATACTCAGTTTATAGTTTATCCATATATATAATTTACAGTTCATGTGAAGTTCAAGTTCACTTAAAATAAAAGTTGTTATATTTTTCAAAGCGTATTAAATGTTAAAAAATGGCTTTTAATTACTGTAATTGTACTGTTGTACAATTGCACTGTTGAATCGAAGGAAAAATACATTTAATAGAGTCATCAGTAGAAGTATTGGTATCAGTGATGCTGGCCTTTATTAATTATAGGCTACTTAGTAAAAAAAAAGTCATACAATAACCCTGGACCATAAAACCATAAGGGTACATTTTTTGAAATTGAGATTTATCCTTTATCTGAAAGCTGAAGAAATAAGCTTCCATTGATGTATGGTTTGTTAGGATAGGCCAATACTTGAAAATCTGGAAAAAAAAATATTAATTTAAAAAAAATTATAATAAAAAAAATATTAAGAAAAACGCCTTTAAAGTTGTTCAAATGAACATCATAGCAATGCATATTACGAATCAAAAATTACGTTTTGATATATTTACGGTAGGAAATTTACAAAATATCTTCATGGAACTTTACTTAATATCCTAATGATTTTTGGCATAAAAGAAAAATCTATAATTTTCATACAGTGTATTTGTTGACCATTGCTACAAATATACTTGTGCTATGTATGACTTTTTTAATGGTCCAGGGTCATTTATACATATATATTATATTAATATGCGATTAATCACAATTAATTACAGAATAATGTGACAGCTGTTGTCAAATTAGCAAGGAATTAAAATGTTTTCATGAGTTTCTCCATGAAAGTTGAGTCAAGTAAGTAATTTTTTCTACCTATTTTTGTCATCTAGTAAAAGCCAAAAAGTCTGTTTGCTTTGAAAAGCAATAACTTTTTCTATCCTCAACAAGGTATTATATCTGTAGCACAAACAAGTTAGGCCTCATGAGAAAGTGCTAACTCTAAGTATGAGTAGTAGAAATAATGATTTTTGCCTTAGCAAACACTCTTAATTACAGTTCTGGGGAAAAGTGTCAATGCACAGCATGGAGTTCACAACTTAATCAGCCATTATTAGCATGTAGCACTTTACCCCCCTTGTGAACTGACCTGTCAAATAATTCTCCGCCGGTAACAAGTTCTAACACGAGGCTAATCTCTGCAGGGGTCTCAAAGATCTCCTTCAGTTTGATCTGTCAGAAAACAGCATGAAAAAGAAGAGAGAGCATTTCACTGGAGGAATTCAAAAACATCATATGATTAATTATTGATGTAGACTACGGTAGCTATAATGTCTGACTAACATTTGCATAACTAGACCTTACTAAATCAAACACAGACAGCACTGCAGAGACAGGATGAACATCTAAGCGAGCGTTCTTGTAGATTTATGCATATTTTAGGCTGTGAAACACTGTAACTGCCCCTTTAGACTTACTATATTTGGATGAGAGAGACGCAGTAATACACCTATCTCCGTTCGTACAATCTTCTTGTCAACCTGAAAGAACAACCAAGTTATTGTCTGAGTACAAAGTGAACAAGGTGCACAATTATAAAGCCATTACAATCGGGTAAAGTGTAATAGCAACATCAACTCATCGCAGAGGGAAAAACTTAAATAATAAGTAAACCAAGCACTTTTCAACTTTTAAATGGAATATTCTGTTCTGATTTTCTTTTATGAAACACAAAAGTTATTTTGCTGGATTTGTTATATATACAGTCAAACTGAAAGAGTGTTAGTTTTTCCCCCCCAGAACGGATGAACGTACATATGGTACGTTTTATATGACGTTTGTTTTGTAGGTGTCACCATGGTTCTGACTTGAAATGTCCGTTGAGTGGCAGTATAACTCTAATGACGTTTTAAAATAACTTACCATCTGCACTACACCTAAACGTACCTGATAGTATGAATGAAAGTGAATGTGACATAAAAAATGGCCCTGGACTTTCTGGCACAGAGCGGCCCACCACACCCGGTCTGCAACACACCACACCATAAACCCACTAGCTCATTATGCACAGAGCAATTTTAAATTTTTACACCACTTAATAACATAAACATATAACAGAATACAGAAATAAAAAGCTAACCTTTTTTAATAACCTTTTTTTAAATTATTATTCTTATTAACATTAATGAATGATTGGCATACCTCTTTAGAATTTGTCTTTCCTGGTGTATATGATAAACAAGAATTTTTTTCACATCTGTTTTAGAGGGACAGTTTAATATCACTAAAGTTAAATACCTACCATAATATCAGTCCATATGACACAATGCTCTGCTCTGCTCTAGAACACTTGGAATGTACAGAATGTGGACTGTTTTTATAGTGCTTTTCTATTGGTCTTTATAAAAATCATTCTCATTTGCTGCTCAAGAAACATTTCTGATTGTGTTGAAAGCAGTTGTGCTGGTTTATATGGAAAATGTGATACAATTCAGTCTAGGTTAATATTAAAAATATACACTGCTCAAAAAAATTAAAGGAACACTTTGAAAACACATCAGATGTCAATAGGGAAATATATCATGATGGATATCTATACTGATATGGACTGGGTCATGTGTTAGGAATGAAAGGATGCCACATGGTTTGATGGAAATGAAAATGATTAACCTACAGAGGGCTGAATTCAAAGACACCCCGAAAATCATGCAGCAGGTTAATCCATTATGCTGAAATTTCATTGCATTAACTCAAAATGGTGCTCAGTAGTTTGTATGGCCCCCAAGTGTGTGTATGCATGCCTGACAATATCGGGGCATGCTCCTATTAAGACAACAGATGGTGTCCTAGGGGCATTTCCTCCCAGATGTAGACCAGGGAATCACTGAGCTCCTGGACAGTTTGGGGTGTAACCTGGTTGCGTCAGATTGACCAAAACAGAATGTTCCAGAGGTGTTCTACTGAATTTAGATCAGGCAAGCAAGGGCACCATTCAATGGTATCAATTCCTTCACCCTCCAAGAACTGCATGCATACTCTCCAGGCATTGTCTTGCACCAGGAGGAACCCAGGACTCACTGAACCAGCGTAGGACCTGACAACGGGTCCAAAGATTTCATCCTGATATGTAATGGCAGTCAGGGTGCCATTGTCTAGCCTGTAGAGGTCTGTGCATCCCTTCATGGATATGCCTCCCCAGACCCTCACTGACCCACCACCAAACGGGTCATGCTGAACGATGGTACAGGCAGCATAACGTTCTCCATGGCTTCTCCAGACCCTTTCACGTCTGTCACATGCGCTCAGGGTGAACCTGCATTTATCTGCGAAAAGAGGGTGCCAATGATGGATCTGTCAATTCTGATGTTCAATGGCAAATGGCTCCATGGTGCTAGGCAGTGAGCACAGGCCCCACTAGAGGACGTCGGGCCCTCAGGCCACCCTTATGAAGACTGTTCTGAATGTTTGGTCAGAGACATTCACAACAGTGGCCTGCTGGAGGTCATTTTGTAGAGCTCTGGCAGAGCTCATCTTATTCCTCCTTGCACAAATGAGCAGATACCAGTCCTGCTGATGGGTTAAGGACCTTCTACAGCCCTGTCAAGCTCTCCTAGAGTACCTGCCTGTCTCCTGGAATCTCCTCCATCCTCCTGTGAGTGTGCTGGGAGACACAGCAAACCTTCTGGCAATAGCACATATTGATGTGCCAACCTGGAGGAGTCGGACTACCTGTGCAACGTCTGTAGGGTCCAGGTATCACCTCATGCTACCAGCAGTGACAGTGGCTTTTCCACATGCAAAACTAGTGAAAAACAGTCAGAAAACATGAGCGGGAAAAAATGTCAGTTGCATCCACCTGTAAAACCATTCCTGTTTTGGGGGTCATCTCATTGTCGACCATCTAGTGCACCTGTTGTTAATTTCATTAACACCAAAGCAGCTGAAATTGATTAACAACCCCCTCTGCTACTCAACTGACCAGATCAATATCACATGAGTTTAATTAAATTGATGCTATACTCTGATTAAAAAGTGTTCCTTTAATTTTTTTGAGCAGTGTATATAAAGTAATACTTTTATTCAACAAGGTTGCATTAAATCGATTTAAGTGACAGTAAAGATGTTTATACTTATAACAAATGATTTACATTTCAAATAAATGCTGTTCTTTAACTTTGTATTAATCAAAAAAAGTTGCAATGTATCACAGTTTCCAGAAAAACATTAAACAAAAACTGTTTTTAGTAATGATAAAAATAAGAGTCATAATTGATGATAACTAATAAAGGATAATAATGAATCACAAAACTTTCATGCACTTGAAAGTGAAAATCTTTAGATTTACAATGTTCTAGAGTAGTTTGAGAACGTTATTTTAGGTTAATGTGTTTTTATTTTTAAACATTTTCGTAGGCACATGAAATTACAGAAGAAAGCCTGGATAGAGATTTACAAACACTTTTATCTTATGTTGTGATGAATAACGTAAATGGCATTAAGAAAATGGAAAAGGCCAGTAGTCTGCATCCCTGAAAATGTATATTTGTCGTATAACAGTTGTTTTATATCGTAAACAGTTAGCAAATACTGCTGAATTGTCTCACCATTCATCTGCTTACATTTTACCTCAGCTCGAAATGTCACGCAGCTCTGTTTACTCTGCGGTAAATCCCACCTTCTACACTTTGATTGGCTTTTTGAAACATTTTGACATTGACGAGCAGTTTTGAGCCGCTGCACTGAGCCGACCCAGAGTGCACCAATTTTATCAGAATGTTTGAATCAAGTGGGCCGTGTGGGCTACTCGTCCAGGCTGATGGACGTATAGACTATGTACATTTTCTATAATTCATTCTTTATATATATTTATGCATTTGCCACAATTGCCAGATGTCTAATCTGCCCATGGTTATTGTTACTTTCATTCTATTTTTACACTATCAGCCATCTTTACTAGTTCTTGCAGAAACTTTCCACAACATTTATATGCAGTGCCAACAATATAATGCGTTATATATTATAGCTCAATAACATAATATAATTACACATGCATTAGAGAGGCTTAAAATAGCATAAAAAACACAAATGACGGTGCAAATAGAAAGGTATATGGAGTACTGCTCTACAACAGCTCTGGCTGACAGCAATTATTTCCCATCATGCATCAGAGTGATGTAGAGAAATGGAGACAACAACAGTGAGGTCTTTAAGATCTTAACAGCTGGAAGGAAGTCCTGGCCAGAAACTCCTTGGCTGTAGGAGGCAGAACAAAGGCAAGAGAACAAAGCCTGGTAACATGTGGAGAGAAATGTGTCAGTGCACTTACTGTTTTTTTCAGCATTTTCACAGCATAGTGCTTCTGGGTGCCTTTCTGACGACATCGGAACACCACTGATGTGGCTCCCCTGCAAAAGAGAAAAATACTAAATGACTTAGTTACAAACAATTCAATTGTATTCCATGAATTAATTTTGATATATATAAATCTCAATTTCGAAAAAATTTACACTTATGACTGGTTTTGTGGTCCAGGGTCACATATTATGATCTGTAATATATTTGGCAATGCGTGATGGCAAAGCTGAATTTAGTCTTTAGTATCACATGATCTTTCAGAAAACATTCTAATTTGCCGATTTGGTGATCAAGAAACATTTTTATTATTATCAAAGTTGTAAAGAGTTGTGTTCAGGTTCTTTGATGAATAGAAAGTTTTGCCTCAATGTAAAAGTCTTTGATCAGTCTCTTAGAGTTCAAAATATAGGCTAACTAGGTACAGTTACTGAAGTACTTTAATGGCTCATTTCCACTGAGAAGTATGGTTCAGTACGGTACAGTACAGTGCACAATTATTTCAGTTTTTGTTGTCAGAAGGTGTGTACATTTGGTATATTTTACTTAAAAATAAAACTGAATGCATCCTTGCTGAAAAACAGTAGTGTACATTGATATAAGTGTCGAAATATAAACTGAACCTTAAAATTTATTTTATTGACAGCATACATGTGACATGCACTAAAGACAATGTGTGTTTTCACATGTACAAAAAAAATAAATAAAATATATATATATATATATATATATATATATCGCTCACATTTTCGTTAAAGCATTAAAATTCTTTACTTCATACAAAAATGGTGTTTAAAGATGATGGAATTACTCAACATGTAAAAAATAATTTGCTATTCCTTTGAATTGTCAAAAATGACAATATTAAGACTGCAACAAGACCTTAAATGTGACCCTGGACCACAAAACCAGTCTTTTGAAATTGAATAAATAACAATAAATAAGCTTTCCATTGATGTATGGTTTGTTAGGATAGAATGATATTTTTTTCCAGGATACAACTATTTCAAAATCTGGAAACTGCGGGTGCAAAAAAATTTAAATATTGAGAAAATCACCTTAAATTGTCCAAATTAAGTTCTTAGCAATGCATATTACTAATAAATAATTTGATACATTTACGGTAGGAAATTTACAATGCATATTACTAATAAATAATTTGATACATTTACGGTAGGAAATTTACAAAATATCTTCATGGAACATGATCTTTACTTAATATCCTAATGATTTTTTGGCATTAATAAAAATCGATCACTTTGACCCATACAATGTATTTTTTGCTAATGCTACAAATATACCTGTGCTACTAAGACTTTTGTGGTCCAGGGTCACATATATCATACATTTTAACATTAGACCGGTTTGATAGAAACTCTTGCTAACCTTGCTGTCAAATCAGAAAACCAACTGTATATTATCATACTCCTTGTGGTCCTATACATTTTTATTTTACACTCTGTATTAATTTTACATGGACATGAAACTATCTGTGAATTCTAAACAGGATTAAACTGCAGTTAAGTATTGCTATGGGTGGCATGGCCTGTCCTACTTAAACCTACAGAGCAGTGTTACACCTGGGCAACCGTACATCTTTAATTACTTCCGTTTTCCTTCCCTACAGACCCTAGACACTGAACAACTGCTCTGATCCTCTGTAGAATATACATTACAAAATACACAGTACCAAAACACAAATGATTCGACCATTCAAGCTATTTAGATGAGCATTACTTTCCATCTGGTAACTACTGGCACAGTGTTTGCTAACAAAAGTATTACTATTATTATTGTTCATACTTACGTATATTGTTCATGATTAGTATATTAAGTAATAAACATGTAACCTATATTGCATCACTACTGTTACAAGCACATCTTCAGAGAATTGGGGGTGGGCTCTTTTGACTTATCAGCTAGTAAGCAACTGCATAACAGCCTAGAAACCACACACACACACACACACACACACACAACTCCTTAGCAATGAATTAACAAATAGTATAAACTGAAATAAGGACACTGGAAACAGGCCTGGCTACAGAATCAAATCACTAATAGTGCTTCTTAAATTAGTGAGGGTGCTCTAACCTAACCTGTGATTGGCTACATTGCTCAATGCTGCACGACAAAACTGATGTCCAGAACACAAACCATAACGTACTGGATAGTTTGCCAAATCTGCAATGAAATGCTATTATTAGGCTACAGTTTTAACTGAGGGTGCTACTGATTTTGTTTGAGGATTCTGCTTAGCACCCTCTAGCACCCTTATAGTAATGGGCCTGACTGGGAAAACATGTTTCTATCTATATAAAGTCAAACCAAAATTTATTCACTATAGTTTAGAAAATGCTAATAAAATATGACAAGAACTGAATTACAGTTAAACCTAAATTTATTCAGACACTTTCAACATTTCTCACATTATCACATTATTCGGTAAAGTTTAGAAAATGGTAATGTTAAACTGTGTCAAAACAAGTTTCATTTTGATAATGTCAGATAACTTTGATAGAAAGGTATGTAACAAAACACGGTCAGGTAAAAGTGTCAAATCAAATTTTTGGTCCCAAATGTTTATCAGTTTTACTGAAAGTGCACTATATAAAGAATTTTGGGTATAATATGTCACAGTTTACTTTATTTTGCTATCCTCATATATAAATGAACTATAGTGTCTTGCACCCACTTGTAAAAAATATTATCAAAAAATACATATGGTGTCTGAATAATTTTTGGTTTGACTGTATAACAACTGCTCAAAAACACGCCTAGCACATTCTAGCAAAAGCACAGCAATGCCCTTGTAAGCACCCACAACATCCTAGCAAGACGTTAAAACTAGTTGTTGTTTAGCTTTGTGAGTTTTCAACCTCTTAATATCTGATTCATAATCAGATCACTTAATACGGTATTTCACTGGCACAGGACCAGTACAATATGTTGGAAGCAAGCGACAGCCAGCAGTTACAAACAAGCATCTCAGCTGGAAAGTGTCCAGTGTGCAAATAAATGAAATTTGGGTGGACAGCTTGGCTAATGCAATTAAAGCAGAGAGGCCACCTCAGTGTCCAAGAACTAGCATCTGGGTACTCATTAGGAGACTGGTGCCAGATCCACACAGCTATAGATCCCCTCCCTCTCTCTCTCTATGCTGACCGTAAACTCCCACTGACTCTACATGTGAATAGACATCGGGCGAGTGTAGGAACCGGCTTATGGCTCCAATCTGCTCCACATAATCCCCATGCAGGTCCCAAAAATATTGATTTCAGTTGGTTATATAACCACATTTGAAAGAATCCATATACCTGCCAACATCAGCTGGCAATCAGCAAAGTACCTCTGTGCATAGAGAACCCTGTTTAGACTTTCTCTGAATCCTTAGCAGAGATGTAAAGTACTTGAGTAACTGCTATTTTCCATATTTATTTTTAAGTGTTGCTCCCATATTTTGAATTATGCATTGTATTGTGTTTTGTTTTAGAGTTGAAGGGAATCTCTATACAATAAATGGAAAAGAAGGGGGGACTTGATATGGATTTTTTATGATCTCTTTGGCACACCAAAATTTTGCTATAATGGACTCTCAGTGGAGAGACAGAAAACTTTCAAACCTCTGATTCTTAGCCTGTGAATGGGACTCATAATGCTTCAGTTCATTTAATCATTACAAAGTTTATAAATGGACATGGCAGAAGGATCTATATTAATGAGGATCCTCAGCCTGAGGGTGATGACAGGAAATGGACTGTCCACTTCCCCTGTCCAAGTGTCTGACATCGACTCATTCAAAACACCACACACATAACCTTAACACAAACATACAAATACAGCAGGACAACAGGTTTACCTGAGAACACCTTTTGTGACCAGTTGACTTTAATTATACTTGTCTTTAAATTAACTGCATTATTCAACAGTTGCCTCATTCTATAATAATCTATTTAGCTGTTAAGTAATATTATTTCTTGCCATAAAGGAAATTTTACAGAAGTGAACAAGGGTCATTGTTATTTAATTCTGTCAATGATGCAATATTGATGGAACAATGAATATGCTGATCCAGGGTTGTATATTATATTATATTATATTATATATTTTTACATTTTTGAGAACATGTTTTAGTGTCAATTGCATGCAAAATTGCCTTATCTTTATCAAAGGATAAACGATTAGTTGAGATCTTAATAAATCCTCCACTGATAAGTTACTTCATCTTTATTAATGAAGTCAAGCTCCTTCTATTGTAGCATTCACTCCTTGGAATGAGATGCTAGAGGGATTTCCATCTCATTACCTCCCAACTGGACTATTTAGCATTGTTTGATTAACCACTTGCATGTGATTAGAGGCATTTAATTGTAAGGTGATTAGGCAGTTTTGTAACACAGTTTTCCAGGAGCATAGATAATTTAGAAAATGCAGCTTACAACTAAATTACAAAAAATAAGGTATTTTGTGGCAGTTACTACTAGCACCAAACCTAGAGGAACAGAAACAGCTGACTATACCTTCAGGTTAAAGGATTAGTTCGCTTTCAGAACAAAAATTTACAGATAATGTACTCACCCCCTTGTCATCCAAGATGTTCACGTCTTTCTTTCTTCAGTTGTAAAGAAATTATGTTTTTTTTAAGGAAAACTTTTCAGGATTTCTCTCCATATAATGGATATGTATGGTGCCCCCAAGTTTGAACTTCCATAATGCAGTTTCAATGCAGCTTCACAGGGCTCTAAATGATCCCAGTTGAGTAATAAGGGTCTTATTTAGTGAAACCATCTGTCATATTTGAAACAAATTGACAATTTATATACTTTTTAACCTCAAATGCTCATCTTGTCTCATCTCTGAGATTCGCATGCATAGCCTGTGTGATCTGGGTTACAGTTAGGGTATGTCAAAAAACTCCCATCTCGTTTTCTTCCCCAACTTCAAAATTGCGCCAACATCGCTACAGATATAACAATCTAGTGTTTACAAAGTGAACATACAATGAAGATCAACGGCCTTTACAAAAAAACTGCATTGTAGGATGATTTTGAAGTTGAAGACAAAAACAAGATGGGATTACGGATCATGTACGCATGTGCATCGCAGAGACAAGACAAGACGAGCATTTGAGGTTAAAAAGTATATAAATAGTAAATTTGCTTTGAAAATAACCAATTGTTTTGCTAGATAATACCCTTTTTCATTGGCTGGGATCGTTTAAAACCATTTGAAGCTGGATTTAAACTGCATTTTGGAAGTTTAAACTTAGGGGCACTATAGAAGTTCATTATATGGAGAGAAATCCTGAAACTTTTTCCTCAAAAAACATCATTTCTTCACGACTGAAGAAAGAAAGACATGAATATCTTGGATGACAAGGAGGTGAGTACATTATCTGAAAATTTTTGTTCTGAAAGTGAACTAATCCTTTAAGCTAAACTACCAAAATTAAAGGAGACCTATTATGCCCTTTTTACAATATGTAATATAGATCTCAGGTGTTGCCAGATTGTGTCTGTAAAATTTCAGCCAAAAATACCCCACAGGTCATTTATTATATTGTTTTACAAACTTATTTTGAGAGAATAGGGCTTTTCCAGAATAGGGCTGTGCCTTTACAGCTCATTACTCAGATACTCTTTTATAATTTCTACCGCACTGAATTCATGCATTTTAAATCCATATTAGTTTAAACTTCTGATATACGCTTTTCTGAGTGCACACATCTGAATCACGTGCACAGAAAGTGGCTGTCACATGGCATGTGAGTATTAAACTAAGTTCTCTTTCATGTCTTATTGTGCTTAAATGGTCAAATACGCACAAGTTCATGTTAAAAACACATTTGCAAAGTTACAAAAACAGTTGGTTATGTCTGTGAAGGTAAAACGCTGCTAAAAATTGCATGTTTATATTAGATCTGTGTGGCAGCACCGTAATATACAATAAATAAATCAATAAATCCACTGCTCTCTTGTCTCCTCTGAGACTGGGACTCAAAATAGTGTTCTGCACTCTTCTATGTAGCCAACGACAGAACAGTTATAACAGCCATAACAGCCTGACAACTTGTAAACATAACTTGTTTTCCGGGTGGATGGATAAAAACTTCCACACTCTGATCTCGGGAAATTGCAAAAAGTTAGATTGCAAATCAGATTTGAGCTTGCTGTTTTAAGAAAGTTTTTGCTATTCTTGTGTACAATATAGTCTACAAACTCTCTATAGATGAGCAGTCAACGGCTGAAAGTAGTTCAGATCCACCAAGCCTAAACTTTCAAATCTTGTTCCAGGAAAAAAAAAAAAAAAGAAGAAAATAACCTGTTGAATAAACTGTATTGCACTCCTTTTGAATGCAAACAGGATGGCAGATGGTAGTCTTTCCCATTATAAACCTCAATCACTATTAACAGCTCAAAATCAAACAATACTCATCACGTTAATACTATCACACTGTGAATGGGAGACAACGAGGGCAAAAGGACTACATCCACCAGTTACAGCAGATCATTATGAAACACATATGAGGTGATGATGATTACTCTCAAGGAACCTTGATTATCAAGTCTGTCCACTGACTAGCACACTACAGCACCATGTGTATGTCTGGCATGATTACCATTTTTAGAATTTGTAGTGTTTTATTTTGTTTGTTTGTTTCAATATACAGTGCCTTGCAAAAGTATTCACACAGCTTAATTTTTTCATGTTTTTATGTTTAGCATTTGGCAATTATCTGCAAGTTCTGTCAGGTTGGATGGGGACAGATGTTCATTTTCAGGTTTCTCCAGAAATATTTGATTGGGTTCAAGCCCAGGCTGTAGCTGGGCCACTCAAGGACATTCACAGAGTTGACTATCAGCCACTCTTACTGTGCGCTTAAGGTCATTGTCCTGTTGGAAGGTGAACCTTTTACCCAGTCTGAGGTTCTGAATGCTCTGGACTGGGTTTTCATTAAGGCTATCTCGTTATTTTGTTGCTTTCCTTCTACTCTGAAGAGTCCTTCATTACCTACTATTGAAAAACAGTCCCACAGCATGAGGCTGCTACCACCACGCTTTACTTTTGGGATGGTACTCTGCAGGTGATAAGCAGTGCCTGGTTTCCTTCAAACATGATGCTTGGAATTGAGGTTCATCAGACCACAGAATCTTGTTTCTCACAGTCTGAGGGTCCTTTAGGTGCTTTTTTCCAAATTCCAAGTATGTTTTCATGTGTCTTCAATGAGGAGAGGATTGAGTTTGGCACCCAAAAATGAAAATTCTGCACACCACTACAAAGCCCAGACTGGTAGAGTGTTGCAGTGAAGTCCTCCTTCTGTAGGTTTCTCCCATCTGTATATGTGATCATGGAGCTCAACTAGAGTGACCACCAGGTTCTTGGTCACCACTATAGCCCTTTTCCATCAATTGCTCAGTTTGGCCAGGAGGCCAGCACTAGGAAGATTGATTGTTTAAAACTTCTTCCAAAAAGCGTAACAAAGACTACTTGCTTCTGTGAACCTTCAATGCAGCAGAATGTTTCCTGAACTCTTCCCCAGATGTGTGGCTTGATGCAATCCTGTTTCTGAGCTCTAAAGGCAGTTTTTTTTTACCTCAAGGCTTGGTTTTTGCTCTGATATGCATTTTAGACTTTTTATTAAATCATACCCATTCAATTAAATTTGCCACAGGTTAACTTCACTCAAAGTGTAGTAACATCTGCAAGAAATATAAATGCTTCTAAGTAAAATTTCAACTGTCCCAGATACTGTCCCAATTTAAGTTTTTTATTTGTAATAAATTTGTAAAGATGTTAAAATGTTGTTTTCTGCTTTACCATTATGGTGTATGGAGTGTCGACTGATGTGGAAAAAAAGTAATTTAAAGCAGTTTAACAAAAGGCAGCAACATAACAAAACATGAAAAAAAAGGGTATGAATACTTTCACAAGGCACTGTATTTTTAAAAAGGTGATTAATCCATGTATATTTTACTGATTGATTCATCCTGAATGGTCAGTGCCGTATTTCAGTCATGCAAAAATATATCACACAGCCAGAATTACATTCATAATATAGCGAAGCCTCTCATATGTTACTGCTTAAATAAGACTGTTTCAGTTCTTCCACTAAATTCAACTGCATCATGATTCAACTGCAACTATTTCATGCCAAAGGTTTGCAATTTTAAAGATACTGCATGGATTAATGTAATCTTGATCTAACTGCAGTACTGATAGCATAGAACTGTAAATAATGTTTTGGATAAATGTGGCTCTCTCACTGTAACCGCATACATCAAATGGATCCTTAACAGTAGCGTTCTTGTGCACTTAATGCACAGCTGAGTCAGTGTGGAAGTGTATGTTACACAAGCTGCTCCTGTTTCTGTTTTCTACTTTCTGAGCATTATATAATCACAGCAGAGACTGAGAGAGAGTGAGTGTGAGAGGGAGGAAGAGTAGCTCTCTGGGGAGTGTGGTAGGCTTCATTATTCAGCTCGCTCTGCCTTCTTCAGGACCTGGGCGGTTTGCATCTGGCCCCATTTTACAAGAGTCCAGCATCTATATCCATGCAACATGATTGGCCAGCTATGAGCTGATAATGCTAATATATGAACTTCTATAACCTCTATTCATGGCATTCTTTGTTTCAGATCCATTTTAGAGATTGATCTAAAGCACACATATCACAAATATAATAGTTCACCCAGAAATATAAATTCTAACATCATATACTCACCCTCATGTTGTTCTAACCCTGTATGCATTGCTTTATTATGGTGCACACAAAAGAAAATATTTATTGCAGTGTTTTATGTAATGCAGTGTTGTTAAGCTAAATCTATTTCAGTAATTGAAATAAAGCTGAAAAAGAATTAAAATATAAAAATTATATTTAGAAAACACAAAAAATTCAATTGTGGCAACTAACTAAAAAAATATTTTAAGTATTAAAATGAAAGCTACTGTATATAGAGATCTATAAAAAAAAAGATAAAGCACATAGCAAAATTATTACATAGCAAAAATACTATTAATAATAATGATTAATTATTAGAAAATCTCATTTTCATTTTTGGGTGAACTGTCTCTTTAAGGCAAACATCACTATTGCTTATTTATGGCTGTGGATTTCAACAAACCCGTAACCCAAATTATTAAACTTCGGCACAAATTCACAACCATTTATACCATACAAATGATTTTAATGATTTTAATGTTTAATGTCAGACTTACAGTTTTCACCTAGCGGAAACAGATGAAAAAATCCTAATGTATCAATTACATGGATGGAGAGACCTGGGCAATATCTTGGGACTAGAATATTTTCAAGATTTGGAATGGCCTCTTTAGACCAGTAAGCAACCACCTCTAATAAGCTTGCAACGCTCTAACAACCATCAAGAACACCCTAGCAACCACATAGAAATTGCTAAAAATGTGCAGAATACCTTGGCGTACACATACAAAAGGTCCCAAATACGACCTTAACACTATGGTATTTTCAGAACCTTGGAGTACTAAGCAAATCTAAAGGTACAATTATTTGAGTACCATGATCTGATATCATTACTGTACTATGTTACTGCCACATTACCACAGTTTTGCCCTCCACATCACACTAGCATCTTGGCAGTGACTGTTGCACAGGCAAGAACCGCTCACATTTTTCCTGCAAATATAAAAATCTGAGTTCATTTGTAATGTTGTGCATCGGCGCTGTCCGGTAAGTAATCACATCAACAGATATATTATACCCCCGTCAGCACAGATGCATGTGATTCTTTTATTCCAAGATTAATTGCATTAACTGAATTTATCTTTAAGTGCCCGCAGATACCCATCACTCTCAGCTGAGCGGATGGCAAAGTTGATTTGTCTTGCTTCCGCAGGCTGCTCCATATGCGGGTGTTGTGCTCTAATTCGTTCATGCGCTGGGTTTCCGTTCCTCAAATTAGACACCTTGATTGCGATTGTTCAGCATCTGCCATAAAACCTCAGAAGATTGCAAATAGCTTTATAATTAGGCCTTGTTAATTTTCACCAAATGTCATTTTTACTTAAAAAAAAAAAAACGTGAAAAAATGAAACAAAAGGCCTTTGTAGGATACATATTTTCATTCAGTGGAAAGTTATTGCACAGTAAGAATTTATATGTTCCATGTTCCTTAAATGTGTTCATAAGTGTTCAGACTTTGGAACAGGTCTCTCTGAGCATCTAGAAAGTACAGACTGTAACTCTCATCTTGGCTGATATAGTAGTGTGGGGCAGCCATTGTTAGAGAAGCAAACAATTTATGGGCATTCAGCAACAATTCATGGCCCACCCGTCACAGATCGATGAATGTTCCCCCTCCTACGCACCGTGCTGTGCCCAGTCCGGAGATGCTGAAACACCACAATCTGATTATCCAAGACAATTTATGTTCAGCACGAACATAAAATCTTACATGTCAGATATTTTAAAACACCAAAAATGTGTAATATACCAACTCATCATCACACACTCTTAAAAATAAAGATACCAAAAGGAAGTAGTCCGTGACTGTGCTCCGGCAGGGGGTCTCCTTCGCCCCCTCCGCATGTGGGGCATCATGTCTGTTTTCTCCACGGTTCTTATCGTGTTTCCCCTTCATATATCCATAATTTAGGTATATTTCCCTTACAATCCCACATGACTTAAGTTTCATCATTGTTTCACTCCCCAACGGTTGCTTCAGAGATCTGGCACCCCTGGTGGGCCCGTTAATCCGGTTCACAGGGCATTGGACAGGTTACGTGTTGAGTCCATTTGTCCCGACACGCTTGCCTGTCAGCATTTGTACCTCACGGTTCAGTATTGTGTCGTTTTCCATGGGTAGACCCCAAATACGTCACTCGACGTAACAGCGGAGTGAACGACTGAGGGGGAACGTCTAGGTTACATCTGTAACCCCTGTTCCCTGAAGGAGGGAACAGAGATGTTACGTCCCCCTGCCACAATCCTGAACTGTGCTGAATGACGGGTTGCGGCTCAGCTTCTCAGCAAAAACCTGAATGAGTGGATGCATGCCGCCATCTTATATACCAGTATGTACGGGGGAGTGGCTAGTCATGCAACTTGCACTCGCCAATGTTCATTGGCCTTTTCTCTTTAGCTCAGAGGTGATAGGGCTCTCAAGTACGATCCCAAATACGTCACTCGACGTAACGTAACGTTAAAGGTGTAATCTAGACATTCTAAGAACTAATAACTACACTCTTAAAAATAAAGGTTCTTTATTGGCATTGATGGTACCATAAAGAACATCCATGGAACACAGAAAAGGTTAATTATAGTGGAAAAAGCTTCTTTAGATTTTTAAAATGTTCTTTAAAATGGTTCTTTTAAGAACAGTTGACTAAAAGGTTCTTCGGGGAACCAGAAATGGTTCTTCTATAGCATCACTGCAAAAACACCCATTTGGAGCCTTTATTTTTAAGAGCGTAGTACTAGGAACTAGCCAGGATGGTGGTTCCTAGAGAACCAATTTCTTATGAAGAACCTTTTGTGCAATAGAACCTTTTATGATGTTAGACGTTAAAGGTTCTCCATGGAATCTTCTGAACAACTGACATCTGCCACATACTGTACGTTGCTATTTAAATCTTGCTAGAAAAAAAGTAGCATGTTTTAACTATAATTTTTGGACATGCACCCTGCTAATACTTTTTTTTTTGGCATTGTAGATTTAAATGCCAAGGTAAATAACAAGTCACGCTTTTCCAATTGTTTTTCAAAATATGCATAAATAATAGCTACATAGATTTGTATGCCTAATATCTTGAAAGCACTTCAAAAAGAAATAAAAAACAAAAACCAGGTTTTTATTGCTAGATTTAAGAAAATAGTTTCTGCATCTTGTCCTAGATTGCTTGCCAAACAAAGTGCACTATGAAGTTCTGCTGATTTAATGATACTGCCAAATGTTTCAGACTCTGTGTCCTGGAAACACTTTGTTCTATGAGGATGTCCTTTCCTATTACACATATTGCCTGGTGACTAATGACTAGGTGACAATGTAAACACCACTCAGGTTTAGACTAATGACACCTGTCTTAGACTAATGAGACTTTTTTCTAACGATGTAAGATTTCCCATGAGAATGTTTCAACAGACTGCAAATGTGTGACCCATATATAGGAATTCATGATAACAAAAAATAATTGGCCTGAGAAAGAAGAGACTGTAGTAAATATCCAGATTTCTAACCAAATATAGATATACATAGTATAATAATAAAATATAATAATATAATATTCCAACAGAATTACATTTGATTTTAAGAGACATTATATTACAAATTTTAATATAGCACTTTCCAAGGTACAAATTGATGTCCCATGTGAAACTTAAAAAGGTCCAAAATGAACTCAATACCAAGAAAAATTGAGGTCCAGATCAACTATGTTACCAAAAATTAATATTTGTTTCACATTTCGAATTTAACATAAGTATATCAAGTAGCTAAAAAACAACATTGCTAAACTAACCATGACGGAAAGCGACAGCAATATTTTGGCTAAATCTTGCCAATTTTTAATTAACAAATGAGTAACTCACTTTTTAAAGTAACAAAGGCGCAAGAAGAACTATTAAATTATTATATATTTGTCTTGTTATTTATACACAATTACTTCTTGTTGACTCACGCTCAATCCAAGGGAAAGTGTCAACAATTACAGTATAAGCTAACATTATAGGAGTATCATCAGTACCTATAAAACTAAAATTTACAAAATAGCTGGCCACTCTGACAGCTAAATGTTGGCTAAATCATCTCAGTTGAATAAATAATTTCCATATTCTTTCTAGTGATAACTGTTAGATAGATTAGGTACTAATGTCATAAATTTTACACACATTTTAGTGTTGACTACGTTTGTCAAGCTCAGCCCTGTTACCAAAATTAATCAATAATATACAAACTCTTTTCCTAATAACTACTATTTATAAGTTAGCCTTTAATAACTATAAACCAATATCAGATGCATACCAGTCGCCACTACAGCGTGATAGCTTTATAATATGCAATCCTGTTACATATTCTGGTAAATTGTTAGAGATCCAAGCAGTGAATATCGTCTTTAATAAGCGTTTGAAAAGCTGCTTATTGACATTCACCACATCCACCCCCAAAACTCATCTGCACAGACTGCCGCACTTCCACTTACCGTCCCAATTCAGACTCCAGCTCATAGAAGTCCGCCAGCGTCTCTTTCTTGGATCCATCGATCCAGTATTCAGGAGCGGCTCTAGAGGCGGGCATTGTCACTTTCAGCATCTCCAGCGCTTCAGTTCACTATCAGCGGAGCGCCGATCTATACAGACAACAACATCAAGAAATGAGATGGAAGAAAACGGAAACACAATCTGGAGAGGCAAATAATATACATGTTTGTCGAAAGAGTTTCATTTTACCTATAATGTATGTTGGTGAGGTGCGCTGGGTGGCCGTGAATGTGTAGCGTCAGTTGATCGCGGTTGTCATGTCGCTCTCTGAACGGGGAGCGCGGCTTCCACTGGGTCTTACTGTCGCCAATGTAGGGCGCTGATTTTCTGTGTGTGTGATTTACCTGGATTCAGTGGACGTCACATATTACATAACAATACTCCGGTATTTTTAACAGATGCATTACAATATTATTATTATTATTGCAAATGAGAGGTATATTTGAAGATATAGATAGTTCATTCATTTTCTTAATTTCCTTCACCCTTCTGGCTATAGAAAGAAAACTAAAACATTACTGACACAATTTAACCAGCTGGGTCTGTCTGTCATGGGACTAAGTCTGTCATGACCACATTTCACAAAAAAAAATTAGTTCTATTTATGAGGTTTGATCTGCGTAATTAAGAGGTAGTAAAAAACTTTTATCGAAAACAAAAATATTATCATTTCTTATTTTTATTGCATAAATTAATAATACTATAAAACACACTTAGAAACAGGAGCTAGGAGCCCCAAACACAAAGCTTATAAATAAATAAATACAAATAACACATACTGCCAAAAAAAAAAAAAAAAGAAGATTTTGAATAAAATGTAAAGGACTATTGAAGGACTGTATTGTTTTTGTTTTTCCATAGACATATATATTCCATATATATATATATATAATGAATAAATGTACATTTTGTATATTAATATTTGTTTTTCCTTTTATTTATACACACACACACACACACACAAACATTTATATACACCTTGCAGAATCTGCAAAATGTTAATTATTTGATGAAAATAAGAGGGAGCATATAACATGCTCCCTTATTTTTTATTTAGTACTGACCAATAAGATATTTCAGGTCTATGTAAACTTTTGACTTCAACTGTACACACACACACACACACACACACACACACACACACACTAATAGTGTCAGAATCATTTAAATGACTGTATTACATGGTATTACCAGGTGTCATATATGCAAGTACAGTATATATTCTTGTTAGATTACATCAAAGTACCATGGCTTTACCATCTGATATCAATACTTCCTGAAAGTGCTGTTTGAAGTTCTTTTGAAACACCAGAATGTTTTATTGAAACATTACCCCCAGACTTCTGAAGCATGCACTTTTCTTTTAGTCATCTTTAATTAGGATGACAGCAATTCCCTTACCAAGTTTGACTTAATGTGCATTATTGAGGATCTTTTTCTTTAATTTTTCAAATATGCCACATTCAATGACAATTTGAATGCACGAGGAAGAAATCACCCACACTGAGTCCAAATCTGTACAGGCCTGCATGACTGGTCATCCTTTAAAGCTCAAGCAGTGCAGGAGTGTTCTAGGCTCCCACACAGAGAGACCCATCTGTTCAGTATCTGCTCAACTCAAAACAACCACTATCCCAGCTAACCACCAGCATTACTCTCAGCTCACACATTGACTTCCTTGATGCTCAATCATACAAATAATAGGAACTGGGAAGCGATGTAGGATCTTTTTTTTTTTTTTTTGCATCGGTATGTAAAATAATGTGTGTCTATATATTATGCACAGTGGCCCATGTGAAGAGTTCAGACCTCTAAATCATCTGACGACTTTCTTTAAAAAATGCGTTATCATCAAGCTCTGGGTTTCTACCCAAGTACCGGTTCTTCTGATTGGGCTGAGGCTGCGATTTTAGCGAGTTTGAAGTAAAAGTATTTGATGGATGTATAATGTGTGTCAAGAGAATTCACTCAGTATCATTATCTAATTTTTGACCGACATGGCTTTTAGGGAGTTTTGCATCTGAACTCAAGTATTTACACACTTGTATGAAAGTGTGTAAATGAAAATGTATTGAAAATTCATTCATCCAAGATGAGTTTGTTTCTTCATTGGAACAGATTTGGAGAAATAATGTAACATTACATTACTTGCTCACAAATTGATCTGCAGTGAATGGATGCCATCAAAATGAGAGTCCAAACACCTGATAAAAACATCACAATAATCTACAAGTAATCCACACGACTCCAGTCCAACAAATAACATCTTGTAAAGTCAAAAGCTGAATGTTTGCATTTAATATATAATAAATAACTTGCTTCTGACTAAAATATTACTCCATTCATAATTTTTGTCATCTGGTCTGAATCAGAAGAGAAAAACGCACAAATCAAGCACCATTTATAAGCAAAGACAGTCAAAAACTGTTCTAAACAAACATGTTGGTGGATTTTGATATGACAGGACAACCGGGGATGGAAATTTTCACTGAAAGAAGGACTGATATTTTGGCCAGAACCAATGGTTTTAAGTTAAAACATGGTGGATTTATTACAAACATGCAGCTTTTCACTTCACAAGATGTTAATTGATGGACTGAAGTGGATTACTGTTATGTATTTTTATTTTCAGCAGTTTTGACTCTCTGACAGCACCCATTTAGTGCAGAGGATCCACTGGTGTGCAACTGAAGTAATGCTATATTTCTTCAAATCTGTTGATACTGATCTACATCTTGGATGGCCTGAGTAAATTAACTACCTTACTAAGCTCTAATTATTAATAAGCAGCAATTAGGTGTCCGTCAAAAATTAATAGTAAGAATATTTAATAGTAAGAATTTGACCTTAAAATAAAGTGCGACTAAAGAAAAATCACATAGATTTGGTATACTTTTCATTTGTATAAACAAAATGGGGCGAGAACATTTTAGTCTGATACAAACATTCAACAACATTTTAGAAATGCAAATGAAGGGTCTATTATGGAGAAAGGAGTGATGGACTACTTTACAGTAGTGCACTTTTAATATAAGACAACAGACAAATATTCTGATTTAAGAGCGTCTGCATGGACATCCATGTCTCCTCCAGGTGTGCCGACACACTCTCTGCCTCCTTCATTAGTTCAGGCTGGTCTGCGATGAACCGAAGATGAAGCTGGAACAGAAATACAACAATGTTAGAGATAAAAATGCAAAAGATCCGCCCCAAACTCTTCTCTTACTAGACCTTGTTTAGTGAAAGTGAATACTTTTAGTAGAATTTATAGTGCAGAAATAATGGAGACCGTCCACAAGAGTTGCTGAAGACATGTTTTCATACATTTGCTGCCATCTGCTGTTTAAAAACCAAACAAATCCAAAGTGTCCTATCCAGCAAAATTACAACTTTCATGCATTATTTATCTATGCCAGTATAAACAAATTCATAATCAAAAAAGCTCTTTTTGCAGCTCTTTTATAAATGTAAATAAAAAGAGAAATTGTTAAATTATAAGATTAGTGGCATTATATGGATATGAAGGCGCATGCATTAAGTAATAATAAAAGAACCAGCTCCGTACAGGCAAGCAGACCAGCCCCGCAATGCTTTAAATTGTACATTAAAAGTTTTCCTCCTATAGATTATGTAGACAGTTTATTCTATATGGGAATATTTAAAACTTTGCGTTTATTCCGTGCTCACCTGCTTGTCTGTACATATTACTTATGTTTTAATAATGAAGAGGAGCAAACTAAGTTTGGTCTTTATCATCTTAGTCTTATGCCACATTACATGCCACATTTTGCGGTATGAGAGAACACTATATACATATACATTATATTAATAAACTGTAGGCTATATTGAATTTAATCTTTTAATTGCACTTAATGTATCTTAATACATAAAGCCATATTAAGTGTTTATGGTTTTCTACGAGAGGAAAACGCTTAACGAGGACCCTGTACGTTATGGTACAAAATTATTTTTAATCGTTTAACCACCAGCCTTTTCTCCATTGGTAACATGCTACATTCCAGCAAGTGAGGGAGAGTGCAAGTGGCGAATACAACTGACATCGTAATTTAGTTTCTTTTTTCTTGTCTTCACTATACCTGACTACTGTTGTAAAATGTTGAGAAATTCAATAAAAATAAATAAATACATGAAATAAAATCAAATAAAATAAAAAAGACTGCAAGTGACGTCACTTGCGTAAGTGCAGATGTCTGAAAGTGCAAGTCTGCAGCCAGACCCTTCTCATCTATTATGCTCACCAAGACTTTGTCTCTTTTGATCAAAAATACGATAAAACAGTGACATCGTGGAATATTATTTAAAATAAAATAATAATTTTCTATTTGAACATACTTTAAAATGTAATTTATTCCTGTGATGGCAAAGCTGAATTTTCAGCAACCATTACTCCAGTCTTCAGTGTCACATGATCCTTGAGAATCATAATATGCTGATTTGGTGCTCATTTGTTATTGGTACATAATTATTAAAAATCCCACTATTATTGTTAAAAAACATTTTTTGCTGCATAACATTTGTGTAGAAACTTATCCAGGATTCTTTGATGAATATTTATTTAAAATAAAAGTATTTTTGTAACATTGTAAGTGTCTTTACTGTCACTTTCAATCAACTTAATACATTCTTGCTTGATAAAATAATTACTATTTTTTTTTTATTGTACATTCTCCAACCCGTTATATAGTAGTGCTTTATGGTTTACATATAAATATTAACCAGCAAAAACTGTTGAACTGTTCAACACTGATAAAAATAAAAAGTTTCTTGAAGACATAATCAGCATATACAGTATTAGAATGATTTCTGAAGGATTGTGTGACATATTAAATTATATTTCTGATTAAATAAATGCAGCCAGAAATATTACATTTTAAATACATCAAGGAAAGCCATTGTGAAAATGAGTCCAAACTAAAAATTATTATTTGGAATGCGGATACATGATTAATGTGAAGCAGGATTCTTAGATCAATGATGTTTGACAGTGAACAGGGGCTTGTCAGCATGTTTAGAAAGAAACAGAAACCAAGCAACCGACAGGCTTGTCATGGCTGGTTACACCAGAAACTAGCAGTTCCTACAAGAAACGTCTTCCAGCTTTGTACTGGAACGACAAGCCAAATCTACTGTGTTATAAAGTCTATATATGTATATTCACTTGTATGGCAATGTAAAAAAATAAACATCGGCAGATTGCTCATATCGTACCTTAAGGAACAACGCTAGGTAGGCTTGAGCCAGGTCAAAATCTCTTTTGGAGTGAAGAATACTGCTGATCATCTTGAGGAAGCTCTGCATAACTCTGACATCACCACCCATATCTGGTGACAGGCCCCGAAGTTCTGTTTCAATGGCAGAAGGGCCCAACTCTCTCAACAGCTTTATTGGCTCCTCATCTATCATGAGGAAACAGATGATTAACACAGCGATCATTCACATCACAGCTGTTGCAAATTCAATGGTATAGCATCACTTTAAATAAAAGCACAAAGGGCTTACATGAGTTGTTGTCTAAAGCATTCTCAAGCTGAAGGTAGAAGGTAGACTTCTGTGCCAAAACTCCTAAGTTGACAAGTTTAGACTAAAAAGGAAAAATATGCATGTTATATAAATGCCCATAATTTATATACACACCACCAGTCAAAAGTTTTTGGACAGTAAGATTTTTAATGTAATTTATTCCTGTGATTTCAAAGCTGAATTTTTAGCATCTTTACTCCAGTCACATGACTCTTTAGAAATAATTCTAATTCTGATTTGCTGCATTTATTATCATTATGTTAAAAACAGCTGAAAAGATTTTTTTCAGGTTTCTTAGAAAGTTCAGAAAAACAACATTTATCTGAAATAGAAATATTTTGTAACATAAAATTTCTTTATCATCACTTAGAATTTATTTAAAGCATTCTTGCTAAATAAAAGTATTCATTTCTATAATTCGTATAATGTTACAAAAGCTTTTTTTTTTATTTCAGATTAATGCTGATCTTTGGATCTTTCTGAAAATGTATTCAACTGTTTTAAATATTGATGATAAAAAAAATAAATAATAATAATAATAATAATAATAATAATAATAATAATTTATTGAACAGCAAATCAGCATATTAGTAGGATTTCTGAAGGATCATGTGTCACTGAAGACTGGAGTGATGATGCTAAAAATTTAGCTTTGATCACAGGAATAAATTACTTTTTAAAATTTGAAAATAGTCAAATAGAAAGCAGGTATTTTAAATAGTAAAAATATGTCACAATATTTTCACAATATTACTGCTTTTGCTGCATTTCAGATCAAATAAATACAGGCTTTTTAAAGATACTTCTTAAAAAAAAAAAAGAAGAAAAAAAAAACAACATTCACTTTTTACTGGTAGTGTATGTAACAGCAAAATGCTTAGAATTTAAAATAGCTTTTCTATTTGAATATATATAGGAGATTTAAAACGTAATTTTTTCCTGTAATAGTAAAGCTGGAATTTCAGCAGCCATTACATATTTAGTGTCATACAGTCCTTCAGACTGTTATTCTTATTGATTTATTTTTACATTTTTCTAACAATACAAAGGTCTTTGCTGCCACTTACTGTCATGTTTTTGTTTTTTTAATGGTGGATTAGATAAAAATATGTTTTTAATAAAATAATTTAAAAAAAAATCATCTTTTCCTGTCAATATATTAGCCAAGCTTAAAGCTGCAATCCATAACTTTGTGTTAAAAATGTACAAAATGTATACAATAAGCGAGTACATCATGAATCCACTTTCCAAACCATGTTTTTGTCTTATTCTGAATTACTACAATACACCTATAAGAAGTTTTTATATTCATACTATTTTAGACTGGTTCTGGTAGGAACCACTGCAAAGTAGACCAGTACCTGCGTGACTTGTCATAGACATAAACAGAGACGCATATAATTCTGTTTATTAACTGCTAGATTGCCTAAAGTTACAGACTGCAGCTTTAATAATACATATTTTAACATATATAACAAATTCCCAACAACAATTAATACTATACCAAACTCAATAATCAAGTGTTTACCTGGTCCTCTGAGGGTGTGCTGGTGGGTAGAGCAAACTGGGGCACCAGCCCTGGAATGGTGGGAATGAAGAAGGGTGCAGCTTTGGGCAGTTTTGGAGGTTCTTTGGGTTTATTCTTTTTCTGAAGAAGTAAGTTTTAAACATTTTTAAAGGGTTTTGCAATGGCCTTTCAAACGCATTACTGTTAAGCACAGAACGGTTTATTTTTCCTATTTTTACATGTACATACCTTGATGATGTCCAGATGCAGCAGGTTCTTCCAGCGTGAGTCAGGAAGCAGAGAGAGTGTGACCAGATGTTCATCCAGCTGTGCTGGTGAAATGTACTCAGCCATCTCAGAGCTTTCAGAATCTGAAACTTCTTCCTCTTCTGTATCTGTTCACAAACATACAACCAACGGGACTTAGTCTCAAGGTAAATGATTTTAAAATTACAATCAATTTGACAATGTGCTCGCACCTTTGCTTGGGCAGGTGCCCGGCAGCATAATCACAGCCGGCTCATAGTCCGCAGGTAGAGGGCGCAATGATACCATACTGCACAGTGTGTTATTGGACCTAGAAAAAAAACAGACAGCAAGGCTCAATATTTCATAAAGCAACTTCTTTAAATAGTGACAATAAAAACCAAAGGTCATGGCAGGCTATGCTTGGAACAGCATACTACCTAAACTCAATGACTGAGCAAAAAAAGACTGATGTATCATATTTGACACATTTTAACGTCCATGCATCATTTTTCAGAAAAATCTGGAAATCCAAATAACAGATTTAGTCCAGTCCAAGTGTTCATCTTGAAATTAAACAAACAAAAATATATATTTTATGTGCGCTTTAAAAAAAAATAAAAGTAAAAATAAATAAAAAATCAAGATGACAGCAAAAAGCTATGTACCACATCCTGAATGGGGCATTTTTTTAATTAAACGTACAAGTCAAGTCAAGTCACCTTTATTTATATAGCACTTTTTACAATACAGATTGTGTCAAAGCAACTTGACATTATCAAATAGGAAGGTAATATATCAATAATGCAAAAAAGAAACCGTAAATAATTTTTGTTGAAGGAAATTAACAAGTATGAACCATTAATCAGAGGGCATGTAGTAGACTGTGTACAATATTTGATAGACAAATTTCTAAAGCCTCTAAATGGTTAAATGAGTAAAGCTTTGCTGAAAAAAGCTTTAATCATTTAACCATTTAGAGGCTTTAGAAATTTGTCTATCAAATATGTGACCCTGGACTAGTGGCATAACTTTTTTGGTGTTTTTGCCAAGTAAGGAGATATTTAAATTATTTATTAATAAACTAGTGTTTTCTGAGTCAGCGTGGCAAAGATGAAGTTGATTATCCTGACTTGCCATCTCCTCATTAGATGCACCTTTAGAGAGAAATGTTTGTTAACAAATTATTTGAATAATTTATATCATTTTATTTTAAAGTAGTAATTCAAAGCTTTTTATAGATATATTTATGAAGTCTGTGAAGCAAATATTCGCTGAGTTTGTGAGAAGCGCTCCTGCTCAAGACTCAAGAATTTCTTCTCTTTATTTTATAAAAACACAACAGTTGATATTGTGACCACACAAATAAAAGTAGACCCCTTACTTTTGCGAATGATGCATTACTCTTACCTTTATAAGCAAAAGTGACGGCATATTTTAAGATGTTTATAATGCGAGTGAGGCTTAGATTTGATGCCCATGCAGGGCTCTAAAATGCATAGGCTAGATATGCAGTAAATATTTGTACTCCTAAACAGTCTAGTAATGCAGAGCATGTTTTGTTTTCTAATTTAACCGAAATGAATAGATAGTCTCCATAATGTTTAAGCAATAGATTGAAGCGCTGGTGTGTGAGACTGTGCAAGAGCCACAAGGGAACGTTCTGTCATTAAAAACATTGCAGCGAACATTCAGCATGATTTTAAAAACAACAGATTCTAGCACCAGATCACAGCTTATTTAACAGAAACAAATGTCATATATGTTTCATCTGCATCAGGTACGTCCTTGCCAATATCAACCATGGAAAAAAGTGGTGGTGACATGTCCCACTCGTCCCACCTGTAAATTACACCTCTGCGCTGGACCACAAAACCAGTCCTAAGTATATTTGTAGCAATAACCAAAAATACACTGTATGGGTCAAAATTACCGCTTTTTCTTTTCTGCGAAAATCATTAGGATATTAAGATCATGTTCCATGAAGATATTTTGTAAATGTATTACTGTAAATATATCAAAACCTAATTTTTGATTAGTAATATGCATTGCTATTTATTTGGTTACATAAATATAAATATATAAATGTATATTTTAATATACATTTATAAATAAATATATTTTCACAGTTTACAGACTGCACTTTGTTTTCATTTTCATCAGCCCCTGGTCACTGTATGTTTTCCTTTGTATGAAAAAGAGCAGCTTGAACATTTCTCAAAGCATCTGATTTTGTGCTGTATGGAAATAAAATCATGGTTTGGAAACAATATTAAAACGCAAGTAAAAATTTACCATTCATATATTTATCAGCAGATTGAAGTTGTAAGAACTCAACCCACAATAGCTTTTTCCTGTTCATGCAATGTCATAATGAATAAGATCATTGTGCTAATTGTTGTATAAAATTCTGCTGTCCTAATCTTAACCTTAAGTGTGTGAAATAACTAATTGTAAAGTAAAAACAAGAACTGAGAGACACAGTATCTGCAAAGCAATCTCTTACCATAAGTAAATACCTAGGCCATCAACATGCGACGAGGCCAGGAAGTTCCCGGTAGGGGACATACTGAGACTGACGGCTGCCGCATCTACCAGGAAACAGTCGACCAAACTATGAAAGACAGTAAGAGAATGTGGAAGGGTATGAAAGTGTGAAAGGAAATCATTCAATCACTCAACTGGGCAAGAGGGGACTTCAACGCCTAGAGGAATCCCCGTTAGACAAACAAAAATATATCCGACATACTAAATGTCACTACGGCCACATCTTTGAAAGATAATAATTATCTCTGAATTTGGTTTTACTGGTTACTTTGAAAACTATCGGTGGCTGAGTAAACAGAAAAGGTCATCACAAATATCTAACCAGTAAATAATATAGAAAGTGGAAAAGGTGTCACTGGACTGGCCTGGTCTTTCCCTCCTTCAAAAGGCTACTTTTGTGGGTTGTAGTAGAACAATGATGCAATCTCATTTAGCACTTTAAGCATTACCTGTGACATACATGTTGCAAGACACAAACGCAAAGAATTTAGATTTTTGCCCGAGTTTTACAGTTACTTCTTTCCAGGGCCAAAAAAAAAAAAAAAACAAATCAAGAGGGACCTATTATTAGATCTTAGCCACTTAGTAATATAACTTAATATGGAAAAAAAAACACGAATCCTTTAAATTTAATGCTATTCAGTGAACCAGAAAGAAAGTATAGTACAAGAGTATAAAACAAATAAGTGGAATTCATGGCAAACAACATCTTAAATTTCTTTAAAGTGAAACTGAAATAACTAGCGTGTATTAAACACGCTATACAAATAAACGCAAGCTCAAGTGCCTGTTCTGATGGACACTGTTGGTTAATGTAAACGTTTATGTCTTAAGGACAGGACATAACATATGATATTTTAAAGTAGATCTGTGCCTAACAACAGAAAAGATACCAGGCAGCTCAGCGATAATAATGGCCAATTTTTGGCATACCAGCTGAACAGCTTTGGTTTATGCTCTAAACTTTATACCTGCCAGATGGAAGATCCCATGTTCTGATGGTGCAGTCCATAGATGCTGTAATCAGCCAACGTCCATCTGGACTAAATGTCTAGACAAAAAGCATGAAGCACATTTCATAAATACTTACTTATACACTTGCGTTCAACTTAATCTTAACAATGTCAAAGCAATGTTTGAATCTCAAATGGAATTGATAAAAATTGTCCCTTAAACTCACCATGTCGTTGATCTGCCCACGGTGTCCAGAGAATCTGCGGACAGTCCTTCTCGTCTCCATGTCCAGAATGTGAATGGTAAAATCATCCAGAGCGATGGCGAGCATTCCGCTGTTTGGAGAGATCATTCAAATAATGTAATCTCTGTCAAATGGCTTAAAAGATCATTTCTTTCCTTTCTCACACACCCATTGTAGCCAGGTAGATCCAGAATGTTTTCGTTTGAATAAAATCAAAGTCCCTTTTAGGCAAGTCATTCCACTCTGCATCCATCTTTGAAACGCCTCTCGGCCATGCAAGCGCAGCTTCTCTCTCTTTAAATGGGGAAACAGCTAATTCTCCAAAACTGTTCACCAAGCATTACGATTAAATTTCATATTTGAAATCACCAATGAAATCTGACAAGAACTGCCTCATAAATATAGCTCCTTCCACTAAAAAAAGAAAACTTTTCAGGCCAGATCTGCTAGTGCGAATGCGCAGTACTGAGTGCACGTCTTAGAATGCTGGCTCTTTAATTAAGAAGGCGGGGCTTCGCGGCCATAATGAGCGTTTGCATTATTCCCCATTCAAAACTATACAAGTGACATGTCTTGGGTATTCTATAGTCTTTGATAAAATCTACTTAAAATAAACAAACAATTATTGAAAATCTAGTTGAAAATAAACAACTTTGTCATTAAATGGACACTAGACATTCCCCAACATATAATTTCCTTGCCTTACCCTGAGGAATAAACAGTTGCTAAAATGCATTCAGAAAGAAGCTTACAAGTTGACAGTATTAGTGTAATTCGCTATAATAATATCATCTGTAACCATGAGTACAACGTTACGCCTTAAATCATAATATTCATTTATGCTCAAGAGCTTAACTGTAGCAAAACTCCCATAAACAATGTTCCTCCATAAGCAACTTGCAGTTTTACATCCCAATTGCTAATCCTTTGTACAGTGAAAACGTGTTTTTAAGTTTTTAAAACCTATATATAAACTAAATATACATTTTTATTTAGCTAAGAACCACATGATGCAATAATTAAACATTACCATTTCGGTCAATAATTTTGGCCCTCCAAAACTGTTTCAGCAGAAACTGAAAAATCATTTTGGACACTAATTCACACTGAAAACTCGAAATGAATTCACAATGAAAGCTCGGTGGAAATGTCTCCAATACCTGTCCCTGTGAAGCAGAGATGACGCGGGGGGAGCTGGCAGGCTGTGTGTATGTAACAGCTCCTTGGATTTGAACTTCCATATTTTCAGAAGCCGATCTGCTCCCACACTAACTGTCAACTGGTTCAGCGCATCCACAGAGACGCCGCGCACAGGCCCAGCATGTGCTGCACATACACACACAAAATGACACTGATATCAGACTGGAAATGGCATGTATTTTGCCCCTGATGTTCAGTATGTTAACTCACCCTTGTCCTGTCCATAATGCCCTCGATGAAAACCAGACTGCATGTTGTACACGTCAATGTGTCCCGAAGACAGTGCAATCACTGCAAAGTTCCCGCAGGATGTGATATCAACAGCCTGGGCAACATATGGCCAAATGGGAATGAAAATCATCATTGAAATCATCTGTTATAAAGCTAAATGATCATGTGAACACACACACATATTATCTGCAAACTTACGGTTGCATGGACATTGAGGGCACGGTTCTTGTTGAAGCGTTCAGGCTCCAGCTTGTGAGCACCGATGGAACCTTTCTGGTAGTTCCATGTCGTGGTCACAAGAAAACCGCGGTGGCATGCAATAATGCCATCCCAGTCACTCTGACGACCAGTTTCTATACATAATAACACCAGTAGGTTTAAATGCACATCAGCAGCTTTACACTGTTACATATTTCAATGCATTTATTTTATTTACAGTGGTAGCCAAAATTATTAGAACACTAGTATTTTCACCAGCTAAAAATGGTTTTAATTTCTATCTTTGGCTGTAGAGTGTCAGAAGTATATCAGTTTACATTTTTAAATATTTATTTTGTCATTAATTGTTATAATCCAGTGAGATTTTTGTTTGCACAAGGAGTCAACAGCAAGTGTTCCACACAGAAATCTGATCTCATCATCATCATCCAGTCTGTCTGGAATGGCATGAAGGAACAGAACAAACTAAGACAGACTAAATCCAGAAGAACTGTGGTAACGTCTCCTAGATGCTTTAAGAAACCTACCTGCAAAGTTAAAGTACAAATGTTGTAAAATGTCATAAATTAATTTTCTTTATCAATTAACTTCTATTAACTAAATTAAATCAACATTTGGTGTGACCCTTCTTGCGTTTAAAGCAGTTTTTGCCGTAGATGCATACTTTTCAGGCAGCCTTCTAGTTAGGTCTCTAGAAGCATCTTGGAGACATTGCCAGAGTTCTTCTGGATTTAGTCTGTCCCAGTTTGTTCCGTTTCTTCATTTCATTCCAGACAGACTGGATGATGATGAGATCAGATCTCTGTGTGGAGCACTGGATTATTAAAATTATTGGCAAAATGAATGTTTGGAAATGTTTGGTTTCCTGCTGACACGCTACAGCAAAAGATAGAAATAACTTAAAACCATTTCTTAGCTTGTTAAAATAGCTTGTTCTAATAATTTTGGCCACCACTGTAGTTATTTATACTGTAATATTAACATTGTTTTATATTTTATATAAGATTATATTTCCGTTTATCATATTTGATATGCTCTTTGTATGTGGGTTGTTTAACATTTATATGTGAATAATAGGCTAAATTTAAAGCCACCATATATAAAGAATTGTCTCAATGTCTCAATTGGATTATTTTTACAATGTCTTTATGTGCTTTTTGAATATTTAAAATTTTGCTTGTGTGCTTTTTCAATGGATGGACAAAACTGATGAAAGAATATTAAAAATATCTTCATCTATGTTACAAACATGAACAGAAAGTTTAATAGGTTTGAAACAAAGTGAGTGTTATGAGTTAATGATGACAATTTTTATTCTGGGGTGACCCAGTAATTTTAAATGTATGCACACTATTAAAAATAAAAAAATAAATAAAATCACACCTGACGCAAAAGTTGTGATGGCTGGAAGCTTTGCTGTGTCATACATCACTCCTTTCTTTTTAGCTTTTGTTTTGTTGAGGGTGCCTGTAGGTAAAAATAACCACTTAGTCTTATACAATGTAAATATTACATGAAAATGAAATGACATTAGTCTCTGTAATGTAAAAATGCTCATAATTACAAGCTTATAAAGCGAAGTGTGCAATGTTACACTATTAAAACTACAAAACAAGTAAATATTTGTAGGCTATCTCTGTGAAGAGTGTGAACACTGTTACAAAACAGTGACAGATATAGCAGCACTGGCCAAGCAATGGCATGCGTTTGGGGCAGAAATACCTGTAATAAGTAATTTAGCAAGAAATTCACTAGGTAGGTTAAATGATGGTAATCTGTGGCTGAATGGGTTTTAAAAGGGAAATATTGTTTGGAAACATGCCAAGCATTGCTATAATTGATAGCAAAGTATTAACCTTCTAAAGCCTGTAACATATTTGACAGGTGAATTTCTAAGGCCTCAAGATTATCAACATGATCAAAACTTTTCTGTAAAACTTGTATTAATGTTGTATTACATGCATTATGCCATCTGATTGATAATTTATAGTTTTTTTTACAAGGAAAAGGCATTTAGTACATTTAAAAAATGGTCAGGTTCTCGTATACAAAGCTGTGCCATCCTTCATAACTTTGATATTGTTAGTAATGCTTTAAAATGAAAACTTTCTGGACTAAGGCAGCCTAAATGTGCTTGATTATCCATACAGCATTTTACAGCCATAATAAAAAAGCTGATGTATCAAATGATACTCAAAAAAAAAAATGTATGTATATATATGTATGTATATATACATATATACATATATATATATATATAATTTTTTTTTTTAAGATTTCATCTAAAGATTTAAAAAACTGTTCCAACAGAGAAAAAAATCTGACCAAATTCTGCCCATTATACACTATTTTGCCAAAAGTGATGGAAATACAATTTTTAAATGCATGAATTATGCTTCCATCTTTGTTGCTACAGTTTTGGAAGTGCCTTTTTCTGTTCCAAAAGAAGGGGGAGCCCCAATACTTTTGTCCATATAGTATATAGTATGTACAAGTTTGGTGATGAGTTTGGTCTGCATTTAAAGTCACACAGTGTTCAGCAGGGATTAGAACTTGGCTTATGCAGACCAGCCATTTTCTTCCACACTGACTGGATCAAATATTTCTCTATGAACCTTGCCTTATACACAGAGGCATTGTCATGTTAGAATAAAAAAGCATCCTGT
This sequence comes from Cirrhinus molitorella, assembly GCA_033026305.1. NCBI lineage: Eukaryota > Metazoa > Chordata > Actinopteri > Cypriniformes > Cyprinidae > Cirrhinus > Cirrhinus molitorella. The sequence continues at coordinate 28,018,220 of CM065119.1, forward strand.
CCAAACTTTTGCTATAAAATTAGAAGGATACAATTCCCTACAATATCACTATATGCTTAAACATTAAGATTAGCACTCATGGGAAGTACTAAAGTAGTCAAACTTGTTCATTAGAAGAAGGTGTCCCAATACTTTTGGCAATATAGTGCATCATACGGCTTTACAGGGTTAAACCCCATTTCAGAAAATGTAAAAATCTAACTTTTTTTATACAATTTTGTTTAGTGCTGCTAAATATCACCTTTACATGCAATAACAAGAACATGCCAAGTAGTTATAGTTATTACCATGCCCCAAGCTCTTGTTGAATCTTTCATGAACAGTTGAAAATGACTGCAAAGTACCATCTTGACCTATTATGAGAGGAAAAATTATGAGCATTACACTTGAACACATTCATCTACAATGATTTCCACTGTCTTCATGATTGAATTATACCAGTACCTGCACTAAGAATGTTTAAGCCACTCTTGTCGTGGTGTTGAATCTTTGTTGGTGGGGCACTGTGACCAGTTCGCTGTCTTAGCAGACGTCCGTCTCCTCCAGCAACATCAAAAATCCACACCTACATCACACAAGTCATTGTTTACTGCCATAATACACCTTGGAATTCCATTTAGGGCTGGGAGGTAAGTGATATCAGGATGATGATAAAATTTATGTCGATATTGATGAGCGATCTATATTTTTACCCGGTATGGATTAATCTAACAACTATCACACAGTAGACAACAGCCAGTCAGTGCATGACGATGAATGAATGTTGTGTTTTCATGGTTTAGTCTGAGTCACAAAACAAACGCACATGATGCTCACTGCATTTTCAGTGTTTAATGTCTCAATATATGAGGAATGAACAGATGAACTTCATCTTCAGAGAGTCACTTCACCAGCTTTACACAGCTTAATTTGAGAAAAAACTAACGCCAAATATTGAGACTCAAAATAAATCACAACGACCTGACAAAATAATGTTAGGTTTAACCTGAAGAAATTATGACAAATATATTATTATTGTATACTAAAAAGTAATTCTTAAAGTAATAATAATATTTTTGTTATGTAGCGTCTTATTTAACAAAAAATAAAAATCCATATAAAAATAATTTTGTTGTAAATTAACTTTTCACTCGATTATTTTTTAAAATATTAAGTTGTTAAAGGTTTATTAATTCACTTCCTTAGACACTTCATTTACACACTTCATTTATTTATTATTAGACACTTTATAAATTTTTTATGATAAATAATAAAACTAAAAATAAGTTAAAAAACTTACGGATCCCTGAATTGAAAAGTATCTTACTCTGTGGAGTTTAATTGTGAACAAATAAATCATCTTTAGATTTATTCTAATGCCCTAACAAACATTTCGATAGCATTTTCTTCCCCATTAACTGTAAATGAATATCGTGATAAATATCAATATCTTACGATATGTAAACTATTTTGTGATCATATTTTTGGCCATATTGCCCAACCCTAATTACATCTGAAAAATTCACACAGTAAAAAAACAAGCCTCAGCAAACAACACAAACCCGTAAGGAATTGTCTGCTCCGTTGGTGATCAGGAGGGGTTCGTTTTGTAGAAACGTGAGGCCAGCGATGGCTGTTGTATGAGCATCCCGCATCTGACTAACTAGTTTCTTCTCCTCCAAATCCCACAGGCCTATGTGTCCGATAGGACTGCCAGATGCCATTATTGGATGTCCATCTGCATGGCAAGGACAAAGTAAGTGCAATACAATGGGCCACAAAAGTATGGTATACAATTTGTGAAGCTTGTGAAGCAACATTACCTGTCCGAAAGGATAAAGATGTGACTGGACCCCAATCTTGCTGGAACTTCATCAGTGTTTCATCAAATTTGATATTGTGAATGATAATCTGCCCAGATGCTAAACCCACACCCACAACATCTATAGCCGGAGTCTGAAAAGAATCATTTTGACAGAACGCATTACACGCTAGTTACCATTGATCTATAAAAGCAGGGATGGTTGATGTGTCATCCACCAACTGACTAGCTGGTTTTAGCATTAACATAACATTTTCAGCAGCAATGCTGGAAAATGGATGAGAGCATCCCTGTAAGTGGATTGCAACATATTGGGGAGAATTTTAACATCTTTAAAAGTACTGTGCGAATACTATAGATATTGAGAGCATTTATTTGTTGAATATCTGTCAGTTACCCTTTGTGTACTTTTTTTTCTTAATGTACACAGGTGAATCAATAAATTGAAATGAATGGATTGAAATAAAGTAATGAGACCAACCTGCTGAAGAACAGTAACAGCAGATGCCCAGCCAGGAAAGGTGAACAGGAGTTTGCTGAAATAAGAAAAGTAAAAACCCGGTGTCAATTTCTGATTATCAACTAACACTGACTTTCCTACAATACATGTAACACTACATAGTTAACAAAGATTAATTCTCAAGAAGTCTGTTAAGAAATTCCCCAGGTCATTTTCACCCAATCAGAGGATTAAATCTAAATTATTAATGGCGTAAAGAAAATATTATGCTGACATGGTTTTCATGATGATTATAATGATTAACATTCTCATGATAATTCTCAACACTATTGTGTGAGCGAAAAATTTTAAATTAAGTCAAACGTTTAGTTATACACTACTGTTCAAAAAGTTTGATGCAAATAAAGCATCACATTACATTTTAAAACAAATACATATATTAATAAAATAAACTTTTTAAATATAATACATTAATAAAATATTTTCTTTTTTTTTTTTACTAAATTTAAAAAATGTAATTTAAAATGTAATTATTTCTTGGATGGCAGAGCTGAGTTTTAGCAGCCATTACTACAGTCTTCATCAAGAAACTTTGATGAGTAGAAAGTTCACACCATTTTTTGAAATAGAAATATTTAGTAATATTACAAATGACTTTACTGTTGCTTTTGATCAACTGAACGATAACTACAAACAAAAAAAATGGAATATGAGTTGCATAGCATGTTTTGGTGAGATTCAACCCTTGAATAACACTACAATTATACCAGTGCCAAAATGTGTTTAAAAAGAATCTTTATACCATAATTCCAAAATTCAGTTGTACATACACAAACTTTAAATGTCATGGAAGTCACTAATATCACCAAGTATATTCAGAATCCATTAGAACTGCCTACTTTGATTTGATGTTCCATAACTGAAGACTCCCCTGACTGCTTCCAAACAGGATTTTGTTCAGGTAGGTGCTCGGATGCATCAAAGCAGAGACTTCAAATGATGCTTTGTCATATGAAATCTGAAGGTATGTGTCTGCAGTGAGATTGACAGAATATATTACATACACTGTGAAGATATCCTTGATTCTGCTGCAAGAAATAAATGTAAACCTAGCAACAATCATTATAAACCAACCTTCAGACTCCACATCCCAAATAATGACAACATTGTCCTTGTCAACAGAGATCAGATGATCTCCAAAAGGCAACAGTAAGTGCACATCAGCTTGATGGCCTGTGTATGTGTGAACAACCTGAATGAAAGAGACAAAAACACATTATTACTTCTAAATAATTATTAGAAGGATTAGTTCACTTCCAGAACAACAATTTACAGAATTTACTCACCCTCTTGTCATCTAAGATGTTCATGTCTTTCTTCAGTTGTAAAGAAATTAAGTTTTTTGAGGAAAACATTTCAGGAATTTTCTCCATATAGTGGACTACAATGGTGCCCGCAAGTTTCCAAAATTCATTTTAAATGCAGCTTTAAAGGCCTCTAAACAATCCCAGCCGAGGAAGAAGTGTCTTATCTAGCGAAACAAACGGTTATTTTCTTAAATAAATTAATATTTATTCACTTTTTAACCACACATCTCGTCTAGCTCTGTGATGCACATGCATACTCTGTGCACTCCGGTTTAATACAGCTAGGCTATGTTTGAAAAACTCCCATCTCATTTTCTTCAACTTCAAAATCGTCCTACAGCGCCGTTTTACCTTTTTTTTTGTAAAGGCCATGTGATCTTCTTTGCACGTTCACTTTGTAAACACTTCTGCAGCGATGTAGGACGATTTTGAAGTTGGAGGAAAAAATAAGATGGGAGTTTTTTGACATACCCTAACAGTATTGAACCAGTGCGCACAGAGTACACATGCGAATCGCAAAGCTGAACAAGACAAGCAATTATGTATATAATATTTATACACTTTTTATGGTTAAAAAGTGTATAAATATTCATTTATTTAAGAAAATGGCCGATCGCGGACACCATAGAAGTCCTATATGGAAAACATTCCTGAAACGTTTTCCTCAAAAAACTTTTTCTTTACGACTGAAGAAAGAAAGGCATGAACATCTTGGATGACAAGATAAATTACCTGTAAATGTTTGTTCTGTAAGTGAACTAATCCTTTAATTTAAGTCTCTTCAGAGTGATGCACCTTTAAGAGCACAGTATAACTGTGGACACTTTATGCTTTACCTCTTTGTTTTTTGCAAAAGCAGAGATAAGTTTTCCATATGCGGCATAGACAAGCATACGATCTGCTGCCAGGGATGAAATGTCTTCTGGGAGGGCATTACCTGTACAGGAGGTTATTACAACTGTTTTAATTAAATGCATATGGAAATTATAATTGTTTGATTATGGATTTGCAGAAAATGCACTGTAATCACTGAATCCTACTTACTGACTGCAACGATTCCAAGTTTCTTCACCTGCCAGAAAAAAAGGGTTCATTTTAGAATTAACTAAATCCCAATATTTTATTACTTATTATTATTAATCACACGTTATTACATTATTATTACAACTACTAAACAATCAAATTTTAACACCTTCATATTTGGTTACTTACTGTATTTAAAGTGAGTTGAATTATATACTTATCTAATTTATATTAAGGGGGTCCTGTTACAGTTTAATTACCGAGTAATATTAATTAGCAATATGTACTTACTATAGGGTTACGTTTGTTTTAGTTGATTGTAAATACATAATTTATTGTTACTATAGAATAATTTACTACAATAAGTAATTAGAATGCATGAAGTGTTACCAAAGTAGGCCTAACGCATGAAATTATTGTAACTTTGAAAACATGGATATCTAGACCAGTTTAACTACTGGTACTTCACTAACAATAAGTACTATGGTACTTAGAATTAACATGGCTACTGTGTGGTGGTACAGAGATGGTATCACATTGAAATATTATAGTATTTTCAAAAATTTGTTGAAAAGCTTGTTTACATGATACTCCCTTGCATTTCCAAGAAAGCCATAGTATTGCCATGGTACAGGTCCAAAGCATGACCTTGTTTTTGGACATGGTATTATGGTACTACCACCATTGTATTTTTAAAAATTACAATGTGTTGCCATGGTGTTCTTGTATCATGATACATAAGTCTCCATGCCATCACTGTACCATAATGCCACCACAGTACTTTTTAATTTTGGCATTTTGATTTATACACTACCTGTTAAAAGTTGTGTTTTTTTATGTTTTTTTCTGCTCATCATGTCTGCATTTGTTTGATCCAAAGTACATCAAAAACTTTTTTTTTTTTTTTACATCAAATAACACATTTTTAAATGTAACTTATTGCTGTGATTTCAAAGCTGTTTTTTTTTTTTTTGCATTGTAACTCTAGTCATATGATCCTTCAGAAATCATTCTAATATTCTGATTCAAAAACATTTTATATTATTATTATGTTGGAAACAGCAGAGTTTATTTTTTTAGGTTTCTTTGATAAATAGAAAGTTCAGAAGAACAGCATTTATCTTAAATTTACATCTTTTGTAACATTATCATCACTTGCATCCTTGCTAAATAAAAGTATTAATTTCCATAATTTCTTTCCCAAAAATAAAAAAAATGATACTAACTCCAAGCTTTTGAATAATATAGTGTGTAATGTTATAAAATATTTGTATTGGCTTTTCATCAAAGAATCCTGAAAAAAATATTCAGCTGTTTTAAATACTGATAATAATAATAATAATAATAATAATAATAATACAATATTTCTTGAACAGATATTATAATGATTTATTAAGGATCATGTGACACTGAAGACTGGAGTAATGATGCTGAAAGTTTAGCATTGATCACAGGAAAAAAATACATTTTAAAATCTATTCAGATAGAAAGCAGGCATTTTGAATAGTAAAAATATTTCACAATACTGCCGTTTTTGCTGTATTTTGGATCAATTAAATGCAGACAAAAGAGAATATACTACACTGTATACCATGGTACGATCAAGACTACACACGGTACGCCACCGAAACACATGGTACGCTGCTACTTTTTGGTAAGTTATGCTCCATGGTTTTCAGATGGTTCTTTCAAGTACTTTGACATTCATTTATTCTGCACTTACATTGAACGTGTGGAAACACTGTCCGACTGCAGTGAGCACATAAAACTCTCTGTGTTTCTTATGGAAGCGAAGCACGTGTGCCAGATGATTAGAGTAAAGTCCCAGCGCCCTGAATCCAGAGAAGATCACGCTTCCTTTCTTTCCCGCCGACATACTGCTCATGTAATTTCGCCCGTGGAATCTTAAACTTCAATGACTGCAAATGGAATCCTGATAAATGTTTAATACCGTTTCCTCCACATTTCTGTATCAGCAACCGCTGTTGTCAAACAGTGTTACACTAAACGCGGTTCGTGGGGAAACTCTTTACAGTAGGTTCCTACTTCTTCTTCTTTGACGTTAGTAGCTTTAGTAGGTTTCTACTTCTTCTTAGACAAACCAGCTTTCCCATTTTCAAGTTCCCATTCCAATTTTCCTTTTTGGTTTTTCTTTAGATTTTTCTTGTTGAAAAGAGGCATTGTTGAATAAATTTAAATACATCTTTTATTGTCAAACTTAGGGTTTATAACACATATAGAGTTTGTTAATATAAAAAATAAACACAATGACACAGTGTATTTAACCCAAAGACAAAATATTTTAAATATTTAATTGTTTAACAAATATTTGAATATAAAACATTCATGCTGTGCACATTGTACAATCATCCATCCATCCATCCATTTTCCAAACAGCTTGTCATAGGATTGTGGGTATTCTGGAGTACGTAGCCAACAATGAGCTTAGATTTTTTAGGTTAGAGTAAACACTTTGTTAAATTCGGATTTGAAAGATTACTTTTAATAAATCCACACCAGCATCTCAGAAAGGAATTCTTAGTGCAATTGCCAGAGGATTGTGGTTTACAGGCACACTTCTGCTAAAAAGAAAAGTGCATGCATGTTGTTACTTGACAGTTACAATTCTACATTGTAATAACAGCATTATTAAAAAAAGAATGAACAAAAATGCTTTTATTCCTAAAGTTAATATTAGTAATCGTAATGTAACACGTTCGTTCTTACACTGCTTTCTCTTAACATCTCTTGTATATCCTGCAATATTGAACATTTTCCAGTTGAAGTCCAGTTAAAGATGCATGTAGGGTGTGGTATTCTATGTTTCTGGAAAACAAAAAGGAAATGTATATAAAATATTATAATTTCTTCATTTTTCCCCCCACAATATTTATTTGTTTAGTAGTATTTTAACATGTACATAATATTTGTTTTTCAGTGCTTCTGGGGGTAAAGAAATTATAGGCAATATTACATTCCTATTAGGCCTATCTCTTTTGCCAATAGTTTTAAGTGGAAAAAAGTAACGTTAACGGGTAAATAACTTACTATTTTCGCACAAGACAATCCAAGTTTCTGGCAGGGGAAAAATGCATATAAGTTTTAACCAGGTCATTAAACAAAAATGTTCAAAAATATTAAACATTAAAATGACCTGCATGAGAAATATTAACATTACCAGCATAAAGACAATACCTGCAGATGAGGTCTTATTAAGTAAATGGCATCCTTTTGAATAGCTTTGAGGCATTCTGTTTTTTGCTCTCCTTGATTTGACCTGACAAAGTTTAGCGTGAGAACTACAAGCAACAACTCTGTGAAAAAAGAAAAAAAATGTCAAAGAGATAAGAAATAATTTCAACACATGCTCAGTAGAATAATTCAAAGGAAATAGATCTTACCATAAAGCTTTTTGCTGTGCATCTTTAAACACCAGTGCAAAATCACAAAAGACACCTCTTTTTACCAAACTGAGTACCTCAAGTTTTACCTCAAGCAAGATTAAGTGAGTGACATAAATGCTTACACGGACAAGGCCTTATAATACACGATGACTCAGATCATTGCTTGTCTTCACCCCACACATTTTCGTAGGAATTCCACAGCTGTAACAGAATCACGCAGAAAGTGCAACGCAGGTATATATGGATACAGTTTATATCAATTACATCAAAGTACTTACTCAACAACAAATACTGCAATGCAAATTTTCTATGATGTATTGGTTGTGGTGTTTCAAATCAGATTTGATAAAGATCACTATAGCTGAACCACAAAATAGATGAGTTGATACAATCTCATAAAAACTTTTTTTTTCATATCACATTTTTAAATGTGATACTCATGTGCTACTCAGGTGGGAAACTTTGGCCAAATGTTTAATGGCAGGTTCCAATAATGAAAACCTTGCTGTGTGTGTTCAGTCAGCTGGATCCTTTTCCTGAACAATAATTGTGCAAATACTCATAAATGCTTAAGGTAATGTTTTAGGTTAAGGTAAGGTATTACGAGCCTCTCTGAAAACTATACATTGGAGTTAAGTGTTACAACTTGCCCCAGTCTCACCCAAACCTTTAAATTCATAACTTTTCTCAATAATGCCAACAAACATAGGTAGATCTGCTTTACACATTTGCTTCAAAATTATCACATCACATTGAAGAATAATGAAAACAAAAAACATTAGTAGATCTTTCTAAACACTGGTTAACAGCCAGCATGTACAGTATAGATATACACTACATGTTCAGAAAAAAAAGAGGTACAAAAGTTGTCACTAGGGTGACAAGATTTTCAAGATATGCCATTGCACATTATTTACCCTTAGAGACTGCATATAGGTACATATTTGTACCTAAAGTCAGGGGTGTAGATGATGTGGGGGACATGTCCCCACACGTTTAATATTACGTAAATTCGTCCCCCACACTTTTTCGGGCAAGTGTTTCCATATAGAGGCTTTCAAGGGCCGATGTGAATAAATATAGATTTAAATTGAAAGAGACAGGATAGTCCTGAGAATGAACTGTTGTTTTATTCCCAGATTGATGCGATACGAACATCATGAAGAGCTAAACACATTGAAAAGCATCCAGCTATCGCTGAATGCACAGTTGTTTTCATTTATTACAGTGTAGTAAATACTCTGCCTTGTTATGTGATAAAAAAAAAAAAAAAATGTGTGTTTGTAGTATATAAACAAATCATTATTATTGGTTATTATCCAGCAGTGCATGTTTTTTTTGTAAAAAAAAAAAAAAAAAAAGCCAATTAAAAGCTAGAAATAAGAGAAAAAATAAAAAGAGAAAAAGTTGCCTGTATACACTACTAGGCAAATTTTATTTTATAATAATATATAATAAGTATATATAAGTATCTTTTGCTCGCCAAGCCAGCATTTATGGGATCCAAAATACAGCAAAAGCAGTAATATTGTGAAATATATTGACTTTTTAAAATAAGTGTTTTCTTTTTGAATATCCTTTTTCAAAATGTAATTTATTTCTTGTGGTTTCAAAGAAACGTTTTTAGCAACATTACTCAAGTCTTGAGAGTAGAAATGAATCTAATATTCTGATTGTTGCTCAGTAAACATATATTATTATTATTATAATACTGAAAACAGCTGAGTATAGTTTTTTCAAGTTTCTTTGATGAATAAAAAGTTCAGAAGAAACAGCATTTAAATAGCTTTGTAACTTTATGAATACATTTATCATCACTTTTGATTAATTGAAAGCATCCTTGCTAAATAAAAGTATTACTTTCTATAAATTTGCTGTATTTTGGATCAAAAAAATACAGGCTTGGTGAGCAGTAGAGAATTCTATTTCTGTCCCCTCACTTCTGAAATGATGGCTACGTCCCTGCCTAAAGTGCATATTAGCACCTAAATAGTAAATGTTTGTACTTTTTGAAAAGGTCCCGCACCAGTTTGAATACAGTGTTACCTAAATATTTTAAATGCCACAATGCATACCTTATACTTTCAGATAGTGTATACTTTGTAAACCCTCTATGGTACAGAGTTGCCATATGGCAACAATTAATTTTGACTTATTTCCTTTTTACTCTGAAAAAGCTACAATATATTGCAATATGGTAATTAAAAGGGTCAGCCTTAAGGTAGTCAACGATGTGCTGTTTTAAGGTCAAATGTCATTTGAATGTTCCTCCAAAACACTTTTTCCCACTGTCACCCTCACATAGTGGATACCAGTTGAAGTGCTCCAGAAATAACATCTCTTCTCAAAGGTGATCTCTTTTTTTTTTGTATTGTTTTTTGTTTAATACATTACATATTTTTATTCACAAATCAATAACATAGTTTTACTGTAAATTGAGAAAATATCAATGTTGCTGTATGGCAACACTGTCCCATGATGGAAAAATAGGTATGTTGCCACAGTGTACCACATTGGATTTGAAGTAATGTATTATCCCATCTGGATTTTTTATGTTTAGTAGTAACACCAATACTATGATTGCAGTTAATTATTTATTTATTTATTTGAAGTCTTTATTGAAGTATAGTACTTCAGTATTAATAATAAGATTATTTATTCTTTTCAGAAAATAAATACAGCAATATTTCACGGAAAGGGCAATAGGAAGAGTGCAGAGTTGTCTCTTCCATGTGATAATGAGGATGACTTAGCCTTTAGTGACTGTAACGATGAGTATGTTTGTACGTGTGTATATGTGTCTGTATGGGTGTGTCGCAGATTTAGATGGAAATTAAGAGTGGATGCATCAATTTCTAAAAGAAATGTGCATGTAAATTAAAAAGAATGGCCATTTTCCATTGTGGTACATCTTGTTTTAAAAAATCTGGTTTGATTTGTATAATTGAAGCTATTTCATGTAATACAAAGTTATTTGAAAAAAAATATTTTATGGTTAAAACATAATCCATACCATACAATCAATCTAATAGGTCACCTGGGTTGTCCCTAAAATTGTGCTTGTACATTTGTGTCATGAGATCTCCTTGACTAAAAATTATATATTTTTAAATGTATAAGTCAGTCAAACAGTTTGGCAAAACAGCAATTCCTATGGCAAATTCTAGAGAAAAAAAATAGTCAAAAAAAACAAAAACAAAAAAAAACAGAATTATTTGAAAATAAAACATTCATGCTGTCCATATTTTGTGCATGTATCATCCATCCATCCATTCACCAAAAGGGTTGTTGTTGTGGGAATTCTAGAATACAAAGCCACTTATTTGTGAGGGTTTCATTACATAAAATTAAGAATATATATATTAATATAACTAATAATAATATAATGCATTTTTAATTAAAATCTGATACATTTCTTCTTACACTGCTATCTCTTTTCATCTCTGCAATTTTGAACAGTTTCAGCTATAAAGTTTTTTTTCCCCATGTATCTGTAAAATAAAATGATGCATAGGCAATATTGTCATTTCTATTTCACTTTCCCCTATACATATTTAATTAAAGATGTGCAGGGTATTTGTTTTTCAATGCTTCTGGAAATAAAAATCAGTATCAATATTTCTACTTTTTTTAAGAGTTACAATATAGGAAAAACAACAACATTGTGAAATATTCCTGGGCCATGTTTGGGCAACCAGTAATGGTTTTGGAGAATCAAGAGGGTTTGGTGGCTGCCTGGGCGCCCGGATCCTGGAGAGGTCTGCAGAGTCCAGAAGGGTTAGGCGTAGGGTGGATTGCACATAGGTTTACCCTTCTGGACCTCGCGGCGAAGCGGGCTCTGTGCGAATGGTGGCTTGGATCTAAATGTTGAGTGCCTAGCGGATTGGAGAAACGATGTTGGATGATGAGAGTATGGGTTCTGTTTTTTCCAGAGTGGGATCTGGTTGATGCAGGTGGGAAAGAGCATCCGCTTTGATGTTTTTACTTCCTGGACGGTAGGTGATGGTGAATTCAGAAACGAGTGAAGAACAAAGCCCAGCGGGTTTGGCGTGGGTTTAGGCGTTTGGCTTCTCTGAGGTACTGCAGGTTTTTGTGATCAGTGATGACTTGGAAGGGTTGCTGGGCTCCCGCTAACCAGTGCAGCCACTCTTCCAGGGGCGTGTTTCCCAAAAGCATCGTTAGCTAACTATGGTCATTAGTTCCATTGAACTCTATTGGTAACGACACGACCATAGTTGCTTTCGGGAAACGCACCCCTGAGCGAGGAGGTTCACCTTTCCATTGGGAAAGTATGGCGCCCAGGTTTGTCGTGTCCACCTCGACCATGAAGCAGAGACTGGGGTCTGGATGTAAGAGAGCTGGGGCCGCACAGAACGCAAGAACCCGCTGCAGAAAGCTGCCACACCCGAGAAGGTCGCTGTTCAGGCCATGGGACTGGCAGGTGGCGTGGTGATGGTGGTGAGTCAAAAAGAAACTTAATCACACAGACTTATCTAAGGAAGTTTCTTTCTTCCTTCCACAGAGACGAATGTTTCCAGGCTAGACGGAAGTCGGTAAGTATCTAGCGTTGTGAGAGCATGTAATCTTGAAACCAGTTCAGGTGAGTGCAAATAGTATTCTGTTGATTAGGAGTGTGTGTAGGAGGCTGAACAGGCTGGTGAGGCAGGTGACTGTGTGACCAATATGCTGATTTGCTTCTCAATAAGCATTTTTTTATTGATATCAATGTAGAAAACAGTTGTGCTGCTTAATATTTTTGTATATGACCCCCATCTTCTTAAGATTCTTTAATGAATAGAAAGTTTAAAATGGCAGCATTTATTTGAAGCCTAAATATTTTGAGATATCTTTATTGTCACTTTTGATCAATTTTATGCATCCTTGCTATTCATTATTATTAATTTTTAAAAAAGGCAAATAATTATCACAAACATACTGATAGCATACTTCTGAACAGTAGTGTATAGGATACAAATGTTAGCGAATCCATCATTTTATTTTATGTAACATAATATTGCAATTCACAATGATAATAATTTTAATAACAACACAAGGTTCACACAAAACAGATTTTAGACATTTATTTTAAAGCATGTTGCCCAATAAATTAGAACTTGATTTTTTACTCACCCAGAAACCATGGAGGTACATTAGTTCTACACATGCATTCTTGTGTAAGTAATGGCTTTTTCACTTTCAGTTTGAAACACTGGCACAAGTTTCACTAAGGTGCAAATAATAATTTAACAACATAATTTCTTTAAGAACTTGGCACAGGTTTTAAACCAATGTTGCCAAATAAACAATCGTATTCACACACCACATTATGAAACCTAGTGGCCTTTGACGAATTGGAGAAAACAGTATGGGAATATAATTACAAAGGTCAATGTTTTAGAAATATTATACCTGTTTTGGAGCTGGTGGATAGTCAGGGGTCACCATCATAATAATTTAAATCCAGTGCTAATGTGAAAGCATATTGACTATTTTGCATAAATGAGTCGTGCAATCAACAAGACAACCAGTGCTTTATGAAACAACGTACGCAAGTACACTGACAAATCACAAGAAGAGGTAAAGAAAACCTCAAATATCTGCAATTACCAATTCATATTAGGACACATTTTTGGAATGTCCAACTCAACCAAAAAAGGACCTTTCAGTGAATTAGGAAGAAATCAGTGTTTTCCGAATCATTCTACTTAAGCGTTTCGCAGCAGCGTTGAGTAGATCATCTTGGTGATCTGCAGAACAGCGGCATGAAGCGAGTACTGCACCACGATCGAGCCGAAGCCTTTGTAGAAGCCCATGGTGCCCTCCTCACGCCGAATAGCGTTAATACAGTCCTTCATGCCTTCGTATTGCGTATTAATGGGCAACACTTCAAAACCCAGGTCAGTGTTGTCGATGATAGTGCGCGTTCCCTGGATATGCAGCCTGTGCAACACCGTTTCCAATGGAAACAGCAGCACATCTGCACACAGGCTGGCAGCAAAGCTGGCCATGAGCTCAGGAAAGTATGCATCCAGCATAGACTGGACCGCATCCGCTTGTGAGTCAGGGGATGAGTGCTTTGGTGAGCCATTATTCCGACGCCGCAGCAGATAAAGAACCAGCCGCTGCACGCTGGAACTGATAACATAGTGGAGGATGCCGTGGAGGATCGTGGGGAACACCAGGTTCCAGAGGGGAAGGAGACGCTTGCTGTGGGGCACTCCCATTCCCATTACACGCCCAATACCCTCTTTCACACAGTCCAGGATGCCAGGGTTGTCTCGGATTATTTCACTCTGGTGAGGGAACAAAAAGAGAAAACACTAAATGAAGTCGGGCTGGGCGACTTAACAACAATAAAAATAATAATAAATAAATCTCAATAAATTTGTGTATATGCTAAAATAGATATGAAGGGTTCAGATGCAAAAGCCTCTAAATCCATCTGATGTTTTTCTTTCTTTCTTTTTTTTTTTTTTGTACATCAGGCTCCGATGTACAGGTTTCTACCTAAGTACTGGTATTTCTGATTGTCTTTGATGGACATATAATATGTGTTGAAAGCATTCACTCAGTATCATTATCTCATTTTTGACCGAGATGGCTTTTAAGGGGTTTTGCATCTGATCTCTTCATATGTTAATATAACAATACATTTATGTAACCAACAGCCACTGTTGATTTCATCTAAAAAAAATCTATGTTTAATCTAAGGCATAAAACACACTGTTTTTTTTTTTAAGTATATTGTTAAATATTTAACTATTTACACTTTTGTTCAAAGTTTATAGGGTGTGAACAAAACTAATAGTAATATTTAGTAAGAATGCATTCAATTGTTACATAGTATTTCTATTTCAAATATATGCTGTACTTTCTATTAAATGTCACTGTTTCCACAGAAGTATTACAGAGCAGGAAATGCTTGCCATAACAGGAATAAATTCCTGGAATAATATTTGACAGCATTTTTATTTTTAAAATATATTTAAATAATGGCTTTTTGTCTTTTTAAAAACATTCAAAATTGTTCAATTGTAATAATTTGACATTAATACAGTCACAATAATCACAATATTACAGCATTTTTTTTTTTAAAATGCAGCCTTTGTCAGCATAAGAGACTTTTTTTTTTTTTTTTTTTCATTTAATGGTAGGATTTTAGTAATCCACACAATATGATGTACCACACGACTTCTTGATTAAAAATACATCAATTTTATAGGCAACTATCAAATTTAACTTGATTTTAAATTTACAACCTTATTTTTTTTATTCCTTTATACAAATGGTTTGTAATTTTTGCAATAGTACAATTCCTACAGCAAATTCCAAACAGATAAAGTCAAAATGAAATCAAAACTAATGCTGTTATCAGACTTTCCAACTGCAAGCAAACGCAAACCCTCAGATTTTCCAATAATCATTAGATGTAAAATTGCAACAGAAACCTACATATTGGAGAGTTAGTCACCCAAAACTGGTTTGCACATTTACCACAAGATTTAATCAAACTGCATTTCCTAAAGCCCTGAATCTGATTGTAGTGCGACGACTAGATGTTGTCACAGGAAACTTTTTCATCGCTGTTGGGAAATATATTTGTAATATTTAATTTAAGATGTATTATTTAACTTTGTTTATACTTCGAAAAAATCCTATTCATAAGCTATTCATAAGTCTTGTTTTCCTGTAAAAATGATCTAAACATCCTTAAACAAAACATGAGAATCAAAACTGCTAAAGATATATTGTGAATGTAAGTCTATTTTTTCTTCTTCTACTACTTCTTGATTTTAAGCATACAACTCATTGAATGTATTATTTTATTCCTTATTTTTATTTCTGTATATAAAGGCCAAGACCATGAAAAACAGTCTGTAATGTTTAAAACACACACACACACACACACACACTAAGCCAAAAATAGTTTATAAAAATCCATTACCTGTACAGTCTCTATGAGACTTGCTGAGTAAAACGGCATTGCAACCACATATGTCAAACTGGAAAAAAAAAAAAAAAAAAAAAAACAACAACACAATGATTTCACAAGATCAAAAGACTGCACAAAAAGAGATAAGGAGAAGATCGATATTTAAATGTCAAGCCTATGGAATTCCCTTTCCGTATTCTTTGTGGGACTGTGTTGTATAAACAACGACCTGCATATTAAGCTTAGTCAGAAGCTTATTCAAATAGATCCCAGATATGGATGAGCAAGGTAAAATTATGACTCATAAAAGAATCAAGAGATAAACAACTTGCAGTGTATGGCATTTTCCAAACAATACCAAAAATGCAAGTTAATTTACTATACTTCTCTACAAGAAACACATAGCACTAAATTAGCCTTACCCTTTGAGTACTAAGTGTCCCACAACTTGTTTAGGGTTCCACTTGTGTGATAGCTCCCTGTGAATATGCATGACAATATAAGACAGACATAATTTACTTCAATAAAGACAGGAAAACATCATGAGAACTGATCAAATAAATTCCAATCACAAAAAGTGCATGATGCCATAATTTATTAAACATTTCACATCTAAATGTAGAGGTTACACTTTCTCCTGTATTATAAGGCATAGGCTGTAAAACCAAATGATTCCTCTTTAAAGACGGCTTTTTTAAAGACACCTATCAGCAATTGCTTACATTGTAGATTTCTATACCTTGGTAAAGGTGTGCATTCGCTAATGATGCCCTCTGTTCCCAGTGTAACCCCCTGTACAACAAAAGTGCTGCCCATTCCTTTCCATAAAGCTTTTGGACCCTGTGAGACAGAGAGAGAGAATTGTTCATATTGTTCATAAAATTCTATAATTCATGGAACTGATTTGTTATATTTTTTGCTAATTATATACATATGTATTTATTTATTTATTTTGTATACATGTCTGTCTTAAATCCAATGTAATCACTATGCTTTGGCAATACATTGTAACAATTGTCATGAGAGAGAGAGAGAGAGAGAGAGAGAGAGAGACAGAGAGGGACAAGTGACAAGCAAATAGTACATTAAACTACTACATTTTTTGACAAGATTCTTCCGGAGGTTTTCCAGAGCAACAACAAAGCAAAAATGTCTGATATGTAATACCTGAGTTTTGGTGACATTGTACATCACGCTGATGGCAGTCAGTGGAGACAAGTGGTAACACTTGGCATGGTAATTCACCTGAAACACACAGTTCATTTTCACCACCATGCAATGCAAAAGTATTATGTTTCAGTAACACATAAGTATTTATGATAAGCCTTCTAGGATTTGCGTACTCCATGAAAAGTTAAGCCTACCTGACACTGACGACGAAACACAATGCAGGGATGGGCCAGGACATTTTCTGTGAAGAGGCTAATTCAAACCATACAAAAATGATTAGAAGTTTACAAACATTATTTCACACGTTAATATAACTGTGCTTTCAACAGAACTCTACTTTAAGCTCTAATTACTGCGAGTTTAATACCTTGCAAGACCTATCCCAAAGCCAGCAAATCTGTTCAGTTGTTCTGAAAGACAGAATCAAGGAAAGTCATTTTGGGAAGGAAAAAAATAACTGAAAAATCCACTTTTGTTTAGGTCACTGGATGAGCCATTTGTTTGCTTACACCAAGTTCAAGTAAATCACTTGGAGTGTTTGCATGTGTGCTACAATTTTATAAGAGTTTTTAACGCTGTCGTATACACTATAATGTTGACTCAGAATTAGTCACACGAAAAAGCTATACAGCTATAAATAATCTGTTCTTACAACTGCAAATCTGCAATTTATTGTAATATGTATTATATGGAAATCTTATGTTTTAACAGCATTAGCATAATCAAATGCAATACATAACTTAGTTCAGTAATTAAGCACTATTCAGGCATGTGATCAGCTAGAGACAAAAAAGAAGGAAAATCTGGCCACGCCCACAAGCCAACTTATTATATCTATACATATTATCACATTAAATTATATATCTTATATTATAATACATACTATTGTCCTGTAAAATATATAAAATTTAATAATCTAGTAAGCATTTAATAATCATGATAACAATATAATACAATACATTATAATAAAGTACATATAATATATTATAGTAAAGTATATAGAATTGTTATTATTAAAGTACCTGCCAAAAGGAAACATTACATTTATCATTGGTTTTTAAATAAATATCTTCTATATCTATAAATATCTGCTCATCAAGGTTGAATTTATTTGATCAAAATAAATAAAAAAAGAGCAATATTGTGAAATTTTTTTAATTTTAACATATTATAAAATGTAATGTTATTCCTGTTATGCAAAGCAGAACTTTCTTCATCATTTCAGTTTTCAGTGTCACATGATGTTTTAGAAATCATTACATTTTACTTGACTCTCAAGAAACATTTCTGAAAGATTTTTTTGATAAATATAAAGTTAATGAACAACATTTATTTGCATTTATCAAATATATTAATTAAATGTGCTAATGCATTTATTAAATAGAAATTATTTTAAATGTCTTCACTCACTTTTTAATCACTTTCATGCATGATGATTTTATTAGTTTTTTATTATTATTATTATTATTATTATTATTATTAATATTAATGTCTCTCTCTTTTTTTAAATCATATACAAAAGTTTGAGTGGTAGCTATCACTGTTTCCACAAAAAATATTAAGCAGCAAAACATTTTTTTTAATTGATAATAATGAGAAATGTGTCTTGAACAGCAAACAGCGCTTTCAGCACTCCGTCCATGATGTTTTGGAAAACAATCTTTTCGCAGTTAATTTAATTAATTGCTTAAGGCCATTCGCGCGATTTTAATTCCTAACGGCACGCATATGAAATGTTTAACCGGCAAGACTTTAATGCAAATAATGTACTTTTGTGACTATGAATAAGTGCAGTGTCCTGTGAGTAATATGCGTTTTTAAGAACTTCATTTAGACAATTTTCAAATAGTTGTATCTCGGCCACATATTGTCCTATTCTAGCATACATCAATGGCAAGTTTATTAAATCAGATGATGTATAAACCTCAATTTCAATAAATCGACTCTTACGAATGGTTTTGTGGTCCAGCGTCAAAGTAAACAAAAAAAAAACTTTATAAGTTACTTTTACGGTAATTATGGCTTTGGTGTTTTAGTTGGATGCCATATGCTACTTGTCTTTGAAACCTTAATTGTTTTAATATTTACAAACTTACTAGATTTTCCAGATGAAAAAACAGAACAGAACCAGTTAAACTGAATCAATATATGATTCAAAAAGAGTGCTTCTTATTTTATTGAATATCATTAGCGGGAGATGGGCGGAGAAGCGACACTGACACACTCACCTAGTAGGGGCGGGTCTTGTCTAATATAAAGCTCATGACAGAAATAATGAAGGTTATTCGAATAATATTCGTTTCAGAAATAACATCTCACTTCAATCATACTGATAATAAACTGTGCTCAGTGTTACCGGACGGTGGAGCCGCTGACTGTGCTTCGTCGGCTGCTCCAGGTGGGGCGGGTGCCGTCTCAAATTGGGGCGTGCGATCGCCAAAATGCAGGTTTCTGCTGCCAGGTATATCTGGAGGTGTGGTGACCCAGTGCTGGAGGTCAGAGCTGGATGAATTATTGAATGACCTGCCCGAATAGCCCCCGCTGAATGACGGATCCTCTCTGCCCCTGTAACCCAAACCCTCAAAGCTGTCAGGCCGACGAGAAGTCATGCTGGGAATCGCTAGGACAACTACACTGCAATGACAAGTTATCTCAGTCTGACTTCCTACGACTTATAACCTATGTGATGTGATACGAGTTCATTGAAAATTATAACAATCGAAAAACGCGACAATTAATTTCTGCCTGACCGAGGCTGCTAGCAAGGATAGTGCTTTAGCAAAACAACCGCTTGGGTGACTTTTGTCGGTTGACAGTTTACTTCCGGTTTGAATGTGGCCTTATGGGTTATGTAGTTTATTGCATTCACAAACGAATAAAGCCCCATACAGAGAAATGTAAACCGATTAGATATAATTCAACTTAATTAATCCACAATAAACTATTGATTTTGGGACTTACATTGTGTCAGACTGAAGGTGAAGAAATTAATAACAACCACCGTACTCATTTGCACTAGATGTAAAAGATAAGACCGAAATATTTTACATAAAATAACATTCAATATAACACTGGACTAGGATAAAGATATGCATCAATAACAGATAAATGCAAATTATAGCCTGTAAAATAATAATAATAATAATAATAATAAATAATTACAAAATCCATTACAGTGTCTGCTATCCTGATAAATGCAATGTATTTATGTTTGGTTAATTTTTTAACATGGTGTTAATCCAAGGTTTTTAACATTTATGGTGTGCTGGGAAATTACTTAATCCTGCAAAGTAGGGTTGAAATCCCGAACCGTTTATTTCACAACCATTTATTTTTCTCGAACGAATGAATGCATTTAATGTCTCTTATGAGCCAGTTGCTTTTTAGTGAATCAGAAGCACACCGCTAAACCGGAGTGGTCCGATTCAGCAATGAATGACTCTTATGAACCGGTCTTTACTAGCAGGTTCTTTTTGGTGAATATGATGACACAATTGGATCGGTTGCTGAATTAATCTGAATTACTTTGAAGTATCATTTTTATTGATTGATTGATTTATTGATTGATTGACTGAAATAAACCAGAAGGACATAGTTTTGTAAATTGTATCTGAGGACTAAATACACAATGTTTTGCATATAACCCCATAGTAATCCCATGTCCATTCTATTCAGACGCAAACAGAGCTAAGGGCGCCCTCTGTTGACGAAAACTGTTCTTACAGGAGTTTGAGATGCAGCAGAAGCAGCATCCGCTCAGGAGCCGCGGGGCCTGCGGTAGGTTAACGCTTTTACGTATCAAAACACAATATCTCAATAATGACACGGTAGTTCAAATGCTTTAGAAACACATATGTTGAGTATGTATCTAGACAAATGCGTAGATAAGGAGATATTTGCCGTCTTAAAAAGTTGTTTACTTTGCAGTAGCATCTGCTGGATAGCGTGCAAGCTACACGATGTGGAGTTTTATCGTTAAAATACTACCATTCATTATTATTTACTGTCACTTTCGTGTAATTATTAGGTATCCTATAGTTATAATTGTAAACAATCGTGTGGTCAGTTTTGTCGTACTGTGTTTGTTGGTGTGACATTGAGGCTGATCTGGGCTGAAGGGGACATTATTAGTACGTGCGGCTGTCAGGTTGCTGATCTGAGTCTGTGCTTCACAGGATCTTTCATCTCTTAGATTAACCGATTACAAATAAACCTGACATCTCTTGGTAGACGTACCATTAACATATTTACATCGAGAAAGAATGAACCGTAATATTGAATTCAATATATGAAGTCACTGTAACTTAAAAATAAAAACTCACCCCACGATGTTAATGTCATATGATTACATTGTATAGCTTTAATATGAGTTTAAAGCACTCATTAATTTATGCCTTTATTGTGTACACATGTATTTACTAAAGTATTTTTACTAAAATATTTTGATGACAGCCTTCAACATACTATTTGAGTATAATGTAAATGGCGTATTTTCATGATTAAATAGTCATACAAAATATGATATGTTGGGTGTTATCAGTTGAGAGTGTTTCAGTTGTCCCTAAATGTACAGACAGTAATATTGCATCCTTGTGTCTCTGTATTTCCACTAGATATTGTTGGTTGATGGTAACTGGCCAGTCTCCAGATGTAGTCGAAGGAGCATCACTTTGCCCCCACTGGTTCACACACCCCTCCCCACTGCATGGCTTCACTTGCTGGTGTCCTACACCGTGTCTCCATAGCCCCAGTCCTGCACACCCTCATGCTGGGGTCTCAGGCCTCTCACAGCCTGACCAATGACTGCCTGGATTGTTCTGCCTGTCAGCCTGTCTGCCTTCTCCATCACGGGGATATGGATTGTGTAAGTGTTTATGTTAAAGTGATAGATCAAGTCAAAAGTTTTACGTAAAATTTTATATGGCCCTCTACTGTTTTTGTTTAACTATATACAGACAAGCCATGTACTTATTGACAAATAACCATATATTATTTTGTTCTCTAGTTACGCCATGGCAGTAATGAACCACCATGTCTGTCCTGTTGAGAACTGGTAACTTAACATTCACATTACATTTACATTTAGTCATTTAGCAGATGCTTTTATCCAAAATAGATGCATTCAAAACCAACAAAAGAGCAGTAATACGTAAGTGCTATGACAAGTCTTGGTTAGCCTAACACAGTATGCTTGGTAAGGTGTTTTTTTTTTTTACATTAAATAATTAGAAAACAAGTATCTCACAAAAGTGTGTACACCCCTCACATTTTTGTAAATATTTTATTATATCTTTTCATGTGACAACACTAAATAAATGACACTTTGCTACAATGTAAAGTAGTGAGTGTACAGCTTGTATATCAGTGTAAATTTGCTGTCCCCTCAAAATAACTCAACACACAGCCATTCATGTTTAAACCCCTAAAGCCGGGCTCACACTATGCCATTTTTTAATAGTGCTTTACGATTGTTGCTTGTCAGACTGTATGAACATGATGATCATGTCACACTGTGGGATCTCAATGTCATTAATGTCAGTCTGTACGACTATCAAGACACATTAAAAACGGGTGCATGCAAAAAAACCTGTCCAGACTTTTACATTATCAACCCATACATGTTCAATGACTGTGTGCTGCATTACACGCAGGGCTGAAATGTTGACTATCATTAAGTTTATGAATGGCGGCAATAACGGCGTATTTAAGACAAATAGCGTAAGCAGCACTACACACACGAAAATGGAAACAGCGGTGCAACCGCATATCAAAGGCAGCATATCATATGCTTTCAGTGCACAACGGACGTGAGCGGCGAGTTTATGCGGTTAGAAAAAATCTCTAGCATTAATTCTGATCATGGCTTGTCTTGAAAAATGGAGACAGTTTGATGTTCGTTGTATGAGATGTCACACTTCAGGACTGTGCGCCAAATCTTCTGACACTGCCAGAATTTCACTGGAGGTAAAATCTGATTGCAACAGCCATTAAACGGCTGTCGGTGAACATGTCAAACCAGCGATCAAAGACTACAGATTTTAGCCTAGGATTATAGAAATCTTTTAGGATTTTCAAAATTTGTCTCAGAGGGCCAAATCGTGGCCAAAATCGCACAGTGTGAGCCCGGCTTAAGTGAAAAATGTCCAAATAGGGGCCAATTAGCAATTTTCTCTCCCCGGTGTCATGTGACTTGTTAGTGTTACAAGGTCTCAGGTGTAAATGTGGAGCAGGTGCGTTAAATTTGGTGTTATCCCTCTCACTCTCTCATACTGGTCACTGGAAGATCAACATGGCACCTCATGGCAAAGAACTCTCTGAGGATCAGAGGGGGGAAAGCCTGCAAACAGTTTGCTGAAGACAAGCAGACCAAGGACATGGATTACTGGAACCATGCCCTGTGGTCTAAGACCAAGATTTGGTTCAGATAATGTCAAGCGAGTGTGTGGCGGCAACCAGGTGAGGAGTACAAAGTGTGTTTTGCCTACAGTCAAGCATCGTGGTGGGAGTGTCATGGTCACTGGGCATTAAGGGAACCATGAATGCCAACATGTACTATGACATACTGAAGCAGAGCATGATCCCTTCGGAGACTGGGCCGCAGGGCAGTATTCCAACATGATGATGACCCCAAACACACCTCCAAGACGACCACTGCCTTGCTAAAGAAGCTGAGGGTAAATGTGATGGACTGGCCAAGCATTTCTCCAGACCTAACCCTTGTTGAGCATCTGTGGGGCATCCTCAGACGGAAGCTGAAAGAGAGCAAGGTCTCTAACATCCATCAGCTCTGTGATGTCGTCATGGAGGAGTGGAAGAGAACTCCAGTAGCAACCTCTAAAGCTCTGGTGAACTCCATGCCCAAGAGGGTTAAGGTAGTGCTGGAAAATAGTTGTGGCCACACAAAATACTGACACTTTGGGCCCAATTCGGACATTTTCACTTAGGGGTGTACTCACTTTTGTGGCCAGCGGTTTAGACATTAATGGCCATGTGTTGAGTTATTTTAAGGCGACAGCAAATTTACACTGTTATACAAGCTGTACACTCACTACTTTGCATTGTAGCAAAATGTCATTTCATCAGTGTTGTCACATGAAAATATACAATAAAATATTTACAAAAATGTGAGGGGTGTACTCACTTCTGTGAGATACTGTATATAGAAAAAAATAATAGAGAATGTTAGAGGGTCTTTTTTATAATAAATGTATAATAAACTCTATAAAGCCTGCTGTGTCATATTTCATACACAAACTTCTATGGCCTTTAAAATATCAAAATGATAGAAAAATATTTTTATATATTCTGATATTTATATTTATTATTTATATAAGTACCATGCTAGACTGATATAATTCCATTGATATACATTTACACACTATCAGAATTGACCTTTTTGCCATATAAATATCAGCACCTGCAACTCTATTATTTCATAATTCTCACTTTACAGGGTTAAATCCCAAATCCAAAAAACCCACATACTGTTTAAGCTCTTCTTTCACGCTTGATTCTTTTTTATCATAGGTCATACAATTTGACATGTACAGAGGAAACGGCTAAGAGGGGCTTCCCAAAGACCTGCTGTACACTTCAAGACATTCCCCTCATCAGGTGAATTTATCTGGAAAACCACAAAATGACCACATTTTGAAGATGTCTCCTTTTAGTATTACTGTTTTGTGCCAATGTCTGAAAAGGTTGTCCAGTATCTGATTTTCTGCTCTTTTAACAGTAAATGTGGTTGCTATCCACCAGAGAGCTGTCTCTTCAGTTTGATTGGCAATGTTGGGGCATTTATGGGTAAGAATTACAGTTTTAAATGTAATAAAATAACTAAACAAACTAAAATGCAAAATGAACTCCACAAAAAAAGGTGTGTGATATTTATATTTTTTACAATATTAAAATGCTTGTAGGGCTGCCCTCAACTAAAGATTTTTCTGGTCGTTTTTTTTTTTTTTCTTTTTTTTTTTTTTGATTAGTCAACTAATAAACTATTCAAATCATAATAATGAGACTTTAAGTGCCTACATAGCCTAAAAAGCACTCAAGTGCACACATAAAACTTGCCACAGCACACCAGCAGAAGTAATGATTATGAATGAATTATTAACATTTTAATCATTTATTGATAATTACTGTTTTCGGCTTAAGAGATTAAGTTGATGACACTGACTCGTCATCTCCACAGTAGTGGATGTTACTGTGTGCATGTTTCATACGGATTGCATAATTTGAGAATATTTGTGATGCGGTCTAGAAAAAACCAACACATGGTGAAATTGTACCTTTTTTAGGTCTTAAGGTCTTACATACAGAAAAGCGAGCACAGCGCAACTGTTCTTACATCTGTGCATATAAGACTGTCATCAGACAGACACTGTTCATGCTTCTACTTAATATTTCTGATTATAAGCCATATTTAAGGGCGATGAATAATGTACTATATTACCACATAGACCAGCCCTTAACAATCTGTCCATTTACTTTGTGACTTGGCCCCTTACTGTGGGTATTTTGATGTTTTTCTTTCTGCGACTAATACAATTTTGGTCAACCAATAATCTTCTTGTCTTTAGTCAACTTATAGGGCTCTACATACTTGTATCTATCCCAAAATATTCTAGTAATTGTGTGTATGTGTGATGTATTCCTGCAGTGGTTATGGTGTGCATGCTACGATATGCCCAAGTGATTGAACACAGCCATCATTGCTGGACCAACACAAGTGCTTTGGTGTCTGGCTGCATTAATGCCCTGGGTTTGGTCATGGTGGGCAACTTTCAGGTGAGCAGGCAAGATTAGACTTGTGGCTTCAGCCCATTATTTAAATCTAAGTTAACTTCTATTCCTTTGTCTTTTTTTTTTTTTGTAGGTTGATCATGCCAAGACACTTCATTATGTGGGAGCGGGTGTAGCTTTTCCTGCCGGCTTGCTGTTTGTGTGTCTGCAGTGTGTTCTGACATACCGTATAGCAGAGACAGCACTGGACTACTGGATGGCTCATGTGCGTGTGGCTCTCTCAGCTGGAGCTCTGGTTTCTCTTGTCCTGAGTATCCTTACCAAGAGCTCATGGGTGTTTCTACACTTTGTGTTTGACCTGAAGGAAGACACTGGAAAACAGTCATAATGTGATACATAAAAATCCAATTTAGATGGATACGTTTGAACGTGAAGCAAAAAGCCACTTTCTCATATGGCATCAGAACAGCATTGATTGGCTAGTAACAGTGGATGATGAAAGATATAGTGTCCAATAAACAAGTTTATTAATAGGGTTAAGTAATTAATAGGGTTTTCAAAATACAAACATTCCAATGGTCTGTAGAACCGATGCCAGAAAAAAACATGCCATTGTGAACGTGCAGTATTGTGACCCTGGACCACAAAACCAGCATTAAGTAGTATAGGTATATATGTAGCAATAGCAATTATTGATTTTTATTTTATGCTAAAAATCATTAGGATATTAAGTAAAGGTCATGTTCCATGAAGATATTTTATACATTTCCTAACATAATTATATCAAAATGTAATTTTGATTAGAAATATGCATTGCTAAGAACTTAATTTAGACAACTTTAAAGGTGATTTTCTTAATAGAATTTTTTTTTTGCACCCTCATATTCCAGATTTTCAAATAGTTGTATCTCGGCCAAATATTGTCCTAACAACGGAAGGCTTATTTATTTAGCTTTTAAAAAACTGACCCTCGTGACTGGTCATGTGGTCCAGGGTCACATATTAAAAAATAAAAATGGTAGTATAAACTAATTAAATTAAAACAGTGGCATGTAGCCTTCAAGTACAGTGTTTTTTTCTTCTCTTAAGAATGAAGTATTTCAGTGTTAGAAGTTTAAAGTAATTTTGCAACAGTAAACATTGTAAGTAATCATTGCTTGAAGTATTTTTTAAGCAAACAGTCCAAAATAAAAATAAAGAAACAAAATAAAAACAAAACAACAAAGAAAAAATAAACAGTGCTTGACATTTTTTAAGTATTTTTAAAGTATTCAAGTAAAGAGTGTGCAATAAAATAAAGAACAAAGACACAAATAGAACAGGCAATAGAACCGTTTAAAAACAAGAAAACAGAAAAACCAAATCTGATTGGCAAGTTTTGAGTATCTAATAGCAGTAGACTAAACGGAGAGACATGTAAACAAATATGATTCAATGTAAAAAAAAAAAAAAAGAAGTACAAAATTGTTCAAAATCATGCTGCTATTATACAATGTGGTAAATGCAGAAAAAAAAAATGTTACTATAATTGTTGTGATGTAGTCCTACGAAAACATACACAAAATAAATTTTCTCATACTTTCAATTAGTTAAATTCTTTATTAATACACAACAGTGGAAAAAAGATCAATTACAGCAAAAAGAAAGAACAACAGTTAACAAAGATCATGTTAAATAATGTTATTAATGTTGAAGTTCAATGTGGCCATTCCTTAACATCACCCTTCCTATTCAAGGTGGTATCTTCTTCGTCCATGAGAGTTTTGTATTGCAGCACGCCGCAGCAATATGTGAATGGGTCTTCACGGTCTTGGTCCTGGTGTACTATGGCACCTTCACCTATGAGTTTGGCACTGTCAACAGTGATACCATGATGGCGGCCTTAATGAAACGCAGTCAACATCATCATCCAGGGTCAGCGGTCATCATGGGGGGTATCGGGAAGGGTGTTGCAATGGGATGTGGTGCCCGCAGTCTCAAGTCACCCGGTGGCAGCAGCACTTCCACACACCTCAACTGTACACCGGAAAGCATAGCCATGCTTTAGGGGTTAACCGCTCCGTATTCTCTCAGACCTCAGCACATAGACTCTTCATCTGGCTCATGGAGTTGTGAAACACTGGTACAAGCAATACAAAATTACTTGTGAGGTTACAGTAGGTTTACAGACTTGATTAATTTTAATCTAATGACCGGTCAGTCATAACTAAGGTATTTTGCATGATATTTTGCATTCATGTGTAAGATAACTCAGAGTACAGTACTAATAACCAGCACAGACAATTCCTTCCCATGATTCATGGGGCCACTGATAGAAATGTTTTAATTTTACTATGCCAAAACTGCAATAACCCATCTATAAAGGCACGTTCAAACTGACAGTCAATAAATTGTTTAGGGTCAACAGGTGGATTGTTGGTTGCTAGTGGGATTTCTGCATCAGGAAATCCTATTGAGTGCTGCAGGGATTATGTATTATGTAGGCCTGGACACTTGGAGTTAGCATTTTAACACTTCCAGTTTCATTGTCCCAAATCAGTTTAAAGCAAAACGTAAAAAAAATCAAATAAATCACGAGGGGTATTACTGATGTGTTTTACGTTGTAAAACAGCACGTGAAAATATCTCGAGCTTGTTCACCACATACAGTATCTTATTTCTGGCAACTGAAATAAGATAGTGTATGTGGTGAACATGCTTGAGAAGCTTCTTTAAAGTAGTTGCTAACAAGTGGCTAAATGGGACTAAAAAAGTTGTCAGGAACTGCATCCTGCCAAACAGGAAATCTCATCTACTCACTAGTCTGCTTTTTCAGCTTTCTTGTGTTTTTAATAACTCTCAAAAATTCTTTACTTACTCAAGCTTTCAGGGAAGAAAGTTTAAGACTGAAAGAGTTGTTGGAAGCTTTATTGTTTTCTTCTGATTGTATTTAGGCTTTACAATACATGAAAGTTGTTGAAAGTAATTTAAAAAAAAAATATATATATTATCATGATGAACAAAGCATTTAACGATTATAAACTTGCTGGTCACGACAGTGTTGCCAAGTCCACGGTTTTCCCAGTTTTTGCCACTTCTTGTTTTTCATGTCCACTGTTTTGAAGTGACCCCAGTGACGTGATATTAAGCACCTGGAATGCGTATTTTACAACTTGATCTCATGACGAAAACATAACCTGTGGGAACTGTTTCGCAGGATGCGAAATACGTAGTTCTGTGAACTAAGAGTGTTTGTTTTTTCCCTGGTCCAGATGAACATACATATGGTTTTATGTGATGATGGTTTTGTATAGTGATCGAACGATATTGATTTTTTTTTTTTTTTTTTTTTTTAACCAATTTTTTTTAATACCGATTATTGAATGCAATATTACAAAACCGATAACCGATTATGGTAAAATGCTTAAATATAGGGAAAAATATTGGTAAATCGATATATCGGTCAATCTATAGTTTTGTACATGTCACCGCAGTTCTGACTTGAAATGTCCGTTGAGTAACTCTAATGCTCTCTAACTCTAATGGCGTTTTAAAATAACGTACCATCTGCACTACACCTAAACCTACCCGATAATATGAACAAAAGCAATCGCAAACATGCAATTTAAGCTTGTTTTTTGATCTTTCAGCTCTTCTGTTGTGAGCCTTTTTTTAAGGGGATTCGGACCCAAAGATTCTGCATCTTAAGTCCAGTTCCGTGCCGGCTGAGCTACCGAGAAAGCTTGTTACATTTGGTGTTGTGCCCATTTTCGACGCCCTGCCAAATTATTAAAATTGCTACATGGTTGCCTAATCCTAACCCACACCTAACCCTAAACCTACCAATAGTAGGTGGGTAGTAATCTGCCGGGGGTCAGAATTCGGCACAACACTGGAAAGCGAAACACATGGAGCAGTAATCATAACTGTGTATGGAAACGACTACAAGTGCTTGCTGTTTTACCACCTCTAGTGTTCATTTCTGTTGGAAACTGCAGTGATATGTACTTATTGCTATGTATTTAGCCTTTTGTGAAAAAGTTCCCACAGGTACATTTTCATCATATTTTACCTCCTGGAACATGATTGGGCTAGTTTTAGGCTAGTTTTGAATATAGCAATTAGGTGGGTTTTACTGTGAAAACCTGGCAACCCTGGTCACAGACCTTATTTTCTGAAGTAATCCAAAAGTTATTGAAAAAAAATCTGTTTTTTGTCTAGGAAACCAGGGTGGTGCTAACTTCCAGGCTGGCCTACACAAATGCATCATCACTGCATTTCTATGTTGATAGTCGGTGCATGGTATCTCCGAATGTGATTTGTCACAACACTCTCAGTCACTCTTGTTGCTCCTATAGAAAACCAGTGACTTTGGTCACTTCGTCAGTGTGAATCTGTTACAGAACTGCCAGCAATACCAAGACACTCGTCTAGACAAAGAAGATAATTGGCTAAATCCATCCAACCTTCTGTAACCTGTTTAATCTGTAGAAACTGTGATTACACAACAGGTCAAGCCATCACTGTAGCAATGAAGATGTTAAGTCGGTTGCACCAGCCATTGCTGCCAATAGTTGGGTTGCAATGAGGTTGAGGTTTAGTCACTTTACTTTAGTCAAACAGCGATACTTTTTATTCATACCCGAGATGCAGGTGGTCCATATTTATGTATTCATTCCAGGTGCTCACAGCTTAGTTTGATCTGTGGCACTGTATTGGCATTACATTTGGTGCTGTGGACTTTTTGTCCTATAGCTCTAGATACAATGTGGCTGTATTCAATAAGAGCATCTCTGTGCAACCTTTTGAACATGTTGGTGCTTTGCCAAGTTTTTGCCATCACCTAATCTAAAAACTGCCTGTATTGATCAGCTGCATCCCAGGTATCTTGCGAACAAGTTCCTAATATTTCAGGATCACAAGAAACAGGATTTTGTGTCCATTATTCTATTGTTTTGTTTTAAGCACAGTTGTTTTTCATTCATTTTTCACATTTTGAAATCTAAGGTGATATTAAATGGACTTTTCAAGGGACTTTTTAATGGTGCTCTTGATCCCTGTCATACAAACTATGATTCATTGAAAAAGCAAATAAGCTGTCTGTTCTTGTTTTTTTTGTTTTTTTTTTTCATTAGCTCATATTGTACCCATGAGCTAGGGGAAAACTGTATTTTTGAATGCTTTTGCTTTTGCAAGCAAAGTAAGTTTGTCAGGGAATGACATTACTTTTACAAGAAAATGCAAAAGGTTTTTGAGCAAACACAAAAGCACTGAATACTTTTACAAAAAAACAAACTTTTTTTTTGCAAAGCTATTTTGCATTCAAAACCACTGAAATTACATTTTTCCTCCTGTATTTTTTTTGTTTCATTATAGGGGGTTGAATAGAAACCTTCTTTAAGTACTGGACTTGATAAATGTATCTGCACAGTCTCAAAATAGGAAATGCTTTTCCAGGCAGGCTCGTATATATCTACATTTGATGTGAATGTTTAGATGGTGAAGCAAACAACTGGTAGTCACACTAAGGTCTCGAACTAAATGGTATTATTTTCACTCTTTAGTTGGAGTTGGAGACTGAATCTGAGACTTATTTTTACAACATCCTCAGTTCCTGTCACTTCAGTTTTAATCTAGCATTAAGAGAGAATCAGAGGTCTTAATCAGTTTTTTTAGTGTATTGTTTTAAAACTTATACTATTTATGATATGCATTTGTCACGCAGAGCTGCTTGTAAATGAATGCCTTTAGCTGAGCATAATATTGCATAGAATATGAGTACTGCGATGAAACTGGGGTCTAGTCAATAATTCTGAAACGAAGAAAGCTTCCTAATCAGCATCATACCTTCGTTATAACCTCAGATCCTTCACATGTCATTTTGTAATATATAGAGTACTCGAAAGAAATTCTCATATATTGGAAATGATGTTGTGCACTAAAGAGGAAACCTGAGTATTTTTTTAAGTGTTTAGTGGACCCGAAATGTGAAATCCTCCATAATAAGCTGTATTTTGACTACACAGTATTTTAGTTTTTAGATATTGCTCATTTGAAAGCAATATATTGAGAGTTATTATAGAAACCAATAACAGTTGGTTATGTGTTGTATCTGTTTTGTTTATAATTTATTCTTTGTAATGCCAGACAATGAAACAATGCAATATTCAACTTCTGTTCATGTACTTGCAAACAAGTATACCTCTATGAAAATCCTACTGTGGTGAGATGTTCCTAAAGGAGCTGCTAAGACGTATGGTATTCAAGCTATTTATGTTATTTCTGTTTTGTGTGAAAGGCCAGAATCAAACATGTGCAGATGTATTGATGTCTCATGAAGCTCAGTCAAATCAATGCTATGTTCCCTTTGATTATTCATATGCATCCAATGAGACCATCATTGCATCTGTTTGAAAAAGGCCCTGATCACCTGGCTACAATAATTTAGTTACTTTTTGTTAAATGGAAAATTCATTAATTGATACCTGTCAAAAAGGGAAAGAATTTGTAAGTTCAGTAGACAGATTGTCTGATAAACTTGTGAAATGGAAACTGAAATCCATTTTATCAACTTGTTTCAGTTCATACTGCAACTTTCTGTTGAATTATGAGCAATTCTGCACGTTTCCTTATCTTTCACAAGGGTTTTGTTTTGTGAAATAAAATGTACCTTAATTTGAGAGACACTATTCACTGAGAAGGTTGTTTGCTGCCAGTAACAAACTGTTTACAGCAGTTATGTCATGTTTAATACAGAATTTAGGTGACAATTAAAACAGCTTAATGCAAAATAAATGAAATTTCACACACCGTGAAAGTAATATTCTGCAATGCTTCCTAGAGTCATTCAAGCATACTCATTTAAGGGTTTTAAGTGTCAGGGTAGTGACAAGGTGTTTGGTGGTATATGATCCTATATGTTTTGTCGGTCAATTCACCTTTATTTATATAGTGCTTGTAACAATACAGGTAGGGCCAAAGCAACTTCACAGTATTAAATAGAACAGTAGTGTGTCAATAATACAAAAACATTCAGTGACGTCATCATCTAGCTCAGTTCAGTTCAAATAGTAAATTTGTAAATACAGTTAAAGACAAAATTATTAGCCTCTTATAGCATATTTCATTATTTTTCAAATAACTCCCAAGTGTTGTTAACAGAAAGATGATTTTATCAACACAGCATTTTTAAACGAAGCTTTTAGGGTTTGTAATACAAATAGAAATAAATGTATAACCAAGAATTTTAAAAAAGTCTACTGGTCAAAATGATTAGCCCTCTGGTGTTAATAGTCAATAGTGTATCCATTTTGTTCTCAACAAGTTTCAAGCATGTCTCCTGAGGAATGACAGCCCATTCTTCCTTAGCAAATCTCTCAAGCTCCTTGAGATTTGTTGGTCTTCTGGCACAAACTCTGGACTTTAGTGTGCCCCACAGATTTTCTATTGGATTCTAGACTGGGCTTTGTGCAGGCCAGTCAAGTACACTTACTTTGCTCATTTGGAGGTATTTCTTCACCTGAAGTGAGGTATGCTTTGGGTCGTTATCATGCTGGAAGACAAAGTGTCGACCCAAACCAAGTTTTCTTGCCGACTGTCTGCGGTTGTCTTTCAAAATCATCTTATAGTCTTCCTTTTTCATGTTTCCTTCAACCCTGACAAGATTCCCAGTTCCAAATGCACTGAAACATCCCCACAGCATTATACTCCCACCACTATGTTTCACTGTGTGTTCTTGGGGTTGAATGCCTCTCCCCTCTTTCTCCAAACATAGGCAACATCACATAATGTGAAAACATTCTCTTGCTCTGTTAAACATCACTTGGGAAATATTCTAAAAAAAAAAAAAAAGTAAAATTTCACAGGGGGGCTAATAATTTTGTCTTCAACTGTAGTAAATAGAAAATTAAGTGTCCCCGACTAAGCAAGCCAGGGGCAACAGTAGCAAGGACCCAAAACTCCATCGGTGGCAAAAATGGAGAAAAAACTTTTGGAAAACCCAGGCTCAGTCGGGGGGCCAGTTTTGTGTAAAATGAATGATGTAAAATTAAATTTTATTAAAAAGAGAGTGCCAGACACAGTAATATAAACCAATTATAAGAAATATCAGACAAATATTCGAAAGAAGGAAAGAAAAAAGAAAAGAACAAACAATAGTTGCGAAAGAAACATCCATCGTGTGAGTTCTGTGGCTTTTGCCATGTTACACAGATGTTGCACTTGATAGGCTATCAGGGGAAGGAAGAAACATAACACTCAGAAAAAAAGGGTGTCACTATGTCAGTACTTTTTCAGAATGTACACTTTTGCACCTTTTAGGTACCAAAACGGACCATTTACAGTCTTAAAAAGTCTTCAATTTAGTTATATCTAATTTAGGGCCAAAAAGTCTATAATTATACAAGAAAGTCTTAATTATGTTTTCAAGAGGTTTTTAATTTGGGGACGGAAAGACCAGAATTGCAATATGGATTAACGTGATGATTAAACTTCAAAAGTCTTTGATTTCATTTAATAAACATGAGCGCTGCATGTTTCAAAGTCTGGTGCTGCATTGCTTTGTGTGCTGCAGTTACCGGAAAAAAACATTATATTTCTTCTAAAAGTGCCACCTGCTGGTAGAGAATGAATGTAGATTTTCAATAAGCCTGTTGTTTTTGTTCAAACCAATGCGAAAATCGCATAGATCTTCCTAAATGAATCAACCGTTTCAATTATTAGGTTAAATCGCAATGACTTGCTTAACAGTGACTTGCTGCCAGGACTGGCGGTTTTTAATTTAAAGTATCTTTACATTTTTAAAATAATTTTAACCATAGTGGACATTCTCGAGTGCACTCATTCAATCCCAAAATGC
This sequence comes from Cirrhinus molitorella, assembly GCA_033026305.1. Taxonomy (NCBI): domain Eukaryota; kingdom Metazoa; phylum Chordata; class Actinopteri; order Cypriniformes; family Cyprinidae; genus Cirrhinus; species Cirrhinus molitorella. The sequence goes on from CM065119.1 coordinate 28,052,959, forward strand.
ACCGCAAAAATGAGTGTACAACTGTGGACACTCAATGGCTAGAGATAATGCCCATAATGCGCTGTGAGAGTTGCACGTCTCGCCAGAAGGTGGCACCCGCAGCTGAATCATCCATCCATTTATTTTACAACATGCTTGTCCATGGCGTGCATGCGCAATACAGTACAGGTACAAATTGATGTTTAAATTGTTTAACTAGGGTATATATCTTACATAATTTCTGAGACAGATTTCAAGATAAATCATTTCATCTTTCTACTGGAACTACCTGTTTCAAATGATGATTAAACAGCAAGCAAACTATGCAAAAGCGACAGTCCTTCCAGTGCACTCAGTGTCCAAATTCACTCACTTGTTTTCATTTACTCCTTTATGTGAACTGTATAAGTGGACTAATGTAGGGAATAGTGAATGAGGGTATAGGGGGCGATTTCAGATACAGCAGTAGTAGGCAGTATATACTGTGTACTGGGCAGTAAGCAAGTATGCCATTTCACTTAACACTGATTTGCTGCCACCTACTGGTGGTTTTAATTTCGCATTTAAAGTATCTTTTCTTTTTTTTTTTTAATCATTTCAAACATCAGTTTTCAAAGTTTTTTGTTTAAAATATCAAAACATTATTTATGCATTTGTAACCGCAGGCTAAAGCATTCCATGTCCATCTGAGCTGCACTAAACAGTGTGTAAGTGCAACTTCAGATGCAGCTTCTGTGTTTTCTCTGCATTGCAAAGATGAATTTTGTTGAATACTGATTTAGTTTGTTTGGTAACAGCCTAAATGTAAGGACTGGACTCAAAAGATGATGCACACTTTTAGAAAAAAAAAAAAAGCTTTTTAAAGGTAAAATGCCCATAAAACTTACTGGAAAAGATTCACTATCCAAAAAAATAAATAAATAAATAACTAAAATAAAATAATAATAATCAGAAGTCAGCTGTACATGGTCAAAATCTTTGCCACGGTAGTCCCTAAGATTACCAGCAAAAAAAACACACACAGCAAAATTATAAAAAAAATAACGTTATTGATAAATCCCAGAAAATACTGAGATATCTTTCTTGTGGCTAAATAATTCAGAATTTAGGCTGAGTTCGAAATACCATACTATCATACTACTCTTACTATTTCTGCAGTACACAGTATGTATACTGTGCATAGTATGCAGATTTTCTGTATGCATGGAATACCTGGATTACCAGGATATTTGCCAGGATCTGCTAAACTCTGAACACTGAAATCAGTATAGAATTTGAGTTCAGAATGACATACTACCATACAACTCCTACTATATTGCAGTATGCTATGTGTATGTGAATAGTATGTGAATTTTCTGTATGCATCTGAAGACACTGCATGGGAGGGACACTTTTTTCCAGAATGCAGTTCGCACCACGTGACGTTTCATCTTCAAATGCGTGAGTGAACTGGAGGCGGTAATAGTAATTATAAATGTAACACGTGTACATACAGGTCCTTCTCAAAAAATTAGCATATTGTGATAAAGTTCATTATTTTCTGTAATGTACTGATAAACATTAAACTTTCATATATTTTAGATTCATTACACACAACTGAAGTAGTTCAAGCCTTTTTTTGTTTTAATATTGATGATTTTGGCATACAGCTCATGAAAACCCAAAATTCCTATCTCAAAAAATTAGCATATTTCATCCGACCAATAAAAGAAAAGTGTTTTTAATACAAAAAAAGTCAACCTTCAAATAATTATGTTCAGTTATGCACTCAATACTTGGTCGGGAATCCTTTTGCAGAAATGACTGCTTCAATGCGGCGTGGCATGGAGGCAATCAGCCTGTGGCACTGCTGAGGTGTTATGGAGGCCCAGGATGCTTCGATAGCGGCCTTAAGCTCATCCAGAGTGTTGGGTCTTGCGTCTCTCAACTTTCTCTTCACAGTATCCCACAGATTCTCTATGGGGTTCAGGTCAGGAGAGTTGGCAGGCCAATTGAGCACAGTAATACCATGGTCAGTAAACCATTTACCAGTGGTTTTGGCACTGTGAGCAGGTGCCAGGTCGTGCTGAAAAATGAAATCTTCATCTCCATAAAGCTTTTCAGCAGATGGAAGCATGAAGTGCTCCAAAATCTCCTGATAGCTAGCTGCATTGACCCTGCCCTTGATAAAACACAGTGGACCAACACCAGCAGCTGACATGGCACCCCAGACCATCACTGACTGTGGGTACTTGACACTGGACTTCAGGCATTTTGGCATTTCCCTCTCCCCAGTCTTCCTCCAGACTCTGGCACCTTGATTTCCGAATGACATGCAAAATTTGCTTTCATCCGAAAAAAGTACTTTGGACCACTGAGCAACAGTCCAGTGCTGCTTCTCTGTAGCCCAGGTCAGGCGCTTCTGCCGCTGTTTCTGGTTCAAAAGTGGCTGGACCTGGGGAATGCGGCACCTGTATCCCATTTCCTGCACACGCCTGTACACGGTGGCTCTGGATGTTTCTACTCCAGACTCAGTCCACTGCTTCCGCAGGTCCCCCAAGGTCTGGAATCGGTCCTTCTCCACAATCTTCCTCAGGGTCCGGTCACCTCTTCTCGTTGTGCAGCGTTTTCTGCCACACTTTTTCCTTCCCACAGACCTCTTGCTTGAGGGTGTCAATGATGGCCTTCTGGACAGCAGTCAGGTCGGCAGTCTTACCCATGATTGCGGTTTTGAGTAATGAACCAGGCTGGGAGTTTTTAAAAGCCTCAGGAATCTTTTGCAGGTGTTTAGAGTTAATTAGTTGATTCAGATGATTAGGTTAATAGCTCGTTTAGAGAACCTTTTCATGATATGCTAATTTTTTGAGATGGGAATTTTGGGTTTTCATGAGCTGTATGCCAAAATCATCAATATTAAAACAATAAAAGACTTGAACTACTTCGAGTTGTGTGTAATGAATCTAAAATATATGAAAGTCTAATGTTTATCAGTACATTACAGAAAATAATGAACTTTATCACAATATGCTAATTTTTTGAGAAGGACCTGTATATACATGTAAACTACAAACTACTGTAGTGTATCTAAAAACAGTATAGTTAGTAGGACATAAATTCTACTTTAAACTCTAAGGCATTCCTATCAAATAAAAATGTACAATAAGTCCACCCACTAATGCCTTGCTGCGATAAACAGTACTGCAAAAGACACGTTTTTTATGTAGTGTCAGTGGCTCAGTGAGTAAAAGACACGAGACGTGCTTTTGAGGTAATCGACCTAAGTTCGAATCTGCCTTTTGTCAAACTCCTTTTCCCATCACATACCATATCAGAAAGGAATTTATTTTCAATAAAAATAAAGTAAATATTTGAAAAGTGGAAATAAAATGCCTTTTTGATAATACAGGTTTTTGTCCCAATAAAGTGGCATTCATCTAATACAAATTTACACTACAATGTGTTATTGCACACTGTTTAATAATGTTCTACATGTTTAGCTGCTTAAATCTTACCTATGGTTCTAGTAGTACGAGTGTTACAAAGCCCAGCTATGGGACAGGAAATTTGATTTGATTGGCCAAACATTTTGCGCTGTAGAGCAGCAGGTTGCGTTTCTGTTCTAAATTAGTCTACAATGCCACCTAGTGGTGATGAATACATTTTTTTTTTTTAGTTGACCATATCATTCTTTATTTCCATGCATGGATATTTTTAGTCTTTCTCTGGACTCTCCTGACTCATTTAGTGTCTTTTCTATCTTTAAAGACGAACAAGATGAACAAACAGCAGTAGTAGCTATAGGCTGTAAATTAGCTTTTTACTGGATGCATGAATCATCTCATTAAAGGTCCTGAATTGTAAACAATAACAAAGCAAGAAATGGTTAAATATCCGTATTTTTGTGTTTCAAATTAACTGAACATATGTTATAGAAAATATATAATGTATCACACATAGGTAGCATGTCAATTATGACACTAATCAGATGTGCATTTTAATGTTTATTCTGGACAGACAGTGTTGCCTTTAATGCTCCCTCATGTCTCTGTATGTTTAGAATTACATACTGCTTCAAAATATTCAATTGCACACTTTGTTATTAAGTTTAGCCATATAGCCTACTGAATGAATCTTAGTTACAGCCTGTTCAACCTGTTTTGCGGCGGAAGTGTGAATGAGGAAGAGAAATGAAAGAATAGAAGAGCGATAAAAGGTTGCTGCTGAATGTTTGCCTAGCTTTAATCAATTTACGTCTTGTTTACCTTTTATATGTGTCACACTAATTATTTAAAACGAAACTGAATAGATTGCATGTTACGCGTAATTTAATTTTTAGCCTCTAACTTTTAAGCACAAGTGTCGAGCTGGTCTTGTGGAAGCCAAGCTGGTGTTTCGAGCTTTTTCAGGTTCATTGCAATGGCTTATTAGGATGCAAAATACAAGAGCTTCGATCAGGACTGCAGTAAGGTTAGTCCAGTGTTAACCGTGAGAATGTGTGTTTATGTGCTTGCTTGTGTGCACAGTTTGCAGTAAACTGTAATTAGAGTTGGTCGAAACGAAACCGAAACCAGACACACACACAGTGGGCCTCTCAATACTCAAATTGATGCTTCCTCGTTTCCTCGCTCCTCCGTCCTGGAGCCTATGACCTGGAAGTTAGCCTGGCTTGTTTTTAGCCATCTTGAAGGTCATCTCAAAAAGTGACCAAGATCAAGAATATCCCAATGTTCCTCCGTTCTCATTCTCTCGCATCCTAACGGAGTGGGGCTTAAGACGCGCGGGGAAAAGAAAGCAAGGATGCACAAATAAGAAATGAGAAGCAGCACTCTTTACAGACTGATGTGTATAAACTTATATTTGAAACGTTTAATATCAAATTTCTGTTCTGTTCTGTTTTGAACACGCATAATTAAATATCCAGTTGTTCATATATAAATCAAGAAAAATACATGTATTAGGAATGGATGCAAGGCCTTAATATTGTATGTGTGTAGGAGATAAATGAAATAAGATTCTAGAACTAATTCTAGCTGAGAAGTAATCATGTTATTTGCAAATAAATATGCACATGCACTTTTATTTGTATGCCTAATATGTCAAAAATGTATTTGAGCCACATTTGAGAAAAAATGTTGAGTAGTGAATAAATGGATAAATAAATGTAATATATTACTTTCTGTTTAGCAGATAACTGATGACTTGCGAATGCTTTCTTTGTGATTGATACATGGACGAATTCAAGGTGAGATAAAATTTATGTTTACTCTTATGCTTAGAGTAAATATTTTACAGTAATTACAGATTTTTAAAATGATAAATGTTGATTCATTTATATTATTAATTGCATTGGTTGTCTGCTTTGTAGTAAATTGGTAATTCTGTTCACACTAAATTAAATACAAAATGGTGAACTACAGTTTTTTTTCAGTTGCTAACATACTTTTGTCCAATCTGTAGTTACATTTTCAAAACTCTAAATACAATTAGCACAACATCCGTCTGTTGTGACAATACCATTAACACAATTTGTGTTGTTTTCACACAATATGCAGTCAATTACCAAAATACAAACATTTTCTTTTCGTACAAGCTTACCCAAAACCAAAATCATGGGTCTTTTTTAGTCTTATTTGCAAATGCATAAACACAGCATGTCAGAAATGAAGACCTGATGTTCCGAACCTTAAATACAGTATAAAGCCTCTATTTCTGCAATAACAGCAGCTCAAAATGATTGAAAATATCTCTATATAAAATATTGTAACAACTGATGAGCATATTTAAATAAAAGATAAATTAAATAGTGCTAAAGTTTTGACCGAATGACTTCTGAAAAAGGTTTGCTGTGTTTTTATAGAGTTAGTATATGTAGAAAAAGGTATTAAGCATTTTGAAATGTAGAGTTTGAATTTATTTAACAAAATGTGGTTTTGGACAGAAAATGAACTATTTTGCTAATTGTGTGTTGCTTGTGGTAAGAGTTTAGAAAAAGTACTTTAAGTATTGGTAAACACTTGTTAGCAGTTGAAAAAAACTGTAAATAAATAATTGATAATCTGATTTTTGCAAACAGAGAATGCATTGTTTTCTTAATCACAGCAACAATGTCATCAATTATTCAGCCCCACTGGCGAAACAGCAAGGATGTTCCTCCCAGAATGGCGTAAGAGATTGTTGTTATTCATTTACTCATTTGATTCAGAGAATCAGAATAATTAGGTGTTTAAACTAAAATGTGAAATAGTTCACTTAAAATATGAATTCCATATTGTTTTGAGTTCAGAATTCAAACAACACTAACAGTCATAAACAACCATGATTCTGTCACTGCAAATCAAATGACCCTAAGGACTATTTTATAACTGTTTGAAATCCTAACATGTTGATGCTAAATCAATTCACTTTATTGTAGATCACATCATGATGCCACCCTCCTGAATGCAGGTCCTCCAGCACTTTACCAACTAAACACAGAAAGGAAATATATCGATGAGAATCAGAAAAAGGTCAGACGATGGACATATGGAAGAAGAGACAGAAACAAGCAGAACAAAGTCATACTGATGGTGGGAGAAACCGGCGCTGGGAAAACCACCATCATCAACACCATTACCAACTACTTACTGGGAGTGAAGTTTGAGGATGAAAAGTTATATCAAATCACAGAAGAAGAAGAAGATATAGAAGAGTCATTAACTCAGACATCTGAGATCACTGTTTATGAGGTGTTTGTTGAAGAAAACCCAACATATCTGACCATCATTGACACTCCAGGATACGGAAACACTGAAGGATATAAAAAAGACAGAGAGATTTCTGAGTATCTGATCAGATTATTTTCAGAAAAGGATGGTATTCATTATATTGATGCAGTGTGTTTTGTGATGAAGGCGTCTCAGAATCGACTCTCTGGAAAAGAGCTCTACATATTTCACTCAGTTCTGTCTCTGTTTGGTAGAGATATAGAGAACAACATAGGGTTTCTATTCACACAGTCAGATGGACGTCCTCCAAGAGATGCCATCAGTGCCATTAAGAAAGCCCAGTTTCCCTGCAGAAAAGATGGGAAAAAACAACCTATTCACTTCTTATTCAACAACCAGCAGAAAGAGAAAAGAGAAAAACTGTGTGAAAGTGTTTTGAAATCAGCCTGGGAAATGGGAGACGAAAGCATGGCTGAGTTTTTCACACTCCTGGAAGAAAATAACAGGAAAAGTGTTCAGATGACATTAGATGTTCTGAAAGAGCGAAGACAACTTGAGGCCTGTGTCTCTAACCTGAAGGAGCAAATCACTGAGATGGAGTTACGGATGAAAGAACTGACTGAGATTCAGGAAGCCATTAAAGAGCAAAGAGACAAGATTGAGAAATGTGAACAGTTTCAGTTTACAGTCAAAACAACTGTCAAAAAAAAAATCCCCACAGATGATGAATGGTGGTGGAGCAAAAAGCAAATGTGCTGCAACGTCTGTGAGGAAAACTGTCATAAGAACTGCTGGGAAGATCCCTCAAGCTGTGAAGTCGTGAAAAAAAACCATTGCACCGTGTGTACAGGGAAGTGTCATTTCAGTGAACATGTCAGAGAGAATAAAAAATATGTGCTGAAGACAATGACAATCACTATGACATTTCATGAACTTAAACTGGAGTTTGAACGCACTGGTGAAAAGCCTAAAACTAGCTTTGATAAAAAAATATATGAAAATGTTGCAAACGAACATGAAAGAAATATGAAAGAAATTGAGAACAAAACAGAAACAGAAAAAAATCTGATCAGTGATCTGAAGACGATTAAAAATAAAAAGTCCAAACTTCTGCAAGAAGCTTATATGACCATCCTGAGGCTGTCCGAAATCTCATTAAAACCAGACAGCGTTTTCACTCTTCAGCATCTGGATTTCTTGATTTCCAGACTGAAGGAGGAGGGAGAAAATGAATGGGTGAAGAACCTAGAAGATCTGAGGAAAGCTGGAGAAGAGCTGAAAAACAAGGGGGCTTTACGACTTGTAATCGATTTCACTGGGAAAAAAATAAACCAATTTGACAATCGTGTAACAGGTAAAAATGTGTAAATGCAACTAATCTAAATACACAAGATAAAAAAGCACAACAGATGCAGATACAGTTGAGGCCAAAAGTTTACATGCACCTTGCAGAATCTGCAAAATGTTAATTATTTTACCAAAAAAAAAGACAGATCATACAAAATGCATGTTATTTTTTATTTAGTACTGACCTGAATAAGATATTTCACATAAAAGATTCACATATAGTCCACAAGAGAAAATAATAGTGGAATTTAGTAAAATGACCTCATTCAAAAGTTTACATACGATTGATTCTGTGTTGTTACCTGAATGATTCACAGCTGTTTTTTTTTTTCGTTTATTTTTTTGTTTTTGTTTAGTGATAGTTGTTCATGAGTTCCTTGTAATCATTATGACATATGAAGTATTTAACTCTCAAAAATTTATTTGGTGTTAATTAAGACAGTATTGGGAATCACAAGAATGCATTACACTAAATTCTGCACTCAACAAAAATAATAGCAGCAATGATACCAAAGTTTGTATTATGTGATTTATATCCTTGATCCACTGGAAACACACATTGAATTTTTGGCAATTTTTCCAATTTCCATAATTTTTTTTAACAGATTTGATTATTATTAATAGTGTTAGTAGTGTAAAAAGTGCATACTTTGTTATTTGAAAAAGAACCTTAATTCAGTGCTTTGTTTATAATTATGTGAAAATCTGATTCAAACTGTGTTATTTATTTGCAGCAGCAACAACATCATCCATTCATCACCACCGGCGCAAAAGCTTGGATGAACCTCCCGAAATAATGTGAGAAAACATTGTTACGCATTGATTCAGCAAAATTAGGTTGTTTTTAACAAAACTTTCTTTAATACATTATGGTGCAGTACTATTCAAATTCAATTAATACACTGGCTTCCAAATTGTAACATATATAATTATAAGCTCTTAACATTTCTTTTCTCTAGAGCTGGAGTTATTCGTCTCAAAGATGAATTTATTGAACTCTATGAGAGAGATCACCCTCAGCTCCAGCAGTGTACAGAGAGGCTGTGTCATATCATCAAAACATTTGAAAATCGTTACAGTTGTGCTACTGAAGGCTCTAAAATTGCAGGATGGGCGGGAATAGGTGGAGTTGCTGGTATTGTTGTAGGATCAGCTATAGCTCCATTTACTCTGGGGGCTTTTTTTGCTGCTACTGTTGTTGTTATTCTTGTTCTTGCTTGTGCTATATGTGCACTACTAAGTGCTCGATTCATAAGTGTAAGCTGCAGCTCTGATAAAAGGTACCAGATGTCACAATTAAGAAATGGCATTGAATCTGAACGGAAGGAATTTGAAGATAAAATCACCCCTATGGCTAAAAAGCTGAAAGACATTCATGAGCACTCTGAGAAAATATTAGGAGAGCAAGATGTAATACGGATAGAAGACGTTGCTGAACTGACTAAGGAGATGTCTGAAACTATGCTTTTAATTTCAGAAATTCATGGCGGGTTCAGCTTTGTGTTTAACATGATCTCAGTTGAAAATACCAGGACACTTAATGACATGGACAAACTAGCAGAAACACCCATAGATGAAGAAATAGATGAAAGTGAGATGAACACAAAGGTTGGGAAATTCATTGTTAAAATGAGGAAATTAATTAATCAGTTACAGAACATTGTTGATGAACTTGAGAAAACAAAAGAGAAACTAGCAGTCTATTAGGATATAAACTGAAAACTGCTGAGACACAAGTTGTTGCTCAATCCATCTGAATGAACAATTCAGCTAATGACCAGCATCTCAGTCCAACATTGTCATAATTTTTCTCAATACTGTCATAATTCAGCTCCAGTTCATTGTTGGTTCAAAATATAATGGTTTAAAACATTTAATTCATTGTACTATAAAAAAAGTGAATTATTATAAATTGTTGGTATTTTGTTACGTGAATAAATTCAGGTGTAAAACTACATTGCTGTTGCTCTGCATTATTGATCCAAATAAGTAGATATTTTGTTGCTTTTACTGTTATTTTGTAAAAACAATACTGTATATAGTGAGGTTTTTGTATGTTACAGACAGATGAACATTGGGAGAAAACTTTTTTCTTCTTCAGTTAGGAACTACATTAATCAATGTAAAGTATACCATAGCTGTGTCCTTCTGAGGCTGAATTTGAAGACATCAATATTGTATTTAAATTACTTTACTAATTACTCTGTCTGAAAAGTAATTTAGTCACTCAATAAATAACTTAATTATTCAAATTGGCCACATCTTAAAATCCCCCATAAACCCCCCATAAACCTTAAATCATAGACAATAGAGTCAAACATAGAATAGTTTAGCCTTTTAGCTTTAAAACCACTATAATACTTAAAAAAAAAAAAATGTAACCTTTGGTTAACAAATAGAATTACCTGCAAAATATCTGAATCACAAAAAAGCTTGAGAAAAGTTAAACATTACATTTCAGATTGACAAGATGTTTAAGAAAAGTCCATCTAGTAAAATCTGTAATTTAAGTAAAAATAACACTTTAACTAATGTAGGTAAACATACAGTACAGAAATTATCTCCTCTGCTGAATAAAGCCACATCAGATCACGCTGTTCTTCTGAGGTAAATTCCGGCTTATTTCTCATAGCAGGTCTGCATATAATGAGCTCAGATATGGGAAAGGCTATACCTCGCTTTAGTTTCATATGGATTATATAATCAGAGAATATTTGTTTTTGATTTGAATTCATTCATTTAAAAGTATACACTTCAAGCTTTCTAGACATATTTCTCAGGTCTCTGTGTCAAGTAGGCTATTCGCTGAGTTTCGGTTCATATTTGTGATGTGTAGAAAGTTGCTCACAGAGACTGAGACAGCAGAAAGCGCACCCTGTTTGTTTTGTTTATGCCCTACCGGACAAGTAACCTGATTAAAACATCAGTAACAAACAATAACTAGGGCAGCACAGAAACCTTGGTGAGAATGATTTTATTACTTTTATTACTGTGTTAACGGTGACTGATAATGGACAGTATCAAGGTTGTGTCAGTTGAGGCTTGTCTGACTCATTGAAAAATCTAAACTAATAGGCGCAACAATACACACAAACATGAACAAACATACTGCAGTATAGAGAAAAAAGATAAATATTGTATTTTACATGATATATGTAAGCAACATCATACAACCAAGCACCAGCATGATTGCAAATGTGATATTGATTTTACTTGTTAAATAAACAAGTAGTTTATATTAACAGACTTACATTTTAGACAGATTACTGACAGTTTTTCCTAACGAAAATGGTTCTAAGCAAAGCTACAGCCGAACATCTCTGAGCAACACACAGTGGCGTTTCATTACTGAATGATTCAGTATTTTTAACAAATCATAGTCAATAATTCAATGAATCAGTGAGCCATTCACAAAGACAGTCACTTTGTTTATTTATCGAATTATGATATGAATTAGCAGTTGAATTAATTGGTTGAAGTGACTCACTCATTAAGACTTGACTTGACGCCACCTACTGGCTCCTGGCTCCTGGCTCCTGAAATGGTATTGAAAACTGTCAAATATTGCTGACTGAGGTTCTTGCTCTAATGATATAGTAAGCTGTCTTGTTGGCTGGGAGAAAACTGAGAGAAACATTACATGCATTAGAAAATGTATTTTTAACAAAATAACAGTACAAGACAAAAAACAACAGATATTATCCTAGGCAGTCCATTAAATAAAGCAATAATTAAATTATTCATGTATGCAGGATAGTTTTGTTTTGTGTACTGCAATGCAGAAATGCATAAAATATAGGTTAGTCTCCCTGGAATGAGTTTTCATAAATACAGTGCCTTGCAAAAGTATTCATACCCCTTAATTTTTTTTTCCCACATTTTGTTATGTTACCTTATGTTATACTGCTTTGAATTACTTGTTTTTTCCACATCAATCTACATTCCATATAACATAATGGCAAAAAAAAAAAAAATAAAAAAAAATAGAAATTTAGCTCAGGAGCATTATTGCTTGTATATGTTACTACACTTTGAGTGAAGTTAACCTGTTGCAATTCAATTGAATGGGCATGATTTGGTGTAACGTAGGCTGACTCAGTTGAGTAGTTGAATCCATGTGCGGGGCTTATTAAGTACAACCGTACAAACAAAGTGAGAGGCAGATCCAGAAGCGTGGTCGAAAAGGTAATCCAAAAGTCGAGGTCAATAAACAGGCAGAGAAACGTACACGTGGCAAACAAACTGAGAACAAGAAACGCTTGGTAGAGACAGGGTAAACTGGCAATACTTTGCAACATGCTCTACAGGTGTAGACAGGAAGTGGAGAGAGAAGACCTGGCAGTGTTAGAATTCAGGGGACGGCTCCCTCTGGTGGTTGGATGAATGGATGGCAGATGGCAGATGTTACATTTGGAAAGGCACACAGATCTTAATAAATGGTCTAACAGCTAAAAATGCTTATCAGAGCAAAAACTAAGCCCTGAGGTAAAAAAAAAAAAAAACTGCCTGTAGAGTTTAGAGATAGGATTGCATCAAGCCACGCATCTGGGAAATAATTCAGGGTGAAAAAATATGCTGCATTGAAGGTTGACAGTAGCATGTAGTCTCCATTACCCTTATGGAAGAAGTTTCAAACAACCATGACTCTCCCTATAGCTGGCCTCCTGGCCAGACTGAGCAATTGATGGAGAAGGGCCTTGGCTGGTTGAGTAGACTCTAGTTGAGCTCCATTATCATATATGCAGATGGGAGAACCCTTCAGTGAAGACACATGAAAACACACTTGGAATTTACAAAAAAAAAAAAAAAAAACACACACACACCTAACAGGTAACCTTAGGCCTAATATGACCTCTCAGACAACCTGGGAGTTCACTGACATTAACGCAAAACAGGCCTGCGATTTGTGTTAGCAAATAATGTAGTTACAATCCAAGTGTTAATAACATACAAAGTAATTTTTACAGCAATTTTCTAACCTGAAAAGATTAATCCAGAGTCCTATTGGTTGGCAAGAAAGAAAAGGCGATTATTAGCAAAGGGCTGATTGCAGATATCTATAAATAAAGACATCTGAGTCTTTAATTACATTATAGATATCTTTAAATAAGTTTGGACTAGACATAAATCCAATTCAAGAATTGTAATCTGACAAGTAAGAAACAATTTTCAGATATCTACAAATGTATTTTGAATATCTTTAAAGATATCTTAAATTTGAATTATGAATATTCACAGACATCACAGAGTTAAAGTGGTTCTGCACTAATAAATGGGCTAAAACTCCTACATGCTACTGCGTAGGACTAATCAGCATTTACAAGAAACTTCAAGAAACATTCAGTTACTGCAGCAAAAGGGGGTCAGACCAGATACTGAAAGCAAAGATTCAAATACTTTTGCAATGCACAGACATGTAACACTGGATCATTTGTCTCAATAAATAAATAAATGACAAAGCAAATATTTTTCTTTCACTTGTTTAATTGGGTTCACTTTGTCTACTTTCAGAACTTATATGATGAAAATCAGATAATATTTTGGTTCTGCATATTTATGCAGAAATATAGAAAATTGTAAAGGGTACACAAACTTTCAAGCTGCACTGTATACACTGTAACAGCTTTTAACACTCCAAAAACAAAAGAAAACATGAAATCCTATCATATGACCCCTTTAAAACCTTGTGGCCTTTGAAGAATCCAGCCTCTGAATTGGGACACACAGCTCATAATTTCAATTCAAAACAATTTTAAAGAAAAAAAGTCTAGTTTGCATTGCTGAATTCTGATGGTCATTTATCTGTCAAATATATATATTTTTCTCTACTTCTATCTTATATTATAGATATATCTTATAGCTGTCTTTCAACGCTCCACATTGGAATTCGTGTTTTGCTTTGGCGAACAGGAAACCCTGCCAAAAGTGAGTTTGTCACCTTAAATGCACAATTATGCAACTCTCACACATATTTTAGGTTGTCAGTCCAGTTGCATTGTTTAGACTGAAACTACAAAAACATTCACAGTTGTTATACTACATTTTAATTGTTGCGTAAAGCCTCCAACTCTTTCCCAGAAAGGTTCAATAGATGTTCCGGGTTCAATGCAAAGTAAACAGGTTTTTACATAAAAAAATACTTGCAATAAAAGGTATTTTTGCCATGTTAATCAAAATAATTTATCCTAAATAGCTGGACAAGCGACCACAGATTTTATTATAGAAATGTTTTCTTACTGCGACATCACAGCTGGAAAACAGCAAATAAACTGTAACAGACATAATCTCAGTTACTGATTTCTAACGGATTATGTGCTTTATTTAATCTTACAAGTGTCTAAAGCAGCATTTGAATAATATTTTGCACAACCTTATAGCCATACTGAAAGCACAATGGATCTTGAAAGAAATTACGGGAAACAAGAATATCACTAAATCGATACTTAAAAATACTTTCCGCAGTATGACTCAGTGTGTTCAATGATGGTATTGTCCTATTCCCTTTGAAGTCTTTACATTCCAAAGTGTTTCCTTCTAACAAAGGCATCTTACTGTGTTTTGGAGTGCAGTATATATTCAATACATGACACTTGTTGACTGACAGGCGTCTGTTATTAAATGCTCAGGTGTGTGTGTCACCTGCAGCTCATCAAAACAAACTTGAGCTCATAGAAACTTTGACTTATGACTCATTGTCATCTTTTATCGTAGCAACCAATGAAACTGTAGAGCCCAAAAGTCATTACATATTATAATGTACTTAATTCTAGATTTGAAGCTTGAATAATGCAGCTGGACTGATAAAAAGCAAACAAAATCTGTGTGAGACTTATATTAGCCTATGCTTTTTGTGTCAGATTAGAAAATAAACTAATTTTTTGAAGTAATGTTTTTTTATGACATTACATTTCATATTTATTTCTTTATACATTATTTGTTTGCAAATATTATTTGTTAAAATTTCTTTACACCTAAAGAAATGAATAGTACTTTTAACAATTATGATTATGTACACTGATATGAGATGAATCCAGTCATGCCAGTAGCTTATAAAGAGATGTTTTATCCAGAATATGCACTAATAGATACATACATGTCAAATATACCAATAGACCCTTAACAACATTGTTTGGTATTCTGCCAGGAACCATCAAACTAACCTCCTTTACTGGCTAGACAACCTATTAACTGGAATTCAGCAGTTCCTCCTACTTACGGCCATTGGGTTTAAGATTTTTTTCATGCCTTTACAGTGGAAAAGTTGACATTGACAGTGAAACAGAAGCCTGAACTTTCTGGAATACATTAAAGAGACAATATGTCCTAGTGTTATCTCTCTATCTGTGTTTTTATTTGTTCATTTAGTAGTTTTTTTTCTCTTTCAGCGTGTTTACTGTGTAGAACTTTCTGCCTGGCATTTGTGTTATTTGTATTACATGTATTCAACTTATCTTTCATTGTGATCCTTGCATGTCTATTCTTCTTCTTCTTTGCTACTTCACTTACTTGTCTCCTTGAAAAATTTTCAATCAGTTCCAGTTAAAAAGTCAGATTTAAAGACCATAGAAAACAGCAACTACTACAAAAACCAAACACTTCCAATATGAATAAGATTGAAACAGCAGCACCTAAATTAAATGGACACCCACCCAATATAAGTGAAGAGAAAGTGAAAATCATCACAGTACAACTTTAGTGTTGCATTGCCATAAACAACCTCTATAATTTCTGTCTGGATATTTGTGGCAGAAAAACAAAACAAAACAAAAACAACAACAAAAACAACAACAACAAATCTGTGATGTGAGTATTTTTTATATTTAAAAGAATGTTCAAAATGTATTTCTTATATATTTGTACACAATTGTATTTGCATTTTTTTATTTAAAGGCTAGGTGTGCATTAAATTATTCATATGTGTGACACTGTGGAAAAGAATCATGCTTTAAAATAGTTTGTTACAATAGTTTTGATACATAGATTATAGAACTGTGTTGCACACAAATGCTTGAATATTACACAAGATAAATTTTATTATGAGTATTCAAATACGATCTGTCGACGGCAGGGCTGCCCAAACTCGGCTTTCTAATTGGAGTTTAGTTGCAACCCCAATTAGACACACCTGAACCAGCTAATCAAGCTTTTATTAGGCATACTTGAAACTTCCAGACAGGTGTTGAGGCAAGTTGGAGCTAAACTCTACAGGACACCGGCCCTCCAGGATCGAGTTTGGGCAGCCCTGGTCTACGGGATATGTGATTGTTGTCATATTTCTATAAAAAAGTGCATTTACATTAGGCTAAAAATATTTGGATATGAGTATGATTATTCATCATATTTATCATAAGAAATTAAATGACATCCAGGCACATGAATCACATATCCGCGTTTGATCTCGTAGGTGTCTGAAATACTATGAGAAGTGAGAACTCTCCACCCTGACTGCACTTATTTCACTGCAGCCACATTTCAAGGTGAGGCATTTGGCATCTCAAACAATTATTTTAAAAAGATGTGCACAGAATAATCATTTGCCATAATACCATAAACACTGTAACATTACATAAAAACATAAGAATTGTTCATTTCAAGGTACCCAAAAATGTAATTTGATATGATTTTTGAAACAAATTATATGGGTCTTTTCTGGTATTCAGTAACATTTCAACTTGGAATATACATTTTTCATACGTATGATTCATTTTCTAAATACCCCACATAATTAGGCACATGTCAGACATCTAAAAATCATATTTTCCATTTTTTTTCATATTTATTCACCTTTTTTTTTTTCCCTCAACCCAGTAACAGACAATATGAGATTGGTTTAAAAAGGATTTAGCTAGAACTTGTTATAAAACAAACATCTACCTACTGCTCATGTGTCCCTGATAACAATTTAATGCTAACAAATGTAACATTTACCATATTTTTTCAGATTTTTACAGGACTGAAGCTAAAAATACACAAACTGTGTTTATGATCTCTTTATTTTTGTAAAAAAACAAAAACAAAAACATAATAATAACAACAACAATAATAATAATAAAATAATTTAGAAGTTTAACTAAAACCACAATTTTATTGTTTTAGTCCTTAACATTTCAGATAGTAATCAGTAAGAAATTCTTTAATTTTTTAATTAACTTACCTATATTTTTCCTAAAATATTAACGTGACAAGGTGTGTGTCAGGTTTTGGGACTCTTTTGTTGTGTTTTCTGTTGGTTCAGTCCTGTTTTAGTTTGGTTTCTCCCTCTTCCTTTTTGCCCTTATTTGGTTTTGTTCCTGTCCCTCCCCTAATTAAGTCATTATTAGTTAATCACCATCACCTGTCTGTGTCTTGTTAACCACCCTACTTAAGTTGGATTCTGTTCAGTGTTTGGTTGTCCGTTCTCGTCTTTGTGTGCGTGTCTCCGTTGCCTGTCTCCTTTGTGGATTTGTTATTTAAAGACTTGTTTTGCACCTGAGCTCAACCTTGCACTCCTCGTTTGTCCTCCCTACACGACATCGTGACAGTGTGACACAGGGTTGAAGTCTGTATTTGAAGGGATAGATTGGTCTTGATGTAAGTATTGGATTGGTAAGTATATTATATTTACTGAAACCATTACTTTTTTCATTCAAATTATTAATAAATTTGGTAAATAACTCAACCCCGTCAAAAGTTTACAACCCCATAACAACGAGAAATACATATATTTGTGACGGGGTTGAGTCTATCATGGTTGAGTTTTTATACTCAAAATGGCCACTGCTCGTCATTTAGTTAGGAGAGTAGACCATATATGGCAGCAATAAAATAAGTACACTGTATATACTTATGGATTAAAATAAAATTTTTCAAAATAATAATCTTCCATCTTTATTTTATGTGATGGGGTTAAGTTGTTAAGCTTGACAGTATCCTCCCTGACTATAATAATAAAATTACAATACTACTAGCCGTTTTCTGCAGCACTATTAAAGAGACCTGAATGATGTACTTTCTGGTAAATAATGTCACATATGAGCAGAGTCTAAATTATTATGCTTGTAGAATTGTTCACGGGGTTGAGTTCAGACAGAAAGACATAACTTTAAAGTCTGTTTTTTTTAATATCTTGCTGTTTTTTAGAAAAATATTCTTCACAAGAAAGGAACACAAATAATTGCTTACATTATGGCCAAAATAACATACACTAAGCAGATTTGGTTAATAACTTTCCAAGTACAAGCTCAGTGAAGTGCCTCAGGGACATGACAAAATGATTGGTTTAAGATAGATATAAGACATGATTTCATGCTAAAAATATTAAAATGCAATAATTATTTTTATTATTTTTGAACCACAACTTCAGAAACTGTGGACGACTGAAATATTACGAATCCCAGGAATGACCCTTATATGAATTATCATTGCTCACTGCATTATTGTGATTAAGATCTTCTAGTTGTACATGCCAATAGAGCTGAGAGTGTATGAGAGATATGGGCACATAATAACCTTCAGGATTTATATTACAGAGACTAACATCAACAACAGAAAACAGGAATGGGGGGTAAGTTAACACAATGCCTGTATGTTTTCAAGATTTATGCTAGATCAATGCTAGAAACATTGATTCACATTACTGCTGAATAATTGCAGATATTTGAAATATCCAAGAAACAAACAAACATTTTTTTGATTTTCTTCAAATAGCCAGTGAGTCTTCACCAGAAAGAAAGATTTTGCTTCTTGGGAAAACAGGAGATGGCAAAAGTAGCTCTGGAAATACAATCCTGCAAAAAAAAGTTTTCATATCTGACGCTTCGCCAAATTCCACAACAAATACATCTGTAAGAAAGGATGGAAAAATAGATGGAAAAAGGTTTACAGTTATTGACACACCTGGATTCTTTGACACAGACAGTGATGATAATGATGAGGCCATTAAAACTGAGATCATTAGAGCCATTACTGAATGTGCTCCGGGTATTGATGCTTTTGTCATTGTTCTTAAAGTTGACAGGTTCACAAAACAAGAAATTGAGATTGTGAAAAAAATCAGTGAGCACTGTGGAGAGGATACCTTTAAACATGCAGTGATTTTATTCACTCATGGCGAACAGCTGAAAGGTCAAACCATTGAAGAATTTGTTCAGAAAAGTCCAAAACTACAGGAGCTTGTTGATAAATGTGGAGGTCGCTGTCATGTCATCGACAACAATAACTGGAAGCAATGTCTCCATTGCCCCTGTAGTTGTGGGTACAAGAATAACAATTTCCAGGTGAAAAATCTGCTGGATACGGTAAATAAAATGGTGCAAGAGAACGGGTGCTTCACCAATGAGCTGATGGAAACTGCAGAGCAAGAAATCCAAAAGGAGATGAAAAATAAAAACAATGACAATTTATCTTCAGAAGAGAGACGTGAAACAGCAAAGAAGAATGTTTTCAAAAAATTCCTCATTCGGCTTGCGGGAGTGACCACAGGGACACTGGTTGGTGCTTTTCTGGGTATTGGTGTTGCAGTGGCCTCTGTTGTTGCTTTACTGAAAGGAACAAACTCCAGTATAGTATCTAAAGGAGTGTCACTGGGAATAGCAGCAGCAGAAGCAGCAGCAGTAGTGACAGGAGCAGCAGGAGGAGGAGCAGCAGCAGCAGCAGCAGCAGGAGGAGGAGCAGCAGCAGCAGCAGCAGCAGGAGGAGGAGCAGCAGCAGCAGCAGGAGTAGTAGCCGCAAAGGCAGGTATAGTGACAGCAGTCGGAGCTGCAGCAGCGGAGGCAGGAGTTGCTGTAGGCGCTGGCATCGGAGCAGCAGCTGGTGCAGGAAAACGCTGCAGGTGTTATTGCTGGAACTGCAGCTCTTGCAGGAGCGGTTGGGGGAGGAATCACAGGATACAAAGCAGCAGAAAAAGCTGAGTCTGTGTTTGAATCCATGAGAAATGCAGCCAAAGCCAACTTAGACAACTCAAAACGGGTTGTTGCACAGGCAGAACAACTGCCACTTAATGTGCGCAAGAAGTTTCAATAGAATTCCTTGTAATTCAAAATAAATCGTTACAAATTGAATGCACAAATCAATACTTTTCATGATTAATTATTTGCAATACAAACGTAACCTCTATCATGTTTTGTATTGTGAATGCAGCCCAATGAGTAGTTACATTATATACATTTTTACCTTTAATTGATATAAAGTATTGAGTAAATGATGACACAATTGTGATTGTACTTTTAGTAATGGAATTCTCTACAAGTTTAATATGGCACAAGTGATGTTTAAATAGTTGCTACATTTTAATATCAGATTTAGTTGCTACCAGCACACTTAAGTATTATTGTGATGTGAAGGACAAAAGCAAGCAAGATATATAAAAATTAATCATGATATTATTTTTCTTTTAGTCTACGGTCATCTACTGTACAAAGCTATCCTGCATAAAAGAAGGCTTTATACCAGGGATCCTCAAATCTGAGGAATCTCAAATCGAGATCCACTTTCCTGCAGAGTTTAGCACCAACCCTGATCAAATGGTGGGTTGAAGTCATTGTATTTATGAGTTGGAAGCACATAGACGCCACCACAAAGTCGTTATTACAAGTGGGAAACTTAAAATTTTCTTTAAGCCCAGAGTTTCCGAGTTTTGGCCGTCTCAGTGAAAAAAATGTGTCGAATGCAATGGACGCAGCCAAAGACATTAGACATGCAGCATCTGTATTGATAGTAAATGAATAAAATGAATAAAATGACAACTTTTGGTAATGTACAATAAAACTATATAAGTTACATATACAAAATATTATATTACTGTATAATTACTACCATATCATATATAATGATGCAGTTTACATCACCTTCATAAACTGAATAAAAACAGAAAAAAGGCAAAAAACACAATGATGCACATTCTTCGTTATTTTGTAGATGCAGAGTTAGCTATGGAAGCTTATGGGTAGCGAAATTCAATTTGAAATGTAATATGCAAAATGGCAATGCAATGTGTAAAATGGCAGTGAATTTCTGTATTTCAATTCAAATTTTCCAATAGCCTACATATGTGCAACATTTAGTGCAAAATGAAAAAGAAAATTCACATTTTTGTATAATTTGTATAATTCACATTTGCCATTTCCTACACTAGTTTTAATATGCAATTAAAAACATATTTTAACGCTTTATAAGTTACAAAGTTAAAATGAAAATATATTACCCAAATTGATTAAATACATTTTATGTCCAAGCAAAAACTGTAGCAAAATTATAATTGAAATGGAGTTTTTTCCTAAATGCATTTAGACTTATGGATAGGACACGTGGGATTGCATTTAATGTAATGCATTCTGAGCCAAAGGTGCAGCGAAAAGGTAGCAAAATGCTGATTTAAATGTCTTTTATCTTTCTTAAATGCATTGAAACTTACATATATGACATTTCAATTGCATTTTCATTAATAACCCTGCGATGAATTTGAAAATGCATTCCGAGCCGATCACGCCCCCGACCTATCAAGGCGGCGCTCAGCAACATGACGCACAACAGGTCAATTTTCCCCCTTAACCAAACGTATTTCACCTGCCTCAACATCTCTGTTTACACTCCGATTGATGCATAATAAGCATATACACATTTAGCTACACATTTAGCAACTTAATCCATAAAACCATGCATGTTCTATGGCACCTAAATGTCACGCGCCTGCTACAACAACATCTCTCACTGTTTACAGCCACAGCTACTCCTAGATCTGATCTGACTGGTTGTCTGAGCGTTTTTTGTATGCTCTATTATGGGTTAGAAGAGAGGAAATATAAGACAACACTGTGTCTACTCTGGACGTGAGCAGCGCAGCGCAACATGACAAAAGACAGCACTGAACCCATTATAGGCAATGCTGTTTACGGATGCGGTGTAATGCAAGTCGACAACTGTCGCATCCGATGTAGACAAGGTGTAAGGTAGTAACTGGGTAAATAAGTGTAAACTGTACGGTCTGTTTGCTTATAGTGTATCAATCAGAGTGATTGATACACTATAAGCAGCTTAGAGAGATTAGAGAGATTAGGCAGGTGAAAGGCATTTGGCTAAGGATGAATATTGACCTGTTGTTCGTCATGTTGCAGAGCCCCTCCTTGATGTAATGATTGACAGGTCGGGGCGTGTTCGGCTCAGAATGCATTTTCAGATTCAATGTGGGGTTTTTAATAAAAATGCAATTTAAATGTCATTTATGTATGTGTCAACGCATTTAAGAAAAATAAAAGACATTTAAATCAGTATTTTGATACCCTGTTGCTGCACCTTTGGCTCAGAATGCATTCTGGAAGTCTCACAGAATTTTGCTACAATTATCACATGGTATTATGATGAAAATGCAATCTCACATGTCCTATCCGTAAATCTAAATGCCTTTAGGAAAAACAGGCCATTTAAATTACAATTTTGCTACAGTTTTTGCTTGGACATGTAAAACATCTATTCAATTTGGGTAATACCATTCCTTTTAAATTTACACTGGAGACTTCTCGGGAAAATGAGGGAAAAACTTGATAAATGAAAGGCGAGTTAAGACTAATGTTATGTACTTACAGTTGGGTTCTTTTGCAAACGTTTTTCTGCATCTGCCTTTGATGGAATCCTTGCTTGCAGATTTGTATGATAACAATTACGTGCCAACACAAAATATATACTTGAAACATTTTCACTTTTTTTCAGTTTTTTCATGTCATTCCCTGGAAAATGTATTTCATTTTTTTGTGAGTGCAATGTGTAAATTAATTTTTTTTTGAATGGGAAAAATTACATGGACATAAGTCATTTTTTTATATTAAATCTTTTCATACTACATAGCAAGTTTCACATCATAAATGAAAGTGGTCTCAAAAGAAGACCAATATTATCCAGTTCAATAATAAAATGGCATTATATTGAAACAATGCAAGAAAGGACATGTGAAAAGTGCTTATTTCGCTACCCATAAGCTTCAATAATTAGCATGCTCAGGTGTGTTTGATTAGGGTTAAAGCTAAACACTGCAGGAAAGTGCATTTCGGTGTTGTGCCCATTTTCAGCTAACAGTCAAGAAAAAAACTCCAACTCCCGACATGAAAAAGGACACAATGAATAATGTTAGACTGCTGTTAACAAGTAAAAACATCTTAAAATATCTCTGTTTTAAAATAAAAATACCAACCTTTTTGTTGGTACATTTCTCTTTTGTCCATTTACTGCCACTTCCAGCAAACAGTAAAAAAGAAGAAGAAGAAAAAGAGAAATTGATCAGTTATTCACAGGCAAGTTCACTATTGTAAATTTACAGTAAATGGATTTACAGTAGAAATACAGTAGTGACTATATTTTTCCATAATACTTTGCTGTTTTCAGTAAAATTCTGTATACACATGTTATAGTATCTTACAGTACATATACAAAAATACTTAAATTACAAAAATCGTTTGCAGTCTACCTTTTCAGAAATGTACTGCCCCAGTGATAGCTTTTATAGAGTGAAGAGAGAGTAGAGTGATTTAGGGTAATCTAAGATGTCCGCCAGACCGATTGAACAATAAATAAATCGTTGCTGGAATTATCAAATAAACAAACAAACAAACAAACAAATACATAAACATATGCTATATATGCCTACTGGAGTGAACATGCTACCTCTCAGTGCTTTAGCTGAAAATATTTTTCTTGTCCACTTTTGACAATAGGGGAGAGTTCACTGCAAAATCTGATGTTTTTGCATAGGCTAATTAATTCACGCAGAACATGAATCTGAAACAAATGACCTTTAAATATGTTCACAGATAAGAGTGCCCTCTGCTGTTCATTTATGCTCTTTGCATGTGCATTTTTTTTTAAAATAGAAAACAAATTAAATATGCAAATTAAAAGGCATTTCATTTAAAGAATGTTTCAAACTCTATTTGGGATTTTACATTATTATGAAGCCATTAAATATTTTATTCATTTAGCCTAATACAGCTCTGAAATATGTTTTGAATTTCATGTGTATGTAAGGTTTTGGATAGTAATGGCTCAAATGTTACTACATCCTTCTAAAGGAATAACTTAATTATTTGGATCAGTATTTCAAAGTGAAGATCACTGTAACCCACTAGTAATGATTCAAGTTAAGTTTTTATTGACTGTAGTCATTACTAGGGAGTTATCATGATCTTGACTTTAGAATACTGATCCTAATAATTAGTAATTTCTTCTGACAGATTTGGTAATACGTGAGTCACTACTAGTGGGTTACCATGATCTTCACTTTAGAATTAATTATATATTTTGCGTTATTCACAATAATTATGAACATGTATATTCCTTAGTTCTTCAGGAGATATGAAAAAATTTGTAGTTACTGAGCTAATAGTGAACCATCACTTTCAACTGAGCGTAATTACTTACTGATTCGTTAATTAGAGTTTCTTGTTAGTTAACAGTAGTTACTAGAATGTTAATAGTGCATTAGACATTTGTGAACAGTATTCTAAAGTGTTACCAGTTTTTCCTACTCACTCACACACACACACACACACACATTTACTTAGCTACTTATCTACTTATCTTTACTTGCCTAAATGGGGATTACATAGACTTCTATGGTTTTTATATAATTATAGTTATACATTTTGTAACCTAAACTTACCCTAACAGAAAACTTTCTGCATTTTTACAATTTGTGAATAACTTTGTTTACTTTATTTGTATACCAGTTTTACAAATGAGGACGTCCCCACAAAACCAGTCTTAAGTAGCTTGGGTATATTTGTAGCAATAGCCCAAAATACATTGTATGGGTCAAAATGATTGATTTTTCTGTTATGCCAAAAATCATTAGGATATTAAGTAAAGATCATATTCCATTAAGGTATTTTGTAAATTTCCTACCGTAAATATATCAAAACTTAATTTTTGATTAGTACATGCATTGCTAAGAACTTCATTTGCACAACAAATGCAATTTTCTCAATATTTAGATTTTTTTGGCACCCTCAAATTTTAGATTTTCAAGTTCTCAACCAAATATTGTCATATTCTAACAAACCATACGTCAATGGAAAGATTATTTATTCAGCTTTCAGGTGATGTATAAATCTTATGACTGGTTTTGTGGTACAGGGTCACAACAAATATGGTTATGTACACACTGTTGGGGAAACCAGAACACCCGGAGGTGACTCCATGCAAACTAAGCTGGAAATCAAACCAGGAACCTCCTTACTGTGATCAAGGTGCTACTCGACAGTGAGCTACCCTTAGCTTTTGTTTTGTCATCATTAAAAAAAGGTTGTATCTTTTACATGTGGATATGATATACTTAAAAAATATATTTTTTCTTTCCCTGCTGAAAACTCCAGTACTTTCCACCATAAATACCATTACAAACCATCAACTTTTAATGATTAAAACCATTAAAAAAATGGTTTCTGTAGTGTGTTTTGGGGCATATTTAATTAGGATTTAGTGGTTTTAACAAGCCACCAATAGAAGGTGAACAATTACCAGTAGAGACAAATAGCCATACAGTTGCCATTAAAACCAGTACAATTCCCAATATAACCAGTAAAACCATTACAAATTGATAGTGTCTATTGTAGTTTTTTTTTTTTTTTTAGCAGGGTTCTATCAAATGAGAAAGAACTGTTAAATTGTATTCTGTTACAATGACTATAACTTATTATCCGTCATTATATAACGAATATATCTTGCAATCTGTATAGTGTGTATATATAATATTGTGGAAAAAACAATGGAAAAGCAGAGCTGTGGAACACAAAAACGTGTTCTGGGTAAACAGCCCCTGTTGGTTATTATCCTACTCTGTTCTGCTTACTCCGAAAGCTGTTAAAAATAGAGCTAAATGTTTTTCCTCAACATAAACTGAAAATAATTTCAGAGCAGGACAATTCTATGTAGATTTCATATTGCATGGTTTGTATCAATATGTTGACTACTAATATCAAAGTTTATTTACACAACATTCCAGTAAAAAATGACATGATTTTTCACAGGTGTTTTTGAATTGTGTTGTGTTTTAGGGTTGAAGAAAGTGTGCGTAAATTGAAACTTTTCAATGCATTTCTTTTATTACAGTGTACTAAAAAAAAGTTATGTTGAATTATAAGAATAATATTGACTTGAGTTTATCAGATATGTTGCATGACAGAGGAAATAGTGGCTGTAGAAACCCAGTCTCAGGCCTGATTCAATGCAAGTAAAAAAAAGCAATGAGTCTGACTTCCTTTGACCAACAATTTGTTCATTTAAGTATTTGAATAAAACTGATTTGTACACTTTGCTGTTCAAAAAACTCATGAGAACATTAAACACTGAAGCTGACTCAGTGATAACAGCTTTATAATAGATTTCTGCATTTATTTTTTGAGGTTCATCAGAATTTACATACAATTTTTGAACGAAACATGATTATGACAACTTGAATTGGTTTCCAACATACAAAATGTGTTTGTGAACAAGAAACATTGTTTATGCTGATAACAGCTCTTTGTATAAACTCTTTAGCCTCAAAACAAAACAAAACAAAAAAAAATGTGCTCCTTTTGTCACTCAGTAGAATAACATAATAAGGATTATGTGCACTTGACCTCAGAAGATGTCCTTGCTTTTAATCACATCTCCTTGTGTTGACATACCAAACTATAAGCATAGTTTTATGGGGAATGTGTTTCTTGATAGTCTTTTCTGCCAAGTCATGTTTATATTGCAAAGTGAAAAATGAACTTAAGGGAACAACCGTTATTGACTGGTTGTATACACCAATACAACAGCAGATTGGTACAGTAACATTGAGTATAGTTCAAGGGATAGTTTACATTAAAAAAATCACCCCCAAGCCATTCCAAACCTGTATGACTTTCTTTCTTCTGTGGATTACAAAAAAGATATTCTGAAATGGTACGGTTCAGTGTTGTTTTGGACAATGCACATTCTTCAGAATTTAGAAAATCATACAGTTTTGGAACAACATGAGGGTGAGTAAATTATGATATTTATTTTTGATTTAACTACACCTTTAATTATGTTAGAAAAGGTAATGTCATATTAGATCAGACAACACTTTATAACATGATCTGTCTGAGAAACTGTCTGAAATGAAAAGATATTTTTTATAAATAATCTTTATAAAGAAAATAAGTGCTGGTCAAACTGATTTATCCCACTACTCTGCTGCAGTTGCTGTTATGGCATTTCTGTGACATTGTGCCTGTGCACAATGTGTTTTGCATTGTGCGCTGAGTGACTGTGTCCCTCTTTACTGGCAAGCATGGCAACAACAACAGCGAATATAATAGCAGCTGAAATCAATACAGTGGCTATGAGTCCTTTATTAGCCCGCAGATACTCCATCTTCTGGTTCAATGTAGATTTTTTGCATTTTCCCCTCTGAAATTGAAAAGAAAATATGTATCATTTGAAAAGTATATCAGTTTCTCCTTCCACAATAAGGCTTTGTTGATATTGCAATTCTGACACAGAAACCAAATTATGTTTCAAAGAATACTGTGAGTAATAATGTTTATATGTTTAATTTAGAGTAGTCAAAAATATGACATGACATCACATGAATGAACACAAACAGACATCAGCTGTTTAGACTTCTCCAAGCAAGCTTAAATAATAAGACATCCATACGTAACAGTAATATTGTAATGACTATTACATCTATTATTTCTAGAATTTAAATGAATCCTGATATACATTAAGGAAACAGTGTACTTACGGTGCACTGGGGGTTTTCAGGTTTTTGATTGGCAGGTTTGGGCTCTTCTACTTTATTTGCATTTTCCAGCATAGCAACTTTCACCTCCTCTGCCTCACTTTTATCATTTTGAATATTATCCTAAAAGAGGGACAGAGAGTTTTTAGTGCATTCTTAGACTATACAATATGCTGCATGTAAGTAGTTTGCCTCTCTTGTGGTGATTTACATATGACAGAATGAAGTTACATAATACAAAAAAACTAATTACATGTTATAGTTATAGTTAGTTATATGAACTATTAACATCACATTAACTATAAACGTGATCCGCTAACATCTGGCAACCATAAAGAAACAATAATTTTTCAATAATAAAAATGCACTATATATATATATATATATATATATATATATATATATATATATATATATATATATATACACACACACACACACACAGTTGAAGACAAAATTATTAGCCCCCCTGTGAAATTTTACCTTTTTTTTAGAATATTTCCCAAGTGATGTTTAACAGAGCAGGAGAATGTTTTCACATTATTTCCTATTATTTTTGTCTTCTAGAGAAAGTCTGATTTCTTACAGTTGCTTGAATAAAATAATAATAATAAAATAAATAAAAAACTGCTAATGTCAATATTATTAGCTCTCTTAAGAAATTATTAGTTTGATTAGCTATAGAACAAACCACTGTTGTCCAATGACTTGCCAAATTAACCTAATTTGCCTGATGAACCTAATTGACCTAGTTAAGCCTTTAAATTGCTCTTTAAACTGAGGATTAGTATCTTGCGAAACAACTAGTAAAATAATATGCACTGTCGTCATGGCAAAAACAAAAGAAATTAGTTTGGACTTGAGAGAAATAATTGTTAATGCTCATAAAGATGGAGCTGGATACACAAGTTTATCAAAGCGTTTTCAATTGTCAAGAACTGCAGTGAGAGACAGTCACTAGAGCCCTGCACAGAAATGAACTGCGAAGTTGCCGACCAAGAAAGACTCCACTTCTGAAGAAGAGACACCTCCAAGTTAGAATGAAGTTTGCTAGGACAACCTGGGGGAATGTGACCTTTGGTCAGATGAGACAAAACTAGAGCTTTTTGGCCATAGAGATGTTGCCTATGTTTGGAGAAAGAAGGGAGAGGCATTCAACCCCAAGAACACCGTTCCCACAGTGAAACATGGTGGTGGGAGTATAATGCTGTGGGGATGTTTCAGTGTGTTTGGAACTGGGAATCTCGTCAGGGTTGAAGGAAACATGAAAATGGAAGACTTTAAGAAGATTTTGAAAGACAACCTCAGACAGTCTGCAGGAAAACTTGGTTTGGGTCAACATTTTGTCTTCCAGCATGATAACGATCCAAAGCATACCACACTTCTGGTGAAGAAATACCTCCAAATGGGCAAAGTGAGTGTACTGGCCTGCACAAAGCCCAGACTTGAATCCAATAGAAAATCTGTGGGGCACACTAAAGTCCAGAGTTTGTGCCAGAAGACCAACAAATCTGGAGGAGTTTGAGAGATTTGCTAAGGAAGAATGGGCTGTCATTCCTCAGGAGACATGCTTGAAACTGGTTGAGAACTACAACAAATGACTAAAGGCTGTTATCAAGCAAAAGTTATTTGAAAAATAATGAAATATCTTATAAGGGGCTAATAATTTTGTCTTCATCTGTATATATATATATATATATATATATATATATATATATATTACAATGTGCTTTTGCAATCATTGTTTAAAATAAATGACTTCTGATTTAATAATTTGTATCTAATTCAGTGACATTCATATAGTTTAAGGCTTAATTATCAAAATAGGGCCACCGTGCTTCCATAAATGGTAGATTTATATTTTGTTGTCTAGGGTTCAAATGGTCAAATAATGCATTCGGTAATCTTTACTGTCCGCTGGTAATTGTATGACTTCATTGCACTGATAACATAATGCTTGACCTATGATTAAAAGTAAAAACACATTGCAGATGCAGATAACCTGCATAAGGTTACCAAACACTTTGTACAGAACTTGTTGCATAACATGACAATGACATTTCATTACTAGAATGCTTACTAGAATGTTAGACAAATAAGCTATTCCTTAAACTGTATACAACTGTACACTGAATACTGTCATTCTTAAATTTGCAGTCATAAACTCACCATACTGTAGCAGTATCGTGTCAGAGCCTGTATTTGTGCTTGATTCCGAAGATGTGGAAAGAGTAAATGAAAACACAGGTGAAATGAGAGCAAAGTCCGAATATGGCACGTCAAGAAGGTATGCAGCTCCTCCTCCTTGCTCTACTTTAACAGTGCTTACTCCTTTATTTGCTTTAATCACTAGGTAATTCGTTGAAACAGACAGGCCATAAATAAAAGGGCCATTCTTAGGAAACATTGCCATTCTATTTATCTATTTACCATTTCATTTGAAAAGTTTCCTGTTTGATTTTCAAGAAGTAATATGTTCCCAACTCAGGCACCAACACACTCTGGTTACAGATAGTTATAGTTAATTTACATTAATCTATTTAATCTATTTATCAATTTTGGTCTTTATATACTAGTTTTCACAGTGAAAACTTTGTGCCATGTTTTGTGCCATGATTATTGAACTATATCATATTAAAATTATTCCAAGGTTGAAGATCAGTGCAATTGGTCTTGACTTTAAAATATCATTGAACCCCAACACACTGTACACAGTGAATGATTTTCCTCTATAGCCAAATATCTAGGCCATTCACTTCTATAAAATACGAAACTGGCGGAGCATGAGGGAATAATATTGGACTATGGTGTCTTTCCTAAACAGTATCAAGGCAGTAGGCCTAGAATATTCTTTGGATTTTATAAGAGTTAAAAAAAAAGGTTAAAGATTAATATTCAAGAAACAAACCATGCTGTAAGAAAAAGAAAATTAATGTAAAGGATTTCTCAACCGACAGCTGTAGCTGCTCTATAGAAAACTGCTCTTGGGACATCAAATCAACCTGTGTACATCTTTATTCTACCAACAACTTAATTTCCACCCACTAATGTGGTTCACCAAAACAAAAAAAGATGATTCACATAATATCACAAATAGCACTAGGTTGTGTGTTCACAAGAAATATTATACTTTTCCTTGAATATAACAGTCATTTCCAAAGCAGATTCCATCGCATTACATTACTATAACCAGTAGATTTTTTTATAAATGTGATTGTATACAACTTGACAAATAGTGATGGGAAGCCGGACATATTTCTACGAATCGACTGTTTCGAACATGAATTCGAACAGGTCGTTTTATGAATTTGGTAAGAAATTCCAACGTGGCATTTTTTAAGGTTTACTGTATTGTGACATAATTTAACTCAATAAACATAATTAGTGAAATATAATGTGCGTGAACATTAAACAAACAAACAAAAAATATATATAAACAAACATAATTTCAGTTGTTTCCGTTTTCCAATTAAATAACACTTTCGGACAACAACACCTCTTGGTAAAAACCATATGCGTCTTGAGGCTTATTGCTTCATTAAACAACAGTTATTGTATTATTAAAATGACGGCCACTAGTTGGCGCAGGTGTGGCGCACACTTGCAGTGACAGGTTGATCTACAGATTGACTGCTTCAAAAAAGTTTGTCGCCCTAAAAACACATGCACAATGGCAACAAACGGCAAGACCTCGAGAATATTACAGTTCATGGCTCCAGATGAACGCCGTCAGTTTGGAATCGAGGTAACTGCACTGCAGTAAATAAGCTGGTTAATTTCCTAATGATGATCTGTTTACCACAAAACGCGCCAGCAAGCTTCTTCTCTTTAACGTTATATGTTTTAAATGAGGTTTATATTAACGTTACTTGTCTACAATGTCACTACGCGACAACACATTCTACAATTCATAAACATATAAACAAACAAGCGCTTATTCACTTTCACATGTGATGTATTTGTCATGGCCACAGGCTTGCAGTTGGCCTTGAGGTGACATTTTATCTTATATGAGCTGTTATATAAAATGTAGAAATTGTTGCTCATCTCAAATGAATTAGCTTTAACATGAATTCAGTCATTTTAATCAATTTTGTATTTATTATTGTACATTTTTTTGTTGTAGACTCCGTTCCATCGTCTGGCTTGGCAAATGCAAGACATATTAGGGGATGGAGGAATTCTCAAAGAGGTTGTCCATGCAGGGGAAGGTCCACCTGTACCCAAGCATGCCTCTGTATCAAGTAAATGACTCAGTTTAACATGGTTTCATTGAGTTCTTTTTTTCTTTCTTAGTTATTCCTAGAATATACCTTTCAAACGTTTGGATTTGAGATGCTAACCAAGGCTGTATTTATTTTATCAAAATGACAGAAAAAGTAGTAATACCTTGAAAAAATCTGTTTTCTATTTTAATTTATTTTAAAATGTAACTTATTGTGATGATAAAGCTGACATATTTGGTTTGTTAGCTTCTCATAAACTAATTTCATCCACAGTTCATTTCTCTGGTTTCATTGAGTACTCTGAAGCACCATTTGAGACAACCAGCCACCTTAAATATCCACGAATGATGAAGCTTGGAAGAGGTAGGATGGAAACTGAATTCTCCTATTAGAATAATAATTTTCTTCTTTGTCCTTTGTGAGCAGTGTTGGGGGTAACACATTACAAGTAAAGCGAGTTACAGTAGCTCACAAAAGTGATATATCCCTCACATTTCAGCATCCATTTTAGCCTATCTTCTCAAGGGACAATACTATAGAAATAAAAAATTGATCTATTTTAGATTAGTCAATGTGCAGCTTGTACAGCAATATA
Source organism: Cirrhinus molitorella (assembly GCA_033026305.1). Taxonomy (NCBI): domain Eukaryota; kingdom Metazoa; phylum Chordata; class Actinopteri; order Cypriniformes; family Cyprinidae; genus Cirrhinus; species Cirrhinus molitorella. The sequence goes on from CM065119.1 coordinate 28,085,506, forward strand.
TATTTACTGTCCTCTAAAAATAACTCAACAAACATCTGTTATTGTCAAAATAGCTGGCAACAAAAGTGAGTACACCCCAAGTGAACTTGTATTTTGTGTTAGCACCATTGCTATCTGGCACTGCTTTAATCATTCTGGTCATGGAATTGACCAGAGCTGCAGGTTGTTGCTGGGATCCTCTTCCACTCCTCTATAATGACATCACAGAGCTGCTGGATGTTAGACACACAGTGCTTCTACACCTTCCTCTTGAAGATGCCCCACATGTGTTTAATAGGGTTCAGGTCTGGAGACATACTTGGCCACCCCATCACCTTTAGTTTCCTCAGCAAGGCAGTTGTCATCTTGGTGGTGTCTTTGGGGTCGGTATCATGTTGGAAAACTGCCGTTCTGCCTTGTTTCTGGAGAAAAGGCATCATGTTCTGCTTCAGAATGTACAGTACATAATGGAATCCATGTTTCCCTCAATGAACTGCAGCTCCACAGTACCAGCAGCACCCATGCAGCCCCAGACCATGATACTACAAGCACCATGCTTGACTGTAGGCAAGACACAGTTTTCTTGGTACTCCTCATCAAGGCATCGCCACACATGCTGGACACCATCTGAGCCAAACAAGTTCATCTTAGTCTCATCAGACCATAGGACATGGTTCCAGTAATTCATGCTCTTGGACAGGTTGGCTTCAGCAAACTGTTTGCAGGCATTCTTGTGAGCCAGCTTCAGAAGAGGCTTCCTTCTGGGATGGCGCCCATGCACCATGCTTAAAGCACCAAATTTTAACTGCTCTATTACAAGATACACAACTTGGTATTGTCCTGTCAGGCAGACAAAAACATAAACATGATGAATAGGACATGTGGCTTTGCATGGTTAAACATTCAAGACACTTATCCCACAAGAACGAGACGAGACAAGATTTGTAAAACTTTTTTTAAAGAAATCCTCAGTTATGAACTATACAGGGAATAGTATTTTATTCAACTGAAAAACACAAAATGCAAAAAAACAAAACAAAACATAGGTGCATTTTGATATGAACCTGAAATTGAAATTAAACTTCTGTTTAATAAATTATATGCATTTAAACTAAAGCTGCATGATCCTGGATAAATTGAAAATATTTTTAATAAATTGTAGAACACGGTTCTGAAGAAAAAAAGATTAGAAATCTAAACAAAATAATGTAATTTACTAGTGTAGTCTTTTAAAAAAATATAGTGATCAAAATGAAGGCAGTGTCTCAAATAATAAAGACTTGTTTCACTTTTGGAATCTCATGAATAAATGATTCAATGATAAATACTTTTTTTTTTTTTTTTTTTTACGTACAGTTGTCGCCACCTCCTGGCGGAAGAGGAAAAAAGTTACAATATATACACGTGTTAAGATACTATAGATAAGATAAGATAGTTTTGATCGCTACTGTACACAATAAGTGTTTATACCCAAAAGTTAATCCGTCGTAATTGTCATTCAGGAATAAGGTATTGTATGCGTAGGAGTTTAAACAGAGATCCCAATCTTTTAAGGATTAATTGTGCAGCTCTAATGTAAACTGCAAAATGTTTTGCAAGGATATGTCATGTCTCGCGATACCTAACATACTGATGTTATCACTTAGGGTTTACGCACTTTTGTTGCCAGCTATTTTGACAATAATGGCTGCATGCCGAGTTATTTTCAGAGGACAGTAAATATATACTGCTATTATAATTTTTTGCTATTATAAAATATATAAAATATATATAAGTTTTATTTATATGGTATTTTCCTTTGAGAAGATATACTAAAATGGTTGCTGAAATGTTAGGGGTTTACTTACTTTTGTGAGATTCTGTATGTAATCAGATTACTTTTTTCAAATAACAAGTAAAGTAACGCATTACCTTTTAATTTAACTTTAACTGATATATCTACCATGCGGTTGAGCTAACTTTGATAGGGTATAAATCTATCAAAAGAAAGAGATGAGAGAGCAATCTTTTCACAGCTGTTCTGCCCCATTCCTGTATCTTATGTTTCCATGGAGGGATGGAAATTTCCAGTTTTCAATTGACAGCAGCAGTTTACAAACTTCAGTCAGTCACACAGAAGCGAGATTGGTGCCGGTCAGTCATCAGATAATAGGGTCAAACAAGCAACCAAGAAAGTAAAGATGAAACCACAAAGTTGTTGTGAATAGGGTAGAAGGTAATGAACAGAAATATAGCAAAATGTTACTTTTTTATTGAGTAACCCAATTTTCTCCAACACTGTCTGTGAGATACACTAACCTCTTTCCCCATAGATGTTACTTTGTATGGCCTAGAGCTTGGCCTTCTTACTATGAGGAAAGGCGAGTTCTCCCGTTTTCTCTTCAAGCCCAAATATGCCTATGGGGACCTTGGGTGCCCCCCACACATACCGCCATTAGCCACAGTCCTCTATGAGGTGCAAGTTCTCGATTTCCTTGACTCTGCACAAGTGGATGAGTTCTTGGATTTGAGTATGGTAAGAGTTAATGCATTTAGCTTGCTCATTTAATTTGTTTGTGGTGTCTGGGATTTTAATTTCAACTTTGTTCCTTAGGAAGAACAAAACAATGTTCCTCTGTCCACATTTCTAAATGTACTGGAGACACAGCGGAGCTTTGGCAACCTCTGCTTTAATAAGAAGCGTTATGAAGATGCCCGAGAGAGATACAAACAGGTTCTGTGTGTCTTGAAACCTTGTAGTTTATCCTAATATTGGAGTGTGTTGTAGCATTTGTGTAACGCTACTGTTGGTCCATGGTACAGGCCATGACACTTTTGGAGAATCGTGAGCCGGTGGATGACGAAGAGAAAAAGTGTCTTGAGGACATGAAATTGCCTTTCCTGCTCAACCTCTCACTCACATACCTCAAACTGGAGAAACCCCAGAAGGCCCTTTGCTACGGTCAGAAAGCACTGGACATCAGCCCTCAGAACACTAAAGCGCTCTTCCGCTGCGGCCAGGTTAGGCAACGTTTTGTCACTTTTATATCCTTTTTTGAAAACCTGATCAGTATCTATCAGTAAAAACGTTGCTCTATAAAATCGAAAGACTGTCAAAAACTTAAGATGATTAAAGAATTAATTGCATTTATCAATATTTGCTAAGAAAATCAACCTAATCAAGAGTTTCAGAAGATAATTTGCCTTATTCCCAAAGCAGGGACTTAAATTTTATAATGTTGTATTTTCTCAGTGGTTTGGTCCATGTCAAAGCATAACAAAATGCATTTATGCAAGTCACATGTGGGTAAATCTGTCCTTTCATTGGTCAGAGTGCTGCTGTTAATATTCTGGGATTCTGCCACTTACACTGTCATCCATCAAGATCAATTGACAAATCTGTTGGGTCAGATTGTCTGTTGGTCACATCGCTTTTTCCAATTGAAAATGCAGATTGCATTCGAACCTGCAAACTTTTGGTTGCAAGTCCAACTCTCTAACCATTAGGCCAAAGGAACCCATTTTAAAAATGAGTAATTGAGCAAATGACAGAACTCCTCATTCTTGATAGCTTTGCCTCTAGAACTACTGTTGCCAATCAAATCATTTGTTAAATACTTGAGATGTCAAAAACCTCTTTTTGCGAACTAGTACTAGGTCTTTTGCTCAATCTGGAAAAAAACACAGCAGTACAATTCTATGGACTCAATAATTATCAAAAAAAAAAAAATTACCCTTACCCTTGGGAAGCTGTAACAGAGTTGTTTAGAAAAGGGGCCTGTCCAAATATGCCCAAAAGTCAATAAAGCCTAAATGAAAAATCAGAACTTCACAAACATGGTGATCGCATGCGACAGGTGATTTTAAACAAGCATGCAAAGTTTTAGGGAGATTGGATCATAGCTGTCATTATAACAGTCATAAACACAAAAAAAACGCATGTTTTAATGGCAAATTATCTGTTTGCCTTTTTTAAATCATTGATTTAGGTGGTTACAGACTTGTTAAATAATATATTTTTTCATATGTTCTTAAATGCCTTTAAGCGCTTGTTCCCCGGTAATTTTTTCTTTTTTTTTTAATTAATTGTTACACGTTCAGACTAATGTCTTTGCCCACTCTGTTGCTATTTTTCTGTCTCAAGCAGTGTTTTTAAGACGGCTTTTCCATTCTGTTGTGCTCTGTTTAGCTGAGTTTTAATACATGGGTATGTCTTGCATGAATGGCACCTCGTTCATTTTTTTACTGTGTGTTCAAACTGGACTAGTATGTCACTTTTAAATAGCTGTGCTGGTGGGAAAATTCCTTATGACTGAATTTACTTCTGATTCATGGAGCAAGATTTATATTTTATTGAAATATAACATTTTACTCTTATATAATTTGTACTGAATAAACTCATACAGTGTGTGTTTTTTAGTGATCACACAAAATTTGTTCATTTAGTGCACATTAACAGGTTAAATTGACAGCCAAGGTTTTTATTTGTGTTTTATTTGTGTACATTTGAAGCTGAATACTGTATGGTATGACTGTTCTGATATTAAGAACTTTATTTTCTTATCTTTATTTCTTTTCTTTTCTTTTTTTTTTTTCAAATGAGGCATGTTTGGAGATGAGGGACTATGAGAAGGCACAAGATTACCTTACACTCGCTCAGACAAAAAAGCCATTTGACTCTGACATCAACACCTTGCTGAAAAAGCTTGCTCTGTAAGTTTTCTTTATCTGACAATTTTAACATATAGCTTGCTACAGTATATGTGTGAATGCGCTAAACAAAAGCTAAACAAATCTTTTACAGCTGCTACAAGGACTATTTGGACAGAGAGAAAGAGATGTGCTCTAAGATGTTCTCATGTCTTAAGCGGAGGGAAAAGTGAAGCTTGCAATGTCATTGGTGGTGGTCTTTACCATTTTTTTCAACCCTTCCAGATTGACCACAAGTGGGCAGTATAAACCCAACAAATTGTAATTTTGGTTTGAGTGGCCAACATTGTTTCAAATGTTGTCATACGTTTTACTTAATTATAGATTACACTTTTATTTTGTATTATTTACCAATACAATATACATTTTTTTTGTATTATGTTCTGTATATTGACACACAGTCAAGATTTTGCAGTGTTATGTTCAGTACTCTATATGAAGCATCAGGATTTCTTCCAAGTGTGTGGCTGGAGTTTCAGTATAGTATAGAGATGTTAATTATTTTTTATGCACTTTGCACATTTCTTGATTTGACTTATAATTCTCCATACTAAATCTAGTCATCACTGGTAAGCTATTTTGTGTGTTAAACTTTGAAGTTAACATGTAAACAGTAATTTGTTCTGCCTTGTTCACAGTTTAGAATTATCCTTAGATTTATATGGAAATTAATAAAACTGTATAAGATTAAAAATACACATACATTTTGTTTACTCTAATAAAAAGTTAACAAAATGTCAATATATACGTTATATATAAAGTTTACCTTCATGTCCTTATAAAACTCTTGTCATCTTGCTATGTTGTCTTGGTACATTTTACTGCCTAGTCTTTAAGTTTTCGTAGAACTAATTTCATTGATGTATGAAGTCAGTTCTTCTCAAGTTCACGGAGGTGTCTAGCAGAGTAACCACAGGTGTAGCTCATCACATTTACAATGTTAAAAAAAAAACCTCTAGCTTGTTTCCAGTCTAGGTTTTTACTAAATGTGGTGTTCCATATTGTAAGTTACTTCAGATAAATGCATCTGCTAAATGAATAAATGTAAACCACAAAATGTCATAGAATGTTGGGGCCAGTTTGTAACACAGCTTTGAATTTTTGTGCTTGAACTTTCCATGTGGATTAACTGAGCTCACCTCAGTGTGGAGTTGTAAGGATGCCCTCTTTCAAAAGAGCCAGGCTTTTGACCACACTGACCTACAATATTTAAGAAAACCCCTACAATGATTTGTAGAGTGACATTCCGTTACTGTTATATGTAACTGTTATGAATAGACTTTTCTGTGCCTGGATGAGCAGTGCAAACACAGTTAATCCTAAAACAAACAACAGGTCTGTAAATCCTTGGACTACAGATAAAGACATTTCTCAGTTTGGTTTCTCCATCACTGGTAGCTTGAGTTCAGTGCAGTACATCCTTTCTTGTTTTTGTTTCCTTTGAGTGTTGCTCTGCTGACATTTACCAGATGTGAAGATGTAATTATGTGTATGAAGTGAAGTTTATTATTCTTGACCCAGACCTGTCCAGGTTCTTTGGGTTTTCTCCTGAACTAAGCTCTTGGAGACTGGCAAGAGTAAACCATAGGTCTTTAAAACTGTTTTTTTTTTCAAAGCAACATGTATAATCTCTAGATTTCCAGCATCCTGTCAATGTTTAGCCTTAAAAGGAAAGTTAACCCAAAAATTATGTCATCATTTACTCACAATTACGTAACCAGTTAACATTTATATATATATATATATATATATATATATATATATATATATTTACTTAAGTCTCACCAAGCCTGCATTTATTTGATCCAAAATACAGCAAAAACAGTAATATTGTGAAATATTTTTTACTTAAACTTTAAAATAACTTATATTTACTTGTATTTAAAATAACTGCTTTCTATTCGAATATATTTTGAAATGTAATTTATTTCTGTTAAAGCTAAATTTTCAGCATCATTACTTCAGTCTTCAGTGTCACATGATCCTTTAGAAATTTGCTGTTCAAGAAACATTTTTTATTATTATCAATATTTAAAACGGTACATCTTTCTCAGTATTATTTGATGAACAGAAATATCCAAAGATCAGCAATTATCTAAATATGAGGCACTTTGGGATGTTTTGGAGGAGTGAGTCAGGAAACGTTTTCCTACACCAGAATCACATAGTGATCTGGCCACTGTTCTATAAAAGGAATGGCTCAAAATCCCTCTGGCTACTGTACGTATATATGTATATGTATATGTATATGTATATGTATGTATATATATATACACATACATACATATACATATACTATACATATATATTTTTCCAGATAAATGCTGTTCTTCTGAACTTTCTATTCATCAAAAATTCTACTTACTACTACTTATTTTTTACATAATAATAATAATAATAATAATAATGTTTTTGAGCAGCAAGTCATTATTAGAATATTACATTTTAAAATCTATTCAAATAGAAAACAGTTATTTTAAATGGTACAAATGTTTAAAAATGTCACTGTTTTTGCTGTACTTTTATGCTGGATGAAATAAATGCAGGCTTGGCGAGCAGAAGAGACTTATTTAGAAAACATTAAAAATCTTACTGTCAAAAAATGTTCGACTGGCAGTGTTTATTGCGTTTATTGTTATTTATGTCCTTTTATTTCTTATGCATAACACAAAATAACATGAGAATGAATTTTTGGGAGAACTGTAACATAGTGACATTTAGAGACATTTGTATCTGTTGAAAATTTTAACTCATCTTATTTTAAAGAATATTTAACATTTGGTCAGAATATACAGCTACTTTTAAATAGCCGTCAATGGAGAAACAGGCTTTTTGCTCTCATAAATAGTACAGTTATAGCATCTAGCTGCTGCACTTTTAGTCACAATAAAACAATATAAGAGACCAAAAAGAGGAGACTTCTATCTATCAAAAGTTTTCAGTAATGTATGATAGGTGTGGGTTTAAGCATATTAAATAATTGGAGAAGTCCAGCATACACCTTTACAGACAAGTCTGTTGTTTCACTAAAACACTGACTGAAAAAAAACAAAAAAAAACATGCATGTCTGAATCATTCACAAAGAAATCAATAACATGGGAAAAAATAGAGTGAATTTTCATTTCATACAGACTAAATGTGAATAATGATATTTTTGCACCTAAAATGCAGGAATAATGGTTATTTTGCACTCCTACCACCACTTTTGCCCCATCTGTTATCGTGAAGTGAAAAAGGTAGTCCTTTCCGAAACTTTCCCAGAAGTTCTCATTTGACTACCAAAACCGTAGTGTTAAATATCAGACAGTAAGAGTGTAATATTAAGATTGTGTGCGGTGCGAGAGAATCAGTGGTATGTCTGGATGGTGACCATGAGTTTGCCAAGTGGAACATATTCCTGGAGCAGACTCCTGTTGGTCCTAAAACAACATTCCTATCAACCAGTTAGAGCTTAGGACTCAGGTCAGGGCTTGAACGACATTCGTATCAACCTACAGCGTCATTTCCCTCTCATTTCAGATGAATTAATGATTAGAAACAGAACTGAGGTTTTGATTTTGTGTCAGGAATGTTGTACCAGGACCAAGAAAAGACACTGACCAGGATGTGTTCCTGGATCGTAACTGTTTTTTGGATAAGGTTAGGATGATGATTGGGATATTAATGAACAAGGGATAAGGATCCAGGAACATGTCCTTCCTGGGTTTGTATACAGACACCTGCGTGCAAACACGAATCAGATCCAGATCTCCAAAATGAGCTGATAGCTGTTGACACAAAGACCCTAGTTGTCTTTTCCAGTCCATACATGCTTTGAGAGCTTGTGTGTGTTCAGTCTGGTGAGGATCCCAAGGATAAGCTGCTCTGATAAGATGTTCTGATGGCCACCCATCACTGCAGATACTATCACAGAAAGAATTCCATTGACAAAGTCTGAATGCCACATACGTCTGTTCTAGACAGGTTGATGCTGAAAGCAGGAAAAGTCCATATTTTGTTTAATATCATGGCAATTGGTCTTTCACAGTCTTTCAAGTGATGACGGCACCCTGGTCCAATAGATCATCAGATTAGTGCTTGTGAAGTTCTTCCAGGCTAAGAAGCACTTGAGCAGCTCTTGCATATAGTCCAATCTGGCAGTTGTGCAGACACGTCTGGCCTCTGTCTGAAAGGCCACAGTGTTCTTCAGTGAACGGCATTCAGGTGCTCAAGTCAGTGGTCAAGTGACAGTCGAGTCAGGAAGGGATATATTGAGTACAGGATAGTAAAAATGGTATTAAAATCTGCTTTTAAATCAGTTTTTAGTACCGGTGAGTCTTGATTTACATACTGTCCTTTTTTCACCGCAACACTGTAAAAAGGGTTGTAATTACCACATACAGTGTACATTTTTGAAAAATCGCATAGTTCATTATTGTAGTGTTTGTCATTTTATCAAAAGTATGTTTTTTTGAAAGTGAAAACTATGAATACCATATATTCATAGTGAAAAATGGTAAAAGTCCCAGAAGTCCCTGCATGTCACACAACTACAGACATTTTCAGTTATATAGTTAATGGTTTAACCCTTCAACTGTCAGTTCCATTTTTGAACGTAACTGTGAAAATGCAGTATTCAAGCTTATTTTTTTTATAATTCATGAATGAAAACATTCTGTAATATGATTTTTATGTACATTTTCCATGGTAATGCAATGTCTGATTTTAGAATGGTTTTCAAAGGATAAATTTTGAGATTTTAAGTTTTCAAGTGTCATATAATTTCTTACTATTTCTAAAGCGGCTCTAAAAAGGCAACAAAGACTTTTTGTGACAGAGGTCAGAACTCCTGTTATAAAGTAGATTTTTGAGGTGCACTCTTGTCATAAATTAATCTTGTCATAAATGAACTTTTCCTACATAATTTGTAACACCAAAAAATGGTAAAATATCTATTTAGGAGTCTTAGACCTTCCCACCGATATATACTTTGTCATGATTAAATTAGGATTTATTTGTAAATTGGTAAATTGGAAGTAAACTTAGGCGTCCCACTGAGGGGACAGGTGACAATTAAGGGGTTAAGGAAAGAAAGCTGATTTTGATATAGACTGTAAAATGCATGAAACATTGTCATTGTGAATTTTATGGTGATTTTTTTTTTTTTAAGCATGATTTTTCTTAGTGTCTTGACTGAAGGCTGGGTCTTAGGACTGTTGATATAGAGTAGACTGTTAGGTTAGGTTTAGGGTTAGTAGAATAAGTTGACATATACTTGCAAAGTTTCTATTTAGTCAGTATGTTGTACAGCATGTTGTGGACCCATCAAAATAAAGTGTTGAAAGATATTAAGCAGACAGTCTACCAATATTCTAATGACTGCTGCTTGACATGTAGTTGTGAAGTTACTTACTGTTAGTAGAATGTCTAAAGTGGACTAATAAAATAAAGTGTTACCGTAAAGTATTTAGCTGGTGAAGTGAGAAATTTAGTTAGAGTTAACGAAAGTCATGTACATGTGCAGTTAAAGTTAAAAGTTTACATACACCTTGCAGAATATGCTTAATGTTAATTATTTTACCAAAATTCATGAGTTCCCTCTTTGCCCAGAACAGTTAAACTGCTCGCTGTTCTTCAGAAAAATCCTTTAGGACCCACAAATTCTTTGGTTTTTCAGCATTTTTGTGTATTTGAACCCTTTCCAACAATGACTGTATGATTTTGAGATTATTTTTTTTGCACTGAGGAAAACTGAGGGACACATATGCAGCTAATACAGAAGGTTCAAACGCTTACTGATGCTCCAGAAGGAAACACAATGCATTAAGAGCCAGGAGTGTAAACTTTTGAACAGAATGAGGATGTGTACATTTTTCTTATTTTGCCTAAATATCATATTTTTTTCATTTAGTACTGTCCTTCAGAGACTGCAGAATATACGTTCATGTTTCCCAGAAGACAAAATAAGTTAAATTTACCCTGATCTTCAAATTTAAAATGTTTTCACCCTCTGGCTCAAAAATGCTGAAAAACCAGTGAATTGTGACCTGAAGGATCTATCACTAAACTAATATATATATATATATATATATATATATATATATAAAAAACATAACCTGTAGAAAAGTATAGGCTTCAAATACAAGTACGAATAGCATATTAGTATGCAATCCAAACATACACTTTTTTTGTAACTTGATGGCCCATGAAAAGAATGAGATATTGTTTATATTTAAGTGGGTAGAGGGGTCCTCCTGCCCCCTTTTCTTGAGTAAGACTGCCAAAGTATGTAATATACAAACAGTACTGTTATTGTTGTTAAGCTTCATGCATATAAAGCTTCCTTTTTTAAGTGTACCTCAGCCTCTCTATAATTAGTTACAGATCTCACTACCTTTCCCAATGTTTTAATTCAAGTATGTTGTATAGGCCTATTTGTTACACAACAAAAGTAGTTATTGCACAATAAAGACCATTTTTATCTTGGATGATAATATTTCTTGAGACTGGAATGTTTTGGGTTATCAGGGCATGCTGGGAAGCTGTGCTGGGCACAGTAACTCCATTTAGTACTAGACTGCAAGACTAGTTGGGCACTCTGGGACACTGTTTGTCCTGGCTCAGGGCTGAGGAGGTGGTGCGATGCACCATGGTTCCTACAGACAAGTTGGCGCCCTTAGATGTTGAACATGAAAAGCCAAAGGGTGAGTTTTTTGTGTCAGGTATAAATGCATGGTCAGAGTAGTACTTTCAGCTCATTACTCTTAATTTAATAGCACTGCTGAAAAACAACATGACAAATTTGATTTCCCTCTTGTTTAAATAAAAATTGAATAGCCTTTGATGCACAGAAAATATGCCAGTGCTACAATATATTAGTATATATCTTATAAGTTATTTTTTGCACTCTATAGTTTCATACAATAGTCTTTGTATTAAATGTGAGTTGGCCAGCCAAACAGTTTGGCAAAAAAAAAAAAAAAAAAAACACACAACTATCCTGCATAGTTTTAATAGGCCAATAGAGACTATTATCTATTGCCTCCAAATGGATACGTCGTACTGCAAAACAGCAGTTTACTCAAAGCTGCTCACAGTGAGCCTGTGCCTCAGGTCTGTTTCCTTCATTTTGCACATTTTGTGCTCTACATCAATCCTTAGAGTTGCAATGGTTATGAATAGACTTATATGAGCTGTATTATATTTTACATTTGAATGCAGCTAGTTCACCCAAAAATGAAAATTTTGTTATTAATTACTCACACTTGTGTTGTTCCAAACCTGTAAGATTTTCATTCACCTTTGGGGAGCACAAATTAAGAAATTTTTGATGAAAAAAGAAGAGCTTTCAGACCCTGCAAAGACAGCAAAGCAACTATCGCGTTCAAGGCCCAGAAAGATAGTAAGGGCATTGTTAAAATAGTCCATGTGACATAAGTGGTTCAACTGTAATTTTATGAAGCTACAAGAATACTTTTTGTGCACAAAGAAAACCAAAATAACAAGAGTACCCTGACATATACGTGTGGTGCTGCTGACGCAGGAGCCGACATTCTGATGTATAACGCCCATCTCTCTTAGTTCATTTTTTGTGTATTCTGGTTCAAATAAGTCAGTAATGTCAGAATGTCAGCTCATGTGTCGTGGTACTCATGTGTTATGTGTTGAAGACTGACACCAAAAAGAAATTGTTGTTATTCTTTTCTTTGGACACAGAAATATTCTTACAGCTTTAAAATTAAGGTTGAACTACTGATGTCACAGGGATTTTAATAATGTACTTACTACATTTGTGGCCCCTGAACGTGCATTTTTGAGTGAACTAACCCATTAGGTGTGGATGTCAGGAGCATGTTGTAGATTCTTTTTCTATACTGTATTGTGCTAGAGTGGAGTCTGTATGTGCATGATGCCATTTTCAGATAGTGGTTAGGTATCGTTGCCATCTAAGGCTTGTTCAGGCAGGTAATACAGGTTTAGGATTTTTGTCTTTCTTTTACAAATATGTCATTGTGTATCACGTGTATCACACAAAGGAAAAATTAACATAGTAGTACCCTTTAACAATTCAGTTCATTTGATCACATTCTCTTTATTTCAAGTTAATGTCAAAAGTTTAAATACAGCTTGCATAGTCTGCAAAATCTGTGGGACCTGAAAGATTTTTCTGAAGAACAGCAGACAGTTTAACTGTTCAGAACAAACAAGGAAGTCATGAACTATCACTTAAAAAAACACTGCTGTGGATTATTCAGGTAACAACACAACCAAATGTAATAGGAATCAAGTGTAACTTGTACAATATAACCATTTGTTTGTTTAAATCAAGACATGCATAATGAATTTTTATACTACAATTTGAAGCTGACTTTTTCATGTTACTTTATGTGAAAAAAAAAATTCTAAAGACATAAATCAACATTTTTGCCACTGTTTCAACCATATTTAAGGTTGACATGGAGACCTTCTACCTTTAACTCAGGAGCTACCAGTAGCTCTCTACTGAGTTTCTGAGAAGTTCACCAGGCACTAAGAGATCAGCCAAAGTTTGGAAACCTCTAAATAACCTTGAAAACAATTTTTGTTTCTAGTCCTTACGGTTCAAAAGTATTAGCATAAATATGAGTGAAAGTTTGGACTTGTGGTGGTGCTAGAGAGTTTGAGTTAGAGACTCCAAACTTGCTGTGGTTAATGATGGGACTGTCCTCTATCAGTGTGCCAAATTTCAAACATTCCCGCAAGCGGTTCTTTGGGCTGCCATAGATTCAAGAGCGGAAGAAACAGAAAAAGAAGAAGAATAAGAACATCAGTGGCTACAATAGGTGCCTTCTAAACATTCTAAAATATGTTAAAGGATTGATTCTTTAGGGTCTTAATGAAAAGTCTATGACATGCTTTGGTTACAATATCTCAATGGTAGTGTAAAAACACCCGTTTTACCTTGTCAAAATCAGCTCTGTTCAGGCCTTATACTCACTTCTTCTCTAGGGGAAGCTGGATCACAAATGATTTCCATGAACATAGATGCATTTGGGTAGATCGGGGGGCACATACCTTTAAAAAACAAATGTAATCCACTGCGTCTTCAGCAGCTCAGATGTTGGGAGTAAAGGACCTCTACTATGTTCATTATTACATCCAACAACAGAACACCTCAATCGCTTAGGAGCCATTCTTGTCTGCACCTGGCAGACTGTTCACATCTCACGGGTGAAACGCCAATGGCAACTATCGTGAGAGTGGTCTTGGTCTGTATGACGGGTTATTATTTATAGAGATAAAAAAAAAAACACACTCAGTGGATTTTATCATTAGGGTGGATGTGTACACACACTGCCAACACACATGTAAAAATGAATTTTGCATCTGATGACTCCTTTGAATTAGAAAATTTTTTTTTTACATTGTAGTAGTATTTCATAACATTACTGGTTTTTGCTTGTTTTTTTTTGTTTTTTTTAATAATATCCTTAATTAATATAACATCTTAGAAATGACCTACAGTACCAACAGCCTAGCAACCTGCCAGAATAACCTAATCACATAGCAGTATGATATTAGAAACTCATCATGGCTGTGACTTTTGGATGCGGGCAAGGTATTCAAAGGTATTCCACAGGCATTCAAAGTTTCTCATTTTAATCTGCACAGGAGAATGTAAGCTGTCAGTGTGTTTCATTTAGAATCATAATTCTTCATGAAGCTTCACTGCAGGTTTGAGGAACAAGGCCTGATATTGTGTAGCCCTGCCAACCTTTGCCAAAATACCATATATGTTTTATTATTATTATTTTTTCACTCCCCTGCATGGAGGAGAAGAATCGGGTCTGTGTGACTATGAGTCCATGTTTATGTTAGACTAGCAGTAAATGGAACAAGGGCATAGCAGAACAGAAAGGAGTGTAGAGAGAGTGAGAGGGGAGGTAAGATGAAGAAAAGCAAGTGCCATGGTGTTGGAATAGGAGGAGAATGAAGAATGTGGTTTTTGAGTGACAGATGATTAAGAATTTGGAGTGGGATGACTTCCTTAAGCTCCAAACACAACATGCCGATGGGAGGGAAGAGTGCCAAGGTCTGGAGAAAGACATCACTGATTGCCACCCTGGCAGGTGGGAAATAGCATCTTACCATAAACATATGACATGTTTTCGGGGAAATGCATGGTTGAGAAGTGTAAGGTATAATCAGGAGGCTCTCTGTGTACTGTAGTTTGTCAGTCAGATTAGTTATTTTAAGGGATCCAAAAATCTTTTTCAGTTTACACTTATGACCTACATTATTTACTGAAGTACTGGAAGCAGTGTTAACCTTTCAGAATATAATGAGTGTAATGAATATCTTGCATGTTGCATTTTTTTTTCTATTTACACTGGCGTTCAAAAGTTTGGGATCAATTTTAATGTTTTTTTTTTTAAAGAAGTTTCTTATGCTTATCAAGGCTGTATTTATTTTTCTGCAATTCTGACCAAATAAATGCAGCCTTGATGAGCCTAAGAAACTTCTTTAAAAAACATAAAAAAATCTTACTGATCCCAAACAGCAGTGTACATGTTTTATTTTATTAAAAAATATAAATAAATAAATAATATTATAGACAAAGCATTATACTTGATGAGATATGTCTAGGGTTAATGACCCCTTGTTAATACATTAAAAAATATTTTGGTACTTTTTAACAAGGATTAAATTGAAAAATAAAGATTTATAACTAAAATTGTGGGACTGGTTTTCTCTTTTCCATATAAGAGGATACAGTGTGACAAACTCATGCACACACACATCTGCTCCATATCTTTGTTATGGCTTCAGTTTTATCTTCTACACAAAGTTAGATTATTCCAAATGTCTTGCAGGGGAGTTAGTTTTTCTCGATAGTCAAGGAGAAAAATAAAACTGACAGACCTAATTAGATTTTAGACTTATGTCAGAAGCGAAATTCCAAATATATCAACTATATAGAGCTATAGATATATAACTTTTCAAAAATGTGGTACTTCAGAACTTGCCCCATATTAGGGTCAAAAAATGACACCAAAATCAGTAAATATGTGTAACGGTGTAGTGTGGGAGTAAATCCAATACTTTAATAAATCCAAATGAATGATCGTAGAAATGACCAGACACCAAAACAAACACAAACAGAACACAACAATAACACAAACAGCAGACAATCCAACACTGGGAAACATGGGGTATTTATACAACAGACAGGAAACACGTGGGATATGATAACTAGAAACAGAAACAAGACTGGGGCGAAAACACGACATGGACATACAGACACCTGACAATGTGTAGGCTATCCAAAATTAATTCTAAATAAACTAAATAAATAAATAAAAACTTGTTTTTTTTTACTTATAACAAAATTAGGCAATGTCACACAAGCAAGATTTTTTTCGGCTCCCGAATGTCAGCAAAAATACCAAAAAGTTGACAGTAAATGACTAACATTGTAAACACAATATTGTTTGTTTTTGCTCTATTCTCTATCAGACTGTAGCGTTTCATTACTGAATGGCTCTGTGTTTTAGAACAAATATGTTGAGCAAATTGGTTAGATGAATTATTCAGCGGCAGACTCTTTAAGACACACACACACACACACACACACACACACACATATATAAATCATTTCATATTTCTATATTCATTTCATTTTTCTTTTTTTTTTTTGCTGCCAACTCTTGTGCGCAGAAACTGATTTTATTGGTTAGGGGCCTGGGGCTGGTTGCATAAACGTCTTCGACTAGACTTAAAAGTTAGTAATTCGAATTGGTAACACTTTTAAGGTGTCCATAATACAGAGTAATTACCTAGTTAAGTACTCCGGTAGTAGCCGTTGTACTTACATGAAACAAAAATGTACTTACCATGTAACTAAGTTATGGAACAGACTGTACTTACAGTTTGTAATTATGTACATGTAATAGGCAGCTACTGTTACACATATGTAACAGACTGAGTCTGTTACATAGCTAGCTATTTATCTATACTGCACACCTTATCCAGCTGCACCTTAGTTTGATTTAACCCACCAGTACACAGCTTAAATACATGTAACACCTTTCTAATTACATTCAAATTACAGAATTTTACACAGGCATAAGCTACTTAAAATAAAGTGTATCAAGATTGTACTTAAGTGTACAAGTAGCTGTGTAACAGATTCGGTCTGTTACATATGTGGAACAATAGCTGCCTATTACATCTACATAATTACAATCTGTAGGTACAGGCTGATCAGAATCAGAATTATATTTATTGCCAAGTACATTGTATGTATGAGGAATTTGTCTTGGTAAATTGGTGCTTACAAAAAAGACAAAAAACAAAAAACAAACAAAAAAAAAAAAACCTAATTCCACCCTCGTGCCAAGTGAAGTAAAACATTACACATATTTATCATAAGACAAAAACTGCTACATCAATGTGTGCCTGTAAGGCCAGTGCAAGTTTTTTTTTATCCTTTAATGTCCATGGGCATTAATAGAAGCCCTAATACGTTCTGTGAATTATTAATAAGAGCAATTGCAGATGGAAAGAAACTGTTTTTATAGCGTGAGGTCCTGATCTTGATGGACCGTAACCTTCTCCCAGATGGGAGTACCTCAAAAAATTTGTGTCCAGGGTGAGAAGTGTCAGACACAATCTTAACTGCCCGCTTCAGGGTTCTAGAAGTATACAGATCCTGAAGAGATGGAAGGTTGCATCCAATAACCTTCTCAGCAGAGCAAATGACTCACTGCAATCGGCCTTTGTCCTTCGCAGTGGCAGCAGCATACCAGATGGTAATAGAGTTATTGAAAACAGACTCGATAATCGAAGTATAGAAGTGCACCATCATTGCCTTTGGCAAATTAAACTTCTTCAACTGCCTCAGGAAGTACATCCTTTGCTGTGATTTTTTCATTAGCGAGCTGATGTTGAGCTCCCATTTAAGGTTCTGGGTAATAATAGTACCCAGAAAACGAGCAGATTCCACAGCTCCCACTGAAAAGTTGCTCAGGGTTACAGGGGAAAGTGGGTCTGGGTTCTTCCTGAAATCCACTACCATCTCCCCTGTTTTAACAGCATTAAGCTCCAAATTGTGCTGATTACACCAAGTCACCAGATGTTTAATCTCCCACCTATAAGCCGACTCGTCCCCCTCAGAGATGAGTCCAATTAGGGTGGTATCGTCTGCAAACTTCAATAGCTTGACAGACTCGTGACTAGAGGTGCAGCTATTGGTGTATAGAGAAAAAAGAAAGGGAGAAAGAACACAACCTTGAGGAGAGCCAATACTGATGGTACGAGGGTCAGAAACATGTTTTCCTATCTTCACATACAGGTCCTTCTCAAAAAATTAGCATATTGTGATAAAGTTCATTATTTTCTGTAATGTACTGATAAACATTAGACTTTCATATATTTTAGATTCATTATACACAACTGAAGTAGTTCAAGCCTTTTTTTTGTTTTAATATTGATGATTTTGGCATACAGCTCATGAAAACCCAAAATTCCTATCTCAAAAAATTAGCATATTTCATCCGACCAATAAAAGAAAAGTGTTTTTAATACAAAAAAAGTCAACCTTCAAATAATTATGTTCAGTTATGCACTCAATACTTGGTCGGGAATCCTTTTGCAGAAATGACTGCTTCAATGCGGCGTGGCATGGAGGCAATCAGCCTGTGGCACTGCTGAGGTGTTATGGAGGCCCAGGATGCTTCGATAGCGGCCTTAAGCTCATCCAGAGTGTTGGGTCTTGCGTCTCTCAACTTTCTCTTCACAATATCCCACAGATTCTCTATGGGGTTCAGGTCAGGAGAGTTGGCAGGCCAATTGAGCACAGTAATACCATGGTCAGTAAACCATTTACCAGTGGTTTTGGCACTGTGAGCAGGTGCCAGGTCGTGCTGAAAAATGAAATCTTCATCTCCATAAAGCTTTTCAGCAGATGGAAGCATGAAGTGCTCCAAAATCTCCTGATAGCTAGCTGCATTGACCCTGCCCTTGATAAAACACAGTGGACCATCACTGACTGTGGGTACTTGACACTGGACTTCAGGCATTTTGGCATTTCCCTCTCCCCAGTCTTCCTCCAGACTCTGGCACCTTGATTTCCGAATGACATGCAAAATTTGCTTTCATCCGAAAAAAGTACTTTGGACCACTGAGCAACAGTCCAGTGCTGCTTCTCTGTAGCCCAGGTCAGGCGCTTCTGCCGCTGTTTCTGGTTCAAAAGTGGCTTGACCTGGGGAATGCGGCACCTGTAGCCCATTTCCTGCACACGCCTGTACACGGTGGCTCTGGATGTTTCTACTCCAGACTCAGTCCACTGCTTCCGCAGGTCCCCCTCTCGTTGTGCAGCGTTTTCTGCCACACTTTTTCCTTCCCACAGACTTCCCACTGAGGTGCCTTGATACAGCACTCTGGGAACAGCCTATTCGTTCAGAAATTTCTTTCTGTGTCTTACCCTCTTGCTTGAGGGTGTCAATGATGGCCTTCTGGACAGCAGTCAGGTCAGCAGTCTTACCCATGATTGCGGTTTTGAGTAATGAACCAGGCTGGGAGTTTTTAAAAGCCTCAGGAATCTTTTGCAGGTATTTAGAGTTAATTAGTTGATTCAGATGATTAGGTTAATAGCTCGTTTAGAGAACCTTTTCATGATATGCTAATTTTTTGAGATAGGAATTTTGGGTTTTCATGAGCTGTATGCCAAAATCATCAATATTAAAACAAAAAAAAGGCTTGAACTACTTCAGTTGTGTGTAATGAATCTAAAATATATGAAAGTCTAATGTTTATCAGTACATTACAGAAAATAATGAACTTTATCACAATATGCTAATTTTTTGAGAAGGACCTGTACTGCTTCCTGTCAGACAGGAAGTCTGTGATCCAACTACAGATGGAATCAGGGACATTCAGCTGGAAGAGCTTGTCCTGTAGCAGGGCCGGTAACTTAGTTACATGGCAAATACATTTTGTTTCATGTAAGTACCATGGCTACTACTAAGTACTTAATTAGTTAATTACTCTGTATTACAGACACCTTAAAATAAAATGTTACCTTCGATTTTATACTAGGTGGCCTTAACTATTATGTACTTACATTTAAATTAATCATTTGGTACAATATACTTTTGTGTACATACATGTTTTTTCCATTGCACTACTATTGTTTTTTTTTTTAAATACCTGTATATAATTACATCTGAAATTAATTTCTGTAATTACATTTGTAATTACACTGTTGACCCATACCTTACACCTTAACCCACCCTTAAACCTACCTTTTTAGGGAGTTAGAATGTTTTATTGTAGTATTTTTAGAAACAAAAAAAGAAGATTCTTGTTAGATTCTTGATAGAGTAACAAAAGAAAGTTTACACATATCTTTAATTGGACTGAACAGACTAAAAGCTTACTATTCCCTTTTCCAACTATGAAGGTTACAGGGAAATATGAAATACTGCTCCCTACTTGCTGACACCTCACCCCATCGACCCTGACTAGTGAATACCGAGTCCTTCCAGCCAGCACAGTCAAGGTACTGGCACGTATCAGGCAGTATGTCACGGTCTGTCTGCATATACCCCACCACAGTCTTGTGAACTCAAGCCAGTGAGATGACACCTGATTCCTGTTGCCATCCACACCGTATTAATAGGACTTGTTAGGTGTCTGTGACTTGCTGGAAACCCAAGTGGGGGGAGGCTGGCATGAGGTACGCGTGTTAGGCTGTCCAATTTATTTTAATCTACTAGTTAAAGATACTCACTGAAAATTTTGCCATAACTGCCACTTAACTTAACTATCCTCTAGATACAACCTGGTTAGATGCTGTGGAAAGACCTACAATATTCTATCATCAAACAGCTGCTTTTTCATTTGTGCTTTGGGATATGGTTTAGTATTGATGGTGATACATTTTTAAGTGTGGCTTATGTATCTAAATACCTTATGGGCCTTGTAAAGTGTCCTATGAGGATATATAAGCCTAAAATCTTCAGCTATAACAAAGTGAAATACATAGAACCTGACCTGCAATGTCTTTCATAATCCTGTGTGGGCCGTAGGGCTGTTTTCCATCGTTCGACAGTGAGTGTGTGTGAATATTCTACATAAGTCCTTTTTTGTAAATGTCATTTTTTATGGCACATCCAGTTGAGACTTTAATGCTGCAAATTGAGCACAACGGATTCAGCCATTATTTTTCAAAAAGTATTCGCTTTCCTTGGCATCCTCTGTTGTTCTCATAGTTTGGACAGGACTGGCTAGTCAATGCGCCTGCCAGAATAACTGTGCTCAAATAAGAGTCGTGTGAAGACATAAGGCCTTTTCCTGCCTCAGGCTGATAGTTAGATTAGGAATATTCATGATCATACTGCACAAACAGAATGAGATCACTGTCGTCTGGATCATTCTAATTCAGATTTATTCAGCAGAAAAAATGCTTCTACTTAAGAATTTGTGGATATTATACCAGCGGCCTTGCTCCCAACAGTTATGATTTGGAATGATATTTACTGTTAACTGATACTGATTAAAAAGATTGCTGTCATGTCATTTTGAGTTAGTGAGTAAGTGAGAATATAATATAATATATGAAGAGTTAATATGATAATATAATATAACATAATATATATAGAAAGTGTTCAGATGGAAAAACCAGCTAAAAGCCATCTCGGTCAAAAATGAGATAATGATACTGAGTGAATGCTCTCGACACAAATTATACATCCATCAAGTACTTTTACTTCAAACTCGTTAAAATCCCACCCTCAGCCCAATCAGAAGTACCAGTACTTACA
The DNA here is from genome assembly GCA_033026305.1 of Cirrhinus molitorella. NCBI lineage: Eukaryota > Metazoa > Chordata > Actinopteri > Cypriniformes > Cyprinidae > Cirrhinus > Cirrhinus molitorella. Next base: position 28,106,959 of record CM065119.1, read on the forward strand.
TAGAAAGTGATACATTGGAGCCTGATAAAAATGCATTTTTTAAAGAAAGATGTCTGATGGATTTAGAGGCTTTTGCATCTGAACTCTTCATATATATATATACACAGTGACTTGCGAAGTATTCATTTTTTTTTTCACTTTTTATGTTGCAGCCTTATGTTAAACTGCTTTAAATTACTTTTTTTTTCCCACATCAATTTACACTGCATACAACATAATGACAAAGCACAAAACAGGTTTGTAACAACTTTGCATATTTATTAGAAAAAAAAAACAAAACAAAAAAAAAAACACTGAAATATTTCCATTGCATAAATATTCCTAACCTTTTCTTGGACACTTGAAATTTAGCTCAGAAGCACATATCACTTGTAAATGTTACTACACTTCGAGGAGAGTTAAACTGTTGCAAATTAATTTGAATGAGTATGATTTGGAAAGGCACACACCTCTCAGAAAAGGTATAACAGCTGAAAATGCATATTAGAGCAAAAATCAAACCCTGAGGTCAAAATAATTGCCTGTAGAGCTCAGAAACAGGCTTACATCAAGGCCCAGATCTGGGGAAGAGTTCAGAAAAAAAAAAAATCTGCTGCATTAAAGGTTCACAGAAGCATGTAGCCTCCATTATTTATAATGGAAGAAGCTTGGAACAACTAGGACTCTTCTTAGAGCTGGCCTCCTGGCCAAACTCAGCAATTGGATGGAGGAGGGGCTTGGTTATACTGGTGACCAAGAAGCTGATAGTCACTCAAGTCACTCAACAAAGCTCCATGATCATATGTGCATATTGAAGAAACTTACAGAAGGACAAACATCACTGCAACACTCAGAAATTGTCACAAATCTGTTTTGTGCTTTGTCATTATGATGTATTGAGTGTAAATTAATGCGGGAAAAAAAGTAATTTAAAGCAGTTTAACAAAAGGCTGCAATATAACAAAACGTGAAAATATGTATTGTAAAATATATGTAAAATATGCAAAATAAGTATGAATACTTTTGCAAGGCAAGATTTTCTCTTATGCTCATTAAAGTTCCATTTATTTAAACAAAAATACAGAAAAAAGTGAAATATTATTGCAATTCAAAGTAACAGATTTTTTATTTTAATATATTTTAAAATATAATTTATTTCTGTGATGCAAAGCTGAATTTTCATCAGCCATTACTCCAGTCTTCAGTGTCACATGATCCTTCAGAAATCATTCTAATTTACTGATTTATTACTTTTATAATCTTGGAAACAGATGTTGGAAACAGTTGTTCTGCTTATATATTTATTTATTTATTATTTTTTTGGAACCTGAGCTGCTTATTTCAGGATTCTTTGATAAATAAATTGTTTACTTTTTATCAATTTAACACATCCTTGCTGAAAAAAAGTATTAATTTATTTCAAAGAGAGAAAGAAAGTAAAAAAATAATGACCCCAAACTTTGAATGAGGTGTTTTTTTGGCATTAACAATTTATCAATACTACATTTTTTTTGTTCTGTATTTTTCATCAAATAATCAGCCTTGATGAGCAGAAAAAAAAGCATTAAAAATCGTACTAATCCCAAACTTTTGAGCAGCAGTGTATATATATATATATATATATATATATATATATATATGGATACCCCACATTACAAATGAAGTCAATATAAACAAAAACATTAAAAAATAAATAAATGTAAAGGACACACAGAATTGTGCACAAGTTGACTTTTATAGTGATTATTGACTGTTTAGATATACCTTTACATCCCAGTCCCTAATATTTTGGAATCCCCATGTAGTTTGGCACGTTTTTTTTTTCTTCCTTTCCTGGTGGCTGCGACATTTTGTTATCATTTGTCCTAATTAGCCTAAGATGCTGTTATAAAATCAGCTAAGTATGGCATGGTGGTTTACAGGAAAGCTCTTCCCAGCTTTAACGGCTGCATTTGTAACTCTGACTGATTGCCCTTGTAGATGTGATTGCTCTGCTTTTATTTTTTGCTCCATTCAATGAGCATGAAGAATAGGCTCTTTCATAGTAGACTTGTGGTCGTGGACGTGGAAAGCAGCGCTTAAACAGCTCTCAGCCAAAACAAAAACTGCCGCCAAAAGGAATCCCATTTCATTTATACGAGCAGGAAATTGACCCGTCAGAGTACGAGAAAACCAGGGAACTGATACTCTGTATTGCAGGAACATGTCCAGTGTGTCTGCATCCTGAGTGCCGGGCTGAGAGCTGAGTTTAGGGATAACAAATGCCCACACTAAGACTCTAGAGGCACTCCTCTTCACTTCTGTTTAGCATGAGAATGGTAGAGAGATGGGCCATGTATCACAGGTGGTGCTTTCCCTACCCTATGCCCCAGACTGAAAGCGCATAAGCAGGCACTAATGGTGAAGTGAAAGCCTCATGGGCCTCATATGGACCAGAGGATGAACCTGTGTTTGGGAGTAGAAAAGAATTTGTTTGGAAATGGCACTGGTGTCACTGCACACAAACAAAAGAAAACAGGAGTTTTTGAGGGCACAAGGAAATCTGAGATGTATTTTCTGAAGTCCTACAATGTAGGGTTGCAGAGAGGATGGAGTCTTATTTATTTATTTAAATGTACTGTAGGAATAAAATATTAATAGTTATTTTGAAACTATACTTGAAACACATTGTATCTTTCAGACCAATATAACAGTATTGGATTGCTAATCTTGTTTTACACGTATATGCTATTTAAAGACATTGATAAATTATACATTTTTCAGGATGCTTTAACAAATAAAAAGTTGAAAATAGAAATCTTTTGTAGCAATATAAACTACTATCCAAAAGTTTGGGATCAGCAAATTTGTATTCTTTTTCTTTTCTTTTCTTTTTTTTTTTTTTTTGAAAGAAATTAATACTTTTATTCACCAAGGATGTGTTAAACTGATAAAAAGTGATAATGAAGACTTATATTGTTAGTAAAGGTTTTATTTTTAATAAATGCTGTTCTTGTTAACCTTATATTCATCAAGAATCCTGAAAAAAGAATCACAGTTTCCTTTACAAAATATTAAGCAGCACAACTGTTTCCAACTTCCATTGATAATAAATCAGCATATTAGATTGATGTCTGAAGGATCACATGGCCCTGAAGACTGGAGGAATGATGCTGAAAACTCAGCTTTGCATCAGAGGAATAAATTACATTTTAAAATATATTCACATAGAAAAGTGTTATTTTACATTGAAATAATATTTTACAATATTACTATTATTTTCTGAAATTGTAATCAAATAAATGCAGCTTTCATGAGCATTAGAAAGTTCTTAAAAAAAAAAAAAACTTAACGGCGGTGTATGAAGTGCAGTTTTAGTCTTACTTTGAGGTAAAACAATATTTAAAAAAAAGTCTAATAATTCTTTCTAACATGACATTTGAAGTAATGACAGCAGTGCCTTGCTGTTTGACATACAAAACAGGAAGAAAAATTCATATTCATATTGAGACATAGTCTAATACAAACAATCAAAAAATACAGAACTATTTATACATTTTAACCTGCTATCTTAAAGTTGAAAAACATATCTTCCCAGACAGGAATTAAAAATGTTACATTGCAGTCATTGTTTTATTGTTATGTCAACTATTTTGCTGTAACGTTTAGTGAATCTAACAGAACCGGTGATTTCTCAATTATTTCGAAACATCTTTCTAGTAAACAAACGCAGCTCTGTTCTGTACAAGCACGCTGCGATCCTGTCTGTGAAGGGATGGCTGTATTTTTATAGTATCGTGGAGGAGGTGGAGTGTTAGGAGGAGCCTGTCAGTCTGTCACCGATCAAGAGCCCGTTTTTTAAGAGCACAACAAGAAGTGAACGTGAAGCGCAATGTTTCCATGCGTGGAGCCGCATAACATCGGAAGTTTTTACAGACGGACACTTTCAACCCGTCCTGCTGCTTACCGAAAGTTTATTCTCGTGGATGTGAACGGGAACGGTGAACTGAGCGAAACACTTTTGAAAAGAGGGTGTTGTAAAGGGCTTTAAAGTTTGAAATACTGTACCGGTGCACGAGATGCTGGCTTTGACATCCATTATTGATCGTTCGGATTAATCGGGCAGACTGACGGTCTTTGAAAATACTTCCTTTACATTTACGTTTTGGATATATTTAAAACTGAATCACAATGGATTTGTTTTAAAGTCATATCAAATAAGACATGACAATGAAGATTTTCAAAATGAACATCTTTTTCTTCTTCAAAACAACTGAGCATTCAATGTCACTGTATAATGGAGCATGAGACAAATACTACTAATTTCTGTTACAAGCAAAACAAGACAAATATCATCTGCATGGCATTGGATGTACTAATCATTTTAAGACTTTCTTGATGCTATCACAATGACCCATTGCATGAAGATCGTGATTGTACTTGTCCAGCTTCTGATTACTGGATCTACACTGGAGATTGGAGTGTATGATTTGGAGCGAGGCCGTCCAGCAAAATGTGAACCCATCACCATTCCCATGTGCCAGGGAATCGGCTACAACATGACACGGATGCCCAACTTCATGAATTATGAAAGCCAAGAGGAAGCTAGCATTAAACTGAACGAATTCGCTCCCCTAGTGGAGTACGGTTGTGATGTCCACCTCAGATTTTTCCTGTGCTCTCTGTATGTGCCAATGTGCACTGATCAAGTGTCCACCACTATCCCGGCATGCCGTCCTATGTGTGAACAAGCAAGACAGAGGTGTTCACCTATAATGGAAAAATTCAGTTTTGGCTGGCCAGACTCGTTGGACTGCTCAAAGCTACCGACCAACAACGACCCGAACGCGTTGTGCATTGAAGCTCCTGAAAATGACACTCAACCCGAGACAAAGAAAGGTGAGGGAATGCTGCCAGTACTTCCGAGGCCCAGGGAACCCACAGAAGGGATTGGACGTACCTCAGGTGGCTCGCAGTCCTGCGATAACCCAGAGAAGTTCCAGTACGTGGACAAGAGCGAATCATGCGCACCTCGTTGCACTCCTACGGTTGATGTCTACTGGTCTAGGCAAGATAAGGACTTTGCGTTCATTTGGATGGTGGTTTGGTCAACGCTTTGCTTTGTGTCTACAGCATTTACAGTTCTTACCTTCCTTCTCGACCCCCAACGCTTCCAGTACCCCGAGCGTCCCATCATCTTCCTCTCCATGTGTTACAATGTCTACTCAGTGGCCTTCATCATACGCTCAGTGGCTGGGGCTGAGAATATTGCCTGTGATCGAGAAAATGGAGAGCTTTACATTATCCGGGAGGGTTTGGAGAGCACAGGCTGCACCATAGTGTTCCTCATCCTCTACTACTTTGGCATGGCCAGCTCCATCTGGTGGGTCATCCTCACCCTCACCTGGTTTCTCGCAGCTGGACGAAAATGGGGCCACGAGGCTATCGAGGCACACAGTAGCTACTTCCACATGGCTGCCTGGGGTATTCCTGCGGTGAAGACCATAGTCATCCTCACTATGAGGAAGGTGGCTGGGGACGAGTTAACGGGATTGTGTTATGTGGGCAGCATGGACAGTAATGCTCTCACTGGCTTTGTGTTGATCCCCCTATCCTGTTATCTCATTGTTGGGACTTCTTTCATCCTTACAGGGTTCGTCGCACTCTTTCACATCCGCAAAATCATGAAAACCGGTGGCACCAACACAGAGAAACTGGAGAAGCTCATGGTTAAGATTGGAGTCTTTTCCATTCTCTACACAGTGCCTGCTACTATTGTCATCATATGCTATTTCTATGAAAGACTCAATATGGAATACTGGAAGTTCAAGGCTCTGGAAAACAAATGTGTGTCCTTTCCTGGTCGCAGGAGCGAGGACTGCACCCTAGACTCATCAGTTCCTACAGTAGCTGTGTTTATGCTAAAAATTTTCATGTCGTTAGTGGTAGGCATCACTAGTGGGGTTTGGGTATGGAGCTCAAAGACACTTCAGACCTGGCAAGGGTTGTGCAACAGAAGGTTGGCCGTGCAAACGAGCCGCAAGCCCTGCTCCAGTGTCAGCTGCAGCAGCTCCCACTGTCATTACAAAGCACCGGCTGTGACACTTCACATGAATAAAACGGACGTGTACACAGACAGTCCCACACATGTTTGAGACTAAAGGCCTCTGCTTTGGAGCCATGCACAGACTTATGAAGCTCATATCGTGATGAGATGCTCAGGTTCGACTACAGATCATGGTAAAGGTCACAACATTTGTCAGGGGTGGCATTTATAAGCCTTTCCTTGAAATAGCAGAGGTCACTTCAATAAAGAGAAGGTTTGTTGCATGGAATGAATGCAGCGAATTGCAGAACGCTTTATTTATTGTGGATATTTAAGTATTGCTAGTTGTATATAGTTTTGTACTGTATGTGCTATAATGTATATAAGGAAGAGTTTAAAGTAACACATTTTACAGTATATTTTCTCAAAAGAGGAGCAATAAAACATTTATTATGATGCCTTTTCTGTCTGTTAATTATTTAAATCTAAGGTTCTATATAATTTTATTAGTGTTACATGTAAAATGTACTGTACATGTAAGTCTTACTCTTTGAATTATGAAGTTTTTAGAACTTTTGATTAAAATGGATTTTAAATGGTAGAAATACTATAAAATTTAAATATGTTTATTAAGGTTTGGTAAGAATAATTTTTTATGCAAAGTGTATAATATTTCAAACTTTAATTCAATACTGCATTCAGTTGGATTTAATTAAGAATATAAAACATCAAACAAATCAGGACCAGAATTCTCAATCTTTAACACTTCTCTGTTAACACATGTAGCACATGTAAAGTAAGTGAATAACTGGATCCATTTATATTAACAGTTATCAAATCATCTTACAAAACCAGACAATTTCTAACCAAGCAGCTTACATCAAAGTGCAGAAGTTGTAGTCAATAAAAATAACCATCACAAAACAGTGAGAATGTATGATGCTGATATGAATTCATGCAGAATTAAACATTTTTTATTTAGCCTAATTCCTTTAACTTGAAGTCAAACAAGAACTGACATTTGTTGACAATAATTGTTTTGTTTCTGCATGCAAAATTATGCTGCCAGGAGATCATAGGCTGATAAAGAGGAGATATGTTTAGAGCAGTTCTGTGCATAAATCATATTAGTAAGTTTAAACTTTTTACACTGTTTTCATTTCTTATGTTTGTGGATTTAGAATGTGACCCTGGACCACTAGTATTTTATTAAAAAACACCTAAAAAAACTATTTTAACTTTTTTATTTATTTATTTAAATATTTTTTAATTCTTTTGCACTTTTCCTGTGCCTATGTAGATATGGTCTAATGGTTTGGCAGGATTCAAGTGCTGGAGCTTAAACTGCTGTTACATTTGGTCATTAAAAAAGGCATGTTTGTCTTGGAGCTTGGAGTTTAAACTTAACAGTGCATTAACCACATGTAGCAGTCTGTATAAAGTTCATTTAATGCATGGCTGTTTTCAGTGGAGTAGCATTTGTAAACAGTAGTGTCTTAAGACAGAACAGAGCCTACTGCATCAGCCAGCAGACTAGGAAAATTTGAATGAAATGTTAATATACTTGGAAGATGAATGTTGAGCGCCTGTTAAATACTACCAAGACATTACTCATTTGGCAACATAGATTGTTTTCAGCTGTGCTGTTGTTAAAATAAACATAAACATAATTCTTGATTTGTTATATTACTTTATAAGATTATGGAGTACTTTGAGCATTCTTTAGTTGTCAGGGTTATATTTGTATATTTATTCATTTAGCAGACACTTTTATCCAAAGTGACTATGAGAAAACACAACATGACAAATGAGGAGCATCACAAGCAGCTTTTATTAAAAGAAAACAATATTTGTTTTACATAATTCCAGATCTACAGTATAAGAAAGGTTAGTACACAAGGTTATCAGAATTGAGTTGATAATTTACATTCTTTTAAATTACAACTGATTTTTAATTATTCGAATTACAATATAACTTCTGAAAGTGTGGTTTTAGTAATACACAGCATTTCTTTTTTTTTATTTTTAACATGTATCATGAAACAAGTTCAAAGTTATCATTTACAGGGGAAAAAAAAAAATTCCAGTCATTTCAAGAAACACAGATAATGAATAACAATCAAAAGCTGTTTGTACATTACCATTCATAAGTTTGGCATCTCTAAGTTTTTTCCCCCAGTGCTTACAAGACTGCATTTATTTGATCAAAAAAATAAAAATAAAAAAATAAAAAAATAAATAAAAATAATAATAATAATAAATAAAATAAATAAATAAATAAATAAATAAAACAGTAATACTGTGAAATATTATCACAATTTAAATTATGTGTATTCCCATGTTGTTAAGGCTTAGCGACCATTTCTCCAGTCTTCAATGTCACATGATCTTTCAGAAATCTTATGTTTGTTCAAGAAACATATAATTATCAATGTTAAAACATTTGTGCTACTTAACATTTTTGTGGAAATATTATATGATAATATAATTTTATTTATATTAAATAAAACTATTTTTTTGTATATTTATTAATAGTTAATAAATTATGTCATAATTTAAGTGATTAAATAATTTTATGGACCATGGTGGAATGGTTAAACAGCACTTTATTTCCTAGAGAGCTTTAATTGTATTAATCAAATCATTTTATTGTAAATATGGTTAAAGTGTACTGTAAGCATTTATAGTTAACTAAAATTAATTTCTACTGAATAATTGTATATAATGTTCTTAAATATATGTGTAATTAAACAAATTTATTTAGCCAAGCCCCTGGTGCCAATGCCACCCCAGTGTATTAATTCATTATAAATATAATTCATTCATTTAACTTATATTAAATTAACATCACATTATATTATAACACAAATTTATTTATTTTAAATCCAAAAATGATTTTTGTACATTTCAAAATATTTAATAAATTATAATTTAATGAATTAAATAACTTTATTTTAAATATGGTTAAAGTGTATTATAAGCATTTATGGTAAGCTAAAATACATTCTTACTGAATATTTATATGTTTTTAAATATATTTGTAATTACACATTTTTGAAGTTACAATAGTACATTTAAAATGTATTAACTTTAAATGTAATATCAAAAAACACACCACAGTTAAAATACAGCTGCAAGCAGCGGTGACGGGCCCAAGCCCCTAGCGCCAATGCCACCCCACGGTATTCATCAATTATAACTTATATTAACATCACATTATGTTATAATACAATTTTATTTATATAAAATCCCAAAATTATTTTTTCGATTATATCATAATTTAATTAATTAAATAATTTTATGGACCATGGTGGAATGGTTAAACAACACTTCAGTTCCTAGAGTGCTTTAGTTTTCATGATTAAAATAAAATGGAAACACAAATAGAAGTTTTCAGTCATTTTGTAAATTTTTTTAAACCACTAGTAATCAATTAGACTTCAGTGTTTCCTAATGTTTTGAGCCTTAAGCAGTGTGTGATCACAGTCTCAATACCAGCAGAACTGAACCAATATTGCAGTTAATGTTTTATTATTAATGCCTTTATTCAGAAAAAGCTTTCCGTTTAAACAGCAACAGGGTTCATTATTTTACCCATCAAAACCCAGGGCATAAAGGCTTCTTTGTACACCTTGATGTTTAAGGTTTTTAGTTCTATTTTAGGCAAAGCACAGTCAAAAGAAACCCCTTTTGCCATTTGAGTCCATTATCAAGTGAATGTTAATGGGCTTGTAAGTGAGCTTGAGAATGGACAAGATAGAATAGCATTGTAATTGTCTGCTAGTTTGGAGGAGAAGCCATGTGTCTGGTAAAGGGAGGATCATTAAAGCATCAGGGACTTTCCCTCCTCTTAAAGAAGCCAGAGGAATCGAGAACAGGAATAAAGGAGTGGTGCTCATTACTCTCTACCCCATGGGTAGTATCCCTTTCCTCATCATTTGATGTGGAAATGAGGCTATGGTAAAAGACCATTGAGAAGCTGTTGTCACCAGAAGGACTTTTCACCAAAATGCTTGAGTCTCAGCTTGAGCTGTGAGTGTTATCCACACAGCCACGTCCCAGCTGCCCAACGGCTCTGACTTTTGCTTGTGTGAAACACACACACACACACACACACACACACACACACACACACACACACCATTTATATTTGTTTTTGATAAACGGTTGACATTGGACTTAAAGCTGCACAATTTGTCAGGGTTTTTATATTTGCAGGGCTGTAATGGGTGACAGTCAGTGAAAGCATACTTTTAAAAAACGTTATAGAAATATTACATTTATATTAAATGCAATAAATCAAAATGAAGAGTGCTTTTTTTGCAAGTAGAACTTTAGTTAACACTTTATTTAGTAACACTTACTGTAGTAATAACAGTAATTATGCACAATTACATGCAACTAACCCTAAACCAAACCCTAATTCTGACCCTAACCCTATAGTAAGTATATGTTGTTAATAATCAGTACTTAATTGTATAATTATACTGTAAGAAAGTGTAATTAAGCGTAAAAAAGTGTAACTTATGTAATTTAATGTTTTGCATTGCATTTGAAATATGGTTAAAGTGTACTTTAGGCATTTATGGTAAACTAAAGTATATTTCTATTTAAATTTGTATGTTGTATTTTAAAAATATTTTAAATTAAACATTTTTATTGCCTTTTATTGTGGCCATCCTAAGGCATACCTGTGCAATAATCATGCTGTCTAAGCAGCATCTTGATGTAACAAGGGACTCAGCGGGGTGGCGATCCAAATGCAACTTTATCGTGGTACAACTGGCAAGGTCAGAGAGGGGCAGATAGGAACAGCGTAGAAATGCTAGAGAGTCGTAAATGTCCGAACAATTGGTCGAGGCAGGCAGCAAGCAAAACAAAGGGATAATCCAGAGACAGGCGTGGGTCGGTAGGTAGGCAGAGATCAATCAAACAGCAAAGCAAGGTCAACAAGGTCAACAAAACAAACATGGGAAATAAATGCTCGGAATTGCAACCTGGGGAATACAAGACTTCGCAGAGAACTGACAGCGAGCATGGCTTTTTATAGTGTGTGTGTCATGAGGGGAAATGGCCAACACCTGTGCAGGTGACAGGTCATGAAAGGGGTTATGGGAAATGGAGTCCGTGATGAGTTCTGAGTCTCGGTGATGGCTCCCTCTGGTGGTGACAGAAAGGAGCCACAGAGGCACGATTTGTGACAGAGCCCCCCCCCCCCCCCCCCCCCCCAGGAGCAGCTTCCAGACGCTCATAACGTCCAAGTGTTTCAATTGAGCGGTGATGGGGGGCAGGGTGAGGGATGGTGACAGGGCAGGGCCCCTCCAGGGCGGATCAGAAGCCCCCCAGGGTGGAGCAGAAGCCCACCAGGGCAGAGCAGATGGGACAGGAACCCTCCAGGGTGGAGCAGTTGGAACTGGCACCCTCCAGGGCGTATCTGAAGCCCACCAGGGCAGAGCGGACAGGACAGGACCCTTCCAGGGCAGATCAGAAGCCCCCCAGGGCGGAGCACACAGGTCTGGAACAGAGAGCAGAGACAGACACACAGAGGAGAGGACAGAGAGAAGGGAGCCAACGTTCCTGGCTTTGTCCGGCCGGACAAAGTGATGAGATTTGGTTCAGGAAGAGTAGCTGTGACATTGCTTGACTTAAGAGCAGTGGCTGTGATGAGACTTGGCTCTGGAGTAGTCTCACGTAGCCAGACCTTCAAACTGACGGCAGAAGGTCTGGGAACTTTGGCCGCTTTGAATGGCCAAGGCCCGCCCATTAAGCAATATGACTGACAGCTAAAGCAACCAATAACGTTTCGTTTTGTGCCACGTCATGTTTAGGGGCGATGAAATGTTGCCACAATAACAGACCGATGTGTGAAACTCTCTGACATATTTTAAAGATTCTGTGCCGCGAACTTTACATTATTCACATTCTTTTGAAAATCCAGCATTTAGTTGATCATAATAGGCACTCGTCGTCACAGTTGTAAACACGACGGCTTTCTTCTTTCGTGAGGAGGCTACCTGCCACAGCATTTTTGTTTCCAGGCGGAACGTTAAAGAACGTGACACACGTGTCTCCCGGAAATCCCGTAAAATCGAACCAATCCGATGACGACTTCGAAACTCCTGAAGTGTTTCCGGATAAGTGTGCCATATGCATCAGACGTTTAGCCAACGTTCCGAGGGCATGTGATGTCTGAGGCTGAGACTAGCTCTGGAGCAGCGGCTGTGACTTTACTTGGCTTGAGAGCAGCTGCAGTGACGAGACTTGGTTCAGGAAGAGCAAGTGTGACATTGCTTGACTTGAGAGCAGCTGTGGTGACGAGACTTGGCTCTGGAGCAGCAGCGGCTGCGACATGACTTGATTCAACTTCGGCGGCTACGGCGGGACTTGACTGAGCAGCAGCAACTGCTGTGAGGTGACTTGGATCAGGAACATCAGGTGCGAAATGAAATGCCTCTGGAACAGCAGCTGTAACGTGACTTGATTCAGGAACAGAAGTTGTGATGTTACTAGGCTTGAGAGCAGCTACTGTGACATTACTTGTTTCAGGAGTAGCAGCTGTGACTTGACTTGGTTCAGGAGCAGCAGCTGTGATGTTACTTGGCTTGGGAGCAGCTACTTGTGACGTGATTTGCCTCAGGAACAATAGATGTGACATAGCTTGACTTGAAAGCAGCTGCCGTGACATGACTTGGTTCTGGAACAGTAGCTGTGATGTTGCATGGCACAGGAGCGGTGGCTGCGATGCCATTTGACTCTGAGGAACAGAAGTAGCGATGTGGCTTGACTCAGGAGCAACACCGTTGTCTTGACTTTGCCGACTTGACACTGGGAGGTCGGCCATGACAGGTGCTGACTCTGGTGTGGTGGCCATCTTGTCAGGTGCAAACTCTGGTGTGGTGGCCATCTTGACAGTATACAATGGAATGAACGCTCACAGAGCAAGATCCCCTTGCCTTAGTTGGATCAGCCGATCGACTGGGTCCATCATTGAAGTCTGACTGAAAGCCACTGGATCCAAGTTTGGCGAAGTCTTCTGTAACTTGGAGTCATAAGCGTGGGGATCCATTTGCAGCTTTATTTCAGTATAGTGGCGTATAGCAGGCAGGGTCATATAGAAACAAACACGGGAAATAAACGCTCGGAATTGCAATTTGGGGAATACAAGACTTTGAGAACTGACAGCGAGCATGGCTTTTTATAGTGTGTGTGATGAGGGGAAATGGACGACACCTGTGCAGGTGATAGGTCATGAAAGGGGTTATGGGAAATGGAGTTTGTGATGAGTTCTGAGTCTCTGTGATGGCTCCCTCTGGTGGTGGCAGAAGGGAGCCACAGAGGCACGATTCGTGACACTTGATATGCCACACCTGTGAGGTGGATGGATTATCTTGGCAAAGAAGTGGTGCTCACTAACACAGATTTAGACAGATTTGTGAACAATATTTGAGAGAAATAGGCCTTTTGTGTCCATAGAAAAAGTCTTAGATCTTTGAGCTAATGAAAAATGGGGACAAAAACAAAAGTGTTGTGTTTATAATTGTGTTCAGTGTACTATCCAAAAACACACCACAATAAAATATATCGCTGCAAGCAGCGATGACGGGCCCAAGCCCCTGGTGCCAATGCCACCCTGGTAGTATCAAGAAAACAGTGCACAGCAGGCACATGCATTTACAGTAACCGTCTGGCAGTTTGGTTTTAAGGGTTACGGCAATGAAAAGGTTAAACCAGAACATCAAGAGTGTGAAACACACACACACACACACACACACACACACACACACACACACACACACACACAACACACACACACACACACACACACACACACACACACACAAAGAGAACAATACATAAAACTTTGGTAACACTTTACAATAAGATTTCATTTGTTAAAATTATTATTCTATATACCTATAATCAAGCACTTGTGCTTTAGTATGTTAGTCAACACATCAAAATAAATTAGGGCTGTCAAACGATTAATCGCGATTAATCGCATCCAAAATAAAAGTTTATATTTACATACTATATGTGTGTTTACTTTGTACATTTATTATGTACATATAAATAAACACACACATACATGTATATATTAAAACAAAATATTATATGTATATATATATTTATACCTGTATACAATTTAGATTATAAATAAATATAAATATTTTAGATATAAATCTAAAATATTTTTCCTTAATATATACATGCATGTGTGTGTATTTATATATACATATTAAATATACACAGTACACAAATATATAGTATGTAAACATAAACTTTTATTTAATCGCGATTAATCGTTTGACAGCACTAAAATAAATGCAATTCTTTAAAGCATGACAAAAAGCATGATTTTTTTTGTTTGTTTGTTTGCAGATTACAATTTGATATTTTGTTTTCTACTGCAAAATCATTCATTTTAAAGTGTGGTTGTCTTTTTGAGACCATGTACTGCAGTTTTCTACAATTATGAGATGAATTATACTCACTTATAAGAAGGTCAAAAAAGGAGTTGTTAAAATCTGATTTATTCTCTTTGATAAATGTGTGAGTTTTTCAGATGAAGCTGTTATCGCAATCTTTGGTTAGGAAAGAACTTGCAGAAAATTTACACCACAGCAATCTGGATAGCATCACAGGAGTTCAAGACAAATTGGCTGATGTGAGGAGGACATTCCTGCAGGTTCATAAAAATGCTGTTACATACTGTCTAACAACCCTTCATAAATTATTGGTCCACATTTTTCTCTTCAATTAACTACATATGCTTTTTTTTTTTTTTTTTTGCTGCTTGTATGCTTTCTGTGTTCATCTCAGTCATACAAAGCAAACAACCTGGGTTTGAGAGAATGATCCAGTCAGTGAGAAACCAGCCAACCTGAACCAGAAGTAAAATTACCACAGAGTGAGATCATACGTTTTCACACTAAACCCAGGCAGAAGTATGCTGGTATAGTTTATGAGGAGGCTGGGTAGCTTTTTATTATCGTGATTTTCATGTCTTCCTTTACATTGTTTGGTCGACAGCTTTAGTATAAAGTATTTCTTCAAATCTGAACTGCTCTACCTGCAGGTGGAATCACGAGAGGAATTTTTGTAGCTTGAAGGTTTTAGGCTCACCTATTTTCATAGAGTATGTTTTGCACTGGAAAATTAATGAGTGGTGTATTGGTTATATACTTTTCTGCTCACTTATTTAAATGTCCAGCTGTAGGACCAATGTTGAAAATGTAGTTTTGAACACAATTTGCACAGCACAGTTCTAGTTCTGGAGTTGTCAGGTGTAAAGGATACAGCAGATTCCTGCGATCTTGCATACTTCCCTGGGATTGTATAGGATCACTCCTCCATTACAATTCCAGGAATCCTGTGTGCCCACTTTAACATGCACTTTAACATTAGCCTGGTTAATTTGGCATTCTATATATTTATAAATTATAATTGCAAACTGAATCTTGTATATTGATGGAAGTATTTGAACAGAAATTGCTAAATAAATAAATAAATTTTTATTTGTTACATAAATAAATTAATTTTGTTGTTTTATGGTTTCTGTTACAATACACAGTACACAGTACAATACTACAATTCTCAGACAAATAGGCGTCAATGAAAAAAAACTGCATAGACAAAAGAAAATATAGCACTGTTTTTACTTTAAGGCTGAAAATGTATAGTATGTACCCTTGTAAATGAGCGTAAACCCATGGGAAAGAAAAAGTGCCTAATTAGCAACATTAGCGAAACATGCTTTTTATATGGATCTCTGTTTACAGCGAAAGCTCATAAACACACATCCCATGGTAGTTGTGTCAGTGCACTTGTGATTAGCGAGATGAGACACACTAGTCCAATAAAGCGGGAAACCCCCAACTGGGGCATATGCTAATGGTTACCCCCCCTAATACTTGTGAACTAGGTACATTGGCACCTCACACTGGTTTCCCTGGAGCTCTTCGGACTGGCTGGCGTCACCAAAGTCTGGAACAAGACACACACATGAACATGCAAACAGTGACTCGGACTGCTTATTTTCCCTGACTTGGCAAGTTCACTTGCCTTGCCAAGTCAGGAAGAGGCAATTGGTTATTAAATTGTCTCAAAATGAGGCAGGCTGGTCATTTTTTTGTGGGGCCCAATAGGACTGTGAAATTTTGTTCTTTTGGCTTAATTTGCCATCTTCTAAAATTACATTTTCCATGATTATTCTGCAGAACAATGATGCATAGTATATAATGACCTTTAGTGCTGTCCAATGTAAAAGCTTTAACACAAATTCATGCCATACATATATGTATTATCATTTTAATGTAATTTAAATGTATTATTGGTTCCACTTTATATTAGGTGGTAGGTTAAATTAATCATTTTGATACAATGTACTTATTGTGTACATACATGATTTTACATTGTACTTATATTTAAAAAAATATCTGCATGTAATTACATCTGTAATTCATTTCTGTAATTACATTTATAGTTACACTGTTATTTTTTTATTTTATTTTAAGTACATAGTAGTTAAGGCAATCTAATATAAAGTGGTACTTAAAAATATATAATTTCTACAATGCAACCAGCAATTGAAAAAGTGCATCATGCTGCATCCACACCAAACAAGTGCCAGTATAAAATCCAGGGCCACTGTCATTGTCAACAAGAGAAACATACTTTACACAACAACAAAATACTGTAAACAACAGCCTTTAAAATACCTTAAATTCTTGAAATCATTTAACTGTATGCATATATTGACTGTAATGAACAAGAAGTCCACTTTACCGTTTCACTTATTATAGAAATAATTGAAATTGAATATAATGTTTTTGGACACTTAATTGCATGAAATTTAGAAATAAATGAAAATGTGTTACACTTTAAATTGATATTAAATGCAATTAAATCCACTTCAGAGTCGTTTTTGACCCACTTTTTGACACATCATTATATGCAATTTAAAAACGTAATTAATTATATATGAAATTGCATAATTGTTGTTGAAATATGGTTTAAGTGTCAAATGTATAAGATTTTAAGATAAACTAAAATATACTTTAATGACGTTTCTATTTGACATGTATTTATATTTGTAATTACAAATGTAATGAGTTGCAATTTATATTTGCATTTGCATACATTTACAACATATAACACATACATTTACAATTCTAATCAAGTACTTTACATGTGCTTTAGTATGTTTGTCGAAACACCCAAATAAGTGTACTGCTTTAAAGCATGTCTTTAAGGAAAAAGTTATAAATTGACATTATTACAAAGTGCACTAATTTCATTAATATTATATCCCTGCAAGTATATTAATAATTATTATATATATATATTTTTTAATAAAATATACTTTTAAGATTTAAGATATAACATTATTGACAGTTAAACAAACACTAAACGGTAACACTTTATTTTAAGATGTCCATAATGCAGAGTAATTACCTAGTTAAGTACTTAGTAGTAGCTGTTGTACTTACATTAAAAGTGCTGTATGTAAGTTTTTGACTCTTCTTAAGCCAAAAAAATAACATAATATATTTGAAGATATTTAGGAAACATTATGTTTACATAACCTTTCTCTGAAAACTAATGCTACAGCCAGTAATTCTACTCTGAAATGTGCATTTCGGGCAGATTCCGGGATGGAATTGCAGTACCCATTTCAACTGCTAGCTGGCAATATTACATACTGCACAATGATATATGAGCAAAGGAATGTTAAAACACAGTAAATTAACTCATCAAAGTACAGTGAAAGGCTAGTTGCATGTCCTCAATCTGGCAAACTCACGTGAGCATCGAGTTTGAGTAGGAGAAAGCTGTACAAATGGTTCTCTCCAATGTTTTGATTTGGACTGCAATACCCATTTCAACCACTAGCTGTCAATCTTACATACTGCACCTTTAACAAATGTACTTACCATAAGTACCATAAGTAACTAAGGTATGGAACAGCCTGTACTTACGGGTTGTAATTATGTACATGTAATAGGCAACTACTGTTACACATATGTAACAATCTGAGACTGTTACACAGCTAGTTACTTATGTAGCCAAAAGATGGTTACATATGTGTAGCAGACTTTATACCATGTAATAAGCACACAGGCATAAGCTACTTAAAATAAAGTGTACATATATCTAACAGTACACATATCTTACATATATCTAACAGTAGCTGCCTAATTACAAACTGCAATTACAGGCTATTCCATAACTTAGTTACATGGTAAGTACATTTTGTTTTATGTAAGTACAACGGCTAATACGAAGTAATTACTCTGTATTATGGACACCTTAAAATAAAGTGTTGCCAAATAAACAAATATAGTTGCATTCAAAATTATTTAACCCCACTGATCTGCAAGACATTTTGCTGCAGAGAACATTTTGTGAAAACAATTCAACAAAGGCATGAGCAGTTTATTAACAGTAATTCTGAAAACGCACATTAAAAATAAATCAAATTGGCTCTAAACCTTCATGTTCAAAATTATTCAACCCCAAAAGTCAAACTTGGTGCAGAATCTTTTATTCTTTAAAACCACCCATAAACACTGCTTGGAAGTGCTTCTGTCACCTTTGAACTGCAAGATTCCTTGCCTGAAAAAACTTTCAGATCACTGATAATCTTTGGATTTTGCTTTGCCACTGCTTTCTTCTAATTCAACCAAATATTTTCAATGAGCATTAAATTTGGAGACTGAACAGGCCATTTAAGAACATTCTTTGACTGATCCCTGAGCCAAGCTTAAGTAGATTTGGATGTATACTTTGGGACGGTTGTCCTGCAGGAAAGTCCACTGATCATCAGCTTCAGTCTTTGCACCAAAGGCATCACAATTCTTGCCAAAATGGCCAAACACTTCTAAGAATCCATGATGATTCATACAGTCATGATTTCCACTTCCTGCAACAGTAAAACACCCCCGTAAAAGGACTGGTCCACCTCAGTGTTTGACGGTGGAAATGGTGTTCTTCTACTCATAAGTTTTGCCTTTTTTTCACCAAACATACTGCTGATCCATGGATCCAAAAAGTTACAGTTGGGGCACATCACTCCATAAAACATTCTTCCAGAACTCCACAGGCCTATCTAAATTAATTTTAGCATATTAATAACAAGTAAACATTTTATGTTCTTTTTGGTCAAGAGTGCCATGCATGTCTTGTGTTCATCCTATACTCTGCATTAAATATTTTTCCACCTTCATTGGGTCATTGTGAAAGTCTTTTCAAGATTTTTCCTTAGTATATGTGTGTGCATATGTAACAAATGGACAGGTTCTAGATGAATTAGGTCTTACCCAAGCAAATTAAGATGTTGTGCACATACATTTTCACCCTTTTACTACCATCTGGAACACACCCACTTGCAAAAAGCATCCATTGTTTGCATCCTGATCTCCCTCGCGTGCCTGTCTGCCCCCGCAGATAAGTGGAGTATGCTGGAGCTCGCACTGCTGCTGATTAGGAAGAAATATTGCCATGACCTCATTCTCACAACAGCTGATGACTCACACATCACTGAAACTGAGGATGAACATTACATTCACTCATTCTCTTTATTGGCATGCCATACTTGTCTCAAGGTCTCGCATACTTGCTGTGATACAGCTGTCTTTCAATGCAATCATCTTTTCAGATGAAAGGAAGTTCTCTAAGCCATCTAAAGCCCATTAAAAAGTTTGATGAATTTTCTTTCCAGTTGCAAATACTTTCTGCTTAATCTTGAAGCTTGGGTGGATCCTAACAATGTCCTGGTTGTTTTTTAGGTAAGTTAATAGCCTTTAGTTGATGTTGCTCTAAATCTAATATAATATAGCTCTATAATAGCAACCCTCCACAGTCAATTCACAGCTGGCTTTCAGGTCACTGGTAGGACAGAGAGTGGGAGTGGAAGTGGGAGGAAGATTACCAATGCCAATAGCATTCTCACAGGTGCCGACTCTGGTACAATGAAGTCCAAAAGGATGTGGTTTCATCTGTACCACCACACCCTGCCTCACTGCTGAGTAACTGGGAAAAGCAGAAGCCTGATTGACGAGGCCAGCAGTATTTGTGTTTGGCTAAGCTAAATTAAGCACATGTGCCCATAATCTAACCCCTTTGCATCAGCATTTCACATAGGGACAATCTGCTCTATTACATTGGCCTTCTTCTGGTGTCACTTCTGATCTGATTAGCGGTTTTGGTGAACTTGTTCTCACTGTTCTCATACAAAAGGTAGGCTGCTGAAACAACAATGAACCGCAGTAGAAAACACAACTGAATTCAAAAGATCTAGCAAAATATGAACCCTATTATTCATGCGCTTGTGTGTTTGTTAAACAGATGGGTTTCAGTATTAGTGTTCCTCTGTTCCCACTGTATTCATTTCATATTATGTTTTTAATTTATGTGAGGCCTATTAGGAAACTTCTATTGCTTTGTATTGGATGAAATTGTTCCAACCACCAAAGGTAACAGGAGACAATATAAGCATTCTGCTCAAAAATTATGAATGAGGAAGAATCATTTCTGGGATGAAACTGTAAACATAATGGCAAATGGTAAATGGTAAACATGACAAAGAATTTATACTAATAGACAATGTTAGAAACAATGTCCTGCAGTGTTTAGCTCCAAACTGCCCCAACATGCAGTTAGTTTAAATTGAACACCCTAAGCCTTTGAATGGAATTCTTTGAATTCTCTATAGAGTTTATTTATTATTTGCAACTGTTTTACCTACTTAGTTGTTTTATGTACCAGTCTATGGTCTGCAGGTATGCTTGGGCTGTATTGTATGCAGTCGCCCTATAATAGCAAGATTAGACATTTCTGTTGAAATGACAACTAAAGCTAGCTCTAGATAAAATCTAGATGTAAAGAGTCTATACCTGTAGAAAAACCTGTGTTCATTAAACATAGTGTACTTGTGTTTCAACTGTGGTTGTCAATAACATGGGTGTGAACTAGAATAAAAGCACAGCAACATATATAAAAATGTCACCAGTACTGACAGCAGTGGCATCAATTTACAAATCTGCTAGAAATAACATGCTCCTGCAAACTTGACCCCCTTGGGAGCTGCTTGCATTTTTCATGTTGAAGAAAACCCCTTTAGTATTATAATTCTATTTTATAATTTAAAACTTTTATATTTAATATTATATTCAGTATATATGCAAACACACAGACACACAACTTTTTAAATTACTAATTTAATTTTAAATTTAATTAATTAATTGTAAAATAAATTGCTGTCTATGTGTTACTTTCAATACATTCTTCTGTCGGTTGGAGTAGACCAATATGTGTCATCTAATGGCAAATATTTAGAACAGGACTAGCACTTTGTTCAACGAATGGCAGATTCAGTCAGAAACCTGGAAACAGTTACTATGTTTATAATTCTGTTGGGTACCACTAGAAGTACAGAATTCACACATCTTTTAACCGATTCAACATATTAAAGGGTTAGTTCACAGAAAAATAAAAATTCTGTCATTAATTACTCACCTTCATGGCATTCCAAACTCGTAAGATCTTTGCTCATCTTCAGAAGAAAAATGAGGATATTTTTAATTAAATCCGAGAGCTTTTAGACAGCAACACAACGACCACGTTTCAGTGCCTGGAAAGTTAGTAAGAACATCGTTAAAATAGTCGAGAGAATCCATTTTATGTGCCAAGAAAACAAAAATATGAACATGTTCATTCAACAATTTCTTCTCTTCCATGTCAGTCTTTGACGTGCATTCAGATTCGGAACCCAGATACACTTCATGAGCAGAGGAAGATGCATGCTGTATATATAACAGTCTTCATAAATATGTCTGAAGATTTTGGCATAGGATGATTTGCAATTTTCAGAAAGCTCTCATATTTCATTAAAATATCTCATTTGTGTTCCAAAGATGAGCAACGTTCTTAATGGTTTGCAATGACATGAAGGTGAGTAGTTATTTTTGGGTGAACTAACCTTTAAATAAATCTGTCAAACATCACTAAATGGTACTGAATTGCAGTAAAGTCAGATTCCTGAACTCTGACAACACACTTGCTGAGATGCTCACTGCTGTGATGGAATGAAGAGCATGGGAACAGGTGAGATACTGTTTACATATTCCTGGTATACCAGTCACGCAGCTTCACTGGAAAGCAATCAGGACTGCTATGAAGTTGTGTGCAAACTTTGACAAACAATAGTCTCCTCTCCCATCAGTTTCAATGATCTCGTTCTCTTTCCAAGGTGATTATTATTCTTAAGGGATGCAGCTGATGATGTGAAGTGTCACCATATGAGTGTTTGGAAAGGTGTTGCTATGTTGCATGAAAGGACGTTGAAACCAGAGCTAAAAAAGGGGGGGATCATGTGGCTGAAAGTTGAAACGATACCAAATATGTAAATTTAAGGTCAGATACCAGTAACAAGGACGCACTCATCTTAATATGAACTCTGGAATGTCATCTGCTTCTATTATACTAGTGTAAACAATGCTTCTGAAAGTGTCTACCCACTTGAGCATACTCGCACGCACACAGTGTGACTTAACATAATTGCTGAAACAATTCCAAGAGCATCAACTGCACAGTGGTGATGCAGACTCCATCTGCTTGAGTGTTTATGGGAATGGCAGCATGTGCCAGCGTCCCACAGGAGTCCTCTTAAACACCCTCCTCTCTTGACTGGTCAAGTGGTTCGGTCTGGTAGCCGTGCTTCTGTAACTCCTTCATCCACCCTGAGGAAAGTTCTGATCTCACCCAGTGGGCCATAAAACAGTTTGGCGCCAGACTCTGGGCCTGCAATTTCCCTTTAACGCATCTGTCAGCAGGAAACCAAGGCCAGATTAAGAGGACAGTGGACCATGTCTTGTTTGTTTCCATGTCATGCCCTCTACTCTCTCAGCTGTTACTGTTCTTACCACTAATGCTCAGCTATGACAAAAGATGCCATGCTCTCAACAGCACTGTCTGTTTGCCCCTCAAAAGCTGGATATCTTGATTTGTTTATTTTATCAGAAAAAAAAAAAAAAAAAAAAAATAGTCTGTCCTGGAATGACTGTTTTTTTTTTTTTTTTTTTTGTGGATGTACTTTTTGTGCAGTAACAGTGAAAGACTTTTTGGTCCACTTGCTGCAGACTTCACGCTTGTCAAGGCAGACAAAATCCTACAGAATCTACTAGTAGGGTACATAGTTTGCCAAAGAGTCACTACTAGTTGCTATTTTAGCTTAACTAGTCTTGGTTTTGATGAACCTGTAACTAAAGTCCAAAAGAGGCTTTAAAGGGGTCATCGGATACCCATTTTCCACAAGTTGATATGATTCTTTAGGGTCGTAATGAAAAGTCTATAACATACTTTGGTTAAAATTTCTCAATGTTAGTGTAAAACAACACCGTTTCAGTGCATGTCCTGTTAAATGCTAGTGAGTTCTGTTCATCCCGCCCCTCTCTTACGTGGGGTGACAAGCGATTTTCTGAGACTGTAAACGTTTGCCACATTTAGCCGCAAAACTTGCTAACTAGCACATTGTTATCAATCTGCAAAAAATCATAAAAAAAACTTACAAAAAAAAAAAAAACTTTTGTATAGGTGAAGCTGGATCACGAATGATTCGAGCAAACATAGACGCATGTAGGTAGATCAGAGGCGCATTCCCTTCAAAAACGAAAGTAATCCTCTGTGTCTTCAGTGGTTCAGATGTCGGGAGTAAATAACAACTGCTATGTTTATTATTACATCCAACAACAGAACACCTCAATTGGAGACATTCTTGTCTACCTTCTGCGACGTCAAAACAATGACAGACATTTTACAGCTCATTCAGGGTGAGTCTACACTAAAATGTCAATGTCAGTCTATAATTGTGGGAGGGCCTGGGCCTGTGTGACGTCACACAGCCAAGAATCTGAAAATGGCTTGATGGCTTGAATTTATAAAATGAATGAACAAAGGACCAAGCTCTTACTGATGCGGTCTGGAACTTTAACAGTAAAAATAAAGCTAATCCACTCTTTTCTAACACTGGGATCAGCAGGAAGGCAATGCAAAGTTTTTCTAGAACTTGGCACTGCACAGCATCTTGTTGTCTTCAAAGCTATCTTTATCGTTTGGTTTCTGTATATAGACCTGCTTATGCCTCTCTCGTTATTTACCTACTACTTGAACCATGGCTGGGGCTAAACAGAAAGTGCTGTAGAAGCAGGCTTCTACAATCTTCTTCTGCAGAGACGTGTTTAGCTACACTATTTTGTCATAAAGTGGCACATTCCACAACTTGTCGTTTTGGCAGACTGGCTTCAATATAAGCTGTTTTTAGGCTAAAGAGAAAGTTTTGAGTTCTGAAACTTTGAGGATGTTTTTATAGTCAAAGACTGCTCACCAAGATTACAATTAAATTTCATATTTGAAATAAACAATGAAATCTGACAACAACTGCCTCATAAGTGGTGTTCCTTATGCTCCAGTACCATTAAAAAAAGATGTTTTTGATGCTAGACCAGCCAATGCGCATGCACAGTCATAAGCACGAGTTTGCAAACACTGCCTGTTTCTATAGAAACCGGAGTTTTAATGGCAGCTGTAGTGACACGATGACTTTACTAATCAACGATTGGTTCATTTATGTAGAAGGCAGGGCTTATTTGCCATCTTGGGCATTACACCAACAGTCTTTCTATAAGTCTTTGTTATAGTACAATTACCTATTATATGTCAAAAGATCAAGGGAATTTTGATTTCTCAGTTTATGACTAGGTTTTTTTTCCCATAATTTTTTCATAATTTTGCAAATTGAAATTTACAGTGTGTTTATTTCCTTTTTAAGTTCTATTTTTTGCCTTTATTGGATAAATAATAAAGACAGGAGAAGTGAAAACAAATCAGGAAAAGATCTTGAGCAGAGACTAATAACAACAATGCAATATGTTGGAGTGCAGCGCACAAGGCTATGGCTCTAATGGGAAGTCTTATTCTTGAATGAAAGAAAATTCTGTCCTTAGCACTAAATGAGTTAGCTGCTACTTGCATTTCGTATTTGCACACTGACCACTGTTGTGGTGGCATTGATTTCAGATTTACTCACCCTTTTTTTTTATCCATGAAAATGTTTTGGTTAGTTTCTTTTTTTTTTCACATGTCAGCCAGACAGCCCCTGTCTGTCTAAGTGGTGGTTCTTGGCTGAAATGAGCGACAATGTGGCTTCACCCTAATTTGTATATTTCCAGTGGGCATGAAAACTACATACCACAACCTCACTGGTAAAATACATAGTGTTAATAAATAAGTAGCAAAGAAGTAAAGCAGTACTGGGTCATGTTGCCATACCATAAAATTGTATCCTTTGATGACAGATATAGAAATTACATTGTAGCAGAAGGGGCTGTGGTTAAGATTCAGCAAAAAGCATGTATGTGGACAGATTTTAAAAAAATCCACCAGATATTGTACTTCATCCAGGCACCTTCTACAATATTTTCAATGTTGCTCTATGATCAGGAACGAACTGTGCTTAATCTGTCATACTACATAGTACGGAAGACTTGTTCCATTTTTTGGTATGAAAATGATGTGTAAAATGTAGCAGTAAATTCACTATGTTACAGAAGACTAAGGAGAACTACAAAATGACCATAACAGAATAAACTTGAGAAATGCACTTGATTATGGAATAATGAGTGGAAAATTGAAGGTTAGTTTGTTGGTTGACACTATTCTAGATGAGGTTCTCGACAAACCTTGGTGGACTAGTGTTTTGGGCCTTCAGTTCACTTTGCTAATCCGTTTTACAGGGTGAGGACATAATTTCTGCAGTCGTTTTAAAAACTGAAACTCAATATGTGAGTAAATTGAGCTTGATTGTTTTATTTTGGCTGGAAAAATCAAGTGCTTACAAGGGGATATAAGCGATTATTAAAGATACACAGAGAGTTCTGATGGAATGGCAGTGTGCTGAGTAAGCCAGAACAGACACAACTCGACCTCAGCGGCACATTCCAGTGGACTCATGAGTATTCTCAGGAATCTCTCTGGCCAGCTGGCTGAGCTCAGGGACCTGTGCTGGGGAGAACGCCATTGAATGAATACATGTGAAAAATGGTTCACCAGATTACAGATTTCTACATGCAATCAGATGTTTTTTATCACACTGTCTGAATGTGCGGTACTCCCTCAGGAATTATATGATACAAGAACAAAGTAAATATTTAAGAAAACCAAACTGTTGTTAACACTGATAATATTTAATGTTTACTGGACCTGCAGTAAGTCTTCAGTTTTTACAAGTTTGTCAGTGTAAACAAAGTTTTATCTTAGAACTACAGAAAACACTTGGATATTAAAATGGTAAATCTACATGCAGATTAAACAAATCTAGACAGAAAGGTTTCTTTATTAGATTTTCCCACAGTGAAAATGCATACATTATTGGGTGTAAATTGCTCATGAAGGCACATCTTGGATTGTTTGAAATGCCTAATTTACTTTTCTCAATCAGTGGCTACATTCACTTGATGGGACATGTCAACCCCATAATTCTGTGTGAAGGTTAGTAGTAGAAGTATTTTAAAAGAAATTATATGAATTGACTTTAATAGTTGAAATTACAATATCAAGGGAAAAAATTAATTATGAATTTTTGTTACAATTGTACAATTTCCAATTTTGACAGCCAGTGATCACGTGAAAGAGTAAAGAGCAAATAACTTCTTTTTTTTTTATACCAATAGTAACGTTGAATCTACTTGGCTCAAAAATCAGTTTGAATGGGTATGATTTTTATAAACATTTTTTTTTAATAAACAATGCACATGTCATAAGAAGTAGTATGTGCAGCATATAGTTGTAGTAAGTGTTCCCAGACTCATAACCAGCAGTGTTGGGTTGCTCTTCTTGGAATCAGTGTATAAAACACGTCTGTCACCTGCTGCCTGGAGACTTCATCTAAACACAGGACAAGAGGAGACTTTTTGGAACGGCTCCAAATTTTAGAAATTCTTTACCAGCTAAAAAATTCACACAATTTCATGGTGAAATTAAGGCCTTTGTATCTTGCAATAATGATACTACTAGTGTAGAAGCTTTAGTGAATAAGATTACATTGGCTTGCTGACGCCACTATCATACAAAACCCAAAGTGTCCAGTATACAGTTGTCCCTTAAATTAATATCCCTGTTTGATTCATTCTCATCTTACCACATGTTACTGAACAGCTGCTGTGCAAAAAAAGGGGGATGCAATGCATTTATCACAGTGGACACCACGGGAGGCCATCGTCCCTGCCAGACACTGACACAAAAGCGGTTTAATGTTCTCAGCAGAGTTTTCCCAACATTACATCAGTAGACAGTAGACATGACATCAGGAAGAATTTTGGTTTAATTTGGATTTATTTTAAGTGGGATTTTTCCAGATTTTCTAAACCAGTTGTAAATTATTTATAATTTATTAACAATTATGAGTCTAAAACTGGGCTATAAATATGCTTATACAAAAAGTGTTCAACACCTCCAAATATACTATAAAGTGCAAACATTGCTTTAACATAGAAAATCAATTTCAACTCACAAATCACACACAAATCACCATTACCATCTAAAACAATGAAATCGCTGCCACCTATCTGGCACTGTCTGTTATATAAGAGGTCTTTGTACCATTAAAACATCCTGAAAGTTTCAGGGCTTGAAACGGCCTCCTCATGATAAACAAAGCATTTGTTTAATCAAGCTCCAAAAATGACTTGTTTGGATCTGAGGTGCAAAGTGACGTCACCTGGAAACAAACATTTGCATAAACACTACCCAAAGTACACTAACTTCCCCGAACCTCCTTACATCCATAAAAAAAAAAATAATCTGCTAATACACTCAGAACACCACAGAAACTGCAAAGCAATACTCAAAATACCATAGCAATCACATGACAACTACCCTGAACACCACATCAGTGTGTCAGCAATATTTGCTTGATTGTTAAATCATTTATAATGATGGTCTTGTCTAGTGAATAGCAATGTTTACAAAACGCTATTGTAGTTTGTAGATTTCACACAAAACAATGTGAAGAATTGTGAACAATGACAACAAAGCAGACAGCTACAAAGAAAAGAAGTCAGAAGAGCTTGACCAAAGCTATCCGCCATTGTTATATATGAAGGCACAAAGGAAACAGGATCTTTACTTGGCAGGTGGCCTACTCAGTGTTTTAATCCTCCCTTTGACAGCACATTACCAGACATACAAACACACTCTCTCTCACCGCCAGACTACTGAGAGTAAGACATGGCCCTCTGGTATTGTGTGACGAGCCACCATACGCAAACGTACATTGACAAAAATAGGATTAAGTCACCCAGAGGATCATATGCCATTTAGAGTGAAGAATTGCTTGCTTGCTAGACATGGATTAAAGATATCCTTTGAGGCATGGAGAATAGGAGGCATACTGCAATGCCTTAGAGTTTTGCCCAAGAGGACCGACATAATCACAGTAATAGCATTAAAGGGATTGTTTATCCAACAATAAACATGGTCATCATTTACTCACCCTCATTAGTTCATTTTCACCAAGTTATTTAAAGGAATATCCAAGCTGCTCTTTTCCATATAATGTAAGTGGATGGTGACCAAGACTTTCAATGTCCCAAAAGAAGTTCATGGGACTTGTGTGGTCTAGTTTAGTCTTTTAAATTCAACCTTTGTAAATTCCCCTCTCTAATAATTACCTGCATTCCCTCTATGGCCTCCACTTTTCCTGTCATCCTTTCCGGTCTTTGCCTGCACTTAAAAGGAGTGTTGTGGTTCACTTACATCCATGAGCCTGCACTATCCTTGCAATCATATTAATGAAATAAATGTATGTATTAAATTGTTATGTCATCATTACAAATGTGTAAATACACATATTTAAATAAATGACTTATAAGATTCAATAGAAGTTACATTAAATTTTAACTACTATAAATGCTTGTCAGTACATTCTGCAGTACACTATTTAAAGACACTATTATAAGTAACACTATTATAAGTAAATTATGCAATTACATATAAAGATGAATCTTTATAATATATGTACTGTGTGTGTGTGTGTGTGTGTGTGTGTGTGTGTGTGTCTGTGTGTGTGTTTGTTCACTATTACTGCTGTGTGTGCGCACTTGGATGGGTGAAATGCAAAGCACAATACCACCATACTTGGCCACATGTTTTTTTTTTTTTTATAAAATTGACTACCAATACTATCATTTTAATAACAATACTAATAATGGTAATAGTACTAGCACTATTAATAATCATTTTCTTAATAGTCTGGGAATTGTACTTTATGTGGTATGAATTCAGTTGAGAGTTCTTGACTTTTAGTTGGCACAGCCGTGGTCTTGAATGCCAGCACACTCCAGCGTCTCTGGAAAACTCTACAGTGGGTTTCCGTGCCTCGAGTCAAAGCGCACAGTTCTAGAATCCGAATGGATCGCTACATCCCCTCTTCATACAGAAGCTGTTTGTCTCAAACTTTGCCTGAACCAGATGTGACTGAAAGTAGTTTTAATCTGAGCTATGCAGCCACAAAAACACAGTTTCATCCATGTATTTACTTTCCTTAATAGACCCCTGTAACTGACCCAGAGACGTTTATTTGCAAAGCTGATTTGTGGAAACAGGAATGCATTCCTTGTAGACATCAATATTTGCTTTTTGATTATCCCCTTTATGATAGCTGGAACGAGGCGGCGTGTGAAGTTGCAAGACGTTGGGAAAAAGAAAAGCTGTCCGCTGTTACAGCATTAAAGTCACAGACTTCATAGCCATGCAGGTTGCAGTGAGTAATGCTGCTGCTCACAAAAAATGAGCTGTTGGATCATGAGGACCATGTTTGAATCCAACCTGTGTATTTTTCCTATCCATTCCCACACTTTTCTGTCTCCTTTTACTGTTTTGTTTCTGATGGCATAATTAGGCGTTCAAGCACATAGTGCTGAAACCCTATTGTAATTGTTAGATCTCTGCAAAAAACTGATCATGCAGCCCAAACCGTAAGTCATAGAGACTTGAAACTTGGAGGGATGGTAGTACTCACACTGCCGCCAATGTCACCAAGGCTCACCCCAATCGGCCTGATGGGGGTGCTACAGAAATCAAAATTACGATATCTCTCAGAACTCCCTTATGTCGTTGTCTTATGTCGTTGGAATCCTTGGCTCACACTGGACAAAATACATTCAGGTATTTTTGATTTTTTTGCAAAACCTGCTTTTGTGAACTAGCCCTAGGTTGAACCAAACCAGTGCAGAAAGACTCTCTGGAAAGTGAATATCAATAGGGATATTGACTCCTGAACAGAATGAGATATCTTTGCCAAATTTAGAACATTTTAGAATGTATACCTACGCAACCATTTGCCCTATTAACATGAAAACCGCTGCAAACTGTCTTGGTCCGCAATTGGCCGCCATTGGCCGATATATCAGGCAAACTCAGTGGTCTTGTTTGACTCATGGCCCCAAAGTTCGCACGGTTTTTCGCACATACACGCAATATTTGTATCATATGTTAGAACTCCTCATTCTGGACAACTTAGCCTCTAGAACCACTGCTGTCAATCAAATCGCTTGTTAAATTATTGAGAAGATGTGAAGAAAAAAACTACTTTTGCGAACAGTAGGTTTTTCGCTCAGTCTAGAAAAAAAAAAAAAAAACACTGCAGTACAATTCTCTGGACTCTGAATTATCGAAAACATTTTGAAATTTACAGTTTGGGAAGCTTTAATGTGGTCCTGTAGAAAAGAGGCCGACCTGAATTTAAAACCAGGTGAGCACATGCGACGGGTGATTCTAAGCAAGTGTGCAAATGTTTTAAGGAGATCGGACCACAGCTGGTGCTATAACAGTCATAAAAGTTACAGTACATACAAATTAGGAATTTGTTCCAACATATATTAATTTGTGGCCATGTTTTATTAATTCCCTTGTTGTAACAATTTGACTAAAATTAGCTAATTCATTCATTAATTCATGGTGCTCATTCATTAATTCATAGCTAATTCATTAATGAATTAATTCATTAATTTATGGTGACTATGTCTTGTTTTTTTTTCCCACGTCATGTACAGAGCTCTGCAATTGTTCGCAAAGATAAGAATTTATTGATTTTAAAATAAATAAATAAACAAATTTCCTTTGGTATGTCCCACCCACTTCCTGTTTCCCTACTTTTCTTCATGATGCTGAAATCAGGGTTAGTGCATTATAATTGTGACTTTTTAAATTTAGTTGTTGTTTTTATTCTATTTTCAGTTTGTATTTTTATTTTAGGTATATTTTGAATATTTTAACTTCATTATTGTTAGTTTGTTTTTTCTCTCACTTTTTTCAATTTGTGTTTTAGTTTGTTCTTTTTTATTTTACTTTTTTTTTAGCTTTAGTTTTTAGGGCTGCCAAAGTTAATGCACCAACTATTAAATAAAATTCCTAACACAATCTAGTGTTATGTTATTTTAGTATAATGTTTTAGTATAATAGTATAATGTTTTGTTATTTTAAATTTTTAGTTTTGAATTTTAGTACTTCAACTCAAACAAAATGAAAATTAGAAGTTTGCCCTGGCAACTAACTGAAAATATTTAATGTAAGTATAACTAATAGAGATTTTTATATTTTTATTTAAATTCAGTTATTATATATTTAATTTCAATAAACAAATGTTTTTTGGTCGTTTTAGTTAACGATAATAACACTGATTACTGCAAACTAGGGCTAACAATTTTCTTGTTCTTTGGAGGCGGTTTGTAAAGGTTTACAATAATATACCACACATCAAAAGCTTAAAATAAGATTTTATTTCAGTTAATTAAATTGCTTTTATTTCAGATGTCATATACAGAAATACACTGCATTACCCCAGCAAGGCATAGCACAGACTGATTTGGGATGCCTTTGTGCTGTCCTTGCTCTCTGGAGATATGTCCCAGCTGTAATGGACCGGCTGGGCTCCAGAGTCAGTGTGTAAAAATAAAGAACAGAACAGTTGCTCACAGCTGTGAGCTCTACTTTCACCCTTCACAGCTGCGCCACTTCTCTTCTTTTTCTCCTCCTCTCTCACACCATCCTCCACCACACAACAACAACAACACGCACACCCACCCACCAGCATGAGTTTTCATCAGCAGTTTGCTATGTTACAAGTGTGAATGTAAATACTTTACTAGAGTTCTTTGGACGCTCTTTCCCACCATAGTAAATGTTTCCAGCAATAATAGTCTAATATAGACTTGCCTAGACTGAATATTGTCAACCAGTGTGTGAGTTTGGGGTGGGACCATCTCAGCTCGCTAAGGCTAACAATACTACACTGTTTCTCATACTTAGGGTTGTGGATTGAACAAACTCATAACTTTATATTTTAAATAACCTCTTTATATGAATAGTCCTTTATACAGTATATCACAAAAGTGAGTACACCCATCCCATTTTAGTATATTGTCTCAAGGGACAATATTAAAGAAATTAAACTTGGATCTATTTTAGATTAGTCAATGTGCAGCTTGTATAAAAGTATAGATTTACTGTCCCCTGAAAATGACTCAACATGAAGCCATTATTGTCAGAATAGCTGGCAACAAAAGTGAGTACACCCTAAGTGAACGTGTCCAAAGTGTCAATATTCTCTGTTAGAACCATTGTTTCTGGCACTGCCTTAATCATCCTGTGCATGGAATTGACCAGAGCTGCAGGTTGTTGCTGGGATCCTCTTCCACTCCTCCATAATGACATCACAGAGCTGCTGGATGTTAGACACATGTTGCTTCCCCACCTTCTGCTTGAGGATGCCCCACAGGTATTTAATAGGATTCAGGTCTGGAGACATACTTGGCCACTACATCACCTTCAGCCTCCTCACAAGGCAGTTGTCATCTTGGTAGTGTGTTTGGGGTCATTATCATGTTGGAAAACTGCCGTTCAGCCTTGTTTCTGGAGGCTGAACGGCCTCCAGAAACAAGTTATGAGGGATTTTCATAATGAAATCCCTCAATGAACTGCAGCTCCACAGTACTAGCAGTACTCATGCAGCCCCAGACCATGATGCTACCACCACCATGCTTGATTGTAGGCAAGACACAATTTTCTTGGTACTCATCATCAGGGCATCGCCACACATGCTGGACACCATCTAAGCCAAACAAGTTTATCTTAGTCTCATCAGACCACAGGACATGGTTCCAGTAATTCATGCTCTTCAAACCTTTGTATTACCCTGACCACCGTAGTGTAACTAACAGGGTGTTACTGAACCTCTAATAGCCTTGGCTATTTTTGTGAAGAGCAACAATTCTAATTCTCAAATCCTCATCAGATAGTTCTTTGCCATGTGGTGCCATGTTGAACATATGAGTCATTATGAGAGAATTGTACTTAAAGCACCAAATTTTAAATGCTCTAATGCAAATTTGTATTGTCCTGTCAAGCAGACAAAAACATAAACATGATTAATAGGACATGTGGCTTTGCATGGTTAAACAACATCACTTAGGGTGTACTCACTTTTGTTGCCAGCCATTTTGACAATAATGGCTGTATGTTGAGTTATTTTCAGAGAATAGTAAATGTACACTGCTATACAAGCTGCACATTGACTATTCTAAAATATATACAAATTTAATTTCTATAGTATTGTCCCTTGAAAAGATATACTAAAGTGGTTGCTGAAATGTGAGGGATGTACACACTTTTGTGAGATACTGTATGTAGACTATACAGAGGAAAGACACTTGGTATCTTAACCTGTTCAATACCAATATATCGTAAAGAAGACAAAATGTGTTTCCCAAGATTAAAATGGATGGCAAAGGGATTCTTTTGATCATTCAAATGTATACTGCATTTGTGTTTTTAAACTCTTGTTTTTTTTTTCTATACAGGTCAAACCACACTGGCGTTTGATCCTATAACTACTATGATTAGCACATTTACCATAGTTACTATCAGGCACAGAAAAAAAGGGCTGTAAAAAAGGGGTAATTCATTCAAACATGAAAATTACCCCATGATTTACTCTCAAGCCATCCTAGGTGTATATGACTTTCTTCTTTCAGACGAATAAAATTAAAAAATCTCTTCCAAAAAAGCTCTTTCAAATTTTATAATGCAGTAAATGACCGGTGAGAATTTGAAGTCAAATAAAGTGCAAGAAGAAAGTCATATACACATACACACTGAAAAAAAGAAGAAGTAGGATTTACAAACAATTTTACGGAAAACAATTTGCACACATTTTAAGTAAATTTTACTGCTATTGCTCTGTACAGTCAACTTACTATTGAACTAAACATTCATAAAGAAATTAAGTAAATATTGCATAATTATATATAATTTCACTTATAGAATTAAGTAAAGTCTACTTACCTAAGTTAAGTAAATTTAAGTAAAAGCTGAGAATTTTTTACTTATTCAAAGCTTACTTGGCAATACTTTGATTTTACTTAATATAGCACCTAATTAAACCATTAAAGTGTATGTTACTTAAAAACATCTAAGTAAATTATACAGTAGATATCATGACACCACATCTACATAATCAGTAAAGCGGCGCTCATCTGAACAAAGAGACTTAAGTACTTGGTACACAATGATGGTAACATCCTGTGGTTCATTTTTGAGCATTAATATGTCATTTTGAGTAGAAAATGAACTCCAGATGTAACAAAATCACAAGTTACTAAATTTAACAACACAAACAATGATACAACTGTGTAAATACAGCTGGAAAACAGGAAACATGCCTGATGGAAACACCAGTATCAGAAAAGTTGAGTAGGTTTTACTTCATTTTATAATGTTTATATTTACACTTTAACTTCTACAAATATAAGTAAGTTATCTTTCTACTGCTGTTACAGAAATGACACACTTTGCCTTTAAAGGCAAAAGTTTAGGGTCTTGTGGTGCTCTACATGTCGTGCTTTCGTGTGACTTCCCCTTTCAGGGGGGTTTGAGATGCCGGGTCGTCCCTATGGACAGAACAGGGCCATAACTTGCATTCTGGCGGCTGATCATTGGAGAGCAAGAACAGAGATGGGACTCGAGGTCAGCTGGTAATCAGCAGACAGAGCAGCGGGCCTCTCTAATGAAGATGCCTGACATGGCTGACAAGCTAAAGCAGAAGCAGGAGGGCTGAATGAGACAGAGTCATATGCTAATAGATGTCACTGTGATGACAGGATGAGGCCATGCTCTGCCAGGCATGTTGCCTCAATGCCAGCTCACCTGTTTTGCACAGTATTGTTTGCTATTATGATGTGTTTCTTTTGAAGGTTTACAATTTTTTGAAAATCATTTTTTGAGGCATACAAGTCAGTATAGATGTTGGAAAAAACAGCAGTGTTGAGAGTAGCTGAGTGTCGTGAGAGTCAAGACACAGTCACGTTTACCACTGTTTGGTGAATTTTTGCATGGAAAATCCAGGAATTTCAAAAGGAATCCACATGATGGTGAATTTTATGTGAGGATTTCCCCACACAGATTTCGAAACAAATTCATTTTGTGCAAATTCGACCACATCCCACAGAAAGCTACTTAGTCTGAAAGAGCCTTCTGTGTTAGCGGTGCTACAAACATCTACATTATAGACAACAGACAATGAACCTTTTTTCAGTGAAGAGTTTTTACAGAAATTTCACTTATGTGACTGCACTTTTATGCTATTTGGTTGCTAGGATGCTCTGAATAGTTTTTAGTGTTTTCAGTGTGTCTCTATGCACTTCTTGGTGTTCTGGGTGGTCCACAGGACATGGTAAGTTGGTCTGTTGTGTTTTAAACATGTTGCTATATGGTTTTTAAGGCATTTTGGGTGTCTGCCAGAACTCTAGATATCACTTGGGTCCCTCTTTTAGGAGGCCTCAGCAAACTTCCAGTGGGGCCACAGGAGGACTCAAAAGTATTTAAATGAACCACTTATTATCAATGTATTCAAAAGATTACGCTCTAAAATAAAATAAAAATAAACAGTCACTCCTTTAAAGAAATATTACAATATTCCAAATAAATATTCCAAGATCACTTACATGAATTATTCTGGTAAAACTATTATTTTACTTCCATTATTTGAGCTATTGAGTGTGTGTCGGGTGTTGGCTTATTATGAGTAACCTTAGATGACAGACTCCATGGCACTATATAAAGTGCCCATCAGCAGCTCGCCTGCCATGTACTGGGTTTCTACAATTTCATTAGCGCTAACTGAACAATGCACAGTATGCTGAGAAGACCTCTCTGTCCCTGTTCACTCATACAAATTAAACTCCTGCTTTTGTCTTACTTAGCTGTAACAAAAACCCAGCTATTCAAACCCAAATTAAAACCTGATTACTTCTTAGTTCACAAATATTTCTCCTTGTAATTGAACGAGATGAGCTGAAGGGTTAGTTCACCCAAAAACAAGTCACTCATGTGGTTCCAAACCTGCATGACTTTTTTGGATAACAAAATATATATATTTTTTTTAAGAAATTCAGTAACTAAACAGTTTTGGTCACCACTGACTTCTATTATATGGGGAAAAAATACTTGCACAGCATGTTGTCATTCTGAATTCATGAACACAAAAAGCTGATGTTTAGCATAATGTTCTGGCTGCTCTTTTTTACTCACAATGAAACTGAATGGTAAAAGGACTCTCAAGGTCCAACTTTGACAATAAAATGTCGTAAATGTATAAAAACATTTTCTTTACAACTTGTGTGCTGTATTACTTTAGGTAATATAAAAACTATGTGCAAGAAACAAAAAATATATATTGAAAATACTCTATTTCAGTTGTTTTCATGTACATGCTGTGACCCATTTGTCATTAGTAACAAGACAAACTTGAACCAATAAACAACATAAAATATGTGCGTTGATTAAAGCTTATATGTGAATATATGTTTCGTTATTTCTCTCCAGAGAAGTTGTGGTAGTCTCTGACCTTGTGTCTCCAGTGAAATGAGGTCATGGCAGGATGTATTCTGACAGAAGCAGGTGCTATAGGCGCCGGGACTGAATCAGGCAGTTCTGATATTGCTACCCCCTTTAAACTCTGTATACACTTAAAAATAAAAGTGCCAGGAATTCAAAAAGGGCTTTTTGCAGCAATCCCGCAAAAGAACCCACAGAAGTTTGAATTTTTATAGCTTAAAGAACACTTTCTAAACTTTTGTGCATAGATTTTAAAGATTCTTCATGGAAGTGTACACCCTGACAAAAGAACCATTTAAGATCCTTTATTTTTAAGAATGAAAATGGAAACCACTTCACACAGCAGCATGCTACTCAAAGAGTCTGCGCATTTCGCTTCACTTTACACATGGACAGGTGGTCTGAGGGACAGTGAGCTCTGTTTTAATCCAACTGCCTGCCTCAGGGCTGTGAACACAGGAGTGCTGATAGCTGACATTATGTTCTCACTATATCCATCCAAATCAAATAAAGGCCATGTGATCATGCATGCCTTTTGATATGCAATGCTTTCAGCACGAACTGTAGAGAACAAATCTGTATCGAACTAAGTAACTGTAACATAATTCCCACGAATCATATGACTGCCCTACCATGCTTTATGACATACATGGCTTATGTTTATAGATTAGATGGTGCCCTCTGCTGTTTATTCATGTGCTTAGCATTTACAGTGGTCCCATTGGCCTGCATTACTTTCGTGCAATTACTTGAACGCTTGCAAAGTCATTTAAGTAAGTCTACTAATCCATTTGATGTCAAAAGTTTACATACACCTTGCAGAATCTGCAAAATGTTATTTTACCAAAATAAGGGCTCATTTAAAATCCATGTTATTTGTTGTTTAGTACTAACCTGAATAAGGTATGTCACATAAAAGAGAAAATACTAGTTGAATTTATAAAAAATGACCCTGTTCAAAAGTTTACATACACTTGACTCTCAATACCTGAATGATCCACAGCTGTTTTTTTGTTTGTTTGTTTGTTTAGTGAAAGTGGTTCATGAGTCCCTTGTTTGTCCTGAACAGTTAAACTGCCTGCTGTTCTTCAGAAAAATCCTTCAGGTTTTTTCAGCATTTTTATGGATTTGTGTATTTTTCCAACAATGACTATGATTTTGAGATAACAACTGAGGGACTCATATGCAGCTATTACAGAAGGTTCAAACGCTCAGTGATGCTCCAGAAGGAAAAAGAATGCATCAAAGACCAGAGGTGTAAACTTTTGAACAATGAAGATGTGTACATTTTTCTTATTTTGCCTAAATATCATATTTTTTTCATTTAGTAGTGTCCTTAAGAAGCTACAGAAGATACTTACATCTTTCCCAGAAGACAAAATAAGTTAAATTTACCCTGATCCTAAAATTCAAAAAGTTTTTACCCCCCAGCTTAATGCATTGTGTTTCATTTTGGAGCATCAGTGAGTGTAATTCATGCAATGTGGTTTACTATGGTTTATAGATTTATTTTATAAATGTTTCAATTTACCAGTATTTGCATCATTATTTAATGCCTAGAAAAGCACGTCTTAACCCATTTTGTGCTTGACATGGCTGCGATGGGTACTAATTTGTGTTGGTCGTTGTGGAAATGAGTCTGTGTTCTTTCATTTGCACATTATCAGTAGATCACCCACAGAACTTTCCACACCCTTTGGTGCTTTTATGGGATTGCGATTTTAGATTGAAATTTTGGAATTTGCTCTGTTCAGTAAATCTAGCTCATAGTCTAAGAATTTCTACAATGACCATGTTTTTATTAAGTAAATTTGTATAAAGTAAAAGAAATAGTTACAATTTACATTATTAAAACAAGTATTAAGATTTTAAGTATTTAAAAATGTACTATACACATATAAACACAAATACTGTGAACAGCATTTTTATACACTTTCCATGTGTAATGTTTCTATGCAGAAGACTCAGAGTTTAACTGTGCAGAGGTGTTGATAAGATCTCTGGGTAAAGTCTCTCTTGCCTCCTGCATGCGCTTACGTGCCCTCTGAAATGCTTCTGAAATCATAAACACACACCAAATCAGAAAGTATATACATCTTGTAAAATAAGATATATTGTTAGTCTGTAGGTCAGTAGTTTTTTAACTCTTTTTTCTTTAACTTTTATGCTGCATTTTCTTTATCTCTAATTGTAAATGTGAATAATTACCTTAGCAGGTACCACTAATTAATAGCAATAAAGGTCCTGAGGCTATTTAGGCCTGCTTTACCTAGAACATTATGGACAGAGCCCTGCTGACTGTGTCCTCCCAGCTGATCCAGAACAGTTTGCCTTCTTTTCTTCAGAGTGCTGGCATCAATAAAAGCCCTGAATAAAATATAACAAGCTCTTACAGTCTCAAATAAGCAAAACAATACTGCTGCAATCACAAAATGCACTGATTGTTTTGACCAACCTGGCATGCTGGATACAATTAACAGTAAAGGTCACACTTCCAGTGGTTTGAGTGCGAAAGCCCAAGCGACTCAATCTCTCTCCCTAAAAATAGAAGCAATACAACATTACATTGTTAAATTGTTACTGGACATGCTATAGGAAATGTATAAAGAGTCACCTTGAAAGTGCCAGGCACTCTGACATAACTGATGTCCTCAAGTTCAGGAGCTCCGCCGATGAAGAAGCGCCTCAGTTCAGCCACCGTGCCAGACTGGAGGGGTCTCCATGTGTGGCAAGTCACCTGGTGATGCCCTAAAAACATAAAGTCACTACTGAACAAATATACTTCATAGAACTTACCTGTACAACAGTTCATTATATAAGTGATTTCCTGGGTACATCCTTGTGAATCATAAAGTAGATCACCAAGGCTTCACTTATTTGATTAAAAAAAATAATAATAAATTAAATACATTTAAAAATGTATTTTTAGCTAAAAGTTAAGCATCATTATTCCAGGCTTCACAGTCACATACACTACCAGTCTCTTCTGCTCACCAAGCCTGCATTTATTTGACCCGAAGTATAGCAAAACAGTAAAATTCTGTAAAATACTTTTACTACTTAAAATAACTGTTTTCTATTTAAGTATTTTTTTAAATGCAATTAATTCCTGTGATCAAAGCAAAATTTTCACATCATTACTCCAGTCATCAGTGTCACATTTTATTACTATTATCAATATTTAAAACATTTGAGTAAAATTTTCTCATGATTCTTTGATGAATAGAAAGATCCAAAGATCAGCATTTAACTGAAATAAAAAGCTTTTGTAACATTACACACTATACCATTCAAAAGCTTGGAGTCAGTATATATATATATTTTTTTTTCTCTTTGAAAGAAATTATAGAAATTAATACTTTTATTTAACAAGGATGCTTTAAATTGATCAACAGTGATGATAAAGACATTTATAATGTTACAAAAGATTTCTATTTCAGATAAATGCTGTTCTTCTGAACTTTCTATTCAAAGAAACCTGGAAAAAAATTATACTTTAAATAGCAAAAATATTTCAAAATTGTACTGTTTTGCTGTACTTTGGGTCAAATAAATACAGGCTTGGTAAGCAGCAGAAGAAGAGACTTCTTTAAAAAAAAACAATAAAAATTCAGTAGCGTAATCCTTCAGAAATTATTCAGTTATTCTAATATCCTGGTTTAGTGCTTTAGTTAAAAGCAAGATACATTTTTAAGAAAAATATTTGAAACAAAAATTATTTGTAACATTATAAATGCCTTATTTATTTAATAAAAGTATTTATTTCTTCTTAAAAATAAAATCTTACTGATCCCCATTTTTTTTTTAAAGATAATGATGTTCTTATGACATGTTTTTACCAGACAATTATAAAGCAGGTATAATTAATCTATCACCTATATGACAATTTTACTTGTTTTCATCCAAAAACAAAATGAATGCGTTGGAGATTGGTTTTGCATCATTAAAAAAATATATATAATTCAGAAGAACATCAGACATGATGACACTACAGTACACTTTACAATACTTAAGAACAAAATACTGTCCTACCTGGCGTTGAGGGAATGACCAGAAAGCCATAGCCTTCAGTTCTGTAGCGCTGCCAGAAATCCAACGAGAGAACTTTGAAATACAGCACTGGCCACTGGGGTAATGACCCTGCACAGATGACCAGAACCTGTATTTATTCACTGGTACTTCATTTTCAAATCATCAGGAGGTTGTCTATATAATGTATTTTCTATTCTTTAGTTACAGATATTTTGAGGCATTCAAAGATCTCACCATCAGACTCATCTTCCTTATGGAAAAAGGTCTCAAAGCTGAATGGATAGGAGAAGAAGGCAACATCCTCCTATAAAACAGAGTACATGCTTACTACAGTTCCATGAACACAGAGGCGACTGATGGGGTTTACTAAAATGACATCTTACCTTTTCCA
The DNA here is from genome assembly GCA_033026305.1 of Cirrhinus molitorella. Classification (NCBI taxonomy): domain Eukaryota; kingdom Metazoa; phylum Chordata; class Actinopteri; order Cypriniformes; family Cyprinidae; genus Cirrhinus; species Cirrhinus molitorella. The sequence goes on from CM065119.1 coordinate 28,148,331, forward strand.
CGCTGCGTGTGCGACACGTCTGTGTTACACCAGACAGAGAGTGAAAGGGAACACTGGACCAGTCTGGAGAACATGAAACAACCTCAATATCATGAAATACACTGCCTTGCGAAAGTATTCATATTCCTTAACTTTTTTTTTTATGTTTTGTTATGTTGCAGCCTTATGTGAAACTGCTTTAAATTACTTTTTTCCACATCAATCTACACTCAAAACCATAATGACAAAGCACAAAACAGGTTTGAAAGAACTTCAACTGCCCCCATGTAACCTGACAGAGCTTGAGAGGTGAAGAGGTGAGGTGATAAATGGCAGATAACTGCCAAATGCAGATGTGCAAAGCTAGCTGCATCATACCCAAAAAGACTTGAGGCTGTAAAGGTACTTCAACTAAGTACTGAAGTACATACAGAATACTTATGCAATGCACTTATTTCAGTGTTTTATTTTTAATACATTTGCAAAGTTGTCACAAATCTGTTTTTTGTTTTGTCATTATGGTGTATGGAATGTAAATTGATTGAAAAAAGTAATTTAAAGCAGTTTTACACAAGGCGGCAACATGAACAAAATGAAAGGGTATGAATACTTTTGGAAGGTACTGCACTGACAGAAATTGCACAGTAATACAATGACTAATGTCTGGTCACTTACACATTTTATTAGTGTAAAAATCAAAATGTGTCCATTTGTCTTCATTTTGAATGGTATAACTATTGTTTTACTATTTAAAACTTAGCAACAAAAGAGTAGTTGTGCTTTCTTTAAAATCTTTCTGTAAAATAAATACCACTTGGTTTGGTTTTCATATATAAGTGTGACTCATCCTTTGAATTTTTTTTTAATACTCTGTGTGGTTTAGACTAGGTTGACTTACTGTTTGGTAAATCCAGGAAGAAATTGACATAAAGATTGTCATACTCATAGCCCTGAGCAGAAACTGAAAAGAAAATTGCCATATTATGATCGAAGCATTAACTTCTGAGAATACATTTTTGTTATACTGCTTTGCCAACAGTAAATCTGAACATTTTTTTATGATACAAGATAACTGTTAGTACTCACCAATCTCTCCATTAACAATCAGGCGAAGTATCCCTGGAGGAGGCTAAAGGAAGTGTTTGGACAGTCAGAATGAAAATATCAACTTTTTTTTTTAATCTGGAATGTATATTTACTTTTCAATACTATGAGTCTGGGTGAGAATTGTAATTACCATTTCAAAGTCTTGGCCAACCAGACTGTTGAGGTAATCTTTGTGACGTGTGTACAGCTAAAATAAAAAAAAAGAAATATGTGAGAATAATGAGTCCACCAGAAGGGGGTCAGCAATCCACCAGTGACTACTGGGCCAGCCAAAGCATTCCATATTGCTCCAGGGACTTTGTCTGTGCAGCTTAAGACACTTTGGATAAACAGTTTGTTTAAAAAAAAAAAGAACTAAGAATGTCAAAGTGTTTTTAGTATTATAGTAACAACAAGTGAGTGCTATTTGTGTAGCGTGAGTGAATGAGCATTATCAGAAGTCTTTCAAATCAACCCTTTATGAGATTGTATTAGAAGGTAGCTGCTTTTGCAGGCAGCAGACAGTGATTAAGACCTCCAATCCTAGCCAAGGACAAAGGGACATACATCTCTGTACATGCGCTGTTCTCTCTCTTTCTCCTCCGCATGAATGTCTGATGAGGCGTTCTCCAGATACAGCCTCCACACCTCCCTCTTCTCCCCCTGCGTTTCCAGCCTGGTGTGAAAGACAGTCAAATACACCTGTGTTAATCACAATTAACTTATCCCAATGTTATTCTCAAGAGAAACTAACAGAAGTGATAGGTCTTACCTGTAGGCTCCTCTGTTGTTGTTAAAGTCTGGCTTTATTGTGATTACTCCATTACCATCTGCTTTTATGGTGCATAATACATTTTCATTCTCTTTCAGGCCCAACCTGTAAAACACAGTCAGCTCAGTCAATTGATGACTTTACATTACTTTAAATGTATGATATGTTTAAGTGGCTAAAGAAGAGGATCGTCACACTTACTTCCCCGAAGGTCCAAGGTCTCCCATGATGTACATGGTCTGTACTGGTGTGTTGATGATGTGACTGTTTTTTATGAACTCCTCCGAAGGCTCCCACGTGATTAAACGGGACTTGGGAACATTTGACTCTCTTATTTGTAAACCAAAATAATAAAAAAAAATGCACATTTATTTACAGGTACACCTGCTTAACTTTCAAAATATCATAAATGCTTTACAGAAAACAAACTTACAGCAACTATACTAAAGGCTTATAGGTATACTTACACAGGACGTCTCTCTTGTCTCCTGTGTCTAACATTGGCCATGCGTTCTGCTAAAAAGGTTGGTGTGGACTGAGCTGGGATCAGCAGGCTCTGGGCTTGCTGTCAATACAATTACAACTTCAGAAAGCTGTAAAAACATATGTAACCTAAACATATTTTGGTGAATCTCTCTCAACCTGTCAATACAATGTGTGGGTCATATCTCACACTAATGAATGAATGAATGATATTTAGCTAAAAGCCTACTTTAGAAACATTGAGATTCGGTAATGTGGCATTACTGTCATGACAATTCCACAATTTCTCAAATTGTGTTTTGGAGAGATTTTTTTTATTATCATGACAACAGTGTATTAATTAAATGTACAATAAAGTATAATAATGTACAATTACAGAGATTATCCACCCCCAAAAATTCTTCCTTTCTTTTGAAAGGAGACATTTGGAAAAATTTTGGTAACTAAACAGTTTCGGTTCCTATTAACTTTCATTGTATGGACAAAAAAATACATTTTTGATATAAAAAAATGGTACAGTCAACCAACCTCTTCCCATTTGGAAAAGCGATCAAAGTCTGTGTAGCTGAAAATGCGCTGGTTTTGTCTTCTCTTGGATCTTTCCATTGCTATGATATCTGTGTGATACTGACGCTCCAGTGGTGTTTGACAATTTGACTCTGTTTGGTAAAGGTCCACTTCATACTGCATATGAATGACAAAGCAGAACTTATCAGATACACCATGAAAGCAGGTAGCCTGCAAAAAGCCTGACCAACATAGCCAGCTGGTTATTGGTGAGATATGAATAAATAAATAAAAACAACACTTGCATTGGTTACATTTGTGTGCTCTGCACCCCTTTACCTAAATTCATTACTTCAAACTTATATGCCCTCTAGAAGCTTGGATTCTACAAGCGAACAGTGCATTATTGTGCCATCCCAAAGAAAAATCATTTTCACAAACTTTACATTAAATGTACCCTCCTGGTGGAATGACCTGCTCAACTCACTCCGAGTCCTTAGCCATCTTCAAGAATCGGCTAAAAACGCATCTTTCCATCTTTATTTGACCCTCTAACTCTAGCACCCTCGTTTATAATTCTATTATTTTAAAAAAGTGCCCTTTTAGACTTATACTCTATTCATTTACTTACTGCTTGTTTTCTTAAAAAAATACTAACACTAGCTTCTCTTTATACAATTAAAAAAAGAAGGCCTCTAACACTAGCTTGCCTTTTCTTTTTCCATTTTTTTTTAAATTTATTATATAATAAAAAAAAAATCCCTGGCTACGTGTACTGCGTTAAGCTAAATGAGACACGTCATAGCACTTGCATGCTATTGCTCTTTTGTTGATTTTGATTGCTTACTCCTGATTTCTCTCAACATGGCAACATGAAAGCTGTAAGTCAATAAATGGAAAAACAAAGACGTTACTTTTTTGGAAAAGAAGTAACTCAGGTCTTTTATTTTAAATTACAACGTAATGCAGTACTTTACTAGTTACTTGAAAAAAAATAATCTGATTACATAACTGGCGTTATGTGCAATGTGTTACCCCCAGCACTGACAATGGTTACTATTAACTATTTGCATAGTGTGATTTTCAGTGAACTGCACTAAAACACAACCAAAAATCATAATTATCAAACTAATAATACGCAATACATAAATCAAATATAATAATTATTCATTTTCATAACAGGGAACCTACAGCAATTAAAAACAAAAACATTAAAAATGTATCATACCCATTTTTTTGGGTTTCCTAGATAATAACAAGATTTCAATTATATGTTGACCACTCAAACAGGAAATGCTTCTGGTTTCCATCTAAGAAATCTGACCTTAATTTAGTCACACAAATACAGTCACCAACCTGACTGAAGAACTTCTCTTGCCAACCAACCACCAATTCCTCCTCATCAGTGGCTGTGTTAGAAAGAGAAAGAAAATAAAATTATTATTCACCATATGACAGGGAATAGTTGTGACAGGTTTATATCTGTGTCTGTCACATACTGGAGGCTGCTCGTGTCTGAGAGCTAAAGGTGTCCAGCTCTATAACTCCTCTCTCCTGCTGGGAAAGCACTTGCTGATGGAGATGTTGAGACAGAGCTGCTGTGGAGGTCACACGCTGTATGCGAACTCTAAAACAGAAAAAAATACAGTAGTCAACATTTGAAGTGGATCAAAACCAAAAAATTTCATCAAAGTTGTCCTAAAATCAAAACAATGCCTATTCTTGTCTTAGGACAATTTCGATGAACTTCTTTGATCCACTTCAAATGTTGACTACTATAGTTACAGTACCATGTAATACCATGTCATTTTTTGGTATATTACAAATGCAATGCTATTGTTTGTAGTGACTTGGGAGTACCATGTACGCTAGTAAATACAGTGGTACACGGATTTGGAAATCATTCAGAATCATAATAAAGAGAGTTTTACAAAAAAGTACTGTGACAGTATCATGGTGCACTGATGTTTGAGATGGTACTTTAATGAATATCATGGAACTAAAATTAATTTTACACTGTGCTACAAGGTAATTACAAAAATAACATGGTACTACCACGTCCCAAAGACATTTCGTTCATTTAGTATTGTGCATACTTTTTTATAGATATATCAGGTACACTCAGTAAACGTCACTTACCGTATGCGTAAGTTCTTAACTGCATCCCGGGAACGGTAAACCGATTCTCCGGTGTCAGTGCACCAACCGTCCGCCATATCTGACGCTCAGCCTCAAAAGATATGTCTCAAAAGCTTTAATATATCGTTTGCATCAGTAATTTATTAAAAAACGGACACTAAGCATGAACAAGCTTGAGCAGATTTAATTGATTTACTTCCTAAAGTAATACCCAGGTAGGAAGCGTCTCGTTGCATAGTAACACACTAACGGAAGCAGCCGGAAGTCAATTATGCGCATGCTCGGTGAGAATACAAATATGCTGTTCACAAATCAGCCAGCGCTGCTCTCTGTCTCAGTACACAGAAAGGGGACCGACGACCTTAACTGATCTGGGGGCGGAAGTGACAGTAAACATACTCCAGGCTTTACGTCCACGTTGAGCACTGCCAATGAACTGAAAGCTGTTCCACATGGTTGTGTTTGTTGTTGAATAACGAATATAGTGGATGCTATATGCTTGAGGTTGGTTCTGTTGGTATCATATATCGCATTTTACTCGGCTAATGTTAAAAATATCCTGCTTTAATTAATGAGAATACAGTGTTGCTTACTTGTCCTGAAGGGCACTCTAGCCTTTTGGTTAGCAGCAGCTGCAGCACTAACCAACGAGCAGATTATTGTTATTTTTTAATAATACATGCCGTTGAAATGAACTTCTTAAATAAATTTTGCTGCTCTTGTCTTGTTTCCTAGCTGGTGTTCAGTCAGTCAAGACTTTGCGTTTAACAAGTGCCCAAAACGGCTCTAAAACCATTAAACCTAATTCGTTTAGGACAGCAGAAACTAGCAAAACACCTAAGATAGTTTAAGCTGTTTATTACGGCCTGTTTTAGGAAGTTATTAAATGCAAATGCAGATGTGGAAAGCAAGTATCCAAGTCTTCCTAGCCTCCAACAGAACTAGAAAAAGTTCAAGATGTTGTTTGGTAGGGCTAAAGGAATTATATTTTTCACCTTTCACCCAACGTGCAACCTATAGTTGCACAAGAACACTTTTCTGTCCAAGAGACATTGTTTCAAAGTCAGATGAGAGATTTACTGCTAGTAAACACAAAAAGACATATGTGTTTAAGCAGAATAAATCTGCTACTACTAGAGATGATAATACCAATTCAACAAAAACACAGAAGAGAAAAGTGTCATCAGAGCTTCAGAAACTGAGGTTTGATGATTTCAGTAAGTCAGAAACTGGAAGGATTTTAAGGCACATCCAAAAAGAATCTGAGCCGAAAGAAGATAAACAGTTAGAGATTGTGTTCGGCGTGGCCCCATGTTTGCTTGCCCTCACGCAAAGTAGGAGGATGCCGAAGCGTCTCTTCGTGAAGAATAGTGAGGGGCCGCAGAGAGATGTGATTTTGAGGGTCTGTCAGGAGGCTGTCAAACAGGGTGTGCAGATACAGAGAGTCAGTAAGCAAACACTTGACAAGATGTGTGGTGGTAAGGTGCACCAGGGGCTGTGTCTGCAGGCAAGTCCTCTTGGATTTATTACAGAGGAAAGGCCAATAAGATCTCATGAGGGGAAGAATCACATGGCATTGTGGCTGGTTTTGGATGGAGTGCAGGATCCGATGAATCTTGGTGCCATTTTGCGGTCTGCATATTTCCTGGGAGTGGATCGAATTGCCAGCAGCATTCATAACAGGTGGAGTTAAAAGAGGCATTTTTCTTTATAACATTGTTAAATGAAATGTAGAATATAAAACGAAGACCATTGTTTATTTAGTAACGTTTTTTTGTTTATGATTAAATCAAAATGTGGTTCACTTTACTTTGTAATTACCTTTGACATTTGCTTTGTTATTTCCTTTCTTTGTTAGCTGTCCTTTGACACCAACAGTGAGTAAAGCTAGTGCTGGTGTGATGGAGGTCATGGAGGTGTTTGGCTACAGTAACTTGAAAGATATGATTAAGGTCTGAAAGTTGGTCACTTCACTTCAGCTTACTTGAAATTTCAGTGGGATTTACATGTTTAGACGTAGGTCAGATGTCCATATATAATATATTTATCTGATTTAAAACCAAAATGGAAGTGGCTCTGTAAATTAAAAAAAAAAAAAAAAACTTAATGGTTTTACAAACTAGTCTCTTTTCTGTGCCCAAACAAATTGAAGTGAAATTCCATTAAGTATTAGATAGTTTCATTGATACTAATTATACACTACCAGTCAAAAGTTTTAAGTTTTAAGAATTTTAATGCTTTTTTTTAAAGAAGTCTCTTCTGCTCACCATTTATTTGACCCAAAATACAGCAAAAAACAGTAAAGATGTGAATATAGTTTAATTTTCAGCATCAATACTCCAGTCTTCGGTGTCTTTTGGATGCTGATTTGCTGTTCAAGAAACATTTATTATTATTATTATTATTGTTATTATTATTATTATAACAGTTGAGAAATTCCAGGATTCTTTAATTAATAGAAATATCCAAAAATCAGCATTTATCTGAAATAAAAAGTAACATTATACACTATACCATTCAAAAGCTTGGAGTCAGTATAATTTTTTTGAAATGATACAAATTAATATTTTTATTTAGCAAGGATGCTTTAAATTGATCAAAAGTGATGATGAAGACATTTATAATGTTACAAATAATTTCTATTTCAGATAAATGCTGTTCTTCTGAACTTTCTATTTACAAAGAAACCTGAAAAAAAAAATCTACTTAGCTACTTAGCTTTTCAACATAATAAGGATAAATGGTTTTTGAGCAGCAAATCAAAATATTATAAAGATTTTCGAAGGATCATGTGACTGGAGTAATAATGCTAAAATTCAGCTTTGAAATCACAAGAATAAATTAAATTTTAAAATGTATTCAAATAGTTATTTATATAGTAAATTAAAAAAAAAACATTAAAACATTAAAAATCTTGACTGGTAGTGTATATGTACATAATAATTATTGTTTTACTGCAAAGCAAAACAAAACAAAAATGTCATAAATATGAGCACATCATTTATGAGCACAATTATTGAAAAAAGCAAATGTGGTCATTTTGGATCACAAAAATCAGAAAGAAGTCCCATAAAATTATATTTAACGGTAACAGATAAAAACAAATCTTTAACAATTTTTGTTTCAAACTAAATAAAAACATATAATAAACTTTTTTTTTTATGCTGTAACTATTTTTCCTTTACATATTTAGATATTACATTAAAATGTATGACTTATATTTTAGGAAGATGCTGGTAATTTGCAAGGGGATCATCATACTTATAAAAATGTTTAAACAAAACTGTTTAGTGAAGAAAAATAAGGAAATGCAGATGAAATTAAGAAAAATTATTCTGTGGAATGTTGTCAAAAGTAAGACAAAATAGAGCATCTTTCTGTTGTTGTTTTTGCAACTTAATTGAGTTATGAAATGTACAGGAGGTTTTCATAATTAAATAAGCTCTTTTTAGTGAATGGAAAATCCCATTTGTAGCCTGTAGAGGGCAGCTAAAGAAAGCTGTTGAGGTTAAGACTGCGTCTGGATAGTCTTTTTGAGAAACACATCTCATACACTATCATCAGGATTGCTATTGTCTAATAGCTAGGCCTACAGTATAACCAAATTTGTCCTGATATTTTAGGTGAAAGCAGAAGAAGGTTGGCAAGTAGTCGGCACTGTTGGGTTAGAGGAATGCAGCCCTGAATCCACTGTTATGCCATGTTCAGATTTCAGGATGTCCAGACCTACACTCCTGCTAATGGGTAACAGCAAGTTAGTGTTCCGACCTATTTAGACCGATAATAGTTTGTTCTCTTTGCGTTACGCTAATCTGTCTGTGCTTGGGCTATCAGGTGGAGAGGGTGACGGTCTGTCTCCAGAACTTCGTCAGATGTGTGACGTCCTGCTTACGGTCCCTCCACGCAGAAACCTGCACCCTGGAGTAGAATCACTCAATGTGTCTGTAGCCACAGGTATGTTTAAGTAAATATTGTTCTGAATTGCTGGTGAACAAAAAGAAATATTTAATATAAGCACTGTTTATTTTAATCAATTTAACAGGTTTTGTTGTGTTAAACTGAGATAAACTAAACATATTGATTGTCTTGCCCTCTTTTAATGTGTTGTTGGTTTTCCCTTTTTCTCAGGCATCTTGCTGCACTCTCTGCTGTCCACACGAACAGGAAGCTGATGATGATGATGGCAACAACGACAAGGCAGCAGCATTATTTACTCAGACGTCTCTCATTAGCCTCCTACAGTGATTAATGACTGGATTACTTCATCAATTAACAGTCTGAGAGACTGGAGAGGCTCATTGATCAGATAAAGAGTGGCTGTAGATGCATTCTGGACCAGTTACTGACTATGGCCACCTTGTTTAAGACAGGACCTGTGCTACACAGGGTCTCTATCATTTATAAATACATATGTAAGCTGAATATGTCGGTATTCAATTCAAATGCTCACTCATGCTCAAAAAGCAATGTTTCCCAGAAGACAAAACAAGTTAAACTTACACTGATCTTCAAATGCAAAAAGTTAATGCATTATTTTTCCTTCTGGAGCATCAGTGAGTGATTGAACCTCCTGTTCTAGTTGCATATGAGTCCCTCAGTTGTCCTCAGTGTTAAAAGATGGATCTCAAAATCATAGAAGTTGTTGGAAAGGGTTCAAATACACAAAAATGCTGGAAAACCAAAGAATCTGTGGGACTGGAAGCAATTTTTGAAGAACAGCAGGCAGTTTAACTGTTCAGGACAAACAAGGGACTCATCAACAACTATGACTAAACTTGTTTTCACAAAAATATTAAACAGCACAACCGTTTTTGACACTTGATTATGATGAAAAAAAAATGTTTCTTGTGCAGAATATTAGAATGATTTCCTAAGGATCATGCAACACTGAAGAGTAATGGCTGCTGAAAATTATATTTAAACAAATACCATTTATTTTAAATTGTAACCATATTTCACATACTGTTGATATTGCTTTATAAAAAAAATAGTGGGGGAAAAAATAAAAATGTTAGTGTAAATCCTGTAAAATGAGGCAATGTCCATTAAGAAATACTAGTGCACAGTACATACAGCATTGCATACTGTACTGTTTAAATGGTACAACAACAAAAAATAGGCTAACGTGGCTAAATGTGCAGTGTATTTTAAGATGTAGTGTTTTCACAGTGTAGTCTGTTGATTTATTGCTTATTTTGGCAAATGTAGGAGGTAATCCAGATATTTTGTGCATCTCATAAACGTTGTACATTTTCAGTGTACACAGCATAAATAAGAACACCCCCTTTGAATAAATATAAAATATTTATTTTCTTAATGATCATAATTCATTGAAAGATGGCAAAATTGAAATGTATTAAACATACACTTAATAAAACAAAAATATATATATGCCAATGTTTTCTGTAAAATAACTAAAATTAGCCAATTTTGTTTAAATGAAGGATTGCATAAATGAGTACACCCTAGATTTAATTCAGCAAATCAATAATATTCTAGTACTTGGTATGTCCTTCAGAGCTTTAAGTATACTACTCTGACCCTTCTTGGCACTGAGTGTACAAGTTCAAGACAAAATGCCCTTGAATGCTTAAAATGCTCTTTAAATTCCCTGGTCTTTCATGTCCACTGAAGGATTTTCACCTTGGGAGAATGAATATCTCCATTGTCATGCTGAAAAATGCCCAACAATGCAGGGAATGAGGAGAGCATCTTCAGTTTCAGTTTTTTGTATTCCATCACACAGTGGTGTGTGAATTCATGACAGCGTTGATAAAGCACAACTCCCTCACACCTTCAGCACTCATATATCCCAATATAAGAGCTTTGCTACCGCCGAACGTCACTGTGGGAACCAGACACTTCTCACTGTACTCCTCCTCTAGCAACACCAGAACATTTTGGATGCTTTTGGATCCGAAATGATTGATTTGGTCTCTTGAGACAAGAGTATGGGTTCCCAGAAGTCTATATTTTGTAAATACAGGCCTTGGAAGAGGTTAAATGAGTTTATTGTGCATTGGCTACATTGGGTAATTCTAGTGGTGACAACAACCATGTATGTCAATTCTGCAGGCTGTCATACTCTGTGAGGTAAACGGTCACTCTTTTCATAGCTTTTGCTAGCTCTAAGACACTTGCATGGTATTTCTCCTGCTCTTTTTTCCAGCAAAAATTCACTAATCACTAAATGAAAATTTAAAGTGTCAACCTAATTATTTTAGGAGCCTTGTCACAAGTCCATTGTTTTTAAATGTCAGTGATACTTCTGCTATATTTCCACATTTAAAACAATGATTTGGTATTTCTCTTTTACCACCATCCTCTTTTATGCTAAGAAATAAATCTCCTGGCAGTTCTCTCCCAAGTGGTTCCACTGTTGCTAGCATTAAGTCTGAGTATGATTCAGTGGGCTATATAACACTTTTAATTGTCAGGAAATTTTGTTCAATATACTTAACTGTTTTTTAAAAAATTGCCTTAAACCTACACAATTTTTTGTTTTTGTTTTTTATTTAGTAACTTTCTGGAGGGTGTGCTCATTTTTGCAGCACAACATTTTATTGCTTTGATAAGAAAATCTTATTTTCCTGAATAATGTTGACATTCTTCTTTGGTAAATGATCGAGCAGGCTTGTTGGATCATTATATCTCCAAAGATTCCTAATATGTCTTCTAAATAAAGAGCAATTGCTGAATTTAAGTTTTAGAAGGGGTGTACTTATTTATGCTGTGCACTGTATATACCCTGCAGAAATAGAGCAAGTTCCATTCAGTCAGCAGTACTGAAATTATTTCAGCAGGTGGCACTGCATATATAGCATATTAGCAGGTGAACCAGCACTGAGTTTTTCCTGTGACAATTAAGATGAGGGATTGACACCCAGATGTTGGTGCTAGACCAGTAACATCTTGCAGCTTTTACGTAAAGTTCACTGAATAGATATCTCACACCTCCATTTCCCTTCACGCTTCACAGCGAGATGCTGACTGCAGGTTATGGACCAAGATGGTTTACAATTAAACTAAAATGTGCACGATTGGCACGCCTGCGGGGAGCAGAACAGGACGATTAAGCTGCTAATACTATAGACAGTTAGACCTCGCTTTAATTCTACTCATAGCTGCAGGGGAGAGGAAGATATTAGATGAGATGGAATGTAATGAAGCACTCTATTGTTTTTACAGGGAAGAATGATCTGAAGGTCTTTGTGACAGGAACAGCTATCTGCTGATGTGTCTTGCCAAATAGTCAATTTGTTAACCCTTCCAATAGTTAAAAGGACAGACAAGTGGATATTTAATACTCACAAAAGGTCATTTAGACTATTGAATGTCAACTTTTTTTTTTTTTTTGTCTTATATATCCTCTCAGAATGACTTTAAAGGAGAAGTTCACTTCCAGAACAAAAATTTACAGATAATTAGAACCGATTGTCATCCAAGATGTCCATGTCTTTCTTCAGTCGTAAAGAAATCGTTTTTTAAGGAAAACATTTCAGGATTTCTCTCCATATAGTGGACTGGACTTCTATGGTGCCTGCGAATTTGAACTTCCAAAATACAGTTTAAATGCAGCTTCAAAGGGCTCTAAATGATCCCAGCCGAGGAAGAAGGGTAAAGGGCAAAGCAATTGGTTATTTCTAAAAAAAATGACAATTTATATACTTTTTAACCTCAAATGCTCATCTTGTCTAGCTTTGTACTGTGTGTATTCTGGTTCAAAGCAGTTAGGGTAGGCTGAAAAACTCAACCAAACCAACTTAAAAATCAGCCTGCATTGCTGCAAAGATCATCAAATGCCCTTTATCCAAAAAAAGGTAAAACATCGATGTAGGGTGATTTTCATTTTGGAGGAGAAAATGAGATGGGTGTATGAATGTATGAGTTTTTTAACATACCCTAACTGTCTTGAACCGGAATACACAGTTCACGCACAGTTCATGCAGAGCTAAACAAGATATACATTTGAGGTTAAAATGTATATAAATTGTAATTATTATTTTATTTTTATTTTCTATTTTTTTAGAAAATAACAGATTGTTTCACTAGATAAGACCCTTCTTCCTCGACTGGGATCATTTAGAGCCCTTTGAAGATGTTTTTAAACTGCATTTTAGAAGTTCAAACTCACAGGCACCATAGAAGTCCGCTATATGTAGAGAAATCCTGAAATGTTTTCCTCAAAAAACATAATTTACAACTGAAGAAAGAAAGACATGAACATCTTGGATGACAAGGGAGTGAGCAAATTATCTGTAAATTATTGTTCTGGAAGTGAACTTCTCCTTTAAGCCAGAGATGTATTCATAGTGTGTTGAGACAGTTGTTAAACTTCATTATAGCAGAGTTTCATTGGATTTCCTGTGTGTTTTGATTCAATTTAAGTAATATAAAATCAGATCACTATATTTATTTTGTTAATAATTTCTGTGCTTTGGATGAGAACTGAAGCCCTTAAGGTCAATCTCAAAGTCTACATCAGCGTGTTTCTAAAACCAGGGTTAATATTGTTGATAAAAACTGAAACCTTACATATGCATGTGGTACTGCTGATGCAGGAGCTAGTGTTCTGATGTAGAATGCCAGCTCCTGCATCGAAAACTGACACAGAAGAGTAGAAATTGTTGAATGTTGTTATTTTTGTTTTCTTTGTGCAAAAAAAAAAAAATGTTGTAGTGTCATAAAATTGTGGCTAAACCACTGATGTCACATGGATTATTTTAAAGATGTCCTTACTACCTTTCTGGGTCTTCAGTTGCACTGATGTCTATGCAGGGTCAGAAACCTCTTGTATTTCATCAAAAATATCTTAATTTGTGTTCTGAAGATAAACAAAGGTCTTATGGGTTTGGAACGACATAAGGATGAGTAATTAATGACAGAATTTTCATTTTTGGGTGAACTATCCTTTTAAACATGTATGTTTTTACAAGTATGAACAATAGAAATAAAAACAATCATAATGCTTGCACTTAATAGTCTCCACTTCACTGGTACTTGCTCAGAGAGCAAATTATTCTGATTCTGATTCCTCTGTTTACAAAATTGAAGCCGAAAGTCAACATTCACAGAGTTCCACTTTCCTCTCGTGTGACATTTGTCTTTCTTTTATCAGCTCTCAGGATGAGTCGCGGGCGTGTCTACTTTTCTCGCCTTTGTGTCGGCAGGTTAGGTTGACTGGCATTTCCCCCTCCCTGGAGTGCAGTTCTATTAATCTGTTTAATATGCCACAGAAAGGAGCAAAGTAATGGAACAGCCGAGCGTAAAAGCTGCCTGCTAGCTGTGATAGCTGGAGGTCAAGGCTGAGGAATTTCTTGCCTTGAAAAATAGCAGCTGAACATCTTCAAAAGGATGTATCTATCTGTCTATCTGGCTGTCTATCTATCTATCTATCTATCTATCTATCTATCTATCTATCTATCTATCTATCTATCTCCTTTTAGCGCTCATGCTCACCCACCCTCCTTTCAGTCTATGTAGTAAATGAGGCAACTCCATTGCACAAATGAAAATTCTGCATAAATTCTGTATGACAGTGTTTTAGTTCATTACAGATCGTGAGTTATTAGCTAATTTGTTCATTAAAAGTGTAGGGCAAATTAACTGAGCTGGTGTGCTATGACTGGACTAAATGTGGAGCTTAACTGAGGAGTACAATTGCATTAGGGCTTAAAAAGGTTATATTTTAAAGTTATTATAAAATATTTTACCTATTTTCATATTTAAATGTTTAACTCGACAACTGAAAGTATTGTTCAACTGAGTTTTTTTCCAAGAAGTGAATACTTTGTGGAAGATTTTGTATTAGTCACTTTCAATCTGGTTTAAGGATCCATTTGTAACAAAATACAAAGTCATCGGGATTCATCCATTTTCTTTCCATTGCTTTCATCCTCATTTTTTCTCTAATGTGCCTAGAGGGATACCGCGCTGTAGTTAGTCAGTGTGCCAAATTACAGACAGACATATAAATAAATACTGCCTGGATTAATGCTTATTTGGATAGCGGTAGTCTTCTGTAAATGTTTAAATGTATTAATATGTAATTATATGGATTATATTTAAGTATCTAAGTGTTTCTTTAGTGTGGTTATATGATACATTTTTCCTTGTTATGTGAGGAAATTGGTGCAAATTCTCATTATTGTATTGTGCTCTTTATTGACTTTAGAATTTTTTATTTTTTTTTACGGCTGACGTTGACCAACACTCAGTCATTTGTTTTATTAAACAATTAGTACTACTTAAATTTAATTGAAAACCAAGGAAGACATCAGATAAGCTCTGTCATTCAATTTGGCTTCTGGTCAAAGTGTCATACAAAAGATGATGAAGAACACCAGACTGTAAACTTGTGTGTGTGAATGCTTATGTGTGTGTATGACGATAATGCGGCATGACACATCTGAAATGAGACTGTGGTTGCTATGGCACAGAGCCAGGAGGAGACAGACTGTGCCGTAAATGTTTTGCATTTACATCATGTACTTGCTCACGGCCAGTTTCTATATGATATTCCCAGTACAGGATCCTTGCAAACCTCATTTCCCTACCTGTGAACATACTAAATTGCCCCTTTCTCAAAAATCTCTGCATGTAAGAGGGAGACAAGCCTTTGTGATCCATAGTAAATACATCATCTAATTTATAGAATATTTTAGACACATTACATGAGTTCAAATATGTATTGTATGTGTCTGTAACCATAAACCCATCAAATCATTGAGGGAATATACAGGTGGACCATTCTTGCTGAATGTTTGACAAATCAATGACAGACATCATCAATTGTCATAACAGAGACTCAGACTGGCGCGCAGTTTTGCCTTCCAAATAATCAAGTGATTTACACAAATGATTCCAGAACCAGTGGCAGAGCCAGGGATTTTTCATAGGGGGTGGTCAGGCAGGGGCCAGCAGTTGGCACATTTAATTTCATTATACAAGCAAACATGGCACCATAAAATACTTTTTTAAAAGTACTGTTGGTGCCTAAATCACAATAATGTATAATGTGCAATTGCTACAATACTTTAATTTTAATTATTAGGGGTGAATTGCCCTAATGTGGGACACCTAAGGTCTATTGTTTGTAAAACATAAATGCCAGTTAACGAAGCTGGTGTGTTTTAAAACTGTATTGGGTGTGGATTTAATTTTTTGGCTACACATTAGGGCAATTCACCCTAATTTAAGTTCGCATTAAATGTTTAGTCATAATTCACCCTCATGTTTTTCAAAACTACGATCAAATAAAACTTTTGAATTCTGGTTTCGAGGTTTCAAAACTTCATATCTCCTACTGCTGAAAAAAAAAAAGTTATTTAAAGACCAGAAAATCATGTCAATCATGTAGGGTACTGAAATGCATTTTATTTTAAGGGCAAACAACAAAACTTCAACAATCTTACAAGCCTACATCCTAAACATTTCCTAAAGCTCTAGATAACGTGACAATAATTCTTCTAAACATCTAACATTAACTTACTGCTTCCTAACTTCTGTTTACACGATGATATTGATACAACTGCGCTGAAAAGATGCTTGTCTTTAAACAAGCTTCAAGAATGGTTTAAGCTGGTGGTTTTCCAGCCTGAAAGTGGCCAAAACCCCTGTAAAACCAGCCTGCTAACTAGCAATGACCAGCTAAAACCAGCCAACCAGCCTAGGCTGGTTTTAGCTATTTTTTTTAGCAGGGAAATAAAAATAGTTTTTTTTTTTGTTTGTTTGTTTGTTTGTTTGTTTTTTTTTAGATTTATAACTCACCTGATAGGATGTTGTGCTCAAACTCCTGGAGTTGATATCCAGGCACCAATGTTTGCACTGCAGCGCTATATTCCTCATCTCCCACTTTTTACAAAAGCTGGAAAACCGTGCTATTTTTGGAAATCAGTTCCGGTGAGTGTCGCGAGAGTTTCGCGGTCAAAACATTATCGTATAGTTGGTATAGACATGATCAAGGTTCTCCTAGATCATGAAAAATTAGAATATTTGAAAAATTATTTTCGTCTCTTAAAAATGCAATTACCAGTGGGGAAGTGGCACTCAAATAAGGGGGGTGGCCAGGGGGTGTGGCTCCACCACTGTCCAGAACTAACTTTACTTTTCTGAATTTCTTTGTATTGCTCTTTACTGGTGTCAGTTATTTTAGAGATAATTACCTCAAATTCACACAGGTGTCCAGAAGTGTAAGATGTAGCTCATCACATTAACTATGAACTTAATCCACTTATGTTTGACAGAGAAAGACTACATCCGTATACATGGTTGTAGGTATTATATTTGATTTTCTTTGCAACCATTAAAAAAAAAAACTATTCGCTATTACATAATAACCAGAGAATTTCTCTCTCTCTCTCTCTCTCTCTCTTACACACACACACACACACAAACAAACCAAAACAAAAATCTAATACTCAGAAGTAACCACTGTAGCTCGAAAGAAGATTACAACTATAATTTTGCAGGGTTACAGCTGTCTGTCAGAAATTAGTAGGAAGTGTAGAGGCTCTTGCTTTGAATGACTGTGGCCGCAGGACATCACTGGTTTCTCACACTGTTTTGGTGTGATTTTGTCCACTCTTCTTCATAGTTTGATAACTGTGTGTTTCTTAGCCATAACTTTGTCATCAAGTCGGGTTTAGGTTAGGATTCTGGTCCGGCCATTTAATTATTTCAGTGTTCTTAGCTTCAAGGAACTGCTTTTGCCTGTTTTGCAGTGTGACGGGGCATTGTCTTGCATGGTATGAGGGATGTTTTCTACAGCAGGAGTTGGGCCTGTCACTGCAGATTGCTTGTTTAGTCCAACTTCTCTTAAATGTACTAAAACATTTTTTTCCTTGGTCAGCACTGAACTAGCAAGCAATTCCAGCTGATTCTGCAATATCTTGTATTCTTGTGCATTTGTCTTACGTGGATGACCAGCTTTTTTGGGGGGACTTGAATGAACTAGTGTCATTATAAAACTGCAATATTTAAGAAATCACAGATTTAGAAATAGGGAAATAATGGGCAATATAAGAGCACATGGCTTGGAGATGATACAGATCAGTTGGGTGCATATAGGTTTGGGCTCCATAAATGAAGACAGAGTATGATGATCGGTTTCTCTGTAGTTCTGATATTAACATTTTAAAATCAGTAGAGTTTGGTTACAGCTGGAATAAACTTAACTAACTTGCCAACTGTCGCACTTGGAGAGATGAGGACACAGGTAAGTATATTTCTCACAGTCTTATTATTTTAACTTAAATGGAACTTCCAAACGAGGCAGAAGAAACAAGGTGAGTACAAAGGTGGAAGTTCAGTCATCAATATCTTGGAATAATGTTCATCAAAGTACTTCCTTTCTGTTGCAGGTAGATCAGGTCTGAGAGGTTGAGGGGCACACGGATGGGAGAAAAACCGGAGGAAACTTCGACGAGGTAAGTGACCTTGAGATCTGGCAGAGAGTGACAGGCGTGCTGGGTTTTTATGTGTGCAGGTAAGTGGAGTCAGGTGAGTATGATCAGTAGTCCGGTGATTTTGAGCGTGTGCTGGTAGGCGTGACCAACTTCGCAAATGATTACAAAGAATGGTTAACTTCTTTTGCTATTGTTGAAAGTGTCATCCCTTGGGCCTTCATCTGGACAGCCTCCTGTCACAAGGTTTCAGTCACCTTAGAGCAGCCCGCCATCTTACAATCTTAGTGAAAATTGGAAGAATGTTGCCAGTTAAATAGAGTTTGTCGTATAATTAAGGAAATTAGTATCAGGTGCAGATTACCACCAATAAATTGGAGGTATCTGTATGTTCTCTAATTTTGATCAAATATTTTCAAATATCTCATATGTTTTTATTCTGTGCTTCAGAATAATTAATGAAATATGCTTAAAAACTGCCCTTCTACTTCTGTTATGATAACTTCAAATAGGACTAAGCAGTAACCTTGAAATTTAGGAAACGGTAGGTTATCTCTAATTATTTTGATCTCCACTGTTTACAGTGCTTTATAGAATATTAACAATGGTTTCGAAGCAGCTTTAAAGTAATTAACAGTATATATCAATATATAAAGCCAATTCAATTTCAGCTATAAAGAAGCTCTATAGAAGACAATAATGTCATTATTTAACTTGCTCAATGTTGATTCAGTTTAGTTCAATAACTATGTTCAGTAATAAATAAATGAGCTCAAACCAATTAAAATGAAGGAACAAATTAGTACAACATGGGATTTAACTAAAACAAGGCAACAAATTAAAACAAATGTGAGAATTAATTCTTAATTTGTGGCCACAATATCTATTTTTCCCCACATCAAGTGTGGGCCTCCATGGGTATGTATATATAATAGTTATCTGTGTTGAAGGAAGTAGAAGGCCATCTGGGTAATTTTCGCCTGCTGTTTTTCCAATACCATGACTCTCTAAACTTCTTTTAAATAAGCAATTACTCTGTGACTGCTAAAAAAGTATGTTCTATATAGTATGAACCTGTGTAGTGTGACTGATAATGTTAACTTGTAAATGTAATGTATTGTCCATTGTCAAATCCACAAATTCATAAGTATCCACTGTATGCCCACTTAAAAATCCTCTGTGTGCTTTTGGATATACTGTTTTTTTTTTTTTTCCCCACATACTGCTTTTCACCTACTATGTAGCAGGGAAGTATACGATTTTGAATGCAGCCTATGTATTCAGACATAGTACTCATTTGGCATAATATAAATTGAAATAATAATAAGACACTACCATACCTCCAGTGATACAATAATATGTTGATTTCTTCACTTTAACCTTATCACTGTGTCTTAAGTTATTTGAGTGCTAGTGGTTCTCAGTAAGTAATGCATGCACATTCATGAGATAAAAGGTACTGATGATTACAGACCTTCATTGCTGGTGGGAATAGGAAACACAAGAGAAAACACAGCGGTCTTGTTCCCTGACACTTGCTGGCAAGGAAGAATGTGCATCTATGGTTATCTGCATCCACCCTATCTCTCCATCCACCCACATCTGTCTCTGTGGCCTGTCCTCCTGATCTGTCTTCTAACGGCATAAATCACGCTTCCACTATGATAGATCCTTTCTCGGCTGTGCAGGAGACAGGTGTCGCCAGTTATTGATTTCACTCAAGCCCTTTACCAGCACACCAAATCATTACAGAAACACCTGATCTCAGATTCATAGCATGCGTAATGAAGTATGCTTTAACCTTCCTAAATGTTGATGCATGGGAAGGGACATAATGGCCAATATAAGAGCACATGGCTTGGAGATGATACAGATCAATTTGGTGCATATAGGTTTGTTTGGACTTCATAAATGAGGACAAAGTATGATGATCAGTTTCTCTGTAGTTCTGAAATTAACATTTTAAAATGAGTAGAGTTTGGTTATGGTTGGAATAAACTTGACTAACTTGCCAGCTTCGCAAATGGTTTCAAAGAAAAACTGAGTATTATTCAGTAAATGACTAAGGTGGATCATAGGCAACACTACTAGTCATTCCAAACACAACAAACTGATGCTAAAACAAGTTGATAGAAGATCCATGGCAATTTTAAAAACTCAAAATACTAGATTTTGTTTTCATTTTTGAAACAATTTGGTAAGGGACCTACACAAAAATGAAGAAGTCAGGATAGAGGCAAACACTTTTCTATATACAGTGCTTTTCACAGCACTGTATTTATTATCCATCAGCTCAGCAATCAATATTAAGTGCCACATTTATACACTATTGCCAGTTTGAACTGTTGTTGCTCTATTTGGCCAACAAAAATAGTTCCAAACAAAGTAGAACAGTTAGTGAGTCAATGATTCAATAATTGCCCTTATAAACAAGGTTGTCAAATGTCACAAAAACACTTCTGTACTGGCCAATAAAACTAGCCCACCTAAACTAGAACTTAACCTGAATATCAAAACTGAAAATGTGCCACTTGCATACATAAAATATATATTTAACAGTCACTTTTATGCATTATAAACAATTTCTACTTGAAAATCACTATGTAGTAGTAATCATAAACCCAGTCTGCTTTCATAAATAAGACCACAGGAGCTCAAAGTCTCCCTACCAGTGAGACTTTGATTCTAAAATCTTGAGATTTAAAAAAAGCAACTCTGCTTGTAAAAAATAAAACATGAGTAAAAATGCCCCTGTAAATAAATTGTAATATAATTTGATATTTATATTGCATAAGTGCACAGGTATTGGAATAAATAAATGTGTAAGTAATTAACAGATTTGTTTGGTTGAGCACTTGCCCCCAAAATGTGTTCATAGCCCTAAATTTGATGGTTGACTCAGGACAGTTATTAGTTTACATTAATTAATCTAGTTTTGTAATCATAACTGTTGCATTCTATATTCAAAGTTGTCGAGATATACCTCCGTGTTCACTTGTAGTGTGTTGATAATTCTATCATTTTAAATGTGAACTGGTGACTGGAGAGAGACAGAAAGCACTAGACAGGTCCAATTACTCTGCCCCCTGCCATTAGCATCCCGTGATACTGTACAGAGGTGCCAAGAACTAATAGAGGGGCTGCTGGCCTCCCCTTTCACCCAATTATGGGCCACATTGGCCGCCAGTGTCACCACAGCCACTGCTGCGAGACAAGACTGTGTGAGATGAGTAACAGTCTGAGAGGTCAAGCTGTGGTGGGGAAGGTTGCCAATAGACTTTAATCTTCTGTGGTGTTTCTGCTCATTTAAACACTTGATATATTTGAAAGTTGTAGCTTTTTTACTGCTTGGCCTGTTAACGACAGCCCATTTCAATAGTTACATTTTAGAAATATAGATTGCTAAAGTGTTGTTTTACTAATTACTATTATTTTATCCAATTGCAGTATCAGATGACGCACTAACTAAATTTAGCCACAGTTTTTTAGCAAAGAATTTCAGTAGTTTTGTAGCTTCTAAAGAGAAGAGTTCAACTTCTATGTCAATTTCATCTCCTTAATTAATTCTAAATAGCTTCTGAAAAAGTCCTACAGTTGAAGACAAAATTATTAGTCCCTTATAAAATATTTCATTATTTTTCAAATAACTCCCAAGTGTTGTTTAACAGAAAGATGATTTTATCAACACAGCATTTTTCTAAATTCAGGAAGCTTTTAGGGTTTGTAATACAAATAGAAATAAATATATAACCAAGAATTAAAAAAAAAAAAAAAAAAGTCTACTGGTCAAAATTATTAGCCCTCTGATGTTAATAGTCAATAGTGTATCCCTTTTGCTTGATAACAGACTTTAGTTGTTTTCTGTAGTTTTCAACAAGTTTTAAGCATGTCTCCTGAGGAATGACAGCCCATTCTTCCTTAGCAAATCTCTCAAGCTCCTTGAGATTTGTTGGTCTTCTGGCACAAACTCTGGACTTCAGTGTGCCCTACAGATTTTCTATTGGATTCTGGGCTTTGTGCAGTCAAGTACACTCACTTTGCTCATTTGGAGGTATTTCTTCACCAGAAGTGAGGTATGCTTTGGGTCGTGATCTTGCTGGAAGACAAACTTTCGACCCAAACTAAGTTTTCTTGCAGACTGTCTGAGACTGTCTTTCAAAATCTTCTTATAGTCTTCCTTTTTCATGTTTCCTTCAACCCTGATGAGATTCCCAGTTCCAAACACACTGAAACATCCCCACAGCATTATACTCCCACCACCATGTTTCACTGTGGGAACGGTGTTCTTGGGGTTGAATGCCACTCCCTTCTTTCTCCAAACATAGGCAAAATCTCTACGGCCAAAAAGCTCTAGTTTTGTCTCATCTGACCAAAGGACACATTTCCAGTATGCATCACATTCCCCTAGGTTGTCCTTAGCAAACTTCATTCTAACTTGGAGGTGACTCTTCTTCAGAAGTCTTTCTTGGTCGGCAACCTCGCAGTTCATTTCTGTGCAGGGCTCTTCACTGAGACATCAATTCCAGACTTGGCTAGGTCATGTCTTGGCAGTTGTTCTTGGGTCTTTAGAAACCTCTCTCACTAGTTTTCTTTCCAAAGTTTTTGAAATCTTTCGCTTCCTGCCTCTGCCCGTATTGTGTTGGTCTCTTTAAACTACTTCTTATTTCTTTTTTAATTCTTTTATTCAAGCAACTATAAGAAATCAGACTTTCTCTAGAAGAAAATAATAGGAAATAATGTGAAAACATTCTCTTGCTCTGTTAAACATAACTCGGGAAACATTCAAAAAAATCAAATAAAATTTCACAGGGGGGCTAATAATTTATCTTTTTCCAAAAAAAAAAAAATTATGTATGCCAATTGTATAATATTAAAGGAAGGCACACATTTCTAGTACTTGTGCAGTTAATTCTCATAATGTATTTTCAGAAAGTTTTGGAATATTTGTCCTTTCCCCAAATTTGTCACTACAGAAACACAGTAATAATAATTTAATTAAAAGGGTTATATATATGAAGAGTTCAGATGCAAAAATGCAAAACCAGCAAAAATGAGTGAATGCTCTCAAGACATTATACATCCATCAAATACTTTTACTTCAAACTCGCTAAAATCCCACCCTTAGCCTAGTCAGAAGTATTAGTACTTACATAGAAACCTATACATCGGAGCCTGATAAAAATGCATTTTTTAAAGAAAGATGTCAGATGGATTTAGAGGCTTTTGCATCTGAACTCTTCATATATTGTCAATATTTAAATAATCAGTGTTTGCTACTAATTACTCTCTCCACCTCCACCAGCTCCAGCTGTCTATATCTGCTACAGTATTTATATATGAACTGAACTGAAAGTATTATTTAATAAACACACCCATAATAATCAGAGATTTATGACGTTACTAGTTGCTGTTTTTGGATACCATTTGAGGTTCTATTATGTAACCACATCGACTCATACTTTTGGGTCACTGGTGCTCCTGTACGATGCCAGGAGGCTTTACTATGAGTGATGCTTCCTCTCACGGCTCACTGTAACAAATGGAGTGTCATCTTGCGCCGTGGTAAAGCCTGACCCGTGTATTGATTAACCCTCATCATCCAATTTCTCCCTCAGCCTTGATTTATGGGCGACCGCTGTTTTTACATTAGCCGTCAAATCTGTCTTTTCAGGTTACGGCGAACAGGCTAATGGCTTGCTGTCTTTCTCTCCTTGAGTCCAGTTCAAAATCCCTTGCCCTTTAAATGTTTTTAATAAAACATCACTGATTACACAGTTTCTTATTCCTTGCAGTGCCTCTGTGCGATGAAGTATTCCTCCCAAAAATCTGAAGAATAAATTAATATTTTTAAATGTTTCCTAACGTCCCCGTTAAGTTATTTATAAAACATTTTGTGAATGTTACAAACAAATTGTTTCAGAAAATTTTTCAGAATGCAGTATAGTAGATATAGGTTAAAGTGTGATAGACGAGCTGTGTTTGTTGATTGACTATTGTATTCAAAAGCATAATCAATGGAAAAGGTCTAGCAAAATAAGACTTCTGTCTTTCATTCACATGTCTGAATGGAAAATCTACATCTACTGCATTAAAAATAACTTATGTGCGATGTGTTGTGACTAGCAACATCTCACTGACCTCTGCATGTTCTTCACGCATAGCTGCAACACACCTGTCATCTGGACAAAGATCTGGTGAGTTTATCAGAAAATATGTCCGTTCTTCACGGCAAAGGCCACACACGAAGCTAGAGAGTTATGAGTGCTTGCATGAGATGAATGTGGGGGTCAGGAATATTAATGGAGGGGCTATGCTTCATTGTGTTCAGTGAAAATAATTCAAAAACGTGTTTTCTTCCATATATGCATTGTGGTAAGATAGCTTGGATGGTGGCTAACTGGCAGCAAAAAAAAAACAATAACAAAAAAAAAAAAAAACAGCAAAACTCAAAAAAATCCAAGGAAAAAATTATGTAGTCTTAATGACAAAAGTTCACAATGTCGACGAATGGTATACAACAAAAAAAAACTCCATCATGAAGTAAGGAAATGAATAAGGAAATGGGAAAATAACAAGTCAAATGTAACAAAGAAACATTACATATTTACATCTCAAAACGGGAACAAGACGTTGGCTACCATTCCAGCAAACATTGTCTATTATCTCCCCCTGAACAAACATTTCACAGGTCTTTTATAGTTTAAACTCCTCCTACAAATTCAAACTAACCAATCAGGAAATTTAAATCCAAACATCTTTGTCTGACCAACTACTCCCCCTTCATGTTGGCATATAACCGGTTCCTATTCGCTGGTAACTGGTAAGACAAAACATGAACATTAATGCACAAACATCTTTACACAACTGTGTCTTTAAATGGATCACTCCAGTAACTGTCACCTTGAAATGTGCACCTTTCATGAGACAGTTACTTGGGCTAAAATCACAAAATAAAGATCTTTTCCAACATTATATATTATATTTGTGTTCTTTCACCCTAAAGCTAAATGCTACATCACATGTATATTTTATTTCATATACATCCAAGCTGGTCTTAGTCAAATGCATGTTGTTAGTTACTCAACAGTAACTCACATTCTCATAACATTTACTATCTACTACGCTTCCCATGTGAAACTACAATTACAACATTGTAATTGATGTCATTGTTTTGTGTATAACAGTATTAGTAAGGGGTATTCTCTATGGTGATTAGGTGTTAAATAAATGATAGGATTCTGGGTGGGTGGTTGAAGGGCTGCCAACATGAGAAGATGACTCCTGTCTAGAGCTAGAGAAGACTTGCCAGCATTTGGCAGCCATGATCCATTAACCATAAATCCCCTCTCCCTTTATAGCCCAACCTATTGTCTCAAAGCTCCATTAACCCCAACCAGCCTCTTAACTAATAAACACTGTTGTTGTCATAAAGCCAGGCCTCTAAGGGCCTATCTACATGTTTCTTTTTAGGTCTCTAGTTAGTTAAAGACAATATACAGCCAACTGCTCATACACAATTTCAAAATGGTATATATATATATATTTTCATATTCATTTTTTTTTATTATTCATTATCAGTCTCTTTTGTAAGTTCTCTTAAAGAAAGCTAGCTCTGTGCCAAAACAGCTGGATAGCAGAATACGGTAGAACTTTATTGTAAGGTGTCCTTGTTACAAGTAACATGTACTTGCTATTATTATAACAATCAATTATGCATAATTACATGCAAGTAACCCTAAACCGACCCCTAATCCTAACCTTTACCATATAGCAAGTGCATGTAGTTAATTAATATTACTCAGTACTTAAATGTTTATTACACTGTAACAATGACACCTTAAAATAAATTGTAACCCAAAATATTTATTTAGGATACATTTACATTATATTCAACATCAAAAAGTGTCAATATAACGTGTGTCGTATTTTAGGTGTATTAGAGTTGCACATTATTAGCTTAGCAACATGCTAAATGCAAAATGCTTTTGGAATTCATAGCGTGCTGAAGGGGTTTTGCATTTTTGTAGGCCAAAGTGGCGAGCGGTGACTTTTTTTATCGGGTATGCTGAGTGCTGAGTCCCAGCCCCCAACCAGCTTTTAGGACAAACTTAACGAGGAAAACACTGTGGCATGTGTCGATTTAAAAGTATGCACATTTCCTACCTTATTTGTGAATAAATCTCATCTCCAATCTTTCTTGTATCGTTTCAGGTTTATCTATAGTTATTTTAATGCTAGAAAAACATAGCTGCTTTTCCAAATAAAAACCGCAAAACAACGTTTACACATATTCTTTTATGATACGTAATATTAAGAGGGTGGGGAGGTGGGGGATTCCCCGTTCTATATTTCTGCTTCGACTGAATTATTTTATTATTATTATTAATCACCAGTGAATATAACTCCTACCCAGGTGATACTACGACCATGCAAAATGCAAATAATAATAATAATATATTTAACATATTTATTGCCAAGTAAGTTGCAAACAACAATAAAATAAAATAAAAAAATCTGATTTTATTATTTCCTCTTTTCCCCCTATTTGTTAATAATAATAATAATAATTGTTCAATAATAATAATAATAATAATAAAATAAATAAATAAATAAAAACTTTTTTTATACTTTTATATATTATACATCTTCAACACGGTCTATATGTTTTCAGTGGACTTTCAAATTTTGAATTGCTTGAGAAATTATGAAAATATACAGTTAAGATGTTTTTTAATTTGATTTAGTCGAGTCAGTTGTGCATCAAACAAAATGTGATTTTCGGCAATCGAAATCTGGCAGCAACAGTGCATTTTTCCGCTTGGGCGAGCGCTTCGCGGACAGCTTACCTCGCCAATGAAATCACGCGCATATTCAGCGAAAGTAGTGAACGCGCATGAATCCTGAGGAGTCATTGCAATAGAGCGGAGGCTAGTAAGCTGCGGAGAATCCGCTTGCCCGGAAGCTTACGCATGTGACATTTACAGAGAATTGCCGTTGTTTGGCAAATAAATAATTTGACGTACTTATTCCCAACTCTTTATTACACTTTAAGTTACATCACAAACACAAGGGATCAACTGACAACCATGTTTATATTAATTAACCCTTGAACGCATTCTCTCAGACGGCCTGGGTATGCGGAGCATTAGCAGCTTATATGGACGGAACGCCACTGTTGTATTGGAGTATTTGAGTTTATTTAACTGTTTTTTTGGTTAAATGCCTGAAATATGATCTGCGGTAGCTCAATATTGTTTTTGGTTTCATTCACTTACATAAAATAAACACTTTGTGATTTTTAAAGATTTTGTTTGTCTTGGTTGCTAACAAGTGGGTTCATCAAAGAGGGTCTTCATCAGACTGAACAGGAAAACGAATCTACTCACTAGTCTGCTTTTACAGCCTCTTTTTCAAAAATTATAAATGAAACTTTCAGGGAAAATGTTTAGTAAATACAGTCACAAATTAGATGTACAAAACGAGGATTTGTAAAGAAAATCTAAGAGGAGACTGGTTTTCCAGACTGGTATTTCATGTACGACCAGTTGGTGCAAGCGAGATTAAAGTGATTATTACATTTTAAATATGTTTTTTTTTTTTATGTTTATTTTTTTTTACAAAAATGCATCAATTCACTACAAGGAGTCCTTTATTCATCCCCCGGAGCCGTGTGAGGCACTTTTTTATTATAGATGAATGAACTTTATTTGACTTGTTTTGGACTGATGAAGAGAAACACCCACCCATGCAATTCTAAAGCTTGGAAATGGCAGGATAAATTTTAATCTAACTCCGAATGGATTCGTCTGAAAGAAGGAAGTCATATTCACCTAGGACGCCTGGAGGGTAAGTATGGGCAAATCTGGAAGTGTATCTTTTATGATGACTTTGACTGAAATTCTTAATCATCCATTTACCACTGAATTTTAGGGTAATAAAGTGTAATATGTTTGTGTATTGTAATACTGAGTGATGTTGGGCAGTGTGTCAAAGGGGGGCCCCTGATGTGTCCTCAGAACAGCCCTCCATCAGAGAGCTCCTAGGAATAGAGTGATAATCGAGCTGAGAGTCTCTCAGAGCTCTGCTCAGTTTGAGTGCAATCATCCACGTGTAATTGCCATAATTGTGGTAACTTTGTATCAGGTTGAGTGGCATCATCATGTCAATGAGACAGTGTCTATACTGGAGAGCCCTTTCTGTTAATTTGCCTGAATTGATTTTAGTAGCTGATGAGAGTGATGTTGATATACTATGCATAGAGTTATACACATTCACAACAGCTTTACATGGACATCACATATAAATCACAATTAAAATTAGACAAAAATGTAACATCAGAAACTATATATATATATATATATATATATTTAGTTTCTGATGTTACATTTTTGTCTAATTTTAATTTAGACGCTAAAATCTGCTCTGTCCTGTTATCTACAGTAACATGTGATGACAAAGTACATGGCAGGTGAAATCATATTTCTTACCAGTCATGAATCTGTATTTTGTCTTATTTTAGAAAAAAGAAATGTAGTAGTCAGCTTTTGTGTCTGTGTCTAGTTTTACTTATGTCAGTAACATCAGTGATGTTTAAACTATTCTTACTATTTGACTTAAACCATGAAATATGGCAGTACTTGATATTTTTGGAGAGTTTCATAAATTTGTGTTCTGTATGTTTATGCAAATTATACTTGAGTAAGTAATAAAGGGATGTTACTTTGATTAAAAGACTAACAGATGAACTGCAAAACGTTTTATTTCACATTTCACCCAAAAATGGCTAAATAATTAAGATTTATATTTTAATTGCATACAATTTGGATTACAGTTAAACATTATCTGGTATGTTAATAAATTATTTATATGATATGAATGCGTATTTATCACTCATACATAAAAATAATAATATGTATAATACTAATAAAAAGAACTACAATAATACACAATTACCAGGCTTTTATATCAATCAATAAAATAAATGTATCACACAGTCAACCCAAAATTAATTGACACCTTCAACATTTCTCACATTTTCACAGTTTATTTGCTTGCCTTGATAATGTCACATAACTTTGATAGAAAGGTATGTAATGGATTACAATCAACCAAAAATTCAGACTGTTGACAATATTTACACAACTATCAATACTTTGTTGACCAATTACCAGGCAATGCTTAATTTTGTTCAGTCTGTGGTGTAAAAGGTCGCATTAGCAATTAAAGAAAAAACACTTAAGCAAAACATGGTCAGGTCAAAGTGTCTGAATAATTTTTGGTCCCAAACTTCACTGCATGAATAATTTTGGGGTATATTATGTCATAGTTTACTTTATTTTGCTATCCTCACTTACATAAATGAACTATAATGTTCTGCACCCACTAGTAAAAAATATAAAAAAATATATCTGGTGTCTAAATGATTTGCATGTAAACCAATCTATAAATTTTAACATTTTATCTATACATTTTAACCAACTGAATCATATTTAAATCATGTTCATTACTTTTTAACTGATTTTACTTTTTGAGTTATGTTGTTTGTAAAGAATTTCAGTAAAGACATTCTGAAAATATATACTGTGTATATATATATATATATATATACCCCCCAAGTGTTCTATAAATGAAGATAAGATTTTCTAGATGAAAAGCAAAATAAAACACAATCCTTTCTTAAGCACCACCAAATAAACATAACATAAGAACGCTAACAAGTAAGCAAACATCTGCAAATTGCCCGCTGCTGAAATACAGAGCAGACTAAAGAGCTGTTTTCCTTTAGCAAATGGAGAGGTGATTATGGTAGATTGCTGTATTTCTCCACGCTTCCTCTTCACCTGTACCTTCAGAACCATGTGACTGTGTTGAAAAAGCCTCCTTTAGACAAATGAGTGTTTACACTGTCATGTCCCACCACTAACATGTCATAAAGTCCCATCAGAGCCAATTATACCTCATATTGATTCAGACACGTTCTAAACAGTACAGACATCACCCGTTGGCGGTCATTAAAGCTGTTCAACAGTGAGCGTTTTTTTGAATTGCCCTCACCTAGGTGGTGCTCGCTGTGAGTCCCATATACCATAATGTGTCCCCAATTTGAAAAGGCAAAACGCGTAAAATGTAATACAGCAATTTCTCTACGCAACAAAAGCCATACAAATTCAGTGTGTGAACAAAGGAGACAGCAACAAAACAGTCATTCTTGTCAAAAGGATTAAAGTAGGGCGATATTTGCCCTGTCTGCTATAAATATGACCTGGGAAAACACTGGAAATATGGGCAAAGTAATTTGTGTACAGGGTCAGTTCACTTTGCTGTACAAAACAAAACAGCAAAATTGTTCAAAAAAGATATTTGGTTTTAATTTAGAAACAGTCAGAATGAGAACTATTGAAAATGTGTAAATTCACTAGTGATAAGCTTCTTTTTTCTAATTTAATATGAAATGAGACTTGAGAATGATCAAAAAAGTATCTTGTGCTTCAGTGGTAAAAAGAACAAGTCACATAAAACAACAAATAACAAATAATGGAGGATATTTTTTTTTTTTCCTGTTTTATGTTATACCGTTGTTTTGAAATTTAAATTACAAAATGATCCTGGAGTTTTTCAAAACCCCCAAATGTATTTTTCCATTCCATTTAAATGAGTAAATCTAATGATTTCATAATTTTCTTTCTTTTTTTTTTTTCGATCAGTGAATATCATAGTTTCATATGAATTTCTCCCAACAATTATAATTACAATCAACCAGCCTTGTTAGCAATTATTATATCTTCTCCTGTTGTCACATACAGTTTAATATCCTCACTGAGATTTCCCACAATTCAATTAGCACAACAGATAATGTAGCATATGCTCTGCAGAGGGTAAAACTATTAAAGAGCAGAGCTCCCAGCAGAAGATGTGTTTTCCCAGCATGAGCGTGTCTCGCTGGAGTAGACGGCCCCTGGCACACAGCAAAGAGAGGAGATTCATACACAAACCCTACTTCGTATTCACCGTGTGAAGCGATCCCTCTCTAATAATGGAGAAACAAATAAGCGTGACCGCTCTGATGCATATCACTTCATAATTTAATTACATTTTGATATGGTGCAGTGTGTGTGCTGCAGTGTATGTTTTAACTCTGGCGGGTGATAATTTTACTGAGGCAGTGCCAGTCTAAACGAAGGGAATGCATTAAAAGATGGTGTCTTGATGTCCAGCAATCATTCAATGACTCTTAAAAGTTGATTTAAAACCTTGTGTATATAGAAAGCAAACAAGGTTGTTTTTTTTGTTTTTTTTTATTTATTTATTTTTTTTACCTTTGTTTCTACATTATATTATAATAAAACCTTTTTCTTAGTAGTGTTTATTTTAGAAAGTGATTTTGTGGTGGTGTTGTTGTTGCTGATAATCATATACCTTTATATACGGATTTCATTCCCAGAAAGAAGAAGGTTAAAAAGTATATAGATGTTTTAGATGCACAATCATTTTGCTAGATCAGACTCTTATTCCTGGAATCATGTAGAAACTGCGATTTGTACTTTTTTTGCGATTTTTGGCACTCTACAAAGTACTGCTTCCTTCAATACAGTGTTCTCACCTTATCCATCTCTGCTTTATCTCACAGCCAGAACCTCTCAACAGGTTAGGCTTCCATTAACACCACACTCACAAACACTAACGAGAGAGCAGCGGGTGCTAATTTCCGACCTGCGCTAACGAGGTTGTCTAGTACGAGCTCTGGAGGAGCCCGTGGGGTTGAACTTCTGGTCCCAGATGGCATCCAAAAGTGGGTAAAGGCCATGTGGCTCTTTTTCTTTCAGAGGTTGTATGCTGTGTTCTATTCAAAATCAAATGGGCATGGCATATTTCTAACTGATATATCTCCAGCTTTTGTTGTTGCCTATTCCTTTTGTTCTACTATACTCTGTCCTATTTTATTTTGCCATAGGTTTATTTTGGCTTAAATTTAACATTTCCTGTTTGGCTGACCAGTGGCGGATATTTGAGAGTTTGGGAGACCTGTTTGTAAACATTATTTTTGCCAGTGTCACGGAAATTATCTTTAATTCAATAAATGCCCCTGTAGCATTTACAACTACCTTAACATCACCTCATGGCAATATTTGCATGTCGTTGACGTTCGGAGCCACACTTGCCTGTTACTATGCCAACCACTGTCAGAGTGTCCTTTTTCTCCCCGACCTCGGTGGGGGAAATGGGGGGATGGGTGTAACCTGGCTTCTCCTCTTCAACCCCAGCCTAAGATCTGGATTAACCCCCTACGCCCCATCACAATAGGGGCACATGTCCGCCTATCCACCACAGGCCCATTCAGACCTGCTTTACTCACAGACTAATAAGGATTAGTGTTAATGAGACATAAGGAATTAAGTATGAATGAAGACCTCCTTAAGCAGTCATTCAATGCATTCTGCACCTCCTTATTCTCTTTCTGTCTCCGCTCTGTGTTTGAGCACAAGGTGTAATCCTCTTGAAAATCAAAGGTAGGCGGCTCACATGAATATAGGCTCAGATCCTACGGCGGTATTTTATTCAGCTTTCTGCCATCTGCCTTGTCTCTTTTCACCTACACCCCTCTCAGCTTGCTACTTACACTCACTTCCCTCTTTTACATTTCTTTTTATTGGAGGGTCATTGTTTAATTCCTCCCTCTTGTAACGTATGAAGCTTTTTATATGAATCGGGTGAAAGTGGTGTGAGATGTGAAGCTTTTGAGGATCATTTTTACAGATCGTGTTTATTATGCACAGTCAGAGATCTGATCCTCTTCAAATTCAGCTTCCAAAGGCAAAATAGTTTACTCAGGGAACTACAGGGAAAATACAATGCTAAATGCAAATAATAAGATATGTGATAAAAAAAAATTATTCTGTATTAATTTTGTTGTAGAGATCGTTTGCTATAATATACACTGTTGTTCAAATGTTTGGGATCAGTAAAATGTTTTTTAACCCCTGTCACCCGTCCCCTCAGTGGGACGTCTAAGGTTACTTTACCATTTTACAAATAAATCCTAATTTAATCATGAAAAACTATATGTAGTTGGAAAGGTCTAAGACTCCTAAATAGATATTTTACCATTTTGTTTGTGTTACAAATTATGTAGGAAGAGTAATAGATTAATTTATGAAAAGCCTCAAAAATCTACTTCACAACAGGAGTTCTGACCATTTTAAAATCAGACATTGCATTAACATGGAAAATGAACATCAAAATCATATTACAAAATGTTTTCATTCATGAATTATAAAAAAAATAATAAGTTTGATTACTGCATTTTCATGTCTATGTTAAAAAATTGGAGTGACAGTTAAAGGGTTAAATAATGATCTTATGTTCATTAAGGCTGCATTTACCTGATTAAAAATACAGTGAAAACAGACAATATTCTGAAATATTATTACAGTTGAAAATAATGGTTTTCTATTTTAATATATTTAAAATATTATTTATTTATTTATTTATTTATTTTCAGTGTCCTTCAGAAATCATTCTAATATGCTAAATTAGTACTTTTATTATCAGTGCTGGAAACAGTTGTGCTGATTAATATTTTTTTTTTTTTTGGAACTTGTGATTCTTTTTTCAAGATTGTTTAAAGAATAAAAAGTTAAAAAGAACAGCATTTATTCAAAATAAATGCTATATATATATATATATATATATATATATATTTTTTTTTTTTTTTTAATAAATGTTGTTCTTTTTAATTAAGGAATTTTATATATATATATATATATATATATGTATGTGTGTGTGTGTGTGTGTGTGTGTGTGTGTGTGTGTATATAATTCCTTAATTATAATTGCCCCTTATATATCTTATATATATATCTTACAATTGCCCCTTATATATACCTTATATCTCACAGGTTACATATTAAGCAACACAATTGTTTTCAACATATATAAATCAACATATCAGAATGATTTCTGAAGGGTCATGTGATACTAAAGACTGTGATGCTGAAAATTCAGCTTTGAATTCAGTTTTTTAGGTTAAAAAACATAAAAATCTCACTGATCCCAAACATTTGAATGGCAGTGTAGATATAATCAAATGTTATTCTTGGCTCAAATTTTGTGTCACTTTATAGAAGCTCATTTATTTTAGGTAAATGTTGACATGGACAGGTTGTGTGACAAGCCTGCATTCTCAAAAACCAAAAAAATAAAAAATAAAAAAAAATAAATAAATAAAAAAATAAAAAAAATTATATATTCCACTTAGGTGGAATATATAGTTGGTGCCTACCACATCTTTTGTTAAATTAATTACTGAAATGCATTTTATTACTGAAGTTATTTATTTACAATTATTTTCTGATAGATTAAAAATGTTTTAAGTACAATATGGTTTATTTTTGTACAATAAATTATTGGATTATACAAATACTATTGGATTGCCCCTTGACGGTGTAAAAACGAGTTGGGAAATGCTTTCATAAAGCACAATAAAAGTAGTATATATGCTGTATTGTAAGTGTTTTGAAGAGCGACATAAAAATTTTACCTAAAGTGTCATTTTGTGTTTCAAAGAAGAAAGAAGCTTAAATGGTTTTCAAATTATCTGTAAATTATGGCATAATTAACATTTTTGGTTGAACTGTTAGGTCAAATCAAGTGTTTATGTTGTAAAAATGCTTAATTTCCTCAGCAAGACTTCCTGTATGCTTTCTATGAATGCAATCTGCCTGAGGGCATCCTGTGTGTCTGCCTTTACATTGACCTCTATTCTGCTCTCTGTTTGATACCGCTGCTCATTATGCACCTCTTTCCCTCCTCTCCAATTATTGTCCTCACAAGTCATTTAGTGAGGGGACTTAGACGACTGGGACACTCACTGTGCCATTACCCAGAACTCCCCTTGATCCAGCCCACATGTATAACCCAGCCTAAAAAAACTGGAGAGCAAGTTCAACTTGCACTTTATTGCATTCATTTTGAAAATTAATTTTAAAGTCAATTTATAAATACACTTACAAACATTCTCATTATTATTTGATTGTAGAGAGGAGGTTTGTTTTAGATTGCCAATTAATTTTACATCTATTATTATATAGATACTTAAGTGTGAACTGCATGTAATGTTGTCAGACACTTAACTGCATTTCAAACACAATTAAATGAAAATGTGTTATATTTCAAATTAATATTAAATCCAATTTTCTAAACTATAGAGTACTTGTTACAGGGACAGTTCACCCAAAAAAGAAAATTTTGTAATTGCTCAGAACCTTCAGAACACAAATTGAGATATTCTTGATAT
Organism: Cirrhinus molitorella; assembly: GCA_033026305.1. Lineage (NCBI taxonomy): Eukaryota > Metazoa > Chordata > Actinopteri > Cypriniformes > Cyprinidae > Cirrhinus > Cirrhinus molitorella. The sequence goes on from CM065119.1 coordinate 28,183,993, forward strand.
AAACCGAGAGCTTTCTGATCCTGCATAGACAACAACGCAACTGACACGTTCAAGAACCAGAAATGTAGTAAGGACATCGTTAAAATAGCCCATGTGACATCAGTGGTTAAACCGTAATGTTTTGTACTTATATTTTGCAAAGAGTGGCTCGAAAACCCTATTTAAACTACAGCAAAACAACAACAACAAAAATCTAAGATCCATCATGTTACTAGGATTTAAAGAAATGGAGGAAAATGGAAAAGGCATGTTCTAGGATTAGAGCACAAGGTAAGGTCATGAGGAAAATCATGAAGGACCTCTTCTCCCCTGCATCCAACTTCATTTCCACTTCCATTTTTATCAGGCTCTCTCTGGCCTCTCTCAAGATATGAGATACACGCTCTGACATGAATTAGCCCTAGATAGACTGATATACACATGTCCTTTGGGATTCAGAGGGCCCTTCACAAAATCCACCCTCCCTCCACGCCTCCCGTCCTTTTCAAGAGGCTCTCTAATCCTTGTTCTCCATTTGTTCTCCACCTGTCTGTGGACTATCACCTGTCTTTTGCAGAAAGCCTGTCTGTCTCCTGCAGATATGCTTTGGATTTAACTACCATTCAGTAAGAGAAATCAAATACTGTCTGTATACTGAAATATACCAGCCTACAGATCATACATTACATTACATTCAGAACAGGATTGTAAAATAAAGTGCCACTGAACAAATGACTAGTTTTTAGGAGTTTTTTTCTGTGCAATAGTAATAGTGATAGTTACATGACGCATCACTAATAAAGTAATTGTTAAGCAAAGGTAGATGTTTCGAGCTTTGTACTAAATGTGATTGGCCTTCATGTAAATTGTTACTGCACACTTGTCATTTTCTAGTCACTTTCTAATTCTTATAGAATGTGTGATGTCAGTGTATTGATATTTCATCAAGCCCAGAGACAGTGAGAATCCCTCAGACCATGTGTGTAATATTCCATTACTATGGAGTCCTGCAGCACATAATATCCTATTAATGAACACTCTAAATTCAAAGGCAGACACTCATTTTGTGGGCAGTAACAGATTTAAGCAGAGGAATTGGCCTGTCTTTATAAATACTCAGATGAATGAGACAAACCAGGAACAGACTTGTGCTGTTACTTACATGTGATTTTATATGAGGTTATGGATCAAACAATATCATGTTCTCTATGGGAAAGCACTGTCAGGTCTTTTCTAACTTATGTCTATAGCAAGATCATTTAGCTGTCTTTCTGGGCCTTTCTGAGCAACAGTGATGTGTATTGTTTTTTAAGGGTCATGATGGATTTTAATCATATATGATCTCATTTGTCTGTTGAAATGCATCAAATAGACACAATATTACTTATATATATTACTATATAATATTACTTATATATATAAGTCTGGTTTATTCTAATTAATTGGTCCACTTTGCTCTGTTGCTTTGTTCCAATAACAATTCACTGTTCCCACATACACATGTTAAGTTTCCATGTTTTATTGGGACATGCAATAGACGTAATGATTTTTATACTGTACAAACTGTATTTTTTTATCCCCTTACCCTAAACCTACCCCTTACACGAAACTTAGTTATTTTACATTTTCAAAAAAAAAAAGATAATTCTGCATGATTTATATGCTGTTTTCCTCATGGGGGCCAAGAAATGTCCCCACAAGGACAAAGATTTTGGAAATGGCCATCTTTGTGCATGGGGCCTTTTTTATTCCTATAATGTAGGGTACACACACATACACATCATTACTGTTTTTGATTATGTTAGGCTGAAGATATTTACATATAGTCCACAAGAGAAAAAATAATAGTTGAAATAATAGTTAAAAATTACCCCGTTCAAAAGTTTACATACAGTGCGTTTGATTCTTAAGACTGTTTTTTGTTTTTTTTTAGTGATAGTTGTTCATGAGTCTCATGTTTGTCCTGAACAGTTAATCTGCCTGCTGTTCTTCTGAAAAATCCTCCAGGTCCCACAATTTTTTTTTATTTTTTTTTCCCCTTTTTTTTTTTGTGTATTTGAATGCAAAGGGTTCACAGGGGTTCAAATGCACAGAGATGCCAAAAATAAAAAAGAAATAAATAAAAACAAAGAATTTGTGGGAATGATTTTTCTGAAGAACAGTGGGAACTTTAACTGTTTAAGACAAACAAGGGACTCATAATCAACTATCACTAAACAAAAAAACAAAACAAAACAAAAACAAACAACACAGTATTAAGAATTAAGTGCAACTTTTAAACGGTCATTTTTTATAAATTCAACTATTATTTTCTCTTGTGGACTATATGTGAACATCTTTTATGTCAAAATATCTTATTCAGGTCAGTACTATATAAAAAAATAACATTTTGTATGATCCCTCCTATTTTGGTCAAATAATTAACATTTTGCAGATTCTTCAAGGTGTATGTAAACTTTTGATCTCAACTGTATACTTAGTATTGCTTTCTATTTTGTAAGCATGTGAAATCCAGTTATCGTATTAGATGTCCTTTCAAATAATGACTCAAGAAGGTTCATTAAGAAAATGAAAGGTCAAGTCGAGCGCAGTGCATAGTGTACATTTGGCCATCCAGGTATTCCATACAAAAAAAAATGTGAATACTCTTCATACTATTCATACTGTAAAGATTAAGAGTACAGTGTACAGTTTCAAATATAGCTGACATGCTTTGCAAAACTCTCTCAAAAAAAAAAAAAAAAACAGCTCGAAGGAATGATTGATTCACAAATTAAACGTTACTAATTGTTAATTTCAGAATTAATGTAGATGATTTTAATTCTTCCATTCCTCCTCCAGTTGCTCTTTCTCAGGCTCCCCCTCCTGCTCTTCAGTGCAGCGGTCCTCTGTCCCAAGGGAGAGGCTGTCCTCCTCCTGTGCTGTGTGAATGAGAGAGGATGTCAGTGCTGTTATCTGGGTGATCTCCAGGGTGCAGTATCAGCCCTGAACAGCACTGGCCCAGACACAGTCAGCGCAGCCCTGTCAGCAGCGACACGACTGATACAATCCGTGTTTGGTGAATCAGCTCTTGCTCACTGTTTCTCTCTCTCTTACACACACACACACACACACACACACTCTTACGCACACACAAACACACATATTTTCTCTCGCTCTTGTCAGAAAGCCCACAGGGAGACCCTCAGCCCTACAGCTAATCAATTCAGTGCAAATAGTTTTATTGACATGATAAATGTTACATCTGCATCTCCAGAACAGATTTGGACAAGCTGTGTACCTATAAAGAGAATAACAGAATATACACCTGCACTGATGATATTTGTTTGATACTTAAATAAGAAACTCATGTGTACAGTGCAAGCTTTTACACACTTTCAATTCTGGGTTCAACTGATATTAGAATGGTGAAAAATTAGTTGATTAGTTTAAAAACTTTTGCTAAAAATATTAATAGTATGCCAGTAAGCTGTTCTGAATTCAACATCTGTCTTCATATATACATACATACAGTTGAGGTGCAAAGTTTACATACACCTTGCAGAATCTGCAAAATTTTAATTATTTTACCAAAATGTGAGGGATCATACAAAAAGCATGTTATTTTTTAGTTAATGCTGACCTGAATAAGATATTTCACATAAAAGATGTTTACATCAAGAGAAAATAATAACTGAATTTAGAAAAATGACCCTGTTCAAAAGTTTACATCCCCTTGATTTTTAATACTGACTACTAACTTTTTTCTTCTTTTTTTTTCTTCTTTTGTTTTGTTTTGTTGTCTTGAACAGTTAAACTGCCGCTGTTCTTCAGAAAAATCCTTTGTTTTTGTTTTTTAGCTTTTTTGTGCATTTGAACCCTTTCCAAAAATGACTGATTTTGAGATCCAACTTTTCTCACTGAGGACAACTAAGGGACTCATATGTAACTATTGCAAGTTTCAAATGCTCACTGATGCTCCAGAAGAAAAAAAACGTTGCATTAAGAGCCAGGGGTGTAAACTTTTAAACATGAAGATGAAGATGTGTACATTTTTATTTTGCCGAAATATCATATAATACATATAGTATTCATATATACCTTAATATGTGCACCATTATAACAATGTTATCTACTGAGTAACTATTACTTATATTTCTGAAAAGTAAATGTTTAAAAACAGGAAAAGGACTTATGGCAGTTTAATATAAAGGCAAAAACAGCATTTACTTTCCTTTTTTCCTAGTGCTTTGTAGGCTACTGTTTGAACACAGTATCACATGGATAGGAATATGCACATGGAAATGATATAAAGACGAGGTTATGCATAGTCAAACTAGGTGTTATAAGCTCAATATATTGTTATTTATGGATGGAGACAGGGTTGGGATGCATGTACACACAATCTTCCACAGTCAAGGATCACTAAAGGAAATTTTGCACTTTTTTTAGGGACTAATTCTCACTGTTAACTAACTATTAATTATAACTTTTGCCTCAATAAACTTTAAACTTAAAATTTGGTCATGCAGAATAAGACTTTATATGCAGAATATGTGCTTTATAAATACTAATAAACAGCCAATATGCTAGTACTATGCATGCTAATAAGCAATTACTTCATATTGAGAATTGGTCTCTAAACTACACACTAAAAGTGTTATATATATTATTTATTTTATATATGAGGCCCAACGTCAAAGTATTAGCAAATCTAATATTTTTATCTTAAATATGTGTGTAACAAAGGGTCAGGCGATGTGGGATCCATTTGCAACTTTTATTAAACAAGCTTGTGGTCAAACAGGCAAGGTCAACGATAACAAACAGGAACAACGTAGGCTGGGCTAGAGAATAGTCAATGTCCATGCAAAGGGTCGAGGCAGGCTGCGGGACACAAGGGATAATCTGTAAACAAAGCGAGAGGTCGATAGGCTGGCAGATAACAATCACAAGGGGTAAGGCAGTCTGAGTTGGCAACAGGAATAAACAAACACATGGAAAAATGCTCAGAAATGAAAGTCGTGGCAAATCAAGACTTCGCAAATGAAAAGGACCCAAATGGGACTGGAGGAAGTGGATATCTAAACTTCACAGTCATTTCGTTGAGTCCTCGATAATCTATGGAGGGTTGTAGACCGCCATCTTTCTTTTTTACAAAGAAGAAACCAGCGGAAGCAGGTGACGTGGATGGACGAATGAAGCCCTTCGCCAGTTCCTCCTGAATATACTCCTTCATGGATTCAGACTCGGGTTGGGAGAGAGGAAATATACGGCCTTTAGGTGGGAGAGAACCAGGTAGGAGGTCTATGGCGCAATCCCCAGGTCTGTGAGGTAGTAACTGGGTGGCCTTGGACTTAGCTAGCTGGAGATTGTGATACTCAGGAGGTAGCTCGGGAACAGTGTGTGATTCAGCCTGCGGAGACTTGACAACCCTGGAGGAGAGGCAGTGTTCATGGAAGAATGGGGACCATTGTGTAATCTGTCGTTTTGCCCAGGAAATGGTAGGATTATGGAACTCTACAAAGAGGTCTTTCGAGATGGACGCGAGGGGCAAGAAGAGCGCATGTGGCCAGCCTGTCCACAGTAGAGGCAAAGGTGGCCCTGTAGCCGACTCTCTCACTCCTCCAGGGTTAGTCGAGTAAAACCAATCTGCATAGGTTCTGACTCAGACACAGGGGGCATAGCTGCATGGGCTGAAGGTGCAGAGTGTGACGGTTTTCTGGAAAGTATCAGGTTGTCAATACAGATGGAAAGTTGAATAAATTGATCCAAGGACTTGCCGTCATCCCGGCACGCTAATTCGGACTGAAGTTCCTGATTAAGTCCCCTCATGAACAGTAGCTTGAGGGGATCATCATTCCAGCCAGTCTGAGCCGCGAGGGTGCGGAAGGTGAGAGCATAATCGGCCGCAGAGCTTCTTCCTTGTTTGAGCAACAAAAGCTGCTCCCCAGCCTTCTTGCCATCCGCCGAATGCTGGAACACCTCCTTGAAGCGCTGCAGAAAGGCAGCAAACGACGGAAAGGTAGACTGATTCTGACTCCACACCGCCATGGCCCAGTCCAACGCTCGACTGGTAAGGAGAGAACAAATAAATGCAATGCAGCTATTATCAGTGGGGTAAAGTACGCGTTGTTGATTAACAAACAATGAACATTGGAGTAAAAAACCCTTACTTTTGCAGGAGTGCCATCAAACTTCTCTGGGAAGGCGAGCCGTGGATTGGCGGTGAAGGAGGCAGAGACAACGGCGGGCGGTGGCTGACTGACAAGGGGAGAGCTGGAAGTAGCCGGTGCATGGAGGGCTTGTAAGGTTTTGGTAAATGGTAAACAGTTGCTTGATCGGTAGGTGGCGAAGTCTTCTGTAACGAAGGGGCAGACGACGTGGGATCCGTTTGCAACTTTTATTAAACAAGCTCGTGGTCAAACAGGCAAGGTCAACAATAACAAACAGGAACAATGTAGGCTGGGCAAGAGAATATTCAATGTCCATGCAAAGGGTCGAGGCAGGCTGTGAAACACAAAGGATAATCCGTAAACAAAGCGAGAGGTTGGTAGGCAGGCAGATAACAATCACAAGGGGTAAGGCAGTCCGAGTTGGCAACAGGAATAAACAAACACAGGGAAAAACGCTCAGAAATGACAGCCGTGGAAAATCAAGACTTTTTTTTTTGAGCGTGGCTTAAATACAAGTCCGTGATGTCCGACACCTGTGGGGTAATCAGCCCAGGTATAGGGTTATGGGTAATGTAGTTTGTGAACCAGTCCAGTATTCAGGAGTAGGCTCCCGCTGGTGGTGATCGGAGGGAGCCCCAGAGACCGGATTCGTGACAATGTGGTTCTTTGTAAAATATTTTAGCTAATTGTTACTGCCTAAAGCAATAAAACCTTATTCTACTTTCAGTTGCAATATATTTGGAGATAATATACTTACAGTTTAATGCTAATAAAGTTACCGTGGTCCTCCAATTGATTGATTAAAGGGATAGTTTAGCCAAAAATGAAAATTCTGTCATTAATTACTCACCCTCATGGTGTAACAAACCTGTTACACCTTCATTCATCTTCGGAACACAATTTAAGATATTTTTTGATGAAATCCAGGAGATTTCTGACCCTACATAGACTTTAACATAGTATTGCCATGTTAAAGGCCCTGAAAGGTAGGACATTGATAAAATAGTCCATGTGAATTGAATTGTTGAACAAGTAATAAAAATAAAAGAAATAAAACAAGAAATAAAAGATTTTGTTTTATTCTATATATAGTGCATTAAAATGCAAAGTTGATGAATGAGGACATGTTAATGAAAAATCCAGTCTAACCAAAAGAATGCATTTAAAAGCACACAAAAGACATTTATGCTTTTATTTGTATTCTCTTGTTAAGGACTGGTTATATACTTCATACATTCTCTCAAGTGCAAAAGCAGGAAGTGCTGTTCCAAGCTGTTGCCTCTCATTTCCCCTCTAAATCTCTTACTCCTGTTGCACTGCCTTCTTCCATTTCCTCTCTTTTGAGTGTGTGCGAGAGAAAGAGAGAGTTGGGAATGAGGGAGTGATGTATGGAGCAGCACTGTGTTTGCAACTCAGCTAAATCACTGTTAGATTATCTTTGTTTTGACCCCTCAGTGAGCACCAGTTAGTCAGAGAACTATATTCGGGTCTACAATGTAAAAGTTGTGGAAACCACAAATGTTCACACTTCATGTCATAAGATTTATGAAAAGAAAAAGAATGGCATTTTTCAAAAGACTCACATAAATGTTTCTGTAGCTCAAATGGTAAAGCATGGTACTGGTAATTCCAAGATCATAGGTGTTCAATTTCCAGGGAACGTATGAATTGATCAAATGTGTAACTGCTCAGTGCCACACAGGTCTCAGGATCATTAATGGAGCTCATATCTAGCATAGATCTCAGTTTCCATCTCACAGCTCATTTTTCACCTCCCAAATGTGCTCTGATGGTCTGCAATAATTCAATTAACAAATGACCATCCATATTTGATTAAGGCTTTAATAATTGCCAGCCATGGCTAGATAACTTTTGATAACTAGTGCCCTGTAAAAGATAATTCACTCTGAGAAGTAATTATACTTTTCTATTAGAGGTTCCATGATGGACTTCTACCACTCATTTGTAGGGAATTTGTAGAATATGTAATAGGAAATCACTTGTGAAATTAAACTGTCAGATAAGCAGAATTTTTATTTTGATATAATTAAATAAAAAGATGTCAGTTCATGACTAAAGGCAAGTGAATTGTGACATTAGCTTAATGTGCCGTGGGGTTTCATTGTTTTGACATGACAGTCATGTAAAAAGTTAGGACACCCTATTCAATTTCATGGTTTTCCTTATGAGGACCAAAAATGTTTTATCTTTTCCTTGCCAGGTCTTTAAATTTTGAAAATAAAAACAAATGAACAGCAACACCTGACATTTTGCACTGTGTCATTATTTATTTAGCAAAAATGGAAAAGCCATGTGGGCCAAAGTTAGGACACCCTTACCATTAACATGGAAATTAAGAGGGTAAGTAGCAAACATGCACTGCTAATCAAATGCCTTTAATTAACTGATTATCAGCAAGTGTGAGCACCTCTATAAAAGCAGACGTTTTGGCAGTTTGCTGCTCTTGAAGCCTACAGATGTGTGTTAACACAGTACCAAAGAGAAAAGTTATCAGCAATGACCTTAGAGAAGTAGTTGTTGCTGCCATCAATCTGGGAAGAGTAATACAGCCATTTCCAAACAATTTGAAGTCCATCATTCCTCAGTGAGGAAGTTCATTCACAAGTGGAAAAGATTCAAAACAGACACCAATCCTCCCAGGAGTGGATGTCCCAGCAAATTTACCCCAATATCAGACTGTGTAATGGCAGAGCAGGCAACCTAAGAACTTCACCGAAGACCTCAGTTAACATGTTTAATTATAAAGTTCATGACAATATAATTAGAAACATATGGGACAAGTATTGTATGTTTGAAAGGGCTGCCATTAGAAAACCTCTTCTATCTAAAAAAAACCATGGCAGCACGGTTTAGGTTTGCAAAGTTGCATCTAAACAAACCATAAAACTGTCCTTTGAACAGACGAGACCAAAGTGAAGATGTTTGGCCTTAATGCACAGTACCAAGTTTGGTGAAAACCTAAAGAGCATATCAGCACAACCACCTCATACCAAAACTCACACATGCCGGTGGAGGGCTGATGATTTTGGGCTTGTTTTGTAGCCACATGACTTGGGCATCTCACAATCACTGAGTCGACCATGAACTTCTCTGTATACCAAAGTAGAGTCAAATGTGAGGACATTAGTCTGACAGCTAAAGCTGGATCATGGTCCCAAGCACACCAGCAAATCTGCAACATAACGGCTGATCAAAAAAGAATCAAGGGGTTGCGATAGCCCAGTCAAAGTCCAGATCTCATTCTGACTGTAATGCTGTGGCAAGAGCTGTGCATAAACAAATGCCCACAAATCTTAATTAACTGCAGCAATGTTATAAAGAAGAATGGGCTAAAATTCCTCCAGAACGATGTGAGAGACAGATAAAGTCACACAGAAAATGATTACTTCAAGTTATTGCTGCCAAAAGTACAGATAATTGGATCATCAATTGGGACAGCAAATTCACACTGTTATACAAGCTGTACACTCGCTACTTTATATTGTAGCAAAGTGTCATTTCTTCAGTGTTGTCACATGAAAAGTTATAATAAGACATTTACAAAAATGTGAGGGGTGTACTCACTTCTGGGATAATTAGGGATGCACTGAAATGAAAATTCTGAAACTGAAATTTCTGAATGCACTTCAGAAATTTCAAATCTGAAAAAGATTTGTAATAATTATTATTTTATTTAATAATATAAAGTAATTTTAATGACACTGAATTTAAAAAACACAAGCCAATAAAATAACCACACTTTTACAAAATTGAACAGAAAATATATTAATGTTAAATACCAGTATGCTATTTTTGTTCAGTTTGATGCACACTGCTGGGTGGTGCACATGCACCCATACATATTATCACCTCATATTTTTGCCCAATTTTTTCTTGCGGCCAAAATTCCCTATTATTAATCATTTATTATCTAAAAATATATATTTTTGACTCATTTGACAGCTGTGTTATGAGAAAATCATTAATACAAATGCAGTTTTGGGTAATTCATCATTCATTAGCATCTGTAAGCTATGCTCTTGGCCCCAATGACAGGCAAGCCAAGCCCGATTCTAGATGCTGAAGTCCTGCGAATAGAATATTTATGCATGTCCCCGCAGGCCTCTCGCAGGCTAGAGGGCTGGTTTCAGTCCTCTGGATCTCTCCTGCTGTGCGATGTATTGAACAGGAGTGTTGAGCTGGACTCTGGAGGAGCCTAAGGCTGTTGTCGATTGACACCGCCATATTCGTGATGTTTTGTCCTGAGCATTCATGTCAGTCCCAGCCTAAAGAAGTCAGATGTCTTAACAAAGCACTGAAGAGAGGCCTGTGTTCTGGGATCAGCTGTTCTTCACTACAGCTCCATTAGCACTAGCCCACTGTTCCTCACACCTCAGCCTGGGGTTGACAGTCATGGCCCCCATAATGCCATGCACAAAACCATACTGTCTCCTCAAATACATTCAACTAAACACAAAAACCACACTTCATTATGCTGCTTTTGTCATGAACAACAAAAGAATAGTAAGAGTTTTTGGTAACACTTTACAATAAGGTGTCATTCGTTAACATAATGTATTAACTAACATGAACAAACAATGAAAAATACATTTATTAATCTTTGGTAATAAAAAATACAGTTGTGTTTATTGTTTGTTCATGTTAGTTCACAGTGCATTAACTAATGTTAACAAACACAACTTGATTTTAACAATGCACTAGTAAATGATGAAATGAACATGAACTAAGATTAATAAATGCTGTAGTATTGTTCATTCTTAGTTCATGGTAACTAATATAGTTACAGTAACTAATGTTAACTAATAAGCCTTATTATAAAGTGTTAGCAAGTTAGCAAGCATTTATGTATTTGATTGCTGGCTAATATGGACAACTTTTTATTCTGTACTAAAATATATTATTTTCATTCATTTTTAAATGCAAAGATACATTTTTAAAAGAAACTATTCTGCACATGCATTCCAGGCAGCTATATTTTAATATGTGCATTATATATACATTTTTATTTAGTGAAAAACATGATTTAATATGATCAGTATGGCTACAGTAGGTTAAACTAACGTGAATTTGTACCCTATGAAAGACCAAAGAGCTGTGACAGTTGCACAATGTATTTTTGAACAGTATGTCACAGAACATGGTGTTCCTGAATGCCTTCATACTGATCAAGGCCATCAGTTTGAGGCAGATTTGATCAAGGAGTTGTGTTCCAATTTGGGTGTCACCAAAACAAGAACCTCTCCTTATCATCCTAAGGGAGATGGTTTAATCGAAAGATTCAATCGCACCCTGAAAGATCAGTTGAGTAAATGTCTCTATCAGCAAACAGAGCCATGGGATACCATGTTAAGGGCAATCCAGTTCTCATATAATACTAGTGTACACAGCAGTACGGGATTCACTCCTTTCTTCCTTGCTCATGGACGTGAAGCCAGATTGCCTGTTTATTTACTTTTCCCTTGTCCTGCTGAAGTTTCCAGTGCCTCTGCTGGCACACCAGCTGAGTATGCTGCGTCTGTCCGTCTGTCTGATTATTCAGTACTGTGTGCTATTCAGCCAAAAGGTTTTCCTGAAAAGACACCGCAAGTGGTACATTATAACCGTCTTAAACCCCACTTGTCTCCCACCTATCAGCCTATCAGCCAGGGCAAACAATCTCAGATACATCATCTCCCATTGTGCAGCCTGTTGAAACGGAAGTACCCACTAGAACTTCTAACTTCTCTACACCTGCTGTTGGAGAGAACTTGCCTTCTGTTGTCTTTACTGGTACAGTCCCCAATCAGATTTCAGCTAGGCCTTTGCTTTTGAGACAGCCCCCACTAAACTTATCTCAAAACACTGAACATTTTGTTACACAGCCTGATGACATGGAAACTGTACCCTCGGAAGTGGACCATTCTACTATGGCTCCACCGGGTGTTCTAGACTCTAGACCATTAGGACGCAGACCAGTTAAATTGCCTGCAAGGTTCAAAGACTATATTGTGAAGTAAGCAAAGAAAAAAAAACCTTGTCAGTCCTTTGTTTTGTAACTTTTGCTGCACTTCACATAATAACTTTGTATTGCGGTTACTGAAAATAGTTGTGTTGTTTCAGTAATTTGCATATTGTTACTTCATGTATGTTGAAAACGTGGACGTTTCTTTTCACACAGGGTAGCTAATGTGAAACTATTTAATTTTCATTATATTTAATTTTTTTTTATTATTATTTATTTATTTTTATTTTTTTTGCATGTTTTTGCAGAAGACTTTTATTTTGATGTTGATTTTGGGAGTGTGTTTAAAAAAAGTTGCTAGACGTCCATATCAAAGTCCATCATCTTCATTTAACTCCACTCACGGACAGCTAAAACCGCATGCCTTACACTAACAAAATAAAAAAATATATATTTTATATAGTTTTTTCTTATCAGTATTTAATTTTATTCTTTTTTCTTCATATTTTAGTAATTTTGTTCTTTGTTTTTGTCATTTTTATTAGTTTTTGCTATTTTAAAATATTACTATTTAAGTTTAATTCAGTGTTAGTTTTTATTTATTTATAATTAGTCATTTTTGTCCTTTGACTATTTCAGTTAGCTGCCAAGGCATTTCTAATTTTCATTTTGTTTTTTCTTTATGTCAGGTCGATTTCAATTAAAGGAATAGTTTATCCAAAAACGAAAATTCCATCATTAATTACTTACTCCCATGTTGTTCCAAACCTGTAAGACCTTTGTTCAGCATTAAGTTGGTATTCTTGTTTTCTTTGCACACAAAATGTATTTGCGTGGCTTATAACATTGTGGTTGAACCACTGATGTTGTATGGGCTATTTTATCAATGTCCTTACTATTTTTTATAAAAAAATATTTTAATTTGTGTTTCAAAGATGAACAAAAGTCTTACAGTTTGGAATGGCATGAGAGTGAGTAATTAATGACAGAATTAATTTTTTGGGGTGAACTAGCTCTCTAACAAAAATTAGGGTTATTATCGTTAACTAAAAATTTACAACTATAATGACCCTGATTCATACATGCAATAATGGTTATTAACAAAATCTAATGTAGGCCCGGGAGATAACTTTAAGATTTCTATATAATATCTGAACTGAACACAGTGGCCAAACTAAGCCTTTGCACTTTCTTAGTTTCTGTGTGAAAGGCTGGTGAAGGAGGTGTTTTGACAGAGATGGAGGGAGCTGTGAAAGCCCTGGAACATTTGTGTGGAAGTCTGTGGAGATTGAGAGCAGATAATAGCCTCCGTGTTGACATTCCCTCTCTAACTGTGACCAATTAATGACGGCTGGCTAAAAGAGCATTTCATTAGTTTTTGCCCTTGGCTGTTGCGCATGCCTGCGAGGGCTCTGCTGAAAACAGATTAGGACATTAACTCATGAGGGGCTGAAGGACTTGTGGAGTCATGCCTTCAGGCTCTGCCAGGCTTCAAAGAGCCCAACGCTATCGTATCGCTCGCTCCACTCTATCATCCACTGGCCTGCCAAACGCATTCATCATGAGGCTGCTTTAAAGGTCCAGACCCTCGCTTTCACCTTGGCTTCCTTTTTATGCATGGAGGAGAGCTTCATATTTGGAGCGGCCATATATTGCTTAATATTATGATTTTATTGTGACATGATGACAGGAGAATTTGTCTCGATTTGGGGGTTGTTACAATCCTGTCGTCCTACAGAATTCTATTCTTTGGGTTTTAATGGAAGCAATGAGACACTCAACAAATCACAATTCTGATCTCTTTCATATGTTTCTCCTTGACAACTGTGATAAAAGGAAAAACAAAAATTTGTGTTTTTGTTTGTTTGTTTGTTTGTTTGTTTTTTCTGTGGTCTACATGTACTCATACTGTATGTCAACAATCCTCTCATTTATTTCTTACCCCTAAAAGATTTTATGAAAAAATATTAAATAGTTTCAAGTCAATGCAGTTTATAACATTTTACTTCCATAATTGGGCATATTTACGAGTGAAAAAGTGTTATTCAACTTGGTTTTACACAACAGTGATTGTACAGTAAGAAAAAGGCACTTTGGAGGTGAAGCAGTTATTAGATTTTCATAAAATATTATATAAATTATTTTTTTTCCTTTTGAATAACATGAATTAATTAATCGTATAATAATACCAGGAAATTGTATAAACAATTCTGATTTTAAAACAAAACTTATTATAGCTTATTATAGTTTTTAAGGTAACACATTAGATTAGTGAACACATATTACTACTAGTTTCCCCTCAATAAACTCCTAATTCACTACTTACTGGTAGTAAGTAAGGTACTTATTATAGTAGCTAAGTTTATACATGGAGTAGGGTTAAGGGATCTAGAATATTGTCATGCAGAATAAGCCATTAATATGTGATTTATAACTATAGTTTTAATATATAATTATATAATACTAATAAACAAGTAATATGCTAGTAATATGCATACTAATAAGCAACTAGATAATTTTGAACATCATTCCCTAATTTATAATGTATTTTTTACATTTCTATTTTATTTCCAATTTGTCCTTTTAGTTTAGTGTAGAAATTGTTTGTTTTCATTCTAAGATAACATTTTAATAATGATGGGGTAATAAAAATTATTCTAGTTTAACTAGATACCTTTTTAGATGGTTACTTTATTTCAATGAATGAAACTCTTATATATATATATATATATATATTTTTTTTTTTTTTTTTTAAGTGATAGTTCACCAAAAAAATTAAAATGAAAAAGATGCAACTGACACCTTCAAGGCCCAGAAAGGTATTAAGGACATCATGAAAATAGTCTATGTGACATCAGTGGTTCAACAGTAATTTTATGTAGCTACAGGAATACTTTTTGTGCACAAAGAAAACAAAAACAGCAACTTTATTTAACAATTTCTCTTCCATGTCAGTCTTCGACGTGTGTTAATGAAAGTATCATGATGCATGTGTGTAGTTCTGGCATAGAACCCGGATGCGCCATGCCTTGTTAGCAAGTAGAGCACTGAAGAAGACTGGCACGGAAGAAAGGATATTATTGAATAAATTTGTTTTTGTTTTCTTTGAGCACAAAAAGTATTCTCGTAGCTTCATTACATTATGGTCGATTCACTGATGTCACAGAGACTATTTTAACAACGTCCTTACTACCTTTCTGGGCCTTGAACATGTCAGTAGCGTTGTGTTTCATGCAGGGTCAGAAAGCTCTTGGATTTCAACAGAAATATCTTAATTTGTGTTCCGAAGATGAACAAAGGTCTTACCTTTCTTTAACAATAATAATGCAATACAACTGAGAAGTCTCCTTAAATATAAAAGAAGAACATAATTTGCATTGTATGACATCAGTGAGAAAGACATGCCACTACACACGTGTTTCTAAGCTCTTGACCTCTGGTTAGGGTTTTGATTCTATCGGTTAGACCTGCCAGAGACACAAAGAGAGAAAGAGAGAGAATTACAGAAAAAGGAGGTGGAGTGCTTTATCTAATGTTTTTCACCATATCTCCCACCAGTCTTTGAGCAGACAGGCAGAAGTGAGCTTTCAGCGGCAAACGAGGACTGAAACACTGATATGGCCTGTCACGTTGACTTGAGGATGCCATAAAAACAGTGTCCAGTGTGGCAGATAAGTCTTGTGATTAATGGCTAGTCAACACTAGCACACTCTGCTGAGGGATTGGGACCTTTATGAAAAATGAGTGGAAAAAAAGAGCACCTATGCATTGTGTATGTGTTTGTGGGTGTTAAATGTTTATAGATGTGATATATTGAATTAAACAGAATAGGGTATGGCTCATTGAAACAGTTATTTAAAAAATGCATTTTGAAATAATGAGGAATATTAACATTCAAAATTATTTCCTACTGTGACAAATTTCATTTAAAATACAAGTTTAAACAGAAGATGCTTGACATGCCCCACCGTTTGGTGTGTGTGTGTGGGTGTGAATGCATGTGTAAACACACTCGTGGAGGCCTGGAGTGTGTTTGTGCATGTCGTTCTGAGTTTATGCTAATGAGCCACAGAGGGCAAAGAGGGAAGGATGAGCTCTTCTAACGGCTTTTTGAATGAGATGAATGGGTTACAGATGGCCCACTCAATATATTAAAATGAGACATGCAAAGCAGGGGCGGGACTTCCTCAAGATGGGGGCTTTCCTGAAGCTGCTCGGCACCTGTCTATCTTTCGTCATGGATGTATGCAGACGCACATATGCATGCAGAGACGCGACAGATTCACCATAACAAATAAGCCCAGTCGGGTTTTAACCAGACTAACAGAGCCGTGTAATCAACCCATTAACCCAACAAACTGCATCTATTTATAGAACAGCTCTAAAGCTATTTTAGGTCATTTTTGTAATCTCTAACCCTAATTTCTCTCTGGGTCAGTAAAGATTGGAAATATTACTATCATCATCAGATTAGCGTGCCATCATGTTTTTCTACTAATGCACTAACAAATGTATAATTTATATCTTGCATTTGCAGCTTTGTTTCTAATGATTATGATTTTATATCTCACAATGTTATTTTAAATCTAACACTGTGACTATATATCTCGCACAATTACGGCTTTGTTTCTTGTAATTACGACTTTGTTTCTAATAACTACATTTTTATATCTCGCAGTGTGATTTTAAATTTCAAAAATGTGACTTCATTTGACTTCAAACTGTCTATGTTTTTCATAATTGCAACTTCATATCTCGCAATTTGATTTTAAATCTCAAAAATCAACTTTATGCCTCACAGTGTTATTCTGCATCTAACAATTTGACTATAATCAATGTGGCTTTTTTATCTTGCAGTGGGACTTTACATCTAACAATTACAACGACTTCATATCTCAAAACATAATTTTAAGTTTCACAATTCAACTTTTTATATCTGCAGTCTCAGTTCATTGTAATTGCAACTTTACATTTCACAAGGTAATTTATATCAGGCAATGTAATTGAAATTTCAGAATGTGAATTCATATCTTACAATGTGACTTTAAATCTCGCAGATGCGACTTGATAACTGTGACTTTACATCTCACAGTGTGATGGTTTTATAGTACTTTTGTGTTTTTAAACCACTTTCACTTTGTGGAAACAAGCAGCTTGGAAATTACACTAAATAACTTCTTAGACACATCAAAACTATTCATTATATAATGGCAAGGGGCAGGGGTCATGTGATTCTACCATTTGGCTTTTCAAAACATTTCCAGAGGTCTTTCTGAGTTGAAAGGTAGAGAGGAGGACAGACTGCGAGTGTTTTGAAGTAAATGTTTCTTATTTAGGGGCAATGAAGTGGAGAAATGGATGCTGGGATTGAGAGGTTCAGCTGATTTTTCCACCTGCATCTCTCCTTAGTGTCACTCTGACCACTGACACGTGCTGAGCGATGCCCTTTTGTCACCTCCTCCATCACCCCCATCCCACCGTCTGGCTACACTTACGCTTGTATGACCCCCGTTTTCCACAAAAGCACACTGACTAGCTCTCATTTTGGCAAACACACTGCCTGGCCATTCTGCTGTAATTCATATGAGGGAGTACATATTTCTTTGAAAGACACAAGCACAGATGCCAGGATTTTCCCTTTCATTTCACCTTCCTCTCGTTTTACTCAGATTTTCCAGTTGTCAAATACAATAGATTGCAAATAATAAGCAATAAATAATAATACACATATGGCTCTTGGATCCTACTTTAGTTTCAGGACCAATTCTCATTATTAACTGACTATTAAAGGATTAGTTCACTTCCAGAATAAAAATTTCAAAATTCAGCTAAGGCGGGGAACAAGGAGACACAGGAGATAACACAAACGAGAGTCTTTAATAATCAAATGTTTACACAGGGCAAACAGGAACAAACAAGCAGCACAGCATATGACAACAGACACCAGATAGAAAGCAAGGGGCAGACCAAACTATAAATACACAACTTAATGAGGTAATTAGAGAAAACACCGGTGAACACAATGACTTAACGAGAACAGGAACAAGAAAACCAAATATGGGCATTGACACAGAGGGAAAACTAGGTCATGGAACACATGGGGAGGGAAAACACACAGGTCCATAATTCTGACAGTAAGGTTTTTGATTAAAACCAGGATTTTTCTCCATATAGTGGACTTCAGTGGTGGCCAATGGGTTGAAGGTCTAAATTGCAGCTTCAATGCAGCTTCAAAGGGCTCTGCTGACTTCTGACTTTCTTTGCACGTTCACTTTATAATCACTGGGTCAGTACTTCTGCCTACGTCATGTGTGATCTTTTCGATGTAACTATGTAATCCATAAAGTCATGCTTGCGCAAGATGAGCATTTGTGATTATATAAAGTATATAAATTGTATATATATATATATATGTATATATATATATATATATATATATATAAATCTGCATATATAAATTAATCTGCATTGAAACTGCAATTAGGACATTTAGCCTATTGCCTCCCATAGAAGTCTACTATATGGAGAAAAATTCTGCAACGTTTTCCTCAAAAACATTACTTTATTTTTGACTGAGGAAAGAAACATCTTGAATGAGGTATGGGGTTGGATTAAGCAATCTAAAATATGGTCATGCAGAATAAGGCATTAATATGTGCTTTTTAAGTACTAATGAACAGCCAATATGCTAGTTATATGCCAGCTAATAAGCAACTACTTATAGATATAATAATAATAATAATAATAATAATAATAGATAGAATTGGTCCCTAAACTAGACTGATGTTACCATTACTGACTCTTGTAGATTTGACACTCACACATTAATTTACAGCTGAAGAAAGACTTACTGACAATTAATTACATTAAGCAATACCCAATGTTTAGTGCCTATGGCTGAATCACAACTGTGCTGATATTCAAATGACTGTGAGTGTGATATTGTATTTATTCAACAGTTCAATAAGTAAATTAATATTAAGCAACTTACATTTTACACACAATATAGCCAGTTACTTTGCCTGTTTGCACCACTAAGGAAAATAAGTCCAAACAAAGTCAAAGCAGATCCATCCACTGCATCTCTGAGTAACAAATTGTTTATTCCAGAATGAATCAGGGCTTCTAAGTGAATTGATTGAGTGAATGATCCAGTGACTCACTCAGAGACCCACCTTTGTTTTCTTCCTAAATGAATCAGTGAATTGATTTTAATGAGCTGATTATGTGCATGATTCAGTGCCTTACTCATAAAGACAGTCATTTGTTGCCACCTACTGGCTTTTTGATGTTAAAAATCCCCACCACTAATTCACAGGCTGTCTGTCACAGCATTATTTCATACATGCAACAATGTTAATGGATAATGGACATTGGATGCCCATTTTCCACAAATTGGTATGATTCTTTAGGATCTTCATGAAATGTCTGTAACATACTTTTTTAAAACTTCCTAAATGGTTGTGTAAAACAACACCCTTTTACCTTGTCAAAAACAGCTCTGTTCACAGCAACCCGTTTTGGTGCATGTCTCTAATGAGCTCTGCTCACCCCACCAATAATAATGCAAATAATAACAATAATAATAATAAAAAAAAAAATATATATATATATATATATATATATATAGTGTGAGACTTACTGCTTTTGGAGGTGCAGCTGAATCACAAACAATGGGTATTGATCCATCCTTGAGTTTTAACTTTTTAGCAAAACCTGGTTTGAATTGTCCCTCATTCGGAAAGCAGTCTGACATAAAATGATTTATGCAGACATAAACAAACTTAGGTGTATTCGGTGGTGCATCAAAAACTGTGTCCTTTCTGATGTCGGGTGAAAATGAAGACTTTTATGTTCACTTTTAGATCCAACTACTAAACACTTACATTGCTTACAAGACGTTGTCACTACAGCTGCTTGAGCAGTGAGAATGTAGAAATTGGTGAACAACAGGCTGAGGGTTTATTTTTAAATAAATGCTTATTAAAAACATCCAAATATGTAGTTCACAGTGGGATGATTTTATCCTTATTGTTGCTGCCAATATTAAACTCTAACTTGTGAATCATATAATCCGTACGTTCTTTTCTCATTGTTGTCAACGTATTGAAATTTCCTTAATATTCAGTGAGAGATTATATTTACCCATGGTTCCCATTCATCAGAGAAGAAACCCTAAATGAGATTATGTAGACGAGGAATTAATGTGGAGATAAGCACAGGGTAATGCATGGTAATGATCTGACAGTAGTATTCCTCCTCCTTCATTTGCATATCTTAAAGTGCTGACAGGTGTGTGGTTTGCCAGGGCACAAGGTAGAAATGAAGGCCAGTGGATGCCGATAAGACACTGTGGGGTGTTTTATACCTTTGAATGTTGCTGATAATATGGACATTGGTTCTCTCTCTCTCTCTCTTTCACACACACACACACACACACACACAAGCACGAAAACACTCTGAGTATGTTTGTCACAGATAACATACTGTAGATGGCATGCTGGACCATCTCTATGTCTAATGTAGTCTGTCTGCAACTCTGTTGTGGGCTGTAGGCTCTTGTGAGGGCACTGATAAATCAAGGCAAATGTTATACGGAGGTATTTTTTGCATTCGCACACACATAGACACTTTATGGTGTGCCTCATGCATCATTTTATCTGAATCTGCCACATGTTGTTGATTTTTCTCCGCCGACAACCCTGTCTCATAATATATGCTTGGCTGGTGCTTATAACAGTAGAGAATCAATCGTTATATTGGCTACACACCACACTGGAAATGCCGAAATCTCCTTTGCAACAATAAATGTGCTGTGGCTTGCTCATAGGATAACCTATCGTTTACTAGGACTATTCAATCCATGCAATCTATATCATACAGTCATATCATTACAAGATAGTATTCCGCTATATTCTTATTGACTAGCAGTGCATGTGCATATGTCAAATGTCAGAGATAATTGGCCAAAAGTGCAAATGGTAAACAAATTTATATTCATTACTGAGAATGATAATGTATCTTCCACTAGATTCTTTACTGTGTTATATCCTTTGCATGCAAGCAAGATATGTCTTAGGTTCATTTTTAGGAATCTGTGTGTTTCTGTCGCTTTTCTGTCCCTCTGGCTTTCAACACTGAACACTGAATGGTGTGTCATGGTGTGTCATGCAAAATAAATGTAAGGTTGTAAATGTTTTTCCTGTTAAAATCAGCCAGTTTGTCATGTTGCCATACACCACCATTACATTTAATAGAGGGTTTGTACTTACATCACGGATACCCGGATACACAGCCATATTAGAGAGACTCTGATGTAAATAACATAGTAAGCAGGAAAGAGTGCAATATTTTGACAAACTAAAGTTGAGAGGTGGTAAAGCTAGAAATTAGCTGTATTAATTAAGATATTAGCCAAATATTTTATCTACCTGACCAGAAATGATAAGAACAAACATGTATGTTTTCAGGATTCTTGCCCTGGAAATCCTGTTTCAGTTTGGCCAACCACAAATGCCTTTTGCTCCTCAGACAGTCTTTACACTCTTCTTTTTGATTTTTTCTAACTCTTGGCAGTCTATAGTACTCCAAATGTTTTTCCTGGTCCGACCGATTATTACAGCTCAAAACATGACAATAACTGACCATTTACAGCAGCAATAATCAGCAAAATATGTATTTCGTTCTATGGCATTGTTTACGTTCAGTGCCGCCAATATGGCCAATTGATAACACATTGTGAAAACACTCTATTGTGTTAAAAATACATATTTTTAAACATTATTATGATAAAAAGTACAAATGGTATAGAATTTTCATTTAAAAATTGCTACACCTCAAAAAAAAGATTTTTCAAAATGGTAAAACAAAGATTATTACATATATACATCAGAATTAAGAAATTAAAATTAAAAATATGATACTTTCACCATGTGGCCTTTTTTCTGAAATGCTTTGTCTATTTTCTGAGAAAATAATGGGTTTCTTTTATCAGTCTTGACATTGAATTATTGTTGCACAAAAGAAAAAGAGAAATTTTGAAATATAGGCCTATATAACAGATTAATTGTCGAAACTGGTTAATTTTAACAGAATTTACTGTTATTTGTATCAATAATTAAAGGGTTAGTTCACCCAAAAATGAAAAAAAAAAAAAAAAATTCATCCATCCATAATAAAAAGTGCCTCACATGGCTCCGGGGGGGAGTGAATAAAGGCCTCCTATAGCGTATCAATGTGTTTTTGTAAGAAAAAAACATAATCAAAACATAGTAATTACTTTCATTTAGCTTGCACTGACAGTTGTACATGGAAGCAGCTCTGGGCGGGTGATGTAGGACATATGCATTGCGCATGAGCCAGTGAGTCTCGTGAAAACCAATGTTTGTTTACAAGAGCAAAGGAAGCAAGTTTCCTGACTTTATCAAAGAAAAATCAGTCTTCTCTTGTCATTATAAAGTTTGGAAGAGCCAAGATAATTTTAAATATAACTCAGATTGCATTCGTCTGAAAGAAGAAAGTCATATACGCCTAGGATGCCTTTAGGGTGAGTAAATTATGGGCTAAATTTTCCTTTTTGGGTGAACTAACCCTTTAACTATTAGTAAACAGTCTGTAAACACATATACAAGTCTAGTTCCATTTGCCATTAAAAAGTTTATATTTGTTGATGATGATTTATTGGAATATTATAACATTCCCTATGTCTGTAGGTCCCCCAGTATTTCTGGGAGTTATGGAAATACTGCTTTAGGTGGGGAAATATGATTTTACTGGAAATATAACTTGTAAATAATATTATTTTAAAAAGTATTTAAAAAAAAAAAATCTTTTGGTTGGTTGGTTGACACAAATGCTAATGTTCACTGAGAATGATACCTCTTCAGAAAGCATATGCAAGTTCTTTGGCTCTTAATGATGTGAACCTCAACTACACAGATTGTAGACACCACAGACAATCGCAGCCAGAATAAGGTCTTCTAACTGTCTTCTGACACTGCTCATGCAGGTCCCCAGGAGTCACTGTATCAATTGTGGTGCTGTTATTGGGGTGTAATCGGGCATGAGAAAGGCCAGCTTGCTGAGGGTTGGGGGCTATTGTGAGGGTCCCATCTGTGACTGCTGTGTGGTAAGGGGGGTACTGGCCTAAAGGTCTCTGGCACATGTCTGTGAATGGTGGGTGTGAGAAGGGGCAACAGACAAGCAGCTGATATCTCTGGATGTGAGGGTGTATTGAACAACCTGTCTTAAACTTTTGTAATAAATATTTTGCACTTACCCTCCCTATACTTCTCTAAGAAAGTGGCCCATTTTACTATCAGCCAATGCTTATTATTGTTAACCTAGAATAAGCTTAAAATGCACATTGATCTGTTGTGTATCCGTTTTTCCTCTTCTAACATAAAACTTCATATTGTCATATTGACTAACTTGTCTTTGAGTGCACATTCAGTGCCATCTCCACACTGAGACCCATTGAGAGTGAGAGTGATGGCTGATTGATCCCATGGCTTCCTCTGTCAGGATCAGTGGGGTCAGGCTGCAGGAGATGATAAGCTGAGATGGAACAGGGCTATCACTGCTCTGGGGTCAGGACCCCTCTGTAAATTGAGCTGATTACTGCCGCTGTTGGTCAGGTTCGCAGGGAAGACCAGTAATCAACAGCCAGGCCAGAGTACAGCAGAAGACTGCTATCACAGACATTACAATACATACTTTTGGGTAAATGTTGTTCATGCAGTGTAGTCACAATATAGTACAGATTAAAGTGGCTTATTGCTTTTATAAAATGGCTACTATTTAATAAACATACAGAAATGTTATTTAATGGTGAATTAATTAAAGAGCAGGTCATATGGTATTTTAAAATGTCCTATTGTGTTAGAGTCCCCTACAACAGGTTTAAATGCATCTAAGGTCTGAAAACATCAGATTATACATTAAAATCAGAGTCATCTGTCAATGATTTCGAAACTATTCGTTCAGAGAAGTTCTGTCTGTAAAACTCTCCCTTCCACAAGCTTACTCTGCTCTAATTGATCAGCTGGCCAAGTCTGTTGTGATTGGTCTTTCCATATGCAATGCAAGCGAATCGTGCCCACAGCTAAAGTTTAGCTGCTAAACTGTAAACACTTCACAAAACATTTTATCTTTCATGGAGCAGCATTGCATTTAGAGAATGGCGCTAACTCTCCAAGACTAGAGAAGCAGTCCTCTGTAAAATGTGTTTTCGTATTTTGCGGGAAGGCGGGCATTATGCTAATATGTTACCTAGTGATGTAGATCGGTAAAAGACAGAGAAGATAAAAAAATATAATGACATGTTAAAGCGATTCAGAATTGACTCTTTCGAGAGACAATATCTTTATTTATCATGCACTTTTTTGATTAACAACTTTGCAGACTGTTTGACAGTCTTTACAGACTATTTTTCAAAAACCCATATGACCTGCTCTTTAAGTGCCATTTATATATGCACTTATATTCTTATATGATTTAAAGCCTACCATGTAAACTTGCCCTTTTGGGTGCTGTAAACAGGTTTTTCACATCACTTTTGTAGCAATTCTGTAGAATGTGACCTAATTGCATTAATATAAAGTATAACAGAGAGATTATATTATATTGTGTAATTACAATATAATATAATTACAACAACTGCCATTTTTTAGGTTGTGATTTTATAACAGTGATAGATCCATGATTTGAGTGATGGTTACCAAGTCAGTCTGATTGAGACGTACTAAATGTTTAGATGATTCTTGTGCCTCTCAATCTTCTGGGACATCTATCAACATCCCATCAATGTATTCACGCAAAAAACAACTGGCTGGATTCACACAAAGCATGAGAGTGAACAACTCAGATGGTCTCAACTCCCTATACTTGACACAAGCATGACCTGTGTGTTTGTGTGTGTGTGTGTGTGTCTTACCCCTCCTCATTGTAGTCTGTCTCTCTGTTCCTTTTCCATGCCAACTGCTCACAGTCAGGGCTCCTCCAGGGCCAGGGTGCATCCTCAGGTCACCTGGTCAATTAAATTCAAATTGAGGATAAATGATCTGCAAATTATGTCCAAATAAGTAAGTAAAAGAAATTGACTTTGAAACGGCTCTAAAGGGCATTAAACTGTGCCCTCTGTAAAAATATTGTATACAATTAAGTAAAGGACATGAATGATGCCTAAATGAAATCAGGTGTTTTGCCAAATACCCCCTTTCAAAAATATTATGTATTTTCATGTTTTGTTTTGTTTTGTTTTTTTAAATATATAGATTATTTTTTTTCATTCAGAAAATGTAAATGTAATATTTTCACAAAATATTGTTCATTGTTTTGTCTGTCTTTAATTATCTGTTATTGTCTATATGTGTTTACAAAAATAGAAGAGAGAGAGAGAGTGAGAGAGAGAGAGAGAGAGAGAGAGAGAGAGAGAGAGAGTAAAAGGCATGTAACGGTTCTTTTCCCTTAGGGCTTGATGACACTAAAGAGACACAGAGAAGAAAGGAGGAGGGGAAAGCCCATCACCCTCTGCTCCATTCTGTTCTTTTACAACTTGACAAAATAGCCTTTTAATTTTGCTGAACGTCTGGGGCGTCTGCGGCTCTGCCTGCATCAATCTCCATCATCAGCAGGCTCCAGGCACTGAGTCCCCAGGGTCCTCTCACTGCCAGAAGACCACTGTCTCACCCCCTCTGGGCACACAGCAAAAGAGTGCTGCCAAGACCGTTTCTCTTCCTCTGTACAGCCAGGAATAGAGTTTACCATCTTTCTATGCTCAAATTCTATCTCTTTTTCTAATAAGTTTGAGACTATAAATTTAGAATTTGCAACCAAGTCTATGCCTTTGAAATTAAGTCAGCAACACTCATGTTCATCATCATAGCATGTGAAGTCATAGCATTTTTATAATTTGTGAACCTGGACCACAAAACCAATCTTAAGTAGCATGGGTATATTTGTAGCAATATGCCGTTTTCTTTTATGCCAAAATCAGTAGGATATTACGTAAAGATCATGTTCCATGAAGATATTTAGTACATTTCCTACCGCAAATATATCAAAACTTAATTTTTGATTAGTGATATGCATTGCTAAGAACTTAATTTTAACAAATTTAAAGTCGATTTTCTCAATATTTAGATTTTTTTTTTTTGGCACTCTCAGATTCCAGATTTTCTAAATAAATATCTCGGCTAAATATTGTCCTATCCTAACAAATCAAGCAGGATGTATAAATTTTATGACTTAACCGTACGACTGGTTTTGTGGTCCAAGGTCACATTTATATATTTGATTTGATGCCTTTGGGTTTGAATTCTTTCAGCATTTCTGGCATGATTAAATATTGTTTGACTCACAGGAAATGTCACCGGTGTGGCCTGGCCCAATTTGGGACATCATTGAGTGAGACAAATCCATGATATCAATTGGCAGGCTGAATGAGAAACAGTCAATAGGGATTAGAGTGAAGTCTCTCCCTACTGTTTACATTCATACCTTTGCGTATAACATGCCAACCAAGGTAAGCAAAGCAGAACAGGTGTGAAGGGTCTGTGGACAGAACACAGCATATCAGCCTTATTCACACAGAAAAGGACACTTGACAAACTCTTCAACCAGCCATCTGTCAGGAGTGACTGTGTAGTTTCATCATGCATTTGAAAAATGCATATGATTAGAGAATTCTTGTAGAATTAAGTTTTAGTTTAAGTGGTCTTCATTTGGTTTTCCAGCTGTATTAATTGTTTAAAATAGGATTATTATAAATCTATCTATCCATCTGGTCTAATCTATTTTTTATTTTTTTCACGTTTTGCTATGTTGTAGCCTTCTGTTAAACTGCTGTAACACATTAATCTACATTTAATACACCATAATGACAAAGCAAAAAACTGGTTTGTAACAAATTTGCTAGAAATAAAAACTGAAATGATTCAATTGCATAAGTATTCATACATTTTCTGGAATGCTTAAAAATGACAAAAGCACAACAAAATTACTAAAACTAATTAAACTTAAAGTGAAAACAAAAAAATCTAATTCAAAATATTAACAAAAACAGCTGTAGTCGATCAAAGTGAATACAGTTGTGCAAAAAAGGACTCAACTGCCTTATTATGTGTTTGAAAAACATTAAATATAGGGATAGTTTACCCAAAAAAATAAAATCTGTCAATTACTCACCCTGATGTTGTTTCAAATTCAAAATACTTCTTCATCTTCGGAATACAAATTAAGAAGCTTTTGATAAAATCCAAGAGCTTTCTGACCCTCCATAGACAGCAAGTGTCCTTACACATTTAAGGTTCAGAAAGGTACCAAGAATACCAACAAAATAGTCCATGTGACATCAGTGGCTCGAGCGAATATGGTGCTATAGGGTGATGTAGAGAAGAAGAGTTGTTGAATAAAGTCATTATTTTGCGCACAAAGTATTCTCGGAGCTTCTTAAAATGACATTTGATCCATTGATGTCACATGGACTATTTTGTCAATGTTCTTGGTACCTTTCTGGACCTTGAACGTGGAAGGACCCTTACTGTCTAAGGAGGGTCAGAGAGCTCTTGGATTTCATTAAAAGTATCTTAAGTTCTTTAAGGTCTTACGGGTTTGAAACAACATGAGGATGAGTAATTATTGACAGAAATTTCATTTTTGTGTGAACTAACCCTTTAAGGACACCCATTTTAGAAAGTATTTTTTGCTTCTGTATTTTAACACACTGACCAATGACAATCCAGGACTGAAACAATCTAATTTCATAATTTTTAACTTTTTTAATTCAATTCACACAGGGACAATCTGCATAAATAACACAAAGTAAACCTGCTCTCCTCTATATCCAAATCAGCCTGACCTCAAACTCCCTCTATGTTGCTTTCTAGTTAACAATTTTGTCTTTCACTACTAGAATGTGCATAAAATCAAGAATATACTACTATGACAAATATTTTATATATACACTATATATTAGTATGTTTTGTGATCAAGCAATCAAGCAGTGTGCTATATATTGCTTTATGTGAGAGGATAATGCATGTATGTGAATAATATTAAATATAACAAACTTTATATAGAGAGCTGTGGGATAAGATATGCTGTGTACATGTTTATTGCCGTGAAATGAGCTGAAGGTTTGATGTTTTATAAGTCAGGCAAACTTATTTACAACCCTCCACATATAGAGTAAAAATGTGCACAGTCAGAAAACACATCTACTCACAACCACCTGTATGTGGTTAAAACTGTGCTAAGTGGTTTCATTTGGCAAATCATAATCAATTATGTTTTCGGCAAATTATGTGAATGAGTGGTCCCTCTGGGTTGCCATCTCATCTTGTTGAACTCAATTAGCAGTAATTAACACGTGCTAATGAGATGAAGTGGAATCCAAAACAAACAGTGGGAGCTCAGCCTCATATCTAACAGCAACAGAGGCTGAATACAGCAGGGGCCTGTTTCAAAAAGGGGGCTCAACCAACTCTGAGTTTAAACTCAAAATCTGAGTTGAGTTACCCTGTGATGGGAAACGTCGTTTTCAGTTTCAGAACAGTTCAGTTGAGTTAGTTCAATCCACTCTGAGTAGGTTGACTCCGAGTTTAGTGCAGGAACCACAACTATGAAAAACCCTGATCAATGGAGCTCCGAAATTATGATTCACCATGGCAACAGCTTCGGCCAAATAGACGTCCACATATCTAAGTCAATGCTTAACTTTAATTCTTAATCGCTGTTATAATATCAATAGTAAAAGCTGGCAGAACAGTAAATTATTAAACTAATTAATATTCATGGTATTCCAACAGCTAAACATGAAGTATAAAAACACAGTTCAATCAGGTAAAGCTTTAACCATAAAAGGTTCATGGGTATAGGCTACATGACTTTACAAACATTTAATATATTAAATAAATATCATTCAGTGTCTATTTCAATGTGCTTTTTCCACATAGTCTAATGCTCTTTTTACATATTTAAATACTCTCTGGTCCAAACAGTTGCATTTCTTAATTAGAGTAATGAAATTAACATTTGAATTCTACTCAGCCAACATCAGCAAGACTTGCAAAATAATGAAGAACAGACGAAGAGGAGATGACTACAATACCAAGCATTGGAAGAATATTAAAATCCAACATGAAAAAGAATACATGTTGCTTTTATGGCCAAATAAATGTAACAGCTGTGGAGGTGGTTACGGTATACCTCAAACTACCTTTCCATCTGGCATCCTTCCATTCCATGCAGTAATCAGCTTCATTTTCGATGGGTAATGCACTAAATTTATATTCCAAATATTCACTAAGAAAAGCGCAGCATAAATGAATAAATGAGGTATTTAAACATCGCTTACACTTTAAAAAGGGGGAGGAGACCGAAAGAAACTCTGCGTTTAATGAAGAAAACCTGCTTCTGACCAGGTTAGGTTCACAGAGTAAGATACCAAGGTAAATGACTCTGACTCTGAGTTACCCTCATTTCAGGGTTGACATACTCAGAGTTTTCACTTAACCTCCTTTCTGAAATGGGCCCCAGATTTGTAAATAAATCTGACTCATGCAAATCATTCAAACCCAAGCAGAAGCAATGGCAAATAAACAAGATGTGTAAGCACTCCTGGTTTTTGATTTATTTGGTTGTTTTGAGGGTGGCTCTGTAACTCACCAAGTCTTTACACCCATTCAAGCACAAAAGACATTAAGTTTTACTATCAGTTGTATTCTTTCAAGCTGACTGCACAGGCTGACCACAATTCTTGTGTATTGACTATATTTTTCACCTGCTTGACATCTATTCCAGACATAAAAGTGCTGGTTGGACACTGGTGAGAGATCACTTTCCCAGTGAGAATAAAGTCACCGTCCTCTTTCACATTTATAGGCTATAAAATAAAGTCTGTACTTCAGTGGCTCTGTCTACAGTGCATCTTTGTCTTTGCCTTGCACAACAAAAAGTGAAACTGTCCTGTAACAGGACATTGATCTCCTGCAGTACTCTCAAATATTTTATTGAATAATGATAAAGATTTGTAATGGTTGTGTGCTAGTCCTGTGGTTCAGCAAATAATGCATTTATTTATTTATTTATTTATTTTTATTTATTTATTTTCATTTTATTTTTTTTTGGAATCTCCTTCTTTCCTAGTAAAAAAGTAATAGATTTAAAATGCATTTATTTTATACTAAGTAGAGTTCAAGTCTATTTACATATTTACTGACATATTGCTTGAGATTTACTGTTATAAAAATTGTAATTAAACTATATTTGGAGTACTACTGGTGCACAATGCACAATTCTTAATATTAGGCCTAAAATGTCACTATTGATGAGGATTGTAGTAATACCAGTTACTTTTTTTCCCATTGATTGAAAGCTCTCATGTCCTTATGTTTAGAGAAATCGGGAGTATAGCCTGTTACTTTAGTTAAGAATAAATGTGAACATGCATTAATTAATCTCACAAAAAAAAATAATAAAAAATAAAAAAAAATCAGTATTCCACAAAATGAATGAAAACTGTGAAATGCAAGTCAGAATATGACGCAAACCTGCAATAATTATATGTTAAATAAAACGAATATTTGCTGAAGAGTGTTGAACTTTCTTTTTCTGTGTTCTACCCTACAGACATAAATTTACTTTTCATTCAGCCTGAGGCTTTTTGGTGTGAAAGGGCCATTAGGTGACATTTGCCAAAAATAGAAATTTTGGATTAAAAACAAACAAGGAAGCTCTGCCAAGATTTAAAAAGTAACATAAAAATAATGTAACACATTATTTTCCATAAACGTAACTAAGTAATGCAATATGTAATACAGTACTTTTATTTTACAAGAAAATATCTGAAAAAGTAACTCAGATATTTTCTTGTAAATTTAAAAAGTAATGCTTTGTTACTAATTTTACTAATTAGGCTACTTGACAAAGTAATCTGATTACGTAACTCGCTACTTGTATACTGTATATTATATATTGTCTTTTAGTAATTTATGTCGCTCTGTAAGCGATGGTCTTCATGAATCTTTAAATGCTTTTCAGCACCAACGATTTACAATGTTAAAAGTCAAAGAAACCCTAAATTTATGCTATTTTTCTAAATAGCATATAATCCATTAACGAGAAAAATGAAGCTCCCCCTGGGTTCTTTACAGCACCGAGACATTGCCGATTTTCCAAGAACAATGGAAACGCGCAAACGCTATTTTGATCCTTTATTTTTTTATGGATGGTAGTGTTTTGACAGATTTAGAGGTTAGCTGCGAATCTGTCACGTTCTGAATGATTAGATTTTTTCAGACTTTTCTGTAAGATTAGCTATCGCATAGGCTAAACCACGCACATATGATTTAATTAAAGTCGTAAGAACACATTCTCTCATTGCATTGTTGAGTAACAAATCCCACGGCTAATGATATCTATAGCATACAGGCATGAGGCTTGTTCGCTGTCTGTTGTATCTCTCGCTGCAGCTCCTCTGATGGCTCCCCGTGCTCTGATAATATCTCCCAGCAGCCGGAGACTTTATATTATAATCATTAGTGATCCTTGCCCTCTCACCCGTACTGAAGAACAATCGCAGAGGAACATTAATCTGAGCTGGAAACTGCCGTGGCTCTCTTTTCCCACATGGTTGTCCAGGTCGTGTTTTTTTCAGTTTGTGCATAATTTCTGGATCACTATGGCGGAATTCACACACTAAAATATTTCAAACATCCTCGATTTCATTAATTACCATGTGTTAATAGGATTTACTGACGTAGCTGACCAAACAAAATTACAGTACTCTATACATAAAATCTTATATATATATATATATATATGGCCTAAGATATAGCCTAGCCATTTGATGTAGAATAATGAATTTTGCAATATAACAGCAGTAAGTGAACCTGAAAATGGCATTAAATAGAAAAACATCTAACAAATAATGTCAAATTTACTGTTATATTATGCTTTCAATTGCCTTATGTAAGCTTTGCTTAAATTGATAACAATTTACAAGATAATAAATAAATAAATAAATAGTCTATCGCCAAGAAAACGCCAGCATTGTTCAGAATGTGCATTACTCATATCCATGTCTTGCATTCCGTCAGATTGTCTTACATGTTATAAGTATAATTGATTATTAATTATTAGGCCTATTTCTAAAAACAATGAATTAATTTAGCAATATAGAAAAACAGACACTGCATTAAAAAAAATATCCGCGGTTAAAATAGGATCGTTTTATTTACTTTTTCCTCCACTCTATTTTGAAATGTAATTAGTCAACAATCAAGTTTGTTTTGATAATACTCAGTAATGTGTTTCCAAATGGACTGTAGACTGCAGAAATTGCAGGGGAAAGTGCTTTTCGCCTAAATTGCTGTAATCTGATTGGTTCTGTTCCAACATGACGTCACATCGCAGGGAATAAGGTCTCTCGGCAGCATCCAAACGCATGCCAGCGACTGAAGCAGAGCAAGATGCAACTGGAAATTACACACAAATGACCAGGGATATATATGTGATATGCTTTGAAATCATTGTTTTGAACTTTTTGTAAAACGAATTAAACGCATTTTGTTTAAGCGATGGGAGCATTGGAGATTCCGCGCGGTGTATTGATGTAAATATACGTACAATAAGTACCAATTCCATGAGATTGAACTAACACTTCGGCTAAAGTTTGTTTTTATTCATCTTAATGATATAGCATCAATGCTTGTTTAATCGTCTAAAGAGGAGCTGACACTTGTCCGCTTCTGTGCTGCATCTTTAGGCAAAATTTGGGATGCTGTATTACTATAGCCAGTGCCTGG
This sequence comes from Cirrhinus molitorella, assembly GCA_033026305.1. Classification (NCBI taxonomy): domain Eukaryota; kingdom Metazoa; phylum Chordata; class Actinopteri; order Cypriniformes; family Cyprinidae; genus Cirrhinus; species Cirrhinus molitorella. The sequence goes on from CM065119.1 coordinate 28,216,896, forward strand.
CTTTTTGATGACTTTTATTTACTTGGATAAAGGACCACTTAGTGTTCTCTAACTTTTGGCACAAGTCGAGCAGATTTTTGCCTTTAACCAAGGACAGCTACGTAGTGACTGGAGTCACAAAATATGGTCCACTGTGCGGGATGCGAAAGGCCTATTCTGGACCGATTTCTGCTCAGCGTCTTGGATAGAGCCTGGCATGCCAAATGCGTGCAATGTTGTGACTGTAAATGCAATTTGACTGATAGATGCTTTTCAAGAGAAGGACGACTCTACTGCAAAAACGACTTTTTCAGGTGAGCATTTGAATTGAAGAAAGCATCAAAGAACATTTAAGCTCTTACAATGCGGTTCCTGACTTTTCTGTATTAAACTAGATTTTTTTTCCTCATAATATATATATATAGCCTATATATAAAAGCCTACAGCCCAGCTATAATAATAAATGCACAATAAAATAAAAATCGACACAAGCGGTGCGAATTACATTTACAACCCTCCGAATACTAGACAACTTGTTACGTGACAGACTAAAACAGTTCTCTTTGTTTACAAGGTATGAGTGTCAGGCAGGCAGGGGATGAGATTTGCACCAGCACCTGACGGATGTGTGCCCTGCCTCGCCTCAATCTTTCGTAGCACACGCGTTTGTTTGCAAAAGCTCGAGCAAAGATGAGATAAGTGGATTTGAATAATGAATGAGCTCGAGAGAGAAGCCACAGACATCCAGTCAGCACGCATTTGATAACCATTTCAGTGAACTGCATTTACATGGACGCGCAGAGACAAAAGAACGTATATTGTCGCTTGCGAAGTTTGGAAGAGGATATTCTGTTAATACATTCTGTCAAAGCAATTCTGAACATATCAGCAACTCTATGCTGAAAGAAATGTATAAATAAATTAATTCTGTAGACGACAGTAGTTCATGCATCTTTGTGGGTGAAAAAAAAAACATGATTAAAATGTTAGCAAATTGAAAAGAATAAAAAAAAATTAAATACAAAGTATGTGTTTTTACCATATGGGATACATTTACCATATAGGGTACATTATTATATTATAACGAATAGTGTGTGGTTTGTCTGTAAAATATGGTAAAATGTTTTAGCTGTAAAAGTATTAACTATTTAAAAATTACAAAGAAAATATTGTATTTAACGTAACAAAATACACTAACATATTGTTAAAAAGATTATGGTTAAAAGGTCGTTCCTAGAATTCACATCTATTTGAATTTTATTTGAAACAGTGTCTTCATATTTATCTGTGTTATGCACTGAAATAGGCTATTTTACATTGCCTGTTGTTTAGTTAATGTTTATTGCAATATGTAAGTGCTGTTACCCTGGTGCTTTTCTCTTTTACTGTGTTTTTTAATATTTACCAGTTGTTGGAGAGACCAATTTCGATAAACCATAAGATTTTTCAGTTACACTATATGCAGCATGAAGATTTTAATAGCTCAAATTGGTTGATACATTTAATGACATATAATTAGACATTGTCTGTAATGTAAAACCGTCACAGTATTTTACCGCCAAGGTTGTGGCAACCCCCAACTGCTAGTTTTTTTAACTGTAAATTAAAGTAGAAAACTGTAGTTATGTATATAATATATTTAATGATAACTACGAATGAAATTTAAAAAAAAAAACACAATTGGTAAAACCCTCTTTTTCGTGAAAAGACAAACGAAACAGATGCAGTGCCAACAATCTTCTATTATAGTCTATTACATTGCGTGTGTTTTTTCGACTACATGTTTTAAGTTGCTTATTGACTTAATGTCTCTGTTGTTCTCGGCAGACGGTTTGGCACTAAATGTGGAGGCTGCGCGCAGGGAATCTCGCCCAGTGATCTAGTCCGGAAAGCGCGAAGCAAAGTCTTTCACCTGAACTGTTTCACCTGCATCATGTGCAATAAACAGCTTTCCACTGGCGAAGAACTGTACATTCTAGATGAATATAAATTTGTCTGCAAGGAGGATTACATGAATAACAGCACCGGAAAAGACACAAACCTTCTGTCAAGTGAGTTTTGGCATTGAAGGCCTATATAGTCTACCAGATAAAAATAGGCCTAGCTAAATTTGCTGCTGATTCTGTAACCTATGTAATTTTAATAAATGCTTGTCTATAATGTTGTTGTACTATCTGATAACGTGTTGCACATAGCATTTTGAAAGAAAATATAAATAGCCTACACAATAGTTTGATGATATAGCCTATGACAGTGACCTGACTACTAAACGTTTTACGCGTCTGTGCTTTTTACAGTTACTACGTGCAGTGACCCGAGCTTATCTCCAGAATCTCAAGACCCACAGGACGACTATAAAGACTCTGAGACTGGACACATGTCGGACAAGGAGGTCTGCAACAATGAAAACGACGAGCAGAATCTGGGTGGCAAACGTCGCGGGCCGAGAACTACTATCAAAGCCAAGCAGCTGGAGACTCTGAAAGCTGCTTTCGCCGCCACCCCCAAACCTACCAGACACATACGAGAGCAGCTGGCGCAGGAGACAGGCCTTAATATGAGAGTAATTCAGGCAAGTACGCAACAAACAAACAAATAAATAAATAAATAAATAAATAAATAGACTATTCACTTCACGTTGTGCGCAAGAACACAACACTCCAGACTGTTTTACTTGATATAGCCCATAAAATTATTTTCGTTTGTGTATTTGATGTAGGCCTATTTTCACTTGAATGCAATTAGATAATTTACCATGTTTTACCTTATAAAACATTTGACGTGCGGTCTTGCCAATGGTTTTTATTAAACCGCGGCCACAACAATATTTTAAAAACACTCATTTCATTAAACAGATGCTTGAATACAAGCAATAAGTAGAACACAGTTATCTCTTCAAGTAATTTACCCTAAAATGTACGCCTTATTACGGTTTCCAAGCACAGAATGCATCATGCACAGGTGCGCGTTGGCTATTTTACGCCTTCGTCCGCAGCTCATCCAATCAGATTTTAGAGTCGGAACTATTCGTTTAATACGGCAGTATTTACTAATCTTTGATCAACTTAAAACAAGTAGCCTACATAAATTGCCTAGTTATAATGACTGCAATGATAATGCATTTTAAAATTGTGTATAATTATGCCTATAGTCCATTAAATGGGATAACAGGCTTGATGCAAATATGTGCTGTGCAATTGTCTGACACCTTACAAAGACCCAGTGCCTGCTGCTGGTTTGTCTTTCGGCAGTAACACCTGTGGTCATAACGAATGGGGTTTTAAATAGGCTACATGGAGATAATTATGTGGCACAGTTGCAGGAATAATGACAAGTGATTTGGGTATGGGTACGTTTTCGCATAACGTGTATACTATATCTAAATACCATACTTTAATTCTAGAGTTAAATGTGTATTTTTTTATAACCGTTGCTTAGCTCTTAGGTTTTCCCCGTACTGTCAAACGACAACGTTGCTTATTAACCTGGATATTAATGTCCCATTTCTTTTGTGTATTTTCTGTCGTGCAGGTGTGGTTTCAGAATCGGCGCTCTAAGGAGAGGCGCATGAAGCAGCTGAGCGCGCTGGGCGCCAGAAGACACATGTTCTTTCGCAGTCCGAGGAGAATGAGAGCGCTGGGCGATCGAATGGAACCTGGAGAGCTCATGGCCAACGGCCATTTCTCTTTTTATGGCGGTCAGTTCATATTCAAGAATACTAATCAGAAAAAAATATAAGCCTACATGTGTTGCACAAAGTTTGAGGTTGATGTTAAGATGTAAGCATGCAGATATGATTTAAATCAATATATGTGATCCTGTATCACAAAACCTTAAATAGCATAGGTATATTTGTAGCAATAGCCAAAAATACATGGGTAACATGGGTCAAAATTATCTATTTTTCTTTTACGCAAAAAGATCATGTTCCATGAAGATGTTTTGTAAATTACCTACCGTAAATATATCAAAACTTAATTTTTTGATTAGTAATATGCATTGCTAAGAACTTAATTTGGACAACTTTAAAGGTGATTTTCTCAAAAATTCGATTTTCAAATAGTTGTATCTCAGCCAAATATTGACCTATCCTAACAAACCATATCAATGGAAAGCTTATTTATTCATCTTATTTTCTGAATTTCAAAAAAAAGTGAATGACCCTTTTGACTGCTTTTGTGGTCCAGGGTCACATATTTCCATATTTACAAAAGCAAAACATATAAATAAATAAGCAAGTTTGCATGTTGCACAAAATATATAAAATAATATTTTTTAAATTAAGATTTGTTGTTCTATTAATAGAAATATGAAAATACACAGAAGTATTGAGCAGTCTTATAATGTCTTGATGTTCAGTGTTTAGTTTTCACCCGTACAGCCCTGCAAAGTCAAAAACACAGTAATCACACCAACACTGATTTAAGTGAATTCACGTGACAAATCGGGAGTTACTGCATTGTGTAACAGGAAGTATTGTATTATCACATTTAATGACCATTTCATGACAACTCTTATTTTTTACAGACTATCAAGGTGAATACTATGGCCCGGGGTCAAACTACGAATACTTCCCTCAAGGTCCACCATCCTCCCAAGCCCAGACTCCAGGTGATCTAGGATTCATGCCTTCCTCCGGCCCAGCTGGAACTCCTCTAGGGAGCATGGACCACCATCACGGAGCACACCACCCCTCCACTGAGACACAATGCTTCAGTGAGATGATATCGCATCACCCAGGGGACTCCCCAAGCCCAGAGCCCAGCGCACCTGCCTCCATCCACAGTATCTCCACTGACATGTGTGACTCCACTCCACCCTTCACATCCCTAAACTCTCTCAGCGGCAACGGATACAGCAATCAACTGTCCTCAGAGATGAACGAGGGGACGGTTTGGTAGCAAAACAACAGACTAATTCAGGATACAAAGATGTGGACATGTACTGATCATGTGTGATTTTATAGAAAACAATATTTCTATTTAGTTAATTTATTGACATAATTGTCTATTTATTTGTTCATTTGATTACCTATTTATTTAATGTATTTATCTATTTAAGCAGCTTTTGTGTATTTTGGAATGTGGAATGTCAAATATAGGTCTGCAGACCTTATAGCTGTGCTATAGAGAAGGACAGTATAAGAAAAGCTGAAACAGAATGTTTATATTTACAACACCTGGCGTGTCTGTTCACACGTGTATCATAATCGGACGACTCAGACCTCTTTGCCTTTCAAGGCTTTGCCATAATGACACTTGAAATCATCTCACACCAAAATCTTTCTCTGCTCTCCATGCGGTGGAGTTACGTTTCCATTATGAGTTCCACCAAATCTCAGAGCGTTTCCCTTTAAAAGGGAAACTTAAAATTGTCGGGACAAACCCTTTATTTGAAAAGAAATATGACTTGAATTATAAGACAAAGTCTACCTTCTAAAAAAGAGAGCAGTCAATTGTTTACGTATATTTTCTTCAGGGGTTTAAATATCAACGATGACTTAAAAAACCCTCTTGATACTGACATAAACTTTTTTTTGTCAAGCAAGAAACCAAACTTTTGTATTAATTCAATTTATATTTGAGTTATGATTCACTGTACTAGTTTGTATAATATTGTGTTTGCACAAATACACTAAACAAAACCATAAAGACATGTTGACAAAAGAAGCACAAATCCATAAGTTGCATTTGTTTTTGTTTTTTTAAACAACTCTACTGAAATTGACCGATTAGTATGTATTAGTCTCAGAATTAGGATTATTTGATAATCCTACAATGTGGAATTTCATAATATGTAATAAAACTGAAACAAAAAGTCTGGAGAACAAACAGGGAGAACATGGAGGCATTTAAAAGTTTAACCCAACCTTCTGGGCAATTTTATTTAACTTAAAAATTACAATATTTTTTGCTTAAAATTAACCTAAAATAGGTAGGAAATTTAATTTATAACCTGGATTATAACCTTATAACCTTAATATTAATAACCTAATAACCTTATATTATAACCTTAATTAAATTTATAATAAATTAACATGAACAGGGTAAATAAATTATATATATATATATATATATATTGTTTTTTAATTGTTTAGAAATAAAATTTATAATAAAACATATAACCCAACTGCTGGGTCAAAACTATCCAGCACTGGGCTGTATTTAATTGTAACAGGATGTTTTTTTTGTTGATTCCATTTGAGAACTTGGTAATAATACAACAATGATGTAAAAAGACCAGAATGTTTATAAAAACTACTTTTTTGTGCTACATTTCGGACATCCTTTATAAATTTATAAATATTCTGTAAGAGAGGTCTATCGAATGCATTATGTCTTAGGAGCATAACATTTACATAATGTATCTAGTAATGATGTCATAAACATGCCAATGTGGCAGTAGAATATATAGTATATTTCAAAGTAAAGTTAAACCAACAACTTTGCAAAGTACAAACACAACATAAAACCGCATCCTTGCTATTTTATTTTTAATTTATATATTATATACTTATTATATATCAAATTTAATAACATGCATGCATCTATTGATTAAACATATTATGTCAGGTGAGCAGTATTTGTTGCAAATTAATTAAGACATACTGCATAATTTTGGTTCCCTTCACTTTTTTTCTTCTGAAAATGAAATAAATAAATAAATATAATACATAGTAGTAACGAAACCAGACCTTATCAGGAATAAACTAAAGCCTACCTAAACAGTTTAAACAAATGCAAATGGATGTTACCTTTAATTATATATCATGTAACAACATATTTCCCACAGTTTTTTCATTATTATTTTATGCGTCTCTGTTTATATTAACATATTAGCCTAGTTTTTTGCTTATAAAGTATGAATGATATCCGCAAAGGATAAGCGTCCAATGTCACCTGTATTCCAAAACGTTGTATTTGCTTGCGTCACACTGCTTTAATTCAGTTATATGTGTTTTGCATTTTTGTCATTCTATTCGCAGTTCCTGACACAGAGTTACTTGTCCAAGTGAAAAACTGTTATCATGGTATTGAAAAGAAAACACAGTTCTAGCACTCTGGTGTACGATTTCCATCAAAGTACATCCCCAAAAATCCACCACCAAATCGGCTAGGAAACATCTGCCCGTTAGTGCTATTGGGAAAAATGAAATGCCAGTGAGAAAGAGGATGAGGACGGAGAGTTTTGAGAAGCTGCTCTCTCTTAAATCCATCAAGTGGAGCAGCAGCTCAAACCAGGCATCTATACATGAGAGAGATGCTGAGGGTAAATCAAATGACTATTTGACAATGTGTTTCATAAAGTCTGCATAAGTTCCATCCATTTCAATGAGTATCCATTAATGGAATAAACTGACTATAGGAATTGTTCCATTCTCTAGGATGAAATGTCTTTAATTATGTTACAAATCCACACCATCACATCAAAATACAAAAGTTTGATCAATGCCATGATCACAGATGAAAACACTGGCCAAAAGAGAAAACTAAGTTCCCTCAGCGTGTACAACATCTCATCGCTAACATCCAGCACTAATGTATCTAAGGAACATCTGTCAGAGAACATGAGATGTCAGTGAAAAAGAGGAGAAGGACGGATAGTTCTGAGAAGCTGCTCTGCTCTGCTCAAATCCATCAAGTGGAGCAGCAGCTCAGACCAGGCATCGACACATCATGAGAGACACGCTGAAGGTAACAAAGTTACCATTTGACAATGTGTAACTGTCTTCATAAACTTAACTTAAGTTATAATATGCATTAAAGGGAAATTGGATTCTACAATCCACGGAACCTTTCAAATGCAGAAAAGGTCCTTTATAGTTGAAAATAGATTTTTCAAATGTCTTTAAAATGGTTATTTTAGGAACTGTTCACTGAAAGGTTATTTGGGGAACCAAATATGGTTCTTCTATGGCATCACTGCAATGCACTGCAAAGAGTGTAGCAACTGAAGATCATCATCATCATTATGCCTATAAAATATTTAATTATTTGACTAAAACATGCTTTTGTCTGATATTCCCATTTTAGGTCATTCTCCACAGTCAATTGACTGGTCTCAAGAGGTTCATGGTTTTCAGGAACCTCTAATGATCCTAAAGTCCTTCCCCTCAGTAGACAAATGTATACAAAATATTTTATAAACAAATATATGTGTAACCCTGGACCACAAAACCAGTCATAAGAGTCTGGTAAGTGTATATATAAAATGTTGTGATGTAATAAAAAAATATGATACTGGCCACACTAGCCTGATCATAAACCATGTTTTTAAAAGTTCCATTTGATTGTTCCAATGATGAATCAATCTCAGTCTCCACAGCTGAATACTTGAAATGCAAATGTAGAATTTGTGCCTATGCATAGTGAGAATTAATACAGAAGGTTTGCACTTACAGGTGCATCTCAATAAATTAGAATGTCATGGAAAAGTTCATTTATTTCAGTAATTCAACTCAAATTGTGAAATAAATTGTATTATTGTATAAATAAATTGTCAAATTGTATTAAATAAATTAAATGCACACAGACTGAAGTAGTTTAAGTTCTTTAAGTATTTTGGTTCTTTTAATTGTGATGATTTTGGCTCATATTTAATACAACCCACCAACAAATTAGAATACTTCATAATACCAATATTTTTATTTTTTTATATATAGTGAATTGTTGGCCTTCTGGAAAGTATGTTAATTTACTGTATATGAATTCAATACTTGGTAGGGGCTCCTTTTGCTTTAATTACTGCCTCAATTCGCCGTGGTATGGAGGTGATCAGTCTGTGGCACTGCTGAGGTGGTATATAAGCCCAGGATTCTTTGACAGTGGCCTTCAGCTCATCTGCATTTTTTGGTCTCTTGTTTCTCATTTTTCTTTTGACAATACCCCATACATTCTCTATGAAGTTCAGGTCTGGTGAATTTGCTGGCCAGTCAAACACTCCATGGTCATTTAACTAACTTTTGGTGCCTTTGGCAATGTGGGCAGGTGCCAAATCCTGCTGGAAAATGAAATCAGCATCTTTAAAAAGCTGGTCAGCAGAAGGAAGCATGAAGTGCTCTAGAATTTCTTGGTAAACGGGTGGAATGACTTTGGTTTAAAAAAAAAAAAAAAAACAGAGTGAACCACCAGCAGATGACATTGCACCCCAAATCATCACAGACTGTGGAAACTTAGGCTATGCTTCTCCACCCTTCCTCCAGACTCTAGGACCTTGGTTTCTGATCTGAAAAGAGGACTTTGGACCACTGGGCAACGGTCCAGTTCTTCTTCTCCTTAGCCCAAGTAAGACGCCTCTAATGTTTTCTGTGGTTCAGGAGTGGCTTAACAAGAGGGATGTCAACTGTAGTCAAATTCTTTGACATGTCTGTGTGTGGTGGCTCTTGATGCCTTGACCCCAGCCTCAGTCCATTCCTTGTGAAGTTCACCCAAATTCTTGAATCGATTTCGCTTGACAAGCCTCTCAAGGCTGTGGTTCTCTCGGTTGGTTGTGCATCTGGTACACTTTTTCCTTCCACTCAACTTGCTGGAAGACAACTTCTTTGGCAATGAATGTTTGTAGCTTACCCTCCTTGTGAAGGGTGTCAATGATCGTGTTCTGGACAACTGTCAGATCAGCAGTCTTCCCCATGATTGTGTAGCCTAGTGAACCAAACTGACAGACCATTTTGAATCCTCAGGAAACCTTTGCAGGTGTTTTGAGTTGATTAGCTGATTGGCATGTCACCATATTTTAATTTGTTGAGATAAATGTTGAGTGAATTGGTGGGTTTTTGTTAAATATGAGCCAAAATCAACACAATTAAAAGAACCAAAGGCTTAAACTACTTCAGTCTGTGTGCACTGAATTTATTTAATTCACGAGTTTCACTATTTGAGTTGAATTACTGAAATTAAAATGAACTTTAATGAATTACTGAAAATGAACTTTTCCGCTACATTCTAATTTATTGAGATGCACCTGTATGTCACGGTTTGGTCAGTTACCCGCATTTGCGGCCACATTGAAGATACTCAGATGTAAACAACAGCATTTATTGCATGGCTAATGTACTACTGAATAAGTTGTACTGCTAATTTATGCTGTCTAAACCACAAAAAGACTTAGTAAGCAGGAAAAGGTGGCATATTTTGACAACTAAAGTTAATAGGTGGTAAAGATACATACTATTAATTAGGATATTAGCCTAATATTTCACCTACCTGACTTGAAATGATAAGAACAAACACAAATGTTGTCAAGATTCCTGCCCTGGAAATCCTGGTTCAGTTTGGCCAACCACAAATGCCTTTTGTTCCTTAGACAGTTTTTTGCACTCTTCTCCTTGATTTGTTATAACTTTTGGCAGTCTACAGTACTCCAGATGTTTTTCCCAGTCCGACTGATTAGTACAGCCCAAAACGACAGTAATTAACTATTTTCAGCAGCAATAATCAGTTCTACTCGATTTAGTGCCATTGTTTACATTCAGTGCTGCTAATATGACTGATCGATGACGTGCTGTGAAAAGACTCTATACTTAAAATACAAGTAATAGAATTTGTGGCCACGCATAGTGAGAATTAGATACGCTTTGAAATGCATATTTTTATTTATTACATGTCTTTATGAAATACCTGCATCCTTTTTTTTTCTTTTATCATGGCATTATTTGGTGAAATATTTTTTGTATTTAATATATGCCATATTTATTATATTCAATGTTTATGATTATAAGGTGATAAAAGAACATCAACTAAGGAAAAAAAAAAATAAATAAATAAAATATATATATATATGTATATATATATATATATATATATATATATATATATATCTTGCTTATTATATATATTATATATAATATATAATATATTATTATTTATTATATATACCTACAGCTTCGGTCATGTCGTTTATCATTCATTTTTATCTAAGACATAATAATACGTACAATCTTTTTAAACACCAACCTGTTTTCTACACACGTCACAAGACTCACAACTCCTCCGGCGCGCTCTGATGATGTCACGGTAGAGTTACAGCGTGGGACAGTCATGGCAGCTTCCATATCACAGCAGCTCGAGGATTTGTTAAATCCTTTACCTAAATTCGTAGATCCCGAAGATGACCAAGATGAAGGTAATATACCTTATAAACATATCCGTTTAAAATGTGCGTTGTAAAGCATTTTAACGTTATTATAATAGAAAATATGTCCCTTAAATGTAAGCACCATGTGTCTGCATGCCTGACTGTACTAAAAAGCAACTTTACTTCACACTTATTAAGTAATAAATATGATTGTCATTATAACAAGCATAGTGTTCTTTTGTTTTCACATAGTAAGATATTTTGACTTGTATAACGTTACTTACTTTATTTTAAGCTTCCACTATTTTGTGTGCTGTGGTAGTATCGTGTTGTTCTTTGAAGTGTCATGTAAATATTATGGTATAGTTTATAATATATGGTAGTCATTCGCATGGTATTAAAGTATGATACTATTATATTATATTATATTATATTATACGAATATTATTTAATTTAATATTTAATATAATGAGTCTCTTATGTATTAGAGCAGGGGCATGTTGATGTTTACAGTATATTGTTACAACTACTGTCATAAGGCATCAACTGTATTCTGTTCATTGTTTATGGTATAGACATTGTTATGGTCTGTTGATATACCCTAAATGTTAGGATTATATGACTGTGTGTACTTAGCTTAACTAAACAACAATATATCATTTTTGTAAACTGCAGAGACGAAAGCCAAAGTCATAGAGAAGTTTGATGAAGGTGATGATGATGATGATGAACTTTTATCTGGACATCTGCGGAAGCGCTCTACTGCAATTTTGGCTGATAATGATCGTCGATATCGTGGCAAAGCAACATCCAGAAAAGATATACAGAAAGATTTAGATGGATCAGGTGAGGTGAAAGTGTCTGTTCATTTGTGTAGAAAAAATAAATAAGAACAATAATGGTAAACCTCTTAAAAAAGTGATGTTTTGAAAACCCTACATTTACACTTTTTGAAAAATCAACTAACTAGCAACTTGTCCATAGCTATCTGTGGATTATAAAATGGGATTAATAAATGAATACTAATATTAATATTTTCAGCGGATGAAGATGATGGTGGTGATGATGATGAAGAAGAAGACAATGAAATGCTGGACAAGTACATGGATTTCACCAAAGATGATGATGATGATGAGGAGGAGGATGAAGATGACGATGATGAGGAAGTAGATGATGAAGAGGGTGATGATGATGATGAGAATGAAGAACAAGAAGGCGATGACGAGGAGGTTCTTAATTTAGATGATAGCTTAGCCTCTAAAATGAAGGGTACAGACTTTATGAAACTCACAGAGGGCATGGATGATCTGGGAGAAAGTGAGGAAGAAGAGGACTCAGGTGCCAGTGAAGGAGAGAGTGAGGAAGGCTCTGAGGAAGAGGAGGAAGATAAAGAGGAAGAAACAGCTGTGAGGAACTTCTCTAAAGAGAAAGTTGATGAAGAGGTTGAAAAAGGGCATGCCGTGAAAAATCAGCTCGGTATGGATATTTGCTCACATTTACAAAATGTGCTCTACAATAAATAAATAAATAAACAACCAGAACACATTTGTGACCCAGGACCACAAAACCATAAGCATCATAAACTAAAAAAAAAACTAGCTTTCCATTGATGTATGGTTCATTAGAATATGACAATATTTGGCCGAGATAAAACAATTTGAAAATCTGGAATTCAAGGGTGCAAAAAATCTAAATATTGAGAAAATCACCTGTAAAGTTGTCCAAATCAAGTTCTTAGCAATGCATATTACTAATCAAAAATTAAGTTTTGATATATTTACATTAGGAAACTTACAAAATATCTTAATGGAACATGATCTTTATTTATCATAATAATTTTGGGCATAAAAGCAAAATGTATCATTTTGCCCCATACAATGTATTTTTGGCTATTGCTACAAATATACTCATGCTACTTAAGACTAGTTTTGTGGTCCAGGGTCACATTTATAGTAATCTATTAAAGAAAAATAGAAACTACCAAAAAAAAGTGTACTCAACTTCACGCTGTTTTCAAATCTCCACAGCTCTTTGGGACCTGATGCTTGAAAGGCGAATCAAAATGCAGAAAGCTCTTGTGACAGCCAATCAGCTTCCACAGCCACAGACATTCCCAGAGTTCAAGAGAAAGGGAGGGGCTGAATATGCTGAAGCTTTAAAAAATAGTAAGTGAATACAATATTTCCTACTTCTGACCATGAAGTTTTTCTATTGCTCAGTGTTTTGGAAGATGGTGTTTGAAAAATTAAGTTGTGGTCAATAAAAGTTAAAGAATGTCTGCAAAAGTTTGGAGTCAGTAAGATATTTTTTTTAAACAAATTATTACTTTTATTTAGCGAGGATGCAGTATTTTGATCAAAAGTGTCAGTAAAGACTTTAAAAATGTTGCAAAAAATGTATATTTCAAATAAATGTTCTTTGTTCAGAAATTAATACTTTTATTCAGCAAGGATGCATTAAATTGATGATCAAAAGTGTCATTAAAGACAAAAGCATTAAAAGATTAGTTCACATTCAGAACAAAAATTTACAGATAATGTACTCACCCCCTTGTCGTCCAAGATTGCCTTTCTTTATTCACTCGTAAAGAAATTGTTTTTTGAGGAAAACAATACAGGATTTCTCTCCGTATAATAGACTTCTATGGTGCCCCCGAGATTGAACTTCCAAAATGCAGTTTAAATCCAGCTTCAAGGGGCTCTAAATTATCCCAGCCGAGGAAGAAATGTCTTATCTAATGAAACGATCAATAGTTTTCTAGTCAAATTGACAATTTATATATAGTTAGGGTATGTCTCGTTTTTTCCCCAATTTCAAAATCGTCTTACATCGCTGCAGAAGTACCAACCTAGTGTTTACAAAGTGAACATACAACGAAGCTCAAACAGCCTTTACAAAAAAATGTAAAACGCTGTACAACGATTTGCGGTTAAAAAAGTATATAAATTGTCAATTTGTTTTGGAAAAAAAAGATCGCTTCACTAGATAAGACCCTTCTTCATCGGCTGGGATCATTTAGAGCCCTATGAAGCTGGATTTAAACTGCATTTTGGAAGTTCAAACTCAAATACCATAGAAGTCCATTATATGGAGAGAAATCCTGAAATGTTTTCCTCAAAAAACATAATTTCTTTACGACTGAAGAAAGAAAGACATTTTTTGGATGACAAGGGGGTAAGTACATTATTTGTACATTTTTGTTTTGAAAGTAAACTAATCCTTTAAGCATATAAAAATGATTTATAAAGACACAGAAGATTAGAGTAATGGCTGCTGAAAATTCACAATAAAAATCACATAATTTTATTTTTTGTTAAAACAGGTACTTTAACTTGTAATAATATTTCACAATATTAATGTTTTACTCTATTTTTAATCAAATAAATGCACACATAGGAGACCTTTTCAGAAACATTAAAAATCTTGCAGACTCCAAACTTTTGAACAGCGGTGTATATGATGGAGTTCTCCTAAAGATGGCTAACAGACAAGGATAAGGCATAAAACTTATTTTTAAGTCTCCCTTGCTGTGAGGAAATAAGTAAGGAGTCATATGAACATGGTTAAATGTCCACCTTTATCATCGTTCAAACCTCACATCTTCTCTGCATTCAACAAACAGCCGCAACATCACTTCTGGTTTTAAATTCAGAATTCTTCTGGCTCCGAGCAATTAATACAATTGTGCACCACCTTTCTCAAGCAGATCTGGCTGCTTAGAGAGACTGCCTGCTCCTCATTTGCATATTTATTGCTCTGGTCCTTTAGCCAGCGAATGATTGATGTGGGGCCGTCCTCCTGAATTCTGAACAGCGCATTGCTTTGAGATGGAAGGAGAGGTGCATGTGTACGTTTGATTAGCAGTAAAGATGCACCTCACACCCCTGAGTCTTTTTATTTATTTGCTCTTATTATGTAAAGTAAATTGTAGCATAGGCTTGTTTGTCTTAGCCCTGCTTTGCATTTTGGCACTGTAGGAATACTAGGAGGCATAATTTCTTTAAAATATGTTCACTTTTGAGTGCATTTTTTGATTGCTTGTGGTGTTCTGGGTGGTTGTTTACTGGCCCAAGTCAAAAGAGAACATTTAGTCTCTACATTCTCAGAAAAAAAGGTACAAAGCTGTTACTGGAGTGGTACCCCAAGGTAAAAGACCTAAAAAGTACATCTTTATACCTAAAGTGTGCAAATTAGTGTTATTTGAAAGGGTGCCATCCCAGTGACAGCACTTTTTTGGGGGGGGAGTATTTGATACATATGTCTATAGAAATGGAACTGGTTCCTCCGACAGAATTTTGGTTCATCGTAAAGCTAAAAATCTGAAGTCTAATAATTTAGAAAAAAATATAGCATAACTCTCCTGAACCTCAAATGGCTAACTTACATGTCTCTGACAGCATTTTAAAATCAAAATGACATACTTCACCTTAAGCTTGTTTTCTATTCCATGCAATCAGTATCTTATTTGATGGCTTTTGTGCCTTGGGCTGTAGAGCTCATTTCTTCATGGGTTTTGATGTTTTTAACTAGTGTAGTGCAGGAATGACTAAGATCAGAGAGGTGGGTTGTAATGACCCTGCATTTACAGAAGTGTGCTGAATTGATGTTGTGGTTGACATGTGCTGTATGATAAGCTTGTATCTGTGTGTGTGGTAGGTCATAAAGCCCTAAAGGCTCTACAAAGGTCTCTGCTGGAACTCCAGGACCTGCTGCTCTACCAAAACCCGGAAACCAGAGCCATCTCTCAGGGAAAGACCTGGGATGCCAGCAGGTACCAAATTCTTCTTTTAAAATAAGTTTGTATTGATACAGTTTTGACATAATTTTTTTGTGTGTGTGAATTGCTTCTTGAAAGGCTACATTTTTATTAACGGAGAAATAAATGAATACCGTGGTATTCTTCAAATTACTTTGCAGTACTGTGTAACCATGCTGTATACATTAAGTATCTTGTAATGTTAGTTAACTAGTTAACTATAGTTCCAGGTTTTTTTTTACATATTGCCTTATTCTTTGTTTCCCACAAATGGAAATGTGAGTTATCATTGAAAATTAATCTCAGAGATATACGTTTAATTTCCATATTTCACTTGCTTATTTCACATGCACCAGCAGTGCTAAAGATGATGAAGAGATTAGCAGTGAGGATGATTTGGAAAATGGGGATGGCGGCCAAAAGAAAAAACAGGAAGCGCGAAAAGGACCCCCCAAACGAAAACTGGAAATGGCAGAGTATCCCAACTTTATGGCCAAACGATTTGCTGCTTTTTTGCCTTACCGTGATGCCACCCTGCAGAAATGGTACGACAAGACACGACTCACAACTGGCAAGAGCAAAAAGGTAAAAAATATATTATGTTACGTTTATATTAAATTGCATATGTGCATATGCATGTGTGTTTTTATATGTCACTGCTGTCACTACTTAACATGTGAATATGTTAACTAATTTACTCTTTGTGTTTCCAATCAAACAGGGTTTTGGAGCATTTGACAGGAACATCCTTACACAAGTAGAGCAGGTTTTATTGGACAAAGACAGGCTGGTGAGGCGTACACAGACGCGCAGGTCTGAATACAGAGTTCTGGGGAAGCCGGAGCCTGTCATAACTGAAATAGAAAATAGTACACCAGAGGGAGAGGTAAGACACTGCACTGCTTTTAAATGAAAATTCTTTTTTAATTGAATCTACTGCTCTGTTGTTGTAAGAAAACCATAGCTATAGTATTGTTAAAAGCAAAACACTTTTGGGGTAATCAACCCATCCATTTCAAAAGATTATATATCAGTTGATTTAATGTATTTAAGTATACCTTTTGACTTTTAAAAATAGCATTCCCTATCATGCTAGAAAACTCACTTAGCTCCCTCTCTGTTGTTTCAGGGAGCTGAACTGGCACTGAAAGCTAATGTGCGCCTTAAAGATTTGGACGAGGAGATTTTTGATGATGATGACTTTTACCACCAGGTAAGACAACAGGCAGGATGTATTAACTATGAACTGTGCAACAACAATGTTGATACTGTTGAGTAGTTATTGTAGACTGATGTGACATCAAGGATCTCTCCTTTTTTCACAGCTACTTCGAGAGCTTATTGAGCGCAAAACAAGTGCAACAGACCCCAATGATCAAGTGGCCATGGGAAAGTGAGTGTGTGCGCACATGTCTATATAATTGTTTCATGTGTCAGTCATATTTGACCATAATAGTTCCTCCTCTGATCTCACAGGCAGTGGCTTGCCATCCAGAAACTACGTAGTAAAATCAAGAAGAAGGTGGACACCAGAGCCAGCAAAGGCAGGAAGCTCAGGTAAGCTTTTAACCTTCTATTTTATTCAGACAGGGTGATTCTTTAAACTAAATATTTTTTTGATGACATGCTTTGCAAAATTCACTCATATCTACAGGAATGTAGTTTTTAATGTTACACCACAAGTATTTAAGAACTTTAATTAAAGGTTATAAAACATTTTTGTTTTTACTAAACTAAAATGGAAATAAAATTAATAAAAACATACAGATTTAGATGTATATTCAGACATGTTTAAAAGAAAAAAAAAAAACTTTCAAGGTGTTACATCATCTAATCAAATCAGTCAATCACTGCAATTATTTAGCAGCAAAAAAATGATTTGGTTATGCCCAGATAGATATTACAGCAATGAGATGGGTTGTTTCTACTAAATGAGCAGCAGGATATCTTCTCTTATCAAACATCTCCTTTAATTGTGTGTTTGTGATGAAAATGAGTTCAGTCATTCAGGCTGTGTGCGCTCACAATTCAATTCAAGACTTTGTGTTTATACTTGACATTGTTTCAAACTTCTCGTCAGGTTTCACATTCACAGTAAGCTGATGAATTTCATGGCTCCTATAGACAACAGCAACATGAGTGATGATGCCCGGTGAGTGACATCTTATGTTCTCCTCATGTCTGATTTATTTATTTATTTTCTGTCTGCTGAGTCAGACATCTGGGGCTGGTTGCATAAACTGCTTAGAATAGTCTTAAAAAGTTAGTCATCAATCAATTTTTTTCCTTCAAGACTGGTCATAACTTTTTTAAATTCAGTTACAAAATGATAGATTGGTCTAAAATGAGTATGAAAACTAAGACTGATTACCCTTTATTTATTGCTAGTTGGTGAAACTAGTTTTTAAGACGGTCTTAACATAGTGACTAAGTTTATGCAACTAGGCCCTGATCATACACAAACCCTCACATTCATAAGACGTATAAAGTTGTCTAAAGGCATAGTTCACACAAGAATGAAAATCTGTCACCATTTACTCACCCTAATGCTGTGGAACACAAGATGTTTATGCAGAAAATCACAGCTGCAGTTTTCCATACAACAAAATGTGGACCAGAAAAAACAAAACGACAACAACAAAAAACGTGTGTGCTATATTCAAGTATTCTGAAGTTATAATTTAATAGCTTTATGCAATAAACAGATTGAACTTGTTAGAGCAGCTAGAACATTCTGCTAAATGTTCCATTTTGTGTTCCATGGAAAAAAACAACAGTAAATAAATGAGAGCTTTTTTTTTTTTTTTTTTTCCTCCATTTTTGAGTGAATTGTCCTTTTAACGGTCAAAGCATCTTCATTTGAGTGGGCTTTTTATGCCAGTCTTTGTTTGTACCCGTATGGTGTTACTGTGCCGTGGGGACACCAGCAGAAAGTTGTTGTGTACGTGTGCATGTGTTTAATTAATGGTTCAGTTGTGTGTTTCTCTGTCCTGTCAGCCAGCAGTAATCCTCCTCAAACAGAGAACAGGCTAATCAAACACACTGTAGAGATATGCACATACACAAACACTCACACATTTCAAAGATTTCACTTTTAATCCCCCTTCTCTTTTTTCTTTTGTTTTGTTTTCCAATGGTTCCACAAAGACAGTTGTGCATATCAGGTTTTCAGTAGCTAAATGTTTTTTTCATTGGCACATGAGTGATTATCAAAACATAATGTCTTTATTAAAAAGCATTTGAAGAGCACAGATGCAAAACCCCCTAAAAGCTATCTCTGTCAAAAATGAGATAACGAAACTGAGTTAATGCGCTCGACATATTTTAAACGCCCATCAAATACTTCTACTTCAAACTCGCTAAAGTCCCAGCCTTACCCCATTCAGAAGTATTGGTACCTAGGTAGTAAGCTATACATGGGAGCCTGATAAAAATGCATTTTTTAAAGAAAAAGTCAGATGGATTTAGAGGCTTTTGTATCTGAACTCTTCATATATACACTACCATTTGAACATTGGAATAAATAAGTATTAATAGAAATAGAATTATAAAAATTAATAGTTTTATTTAGCAAGGGTGCTTTAAATTGATCAAAAGTGATAATAAAGACATTTATAATATTAAAAAAGATTTTAATTTCAAATAAATGCTGTTCTTCTGAACTTTCTATTCATCAAATAAACCTAAAAACAATTCTACTCAGCAGTTTTTTAAAATAATAATAATAATAATAATAATAAAAATAATAATAATAATACATATTTTTTTGAGCAGCAAATTAGAATATTAGAATGATTTCTGAAGGATTGTGTGACTAGAGTAATGATGCTAATTATGAAATATGAAATGTATTCAAAATGTAATAGTTATTTTATGCAGGCTTGGTGGGCAGAAGAGACTTCTTTAAAAAATACATTTTAAAACTTTTGACTGGTATTATGCATCAAATGTTCCAGTTTCATTGTCTATATACTGAAGGTTTTTACAGAGGTTTGTTCACCTGATATGAATTTTACATTTTAATAAGTAAAATATTTACTTAATATTTCCTGATTTATTTGATAAAAATATATATATATATATATATTTATTTATATATTTTTTTAATCTCTAATAAAGAATTAAGCAAGAATTTTAAACATGGCTTTTTTTATCCAATGTTCAGGTTTCTGTTTTGGAAATTTAAGCAAATGAATGCATATGTAATTAGACAATGGTAATATCTATTAGATAAATTTGTACTGTCTTTCTTAAACTTGTTTTTTTGGGGTTATGTTACACAGTGATGGTATTCATCAAAGAGCCTTTGAATACCATGTAGTACATGAATACAAGTTAGTACTAG
This sequence comes from Cirrhinus molitorella, assembly GCA_033026305.1. NCBI lineage: Eukaryota > Metazoa > Chordata > Actinopteri > Cypriniformes > Cyprinidae > Cirrhinus > Cirrhinus molitorella. The sequence goes on from CM065119.1 coordinate 28,237,049, forward strand.
TACAAGTTGCAGATACAGAAACACACTTTACAGAATGATACTTAAAAACAATTGGAGATCATAGTCCTGAGTCCTGTTCTTTCTCTCCAGTACTTCTCAGTCACCTAAATATTGTTCTGTTTCTCACAATAAGCTACCAAATTGCTTACCAAATATATAATATTGTGCCTTTTTGTTCTTTGGGAAGCTACTTTTTGTGTTTCTTGTAAGATAATCACAGATTTGGAAATCCAGAAATACAAAAATGTAATACAAAAAAAACCTCACAAATAACAAAATCAAGCCTTCAGTACATACAGTTGGGGTCAAAAGTTTGCATACACCTTGTAGAATCTGCAAAATATGAATTATGAACAAAAATAAGAGGGATCATACAAATTCATGTTATTTTTTTTGTACTAACCTGGATAAGATATTTCACATAAAATGTTTACATATAATCCACAAGAGAAAAACAAGTTGAATTTATAAAAATGACCCCGTTCAAAAGTTTACGTACATGATTCTTAATACTTAATGATTCATAGTTTTGTTTTGTTTTTTGTTTGTTTAGTTGATAGTTGTTCATGAGTCCTTTGTTTGTCCTGAACAGTTAAACTGTCTGTTCTTCAGAAAAATCCTTTAGGTCCCACAAAATTTTTTGGTTTTTCTGCATTTTTGTATATTTGAACTGTTTCTAACAATGACTGTGTGATTTTTGAGAACCAACTTTTCACACAGAGGACAACTGAGGGACTCATATACAACTATTACATGAGGTTCAAATGCTCACTGATGCTCCAGAAGGAAAAATGATGCATTAAGAGCCTGGGTGGGGAAACTATTTGAATGGAAGATCAGGGTAAATGTAACTTATTTTATCTTTTAGGGGAACATTTAAGTATCTTCTGTAGCTTCTAAAGGGCAGTATTAAATGGAAAAAAAAGATATTTAGGCAAAATAAGAAAAATGTTCACATCCTCGTTCCATTTTAAAAAAAAGTTTACACAGCTTGCTCTTAATGCATTGTTTTTCTTTCTGAATTAGTGAGCATTTGAACCTCAGTTGTCCTCAGTGTGAAGAGATGATCAAAATCCTAGTCATTGTTGAAAAGTGTTCAAATACATAAAAAGGCTGAAAAGTCAAAGAACCTGTAGGACCTGAAGGACTTTTCTGAAGAACAGCGACCAGTTTAACTGTTCAGGACAAACAAGGAAATACCACTTAATAAAATACAGCTGTGGATGATTCAAGTAACAACACATTAATAAACTTTTGAATGGGGTCATTTTTTTAATATAAATTCCACTATTATTTTCTCCTGTGGACTGTATGTAAATGTCTTCATGTGAAATATCTTATTCAGGTCTGTGCTAATTGAAAAATAACATGCATTTTGTATGATCCTTTTTTATTTTGGTAAAACAATTAACATTTTGCAGATTTTTTAAGGCATATGTAAACTTGACCTCAACTGTACTTGAATATACTGATCTGTCCCTCTGTAGTCCTCCTGTTATTTTGTTCTTCACACATTCTCAGTAATTATTGGTGAGGATGTTTTAAGGGTTCTAGCATATGCTGCACTGGGTTTGGAGAGGTGTAGAGGAGAGAGATGCAGGATTAGAGAGGAGTGGTTGGATTGATGAAGAGGTGGAGGTGACGGATAGACTTGGCCTGGTGATCACGGTCACAGTGCGGTGCTACTTGAGCACGTAGAGGACAAAAACATGAAGCACTCAAGAAGGTGACAGAAATGAATTGTGCTGAACTATAATGCATGCACACTCATCTTTAAGTAGACCAGGAGACAGCATGGAACATCTTGTGTCAAACTCTATTTGCCTTGTAGTGTACAATATTCATGCATTCTTGTAAAAATTATAATGCACAGTGAAGGCTGTGTAGCAAATCATGATAGTGACCTGATTTTAACAGTTAACATACTAATAACACTAGGATGACTGTTATCAGAGTCACAGATGAAACAAACTGAAGCCTGACCTTTGCCAGCCACACACACATAGTAACATGTGCTGGCTGGATTGGTTTTATTTACATAACAATCGGTGAACTACAGCAGTAATGATGTATGCCGATGGCATCAGAGAGTGACCGGTGACCTTTGTCGATGAGAAATTCTAGGCGACCTTTTCCTCACACAAACGCACACCCTCTGCCTGCTTTACGCAGCCACTCTGCCGTATCTCAACTCCGGCTCCGTAGCCCGACACGCACCACTGGCCCCATGAATGTTAATGCCGACGTTGCAGGATGGGGTGCACTCTCTCTCTTGCACATGCAGCATACAAATTCTGCTGGGGCTTAAAGAGATAATCGCAATGCATTTGCCTCTGATGGGGTGATGGTAAGAGCTGGGGCTTCTGGGTAGCATGAGGGTCCTGCGTAAACCTCATCAGCAGAGATGGGTCTCAACTTTCCCCTTTGATCCTGAGCTTCTCCTGGTTCTGTTTGGATCAGAGTGTATGCGTTGTGTGACTGCGGCAGCGTGCTGTAATCCTGAACGCTGGTTGTGCATTTCTAACAGGGATTTCGGATTAAGGATGGGCTTGTTAGCTTGGCCTCAGCCCTGCCCCTCTGGGACATTAGCACCTCAATCTCAGGACTGTGCATGTGTGCTTTTGTCCTCTGTGCATTAAATAGGGCCATAGTTTATCTATTAGGATTTGTGGCCTTTAGTCATGGATGGTTTAAAGGGACTGAAAAGATTGAGTTCTTTGTGCTACTTTGAACATCAAAGTAGCACAGCCATAAACATAAGAACAAACGTACAGCTCATTTAATACACAAGTTTTAGTAGTAGAATTAATGCAACTTGCTTTAGAAAAGTATAAGCTTCACATTTCTGTCAATTGCTTCACATTTAATTCTAAATTGGCTGTTTACTTCCAATTTAGTTTATATAAATTTTTATAATTGTATAGTACAATTTAAATGAACCTTTTTCTATTTTAATACACTACCAGTCAACAGTAAGATTTTTTTTAAATGTTTTTTTTTTTTTATTTAAAAGAAGTCTCTTCTGCTCACCAAGCCTGCATTTGATCAAAATTACAGCAGCAACAGTAACATTTTGAAATCATTTTACAATGTAAAATAACTGGTTTCTATTTGAATATAATTATTGAATATAATATTTATGTATTTATTTATTGGAAAGAAACACTATATCTATCTATCTATCTATCTATCTATCTATCTATCTATCTATCTATCTATATATATATATATATATATATATATATATATTAAAATATTGAATTTTGAGATTTTAAGTTTTCAACTTAGATAATTTCTTATGATTTCTAAAGTGTGATAGGGAAAAAGGCAACAAAGAAAATATTTTTGTGACAAAGGTCAGAACTGTTATATGATGTAGATTTTTGAGGTGCACTCTAGTCATAAATTAATCTATTTTCCTACATAATTTGTAACAAAAAAGTGGTAAAATATCTATTTAGGAGTCTTTCCAATGATATATAGTTTGTCATGATTCGATTAGGGTATCTGTAATATGGTGAAGTACACTTAGGTGCCCCACTGAGGAGATGGGGGACAGTTAAAGGGTTAAAAAAAACATAAAAAATCTTACTGTTCAAAAACTTTTGATTGGTAGTGAATATTTTAAAATATAATGTATTCTGTCGTTAACAAGCTGATTATTTTTGGCAACCGTTACTCAAATTTGCAGTGTCATGTTCTTCTGATATGCTGAATTGGTGCTCAGGCTACATTTCTTCTCATCAGTGCAGAAAATAGTTATGCTGTTTAATATTTTTGTGGATTCCTTAGAAAGCTCAAAAGATTTTTTTGAAATATATTTTCTAACATTATAAATTGTTACTGTCACTTGATCAATATATAGCCAAGCCCAACATTTCAACATTAGTATGCTGTGACGATAGGTGAATTGTATTTACATATGAACATGTCTAAGATTGGTACATTGGGCCAGTGACTAAATTTGTTGCTTTCAGCAGAACAGTAAATGTTGCCTTAAGTTATTGAATACAGTAATATGTTCAACCTATTGCATTCTGATTGTTTTTCAGGTCTGAGCTCTTTCGTTCCCTGTTTGCGAATGATCCAGTGATGGCAAACTGACTGAAACATCGGACTTAACATGCTTAGACTCCAGCGTGTCACACACCTCTACAGACGAAATCCTTCAGGAACCTCAGACTCAAACCTACGTTTTTTTTTTAAGATTACCTGTATATTAAACTAAACTTTTTTTGATTGGTAAAATGACACATTTTACTGTATTAAAAGACCATTTTTCCACAAAGAGAGTCTTTTCACTGATTCTTTTATTGTACACTTTCTGGAAGCATTCTGTAATGTAATCTGATTAGATGTATTAGGGAAACCTTTTCCTTCAATTATCCACAAGAAGCTTTGACTATTGTGGCTTTCATAACTTTAATTGGGTATTGAATTGGTGTGATTCAATTTGCTCTGTCGTATTTAGTAGGTAGTATGAGAATAGACTGTGAAACCCACACACATGGGACTGAATGAGAGAATGATTGCTGAATTGATAAATCAATGGAAGTGCGTTCCTGGATCCTTCTGTCTGCCATTTGATTTCTCTCAGGACTGAAGAATAGCATGAAGACAAGTGCTGATTATCTGTTGGTAGAAACAGTCACCAATCTTTAGGATTTCATCCCGGGTTACTCTCGTTTAGACCCTTTCAATGTATTTTTCCCATTCTCTCTGATCCTTAGAATTTCAGGTGTTCTTGTTACTGTGTATTTATGACATCCATACATAGATAACCAATCATAACAGAGCTTTGTTAATAGTTCGCCCATTTTCTGCATTACACTGTGAGAGGAGGTTGACAAAGGAATTTGTGCTGAAATGTAACTCTGAAACCTAAAAACTGGTCCAATTGACAGGTATATCTTTTAAAGGGGACATTGGATGTCAAATTCACTTTTACATGGCATGTGCATATAAGTGTGTGGACACAAGCCAGCCAGTTAAGCCACCTTTATTTATATAGCGCTTTTTACAATACAGATTGTGTTAAAGCAACTTTACATTATCAAATAGGATGGAAGGTAATATCATTAATGCAAAAAGAAACCGTAAATAATTTTAGTTGAAGGAAATTAATCAATAATTCCAAATTAATAAATTTAATTGTCCCCAACTGAGCAAGACATAGGCAACAATGGCAAAAAAACCAAAACTCAACCACTTAGAGTTCAATACTTGGCCCTTTTGTAGTGTAATATAGAAAATGATGTATTCTATGATACAACGCTGTACATTCGTTCAAGAAAGAGCCACCAAAAAAGTACAAAATAATTTAACATGTCAGAATTTATGGTTTTATTCAGTTATTTTATTCAATCACAGCTTGCCATGGTAAACAGGAAATTCCTCATTTTGACAGCTTTTGAACTCTTCAGTAACATGTTTAGCAACACTTATAGACATGAGACAATCCATTAACTTTTTGGGTGACAGCATGTCAGCAAACCAGACAATTTTTCACCTTTCACTGAGTCAAACAGTACTGCTAACATTGGAGTGGCAGCTTGTTTTCCACTAGTGGAGACAAACGTCATGACGCCAATGAGACACTGGGGATGCAACGGAGCATCATGACTGCCAGTTTAGTGCGTAATACTCCAATTGCTCAAGTATCCTCTGCCACCTCTATTGCTTTCATTTAGTATATTTCTACACTGCACTCCTGCTGTCATTCCAGAATGTGTTGTAACAACAATTATGTTCTACATATACACGCTTACAGTACAGTGTACTACGTTGAACTACAGTGTGCAGCACTTAGATCACTTAGACATGACTGTTAAATAAGTTATTAATGACTTCTCAGCATTATATCATCTATGCTAAAAAATAAACATCATATTTATAAGTACAATACCAGTGGATACACGTTTTTAAAAAAAAAGTATTATTTTTTGGTTAAGCAACAAGGGAATGAAACAAGCGCAATCACAATCTGATGCGGTCATACGGCTCAATCAACCATCCTGCATGTGAAAAATAATACCACGTCTACATGGCGAACAATGCAATGAAACACAGCTACATCCTCCTGAAGCTGGATCTAGTTGTGACATCACTTACTCACAGTGTGGATGAGAACTGTTGTAGGAGAAAGTGTAAAGTTGATTTTTAAGTTGCAAAGTTCTCTCTTATACAGTAATCTACTGCATTTCAAACAAAAATATTCTATTAAAAAACAAAAAAGTGAAACATCCTCCAACGGCAGCTTTGGGAAGCTTGTTTCTACAATTGGTCTCTGTTTAATCTAAGTCTCAAAGTGCACTTGACTAGACTGCAAAACTATAAACACAACACTAGCACATTTTTTGACTTTAGTGTTTCTAAAGGTGCGCATTGATGTGCATTCATACATACTGACACGGAGTATCTCTCTTATGACTTGTACTTTCAGAATCATAGCCAACAATGTTATTTCACATAACATTACAGCACCGCCATGTTGGCTCCTCTAGCTCCAGTTTCCAGTAGCATCAGGCCTCTGAGATGATTGTGTGCAAACAGGGCACTACGATGACGCAGGGGCATCCATGGTGGACAGAATTCGGACCACCTCAGCACGCTGCGTGGGGGAAATATGCTGGGTCATGTGAACTATGGAGTCCATGGCCACTTCAGGGTTAGCTTGAACCAGGCTAAGAGATTAAAACAAACAAAATGTTAATTAAAAACACAAAATATACATTTAACAATGAATAAATAGGGGTGTGCATTGATCTGACATTTAAAATTCAATGCAGTGATTTAATAATCTGTAAAAAATTACCATTTATTTTCTAAACAAATTATTTTTGCATTGATTCAAAATCCAGATCTCACAGATCTCTAATATTGTATTAGCTCTTTAAATGCAAAATTACAGCAAAGAAAAACAGTTCCTAACCAATGGTTTTATGTCTAATAGTTCAAAGTCTGACATTTAAAGCATAATGCAAAGTCGTATCAATAATTACACAGCTTTTCTCCACAAAAAATGTTATCTGCTTATTATCTTAACTTATAGTACCATCTAACTAATATAAACCACTTATGGGCCATTCTAAAGAATTGGTGCAAACTGCTGTCCCACAATCAAAATACACATTTAAAAAGCATTTCGGTATTAAAATCTTAGATGTTTACTAAGATCCTTCTATTATCCAGTGAAACCCACAATAATATTTAAAATATCAATAAGGTTAACATATATAAAAATCATCATTTAGTAAGTGTTTATCATCTTATATATTACCATCTAACTAATATAAACCATTTATGGGCCATTCTACAGAACTGGTGCAAACTGCTGTTCCACAACCAATACAAAGTAATATTTAAAATACCAGTAAGCTTAATATATATAAAATCATTATTTAGTGATTTAGTGGGTACTATCATTTGGCAGATGGCTGTCCCGAACTCTTAAATTCAACTTATACTTAAATTCAACTTAACTTATAAAATATATAATAGGGCTGTCAGTTTAACGTGTTAACTTTATGAATTAGTTATGAAAAAATAATGCAAATAAAATATTTTAACACAGTTAACGCGCTGACCCGCCCCCAGACCTGTACGCCATCTTATATTTCATACAGTTGACTACCAAACATAGGATGTTTTGTCAAAAATAAAGTATACTGAATGATCAGCTAAGATGTTAGTTTTATAGTTTTTGGTTCAATGTATATTCAAACTGATGAATTCTTAACTTTCAAATCAGTATGATCAACTTTTTGCCTTTTACAAAGAAAAACTGAATTAAAAATACAACAAATCTCATAAATTACAATTAAAATATTGTTAAAAATGTAATTGTTATTGATTTACCTCCGAAAACTTTTTAATAAAATAGCAAAAAAAAAAAAAAAAAAAAAAAAAAAAAAAAAATTATATATATATATATATAAATAAATAAATAATAATAATGATAATAATAATAAATATATATATATACACAGGTCCTTCTCAAAAAATTAGCATATTGTGATAAAGTTCATTATTTTCTGTAATGTACTGATAAACATTAGACTTTCATATATTTTAGATTCATTACACACAACTGAAGCAGTTCAAGCCTTTTTTTTGTTTTAATATTGATGATTTTGGCATACAGCTCATGAAAACCCAAAATTCCTATCT